>JBAIAC010000068.1:31105000-31705000 GCA_037349315.1 Chelydra serpentina | reverse complement strand
AGGGGAACAAGAGAGGAGGCACAAAAAGAGAGCGAGAAATCTGACCGGCATAATTAGAAATTGTATAACGGCATCTTTAGCAGTGGAGTTATTGTTTGCTGCAGGCCACATACTGGCGATCAAAATTTTCATGACAAATCGCTACGTGAAACCAGTTCAATCAACTCCTGAAGTGCTGCTTCATCATTGTGCTGAGGCTGTAGAAGGGTATCTAGCTGGGAAATGGAGTTAAATAAGCATTCAGAATATTTCTGAGATGACACCAGGGACAGGTGTGTAGTCGAATAGTGTGTGAGTGCCATTTCCTGTGTGGTGGAGGGGTTCCTTGGAGTCCTATGGGACCTGGCATTTCCACCTGTTTCCCACCCCTTCCATCCTCCAGGTATCCTGGTGCACCCTCCTGGAAGAGCACGACGCTCTTCAATGCCTCTCAATATCACTCAACTGTTGAACCGCGAGGCCCTTTCATTCACACCCTGTCTAGTCTCATGCTGCTCCCCCTGCTCTCCTGTCTCTAGTCGACCCAGTGAGCTAGTACGCCAAAAAAATTGAACCAGAGTCCTCTGCGGAGCATTGTGAGGGGCTGTTTCCGTTCATTCCAGCTGTATGCTAATTTCCTCAAGGTAGAGACATTTGCCACTTTGAATGGAATGTTTCCAAAGCACTTGTTCCTTTTAAAGTCTTCTGGAGCCTTCTGGCTGTGCTTGGTTGTGTGATGCTGCAGAGGAGATCATGAGTCAGGGGTTGTTCCTTGACCAGTCTTTGGATCAGTGACGAGGAGATTTAGGCCGACACTTTCAAACTTGGGTGCCTAAAGTGAGGGCTGAGGCATGACACGAAGCTTTCTGAATATTTTTTTTAGCGTGGAGAAGCTGGATGGGAGGAACTTTCTTCATAGCAATGCCTGCAAGGACCAGGGTTTGTGTGGAGTTCGGCGACAGGAAAAGTGGCCTGCTCTTTGCGTTTATAACACTTCATTTCTTTAGCATGTGGTCATCTCTAAACCTGTTGGAGAGATGTCAATACTTCCTGAATGACAATTGAGTCATCTGGGATATGGCAAAGCTGTGATCATGTGAGCCCTTGTTAAGCCACTCTGGATTCAGAAGTATGATTTTAGGTTTAATGTGTGTGTATGTGCCCCATGTATTTCTTTTTTCCACTGACCTGCTAACTAAAATCATGGGGGGGAGGGATAGCTTAGTGGTTTGAGCATTGGCCTGCTAAACCCAGGGTTGTAAGTTCAATCCTTGAGGGGGCCATTTAGCGATCTGGGGCAAAAATTGGGGATTGGTCCTGCTTTGAGCAGGGGGTTGGACTAGATGACCTCCTAAGGTCCCTTCCAACCCTGATATTCTATGATATTCTATGTTTCTAACTTCCTTGTCAGATATTTACATTTTATAGTGTATACAAAACCTTGTGTGTTATGAATGTGAAAATCTAGGGAGCTGTGCCCCTTGTAAATTGGTGCCTATGGAATTCTTAAGCACCGTTTCAAATGCTTCAGGTTGGGGCTTATATATATCTCCACTGTGCTTGATTATGAAGTGCCAGTGTGGTGCTCATTTGAGATCCAGATTTCTGTTTCTTATATGCAAACCTGTTGTGCTCACTCTTCATTATTGTGGATTACCAATCAGAAGTGCTGAATCATGGAACTGAGGGTTCTTGAAAACTTTATACACGTCAAAGGAATTAATTCTACATTATTTTAAGCTCCCTTCTCTGTTTTCCATTGTGTCACTCATCTGATGTCTTTGCATTACATTTTAAATGCCATTGGCACAATATGGGTAATGTTAAATGCTGCTTGGGATAGAGAAGGTTTCTAGTGGCTGTCAGATCATCTTGATTATACTTTGTCCCCCTTAATTTGTGCTTGGTTTTTTGAAAGGATTTCAGAAAGAGCAGATCTGCATTTTAAAAACCATTTAAATTTCTCGGTGACACTGATGGATTTGACCTGGACAGACATCCCTATAATATAGCAGTCGAGATTTGTCAGCCTTTTTGATCTATCCGTTTGATAGCGAGCACAGAAAGTATTAATTGAGGAAGAAACCATCCATCTGGGGCAAAATATTTTGACAAATATGAGGGCGGGGGGGAATTCAAATTGGTCTCCCATTCTCTGCTTCTTTTACATGCAACTAAGAATATTTGATGACCACAAGACTTAGGGATGATCAATTGGATTTAGCCAGAGCTGCATTAATTGAATCAATATTAATATGTGATTTAAAATATGTTGTCAATTGGAATGGAGTGTTTGGCTAAGAGTCCAGAGTGACACATGAATTATTATGTTTCAGATTCTTTGAGGCAAGGACTTTCTTCACTTTGTGTTTTGCACAGCAGTGAACACACTGTTGGCATTTAACCAAAAATAAGTAATGAAATAGCTGAAAAGAACCCAGAAGAGACTTTACCAAAACAATCCTGCAAAAAGAGAGAACAGAACTTGTTATACACACTGCTATCTAGCCAGCTTACATAATTAAACACTGTTTTAAATACCATTTTACTCTAGTTTTAAGGATAGTAGTAAACTATGTTTAAGGTAATCAATAGAATGTTAGACTACTTGCATATTTCAAGCTTGCTGACCTAATCTTGACCAAAATACGATTCACTTTTCGTGGCCCTGCTTATCAATTCATTGGAAAGCAGAGGAGACCATTGCATTAAGTGACATACAAATCACTTCCCCAAATTCGTTTGGTGTTAGCAGTGGGAGATAGGTGGGGTGAATTCAGAGCATATGTCTTGCAATTGATTTTCACTTCTTAATTTTTAACTAAGACTCTGCTGAATATGCCCCTGCCCCAAAGCAGGCTGCTTGATGAATATTGCTGAGGTGGAGTGAATCTTTTTAAAAATTATTGGAAGGTCATTTTAAGAAGCCTTTTTACGCCGTTCCTCTTACATACAGCCCATTCCTGTTCATCCGAATGGCCCGGGGGACAGCTGAGACTTTTGGAGGACAGGCGTTTGTTTTGAGCGGAGCTACAGGGCTCCATGGTGGGAGAGCAGAGCTGACTAGAGGTGCAGCTGTGGATACAGCTAGTTACATGGGCTGCCGTTTGCCCCGGGCACGGTGCAGAAGCCACGGAACAGCACATCTGGACAGTGGCGTAGCCAGGTTTAGAGCACAGGGGGAGTAGAGCTAAAATAAGGCGCCGGGAGCAACAACAAAAAATGCTCCGCTCAGGCTGCAGCGTAGGAGCAAAAGGCATCAGAACACAAAAAGGGCGCCGCTTCTGCTCAGTGGGGGAGCTGCCGCTCCCCCTGCTCCCCCCCAGCTATGCTACTGCATCTGGAGTGGGTACATTGCACTGGTGTAGCACAGATTAGACACATTGCTGTAAATTGCTCTCGTAGTTATCTGAATACAAAGTGTTTGCAGAGGGACGACACGTGGATTCGGAGAAGTAGCATTTTGGGATAAATGGAATTTGGATAACAGTGTTCAGGGAAAGATTAGCTCAAAATATTGAGGATCTTGAGGTGCTGGTCAGGTGTGTGTGTGTGTGTGTGTGTGTGTGTGTGTGTGTGTGTTTCTGGTGAAAGGGACTGTATCAAGGACCCCTCGACCCACAGAACGGACCTGTCACTGGCAGTGGAATATGAGCGGGACACCTTAATAGATCTTTCCCATAGCTAACTCCAATGTTAATGTAAGCTTGCTCCGTGCTCATCACTGTGTTTCAGCCCTCGTCTGGTGGGAGGATAGATTCAGTCCTTGTGCCCACTGCTGAGGCTGCCTCCGATTATCGGGTGGTGTATGTCGATTGGGTGCAGCCTACAAGGGACTGCGTTGAAATCACCAGCTCGTGTGCCATAGGCCAATGGACAACCACTAGGTGGATTGTCCTTTCGGTCACTAGTAGCAAGGGCTGGCTTGGATCAATACTAGGAATCTAGAGGTGGAAGCCTCTGCCACCTGTTACCGCTCCCACACCCCAGCCCACCTCATCGTTTCTGCTCGTATTTTCAAAACAGCCTGGATGTGACTGTGGCTTCTCTAATCAGGTATTGCCACATGAATGCCTGGGGTCTCCCACAAACCGTCACCATGCTCCACAGTCTTAAGGCTTGAGAACACCCTCGCCTGTTTGCTCAGGGCACGTGGGAATTTTGGTCAGGTGAGAGGCCAGAGAGTGTACTGCCTCCTTCTGTGGAGGAGACGGGGGAGGCAGGGAGCGTGCCAGGTTGGAGTCGTGAGGGGGAGGGATGAGGAAGGGAACAGAGTGGCTGGAGAGTTAGCTCCTTTTGCAAGGACAGGGGAGGAGCAGGGGGCAGGAACAAAGTGACAGGATATTGAGGTGGGAGGACAGAGTGACTGGAGGACTAGGACTTCTTGCGTGTCCAGGAGAGCAGCAGTGTGATTAGCAGCAGCAGAAGAGACTTGTAGTGAGGCAGGGGGCCAGACTCTATGAATTTGGTGGGGAGGATCCCAGAATTGATTGATTTATTCAGGGACAGGATGGAGGGTGGAGATCCAGCATGGATTAAGCGGTGGGGGTGTGAAGATGTGGCAATGTAAGTTAAATAGACATGGTTTCAGGGGTCATGACAGCACAGGAACTCAGCTGAGTAATGTTCAGCTCTGCATACAATGCGGATGAAATTGAATAGATCTTTACATATGGCATATAAAACACACTAGCACTGATGCCTCCTCAACTAACTCTCAAACTTATTTTAAGTGCACTGCCTTCCCAGATGTGCTTTCTCCCATTAACGTTCTCTTCATACCCACAGCGGGTTGGGTTTTTCAAAGGGGCCATTGGAAATCAGTGGGATTTGGGTACCTAACTTCTTTAGATCCTCTCGAAAATCTCTGGTGCAGACTCCGAAGTCTTGCCATCTGATTAAGCCTTTTGGGATAGATACCATCACTGGGGGTGGTTCTGAGAGGTTTCTGTTGGTGACCCGTATGACATGGCATTCTCTTCTAACTTTGTTTCTTTGACTTCTTAAAAACCATGCCCCACTTAGGGCTGTAAGAACATGAAAACATTTACCCATTATATCCTGAATTCCTTCTGTCCCAGTCAGCTATTCTGAATTATTAGTAATAATAATAATGCATAGTCCTTTGTAATGTTCATCCATGGGCGGTCTCAAAGCACGTTACCCAAGTGGGTAAATATCATTCATGTCCAGGCCAGCTAGGACACCAGGGGGTATCTCCTACCTTTTTCAAAAGTGCTCTAGAATCCCCATCTTCCAGTTCCAAACATCTCCTCGTAAGGGCAGTATCTCAGGGCTCATCTATCCTTGGAAATTTACCAATTAGCTATTCCAGAATAAGTGTGTCCACACAGGGACTTATACCTGTATAACTATTCCAGAATAGCTATTCTGGTAAATTTCCAGGGGTAGATGAGCCCTGAGACAGTGCAATGCCCCCTGCAGTTCCATCGTAGTGTCATCAACCCTAGACAGGAGTCGAGATCCTCAGGTAATATGTTGAGCTATCTACTACATCTGTAGAGATTGTGGTCACCCCTAATTTCATATAATCATTTAGGATATCAGGACATTCAAGGGATGTTTTAAATTTTGTTGTAAAAATAAGTCCCTGGGCAGGCAGGGATGTTAGAAGTTACTACAGAGAACTTTTTCCTGGGTGTCTGGCTGGTGAGTCTTGCCCACGTGCTCAGGGTTCAGCTGATCGCCATATTTGGGGTCGGGAAGGAATTTTCCTCCAGGGTAGATTGGCAGAGGCCCTGGAGGTTTTTCCGCCTTCCTCAGCAGCATGGGGCACGGGTCACTTGCTGGAGGATTCTGTGCATCTTGAAGTCTTTAAACCATGATTTGAGGACTTCAATAGCTGAGACATAGGTGAGAGGATTATTCCAGGAGTGGGTGGGTGAGATTCTGTGACCTGCATTGTGCAGGAGATCAGACTAGAATGATCATAATGGTCCCTTCTGACCTTAAAGTCTCTGAGTCCAGCTTCTTCAGTGCTCATTCAAAACCTCGTAATGGTTTTCTCATATGTGAACACGTAGAGCGTGTCTGCTGAGAGTGATCTGGAAGTTTTGTGCCGACCAGAGAGCTCCAGAAGCAATGAGGAAGGATCTCTGCTCGTAAGGGCTCAGTACGGTGCTGGAAAGGGGGCCTCTCAAAAATAGTCTGTTTTTTTTTAAATTTCTTCTCTGATCTTGTGTTGCTGGGCGTTGGCTCTTTTGAATCTGTCAGTTGCCAGCAGTGGGCCCACCAAAAGGCACCGCGCAGTCGAGACTTGTATGGCTAACATTTTCAGAGCAAGCATTACCTGCTGCTGAGGAGATGAGTTAGTGATTTGCTGACAGGAGCCTGGAAGAGGCCCAAGCATCTATAGGAATGCCGCATGTTGCGTGACAATGAGGGGACATCACTGCTCAGCCTAGCTGGGCGGCTTTACCGTCCAGATTGCATCGGACCTTTAATGACCACCGGTATGCAGCTAGGTCTGTAGTGATCTCTTCCATCTGAATGGGGAAAGCCCACCTGGGCCGGTTTGGGGTAGGATGCTCTACCGCTGGACCTTTGGGGAAAGCAGGCCCTTTTTGTTGTTGTTCGTTCTTTGCTTTGTTTTATTTTTTTCCTCCCAAGTCAGCAGGGTTCAGTGGTCTGGCCCGGCACACCACAAAGTGTAAGAAACCCCCAGTTTAATTTGTGGTTAGATATCTGTTAAGATTGCATCCACTTCCCCAGTCAGCACTTAATTGGCAAGTCGCTTGATTTAACAGCGTGGGAGCCAGTACCGGAAAAATGGCTTGAATAAATCACCGCCTGACGCTAGAAAATAGATATAATCTCAACATTAACTACATTAATAGTAGCAGGAGCTGAATTAAGAAAGCCATAAAGTATAGGCAGGAGAGTATAAATTATAGCCATCTCACTGTCTCCTCAGTCTCCATTCTCCCTCCTCCTTCAGCCCCTCCCACACCTCAGCCCACCCATTCACATGGGGTTGTGCCTTTACCAGCCCTGTTTTATGATGAAGGACCCAGGCTGATCTGCATAGAGAGGAGCGGTCTTCTGAACTGCACCTTTACCAATTTGTGTCGTCTGTTCTGGGGCACCACCAGACTTGGCCTAATCAGTTTTAGTGGCTAAATATTGATTTCAAAAGGATACAGAAAGGAAGGTAATTGCTCTGCTGTTGCAATAATGCATTTCATTTCCCCCCCTCCCTCGGCTGGTGGAGGCTGTGCTCTTTTATGACTCTCTGATCGCACACATCTTTAACATGATTGTTTTGGGGGTGGGGGCATGGAAGAGAGGGGAGAAGTGCACTGCTGTTTGCAAGATGCTTTCTAATGGCACAAAGGGAAATCTTCACTGAAGCCCTGGCTTGCATGCATGCATGCAACTGGTCACATTTGGGGAAATGTGGTTTTTATTCCCCCAATGGGAAGTGATTTAGTTTTGCTTGATGGACTAAATTAAGATAGATGCCCGAGTCTGGGAGGATAAAGGAAACGAATTGAGTTGCACCTTGATGGAGCTTAATTAATTTGTGTCCTGCAATTGCTTCATAACCTTCTTTTTTGGGAGCACTCAGAACTGAGCCCGGAGAAGTTGGGTTGTAGTGTAAAAGGAATGTGTGTGTTTCCTTATATGCAGTCTTGGCCTATTTATATACAGCACTGTACAACTTTCTTCATACAGCTTCTTGCATGCATACTGCATCCCATAATGCTTATAGCATTGAAAGGGGACAAAACCATGGTCTTGAGGTTGAGGCAAAGGACGGGGGCTCAGGTGACTGGGGTTCAGTTCTGCCACCAACTTCCTTTGTGACCCTGGGCAAGTCATTTCATCTCCCTGGATCTAAGCTTGCAATCCTGTAAACTGGGCATAACGCTCCTTCAGTTCACAGTGGTATGAGAATAAAATTCATTAGTGTTTATGAGGTGCCCATAGACCACGTTAATAAAACGCCCTAGGAAAACCTGTAAACAAACACGAAAAATAGCAGCAGGAGGGAGAAATCAAAGAGATCTGGGCAAGAAAGAAAGTTATTTAATCTGATGAGGTTTGAAAAAGTGGAACCATTGTAACTTTTGTGCCTCAGTTTCCTATCTGAAAAATCAAGGCTTGTAGCCATAAGGGCTCTTCTGAGGATTAATGTTTCTACGGTGCTGTGAACATGCAGAAAGCTAGATAAACACCCAGTATTCATCTAGCAAGTGGGCCAGGACCACCTGATTTAACACCCCTACTCTTGGAGAAAGTGTCGCAGGATTTCTAATGACTGCTAGTAGTCAGGACCTCACCCAAAGGAGGAATCCTAGTGAAAAACACAGGTAGCGTTGCTGGGTCAGGATGCCTGGAAATCAAGCCAGGAGAGCAGGGGCAGGAAACGCAAGGCGCACAGTCCAGAACAGGGCAGAGCCCACTTGGGTGGGCAGCTTCCTGTTCCTGCTGCTGGCTTATGTAGGGTCAGCAGGCCAGTCAGCTGTTCCAGGACTCTGCCAATAGGACTGCAGGGGCAGAGCCTCAAACTGGGGCTAAGTATCAGAGGGGTAGCCGTGTTAGTCTGGATCTGTAAAAGCGGCAAAGAGTCGCTGACAGACATTAGTGGGTGAATACCCACTTCTTCAGATGCAAACTGGGGCTGGGCTTCATGGGTCCCAGGTAAGCAAGCCTCAGCAGGCTGCCAGATGGAGGGTTGGAGCGTGGCTGCTGCAGACCTGGTTCGGCTCCAGGGGTTATGACAACCGTGGACTTTTGAAACTCACCGATTTGGTATAAAAGGCTCCTAAATGCCCATAGCCTGGAATCCTGAGCTCTTCTAACTGAAGTGCTTCTTGGCACAGGCTCAGCTAACCTGGAATCTTTATACCAGACAAGTATTTCCTTTCTCCCCTGGAGAGTGGCACAGAAGGCAGTGGTGCCCATGTGAATTTCATGTCTGTGTGACTGCATGTTCCCCTGTCACCCTGGTGCTTTTCTTCCCTTGGAGCTGGATTGAAGTGTTGCACCTGGTTCGTTAGGCAAGCCTTACATACTGGCCTTCCTTTCCACTGCGGCCTGAGGAAAAGCAAACGCGAGGGGCCTTCTGGAGAAGACCTCATGCTAATGAGCGTCAGTGCAGTCCGTGGTGTGACACAGCCCTGCAATCTATTAAGCATTACCACAAACGCTGCGGCGATTGTGAACTCTCGCAGAGGGATTTCTCTCTGGAGGCAGCTGCGACTGACTCGCGGCCCCTTTCTCCCTTCACTCAGTTGTTCATCCTCCAGTCTCAGCTCTTGTCCATGTGGGTTTGTTTTTCTGCATTCCCCACGGTGCTTCTCACGCCGCCCCAATTTCAATTCCCCATGCACCACTGCCTGCCAGCTGACTGACTAATGGTGTCTCAGATGGGGCACTGAAGGTTGGCTTCTGGCAGATTTGATGGTGCTGCTAATTCAAATTCCTCCGAGACCCGCTGAAAGCAGTTGCACGGTCCAACCCCCTCTGACATGCACAACAAAGTTTCAACATACAAGGAGGGGAAGGTAAGAAATCAGCGCACTTTTGCTTTGGTTGTGCAGCTCCCTTTATGGAGAGTGGCTTGGTTTTTTTCCTATCTACCTTACGGTTTTCAATGTAGTATCAAAGTGCTTTTTACCAGTAAATGTTTAATGATGGATCTGCCACTACTCATAGTGCTATATAAGTTGAGTGTGTGTTTGTTTGTAGCTGTCAAGGTCCATGCAGGAAGAGTTACAATTTTAGGATTGATCTAAGAAGTAAAGAGTAGATTTGGATCCACGCTTTCCCTGGTATCAGGGGTGTTGGGATCTGGAGTTTTGCTTCAGGATCCTCTTTAGCTAAAATACTTATCACTTTTTTCCTCACACATCTGCCATTATGTGGAATGTTAGAACCTAAGATGTGGTCTAATTATGCTATAGATGTGGCTGTAACTGTAAATTAAAGGCTGCTTTAACAAGACAGCATCTTTCCACCATCCATCATGTCAGTACACTGGGCTGGACACTACAATCATGAATTCCTTTAGTTTGTAAAGCTTTGCGGTGTGCTTTGTTTTTTAATCGAGTTGCTCTCATTCTCTTCCAGCAGGGGGAGACGGCTCTATATGAGTCATCCTCAGGGAAGGCTGAATAATTAATTTAATTTTAATCACAGAATCCCTGTGAATTTCAGGTTTGTTTAGGATTTTTGTATGTGTTAAAACACACAATAGCTTAGCAGCACTGAGATCCTGAAAGTGGGGTTTTCATCTTGGGGCGTGCTAAGCAGAATGCTTGCATGATCAGGTGGCCTCATTAGAACGGTTTCCCTTAAATTGCATGAGTACCTGATAGAGCCCTAACACAGCAGGCTTTTGCAGACTTGTATTTCACAGGGAACGTCACAGTCACTACATCATTTTGCTCCTGTAGTTTCTGTTGTCGCCAGAAAGCCCCTGATAAAATACATCCCTAAATCATTCAGAAGGATGAAGTTGCTTCTCTTTGGTTCTCTACCAGGGCTTTATATATTAGTCATGTGTGAGTGGTGGCTTTAATGAAGAGTCATCTAAAGACCTTGGGAACGTATTGAATGCCTGTTCTGAACAGCCTGTACAACTGCAGCATGTGCTTTTCAAGGTCCCCGATAAGCAGGCCTCAGAGTTTAGAGTTCCAGTAGAGAGAGGTACAAGGAAACAGCCTGCTAGTTGCATAAGAACATAAGAGAGACCGTACTGGGTCAGACCAAAGGTCCATCCAGCCCAGTACCCTGTCCACCGAAAATGGCCAATGACAGGTGACCCGGAGTGAGTGGACCTAACAGGTAATGATCAAGTGATCTCTCTCCTGCCATCCATCACCCCCCCTCTGACTAACAGAGGCTAAGGACACCATTCCTTACCCATCCTGGCTAATAGCCATTAATGGACTTAACTGCCATGAATTTATCCAGTTCTCTTTTAAACCCTGTTATAGTCCTAGCCTTCACAGCCTCCTCAGGCAAGGAGTTCCACAGGTTGACTGTGCGCTGTGTGAAGAACTACTTCCTTTTATTTGTTTTAAACCTGCTGCCCACTAATTTCATGGGGTGGCCCCTAGTTCTTTTATTATGAGAACAAGTAAATAACTTTTCCTTATTCACTTCCTCCACACCACTCATAATTTTATATACCTCTATCATATCCCCCCTTGGTCTCCTCTTTTTTTCCAAGCTAAAAAGTCCTAGCCTCTTTAATCTCTCCTCATATGGGACCTGTTCCAGACCCCTAATTATTTTAGTTGCCCTTTTCTGAATCTTTTCTAAGGCCAGTATATCCTTTTTGAGATGAGGAGACCACAATTGTACGCAGTATTCAAGATAGTTGATGTAGACGTTGCAGGCTCCCGTGAAGTCTTCCTTTAAAGAGCAACCCCACTGGCAGAAATTATGCAGCAAGGTTCCCAATACAGCCAGTAAATGACTGATTCAGCTGTAACATGCCTATTGGCCACTTCTTCTCTGCAGGTTCTTGCTTTTGTGAGTGCTCTAATTTTTTTAATGGTTCTTGGAGGTGGTAGAAGCACTGGGGAATTAGAAACGGTCCCCTAAAGACTAACCGTTGGTTTGCTTGGGTTGATGCAGTAAAAAAATGCTCGAGTCCTGATCTGAAAATCCAAGTCTGCTATTTTCATGCTGGCTGGGATCAGCTGAACTATTCTCCTGACCCCATTGAAATGGATCGTGTGTGCATAAACAAACTTCATTAGACAGCGGTTGTCGCAGATAATCTATTGTGTTGCTTAATTAAGTTCAGACTTTTTAAAAAAGCGATTCGGTAAACATACGAACCCTGAAAAAACCAAAACTCTGTGATCCAAGCAGTGCCAAGATGAGTGCATTCCAGGAAATACCTCTCCCCTTTGGCATGTGGATTTGGCATGATTCCTGTATTCACTTCAGAGCACGAGTTGGATTTGAGATGTGTTCTGTAGTAATTGTGCCAGCCAGTTTTCTGGAGTGATGCAGTGTGTTAACTGCATGATGCTTGTCTGCATTTTCAAATTTAGGAGCTATCTGAGATTGTGAGTTCTTTGGGGCATGGACTGTCTTGTTCCTTGTTTGTACAGCGCCTGGCACAATGGGGGATGGTCCATGGCAGGGGCTCCTAGGCGCTCCCATAATACAAATAATATTTGAACTGAGACCCTATTCCTCTTTCCGCCGACGTCAGTGGGAATCTTCACTTCATTCTCTTTGGGGTGGCAAACATTTCCCTTATTCCTGTGTTCTGCTAATTAAGTTTTGTTCCCCTCATAGGGGAATATCCAGCGTAACCTTTGGAAGCAGCTCTGCAGAGTTACATTCTGAACTCTCTAACTTCAAGAGCAACCCCTGTCTCTTTGTGGTTGGTTGCTTTGCAGCCTGCGTTGCAAAGTACCAATAGCTCCAGCTGAAATGGATTTTTAAAAGTGTCATATTATGGAGAATTTTACTTTCCATCTTGTTGTTTATTAGGCTCTTAAAGGGAAAGCTTGTAATGCATCCATTGATCGAAATACCAATTGAATAGATGTGAGCACATAAAATTGTCCCGACCCTTTAATAATGGAGCAATATCATTTGTAATGTAGGCAGTGCAATTAGTATTGCCAACCAATACACTACCCCTTGATGGGTGCCTTTGAATCATTTTTATACATTATAGCATATACAGAAACCAAGCAGACTAACTTGCTTTAAGTATCTAGCCAACGAGTAATGAAGCCCTCAGAAGCATGCAATTCTCTTTCGAGGTTACTATATCTTTTTTTCCCTCTTTCTTTCCGTCTGAAGTGGAGCCTAAACTCCCTCTATGTTTTGTAGATCTTGGTTAGTGTAAGGGTAACAGTATAGGGTAAGGAGCCAGGAACAGTGCAAGACAGCATTGAACAAGCTTTCCCCAACCCAGCTCTGTTGGTACAGTTTCAACTTTAGGCTTCTTTGTATCAGATGCTCAGCTAGTGCAGTGCTGGATTTGGTATAAGGACTACGTGTAAATTTGAAGAACAAAATCTGGGACAGAAGTGTGAGATTCCTAGAAGTTTAAGACATAGAAAGAGCAACTGTCCCAGCTTTCTTGGGAAATCATATTGGTGTTTATAGAGCACTTTGCATATCCAAAGTAGTCGTCAAACTTTAATTAAAAATTGTACATTACTGCCTGATGTCAACACCAAAACTGATGTGATTTACAGAGCAAAGCAAAGTTTATGTGAAGACCTAGGAGAGCCAGGCTGATAAAGTAGAGATAGTTACAATTTTCTGACATGCGAGACAGCGAAAAAATAACTGAAGGTTGCAAGAGGTAAAAAGATAAGCTACAAGAAAGTCAGGATCCATTTTTCTTTAACCAAAGTGTATGTGTAAGTGGTTAAAGCACAGGACTAGGGGTCAGGAGATATGGGTTCTCTTTCTGGATTTGCCTTATGTGACCTTGGGCAAATTACTAGGGCCTGTATTTTGCGTGCTGCCATTTTTGGGAGCCCAGCTTGAGACATGTTGAGTCTTCCTGTAAGAAGTACTGATCCTCCCAAATGTTAAATAAAGTTAGTGGGAGCTGCAGGTGCTAAGCACCTCTGATAATGAGGACCCAAGAGGTCAAAATTTGGGCACCCGTGTTTAATAGACAATTTGAAAATGTTGACCTTAACCTTTGTGTGTGTTTTGTGTCTATAGAACAGGGATAGTACTTACCCTGCCTCACAGAGGGGATGAGGTTTAATTAATTAATTAATTAATTAATTACAAATCGCTTTGCCATCCTTAGATGGAAGGCGCTATAGGAAAGCGAAGTGTTTGTGAGCAGGTATCTTTGCCAGCCTCCTCTAAAGCAAAGTCCTCACACTGAGTAGAGTTAAAAACGTACTGGGGTGTGACTGTGTTAATTTCCTTGTTATTACAGTTCAGTCTCAAACCTTCTTCCCAGGCTTGGTGACCCCTTGGTTCATCCCTAAGGACTGCTCAGCCCACACACTGGATCCTCTCATCAGGCAGCCACTCTCAACTACCTCCTATCTGAGTGTGGTAATGAGTCCCTTTTTACACAAATCAGCAGCATGCTCTTAACCCTTTCATAGCAGGATCAACACCTACCAGGAGGGTGTGGGTTATAGGCAAAAACTGCTGGCCTGTTAAAATATTATTTATTTCTATTAATGAATACATTTAAGTTACATATTTTTTAGGTTATGGGGAGAATGGCATTCAAAAAGAATTCACTTGTGGAGAAAATGAACGTGCTGAGTCATGTTAGGAAACTGGAGAAGAGGGGGAACCATTGATTTAGGGTATCACTTTGTCTTTGGCTGATTATTTTGGAGAACGTTTGTAGTTGTTTCTCAAACATGGGGTTACATGCAAGTCATTTGGATTGGTTAATTTAGACATTATAACTGAGCCCTTTAAACATTTCCAAGATTACACAACTGCCATGGATACAGTGTCAAAATAGGTTCCTGTCATAGCACTCTAGTTTATAGGATTTATCTTGCTGTTTAGGATTTTAAAAGGTAGTTTTCAATTAGGCTTTGCAAAGTGGCGAGTGTAGCTTGAACATAAAAATACGCATTGATGCAAAATCACATGAGCATCTGTTTTCCCACAACGTATTGTTGAGCGGGTTTGGATGCATACTCCATCAAGGTGGTAATAACACTTAGCACTGACATAGCACTTTACAGAAGGAGACTTACACCTGTCAAAATCCCAGGCTCATTTTACATATCAGTAGATTAGACGGGAAGCAGCAAAATACAAATTCTGTTTCATGAGCCACCCCAGTTGGAACATATCCAGAGGACTGAAATATAGGCCTTGTCTACACTGGCATGTTTCTGTGCAGTAAAGCATCTTTCTGCGCTGTAACTCCTGAGGTTACACACTGCCAAGCCACTTAGTGCACAGAAACTCACAGTTGCAGCGCTGTAAAAAACCACACCAACAAGAGAGGTACAGCTTTTTGTGCCTGGGTACAGCACCACAGTGCCAGTGTCACCCTGGTCAATTACAGCGCTGCGATTGGCCTCCAGGAGGTGTCCCACAATGCCTGTTCTTGCCTCTCTGGCCATCGCTTTGAACTCTACTGCCCTGCCCTCAGGTGACCAGCCGTGAGCCCCACCCCTTAAATTCCTTGGGAATTTTGAAAGTCCCCTTCCTGTTTGCTCGGTGATGCGTGCAGTGGTCTCAACGCATCTTTCCAGGTGACCATGCCTGCTCCACGCACCAGGCATAGGAATATTGTCATCGGCCAGGTCCAGACTCCCATACAGGCAGCGCCAGCAAGCCTTTAAAGAGCCAAAAGCACACTCAACAGTCATTCTGCACTTGCTCAGCCTGCTGTTAAACTGCTACTTGTTGCGGTCAGGGTGCTCTGTGTATGGCTTCATAAGCCACGGCACTAAGGGGTAGGCAGGGTCTCTCAGAATCACAATGGGCATTTTGACTTCCCCTACAGTGATCTTCTGGTCCAGGAAGAAAGTCCCTGCTTGCAGCTTCCTAAGCAGGCCAGTGTTCTGAAAGATGCAGCCCGAAAGATGCCCCAAAGCGACGTTCCACTGTGGTCAGCACCTCCGTGAATGCCACAAGCAATCTCGTGTCGTAGCCACTACGCGTGGCAAGATCAGTGTCGCATTTCTGTTGCCTTTGTAGGTTAAGGAATAAGCAGTGCATCACGGGGCATTGGGACAGGACCCAGGATGCCCTGCGACCCCCTCCGCTTTCCCACAACTCTTAGCGGCAGAAGAGGAAGAGGTGCTCTGTGGGATAGCTGCCCAGAGTGCACCGCTCCGAATACTGCTGCAAGTGCCGCAAGAGTGAACACGCTATTGCGCAGGCAGCTGACAGTGTGAACACACAACGGCAATTTCCCTTCAGTGCAGTCCGAGCGGTGCTGTAACTGCCGGTGCTGTAACTCCGCCAGTGTAGACATACCCATAGTTTACTAGCCTCTGGCATTAGTTGGTGGATAAATGTCATTTGTGTGTCATTGTGGAAGAATTTCTTTGCTTTCATTTTTCTTCTGACTCTATATTACTAACCTGAGTGAGTTAACATGCTACTTAAAAACAAACTCCTACTCCCAAGTAGCAGATCGATCCAAAGAGGCAGTTTATTGTGGTTCTCAGAGCAGACGCTCACATGTAGCAGAGTGTATTTCAGAAATGCTCAGAAGCCAATAGCACCTGACTGCAGCATGTGTCGGAAAAGATCCATTTAATGTAATCTGAAATAAACCATAATCAACTTCTGAGCTGAGCTAACGGGGGTAAAAGAAAGGGGATGGTACTCCCCTGGCCTTCCTAGCAGAATTACTGATCTGCTATAGTATTAGAACTTTGCCTTTGCAAAGCTATGTATTAGGGAGTTGTCATTATTTCCATTCTAAATCTTGGCTTAAGTAGTTGAATGGGACATTGTCATGGGTTTTAGGCTAAAAGTTGACCTACCTTGAAAATGATTTAGTCTAGACAGTCATACCTGCTGGAGTCTTTCCATCTTTTTGTCTCAATGACTGTTGCAATGGCGGAGAAGCTTTTTAAAGTGTTAAGACTTATAACTTATTAGAAGACTTAAGTAAACTGTGAACCATTTTAAAAAACCATTTCCCTGAGTCCAAACAGTGGGGTCAGAAAGTTCATGGACAGCAGAGTGTGTGGATCCAAGGGTATTTTAAAGACAAGGAGTTATAATTTTGAATTGGATCCTGAAATGAATGGAGAGTTAACACAATGGTTTGAGGCTGGGATGTGATCATACAGTTTTGTACATGTGAGATGATGGAGCAGCTGGGGTCTGCACATGGGACTTTGGGAAGCTCCAGAGAAGGGAATCGCTATAGTCAAAGCAAGAGGAGATGAAGGCATAGAGGAGAACTTAATCAAAAGGCCACGGCATACCCAGCCAGCGTTGCAGACTTGGAAGATGAGATTAAGCAGGAGAAAGTAGCTGATGCAATACCCAAGATACTTTATGTTCACTCCTTACTTGCCTTCTTAGTACACAGCTTGCTTGCTGCAACTTTAGCTTCACACATGCCCTTCCGTTCATGGAGCCTCTCACCAAGAGCATAGTCTCTAGACGTACACTAGCTTCCAAACCCTGGGTGAGGGGGACACGAGAATAAGCTCTTGGTGAGAGGCTCCACGAAGGGATGGGCACGTGTGAAGCTAAAGTTGCAGCAAGCAAGCTGTGTGCTAAGAAGGCAAGTAAAGAGTGAACATAAAGTATCTTGGGTCTGAGACGCTCTGGTCATGAGGTGTTGAATAAACCAAGTTGTGCAAGATCAGAGGAAAGCTGGAAATAAGAGGATTGACATGATCCCCGTTACCCCTGAGGAAAGCACGAGCCACAAGAAGATGCGTGATTGAGATCACAGCAGCTGTTTGCTGTCAAGAGCAATGATGAAATATTAATTACAGGTAGAAATGGCATCCTGCAGAGAGCAATGGTGTTCTACGAATACATTTGGCAGGGTATTGCAGGCCCCCTCCCATTGCATTAAAGTGAGAAGGAATAGAAGAAGCACGGAGGTACCGTGGTGATGGGTTCTGTAGAAAACACAGAGAGACAAAATAGTCCTGAGGCCTTGCCACCGATGTCTAGAAAGGGCAACTGAAGAACTGGGAGAACTATTCAGTCTGGAGAGGAAGGCGATGATATCTGTTGTCATTTTCTCTTTACACAGCATATGTAATTTGAAGGAACCACACAGCTGCGGCGAGGGGCAGGGTGCTCTGGCAGGGTTCTGCTGGTGGCCTCTGAAGCATAGAGGACAACAAGGGCCGCTAGAGGGCTCATAAAGTATTAAAGGGATTCTATCCTAAGCTAAGAAAGCTAAGGACGACTGGGGACTGCCCTTGGGACTGCGCTTTCACCAGGGTATCCGTCAATCCCGCTAGGAGAGAGAGAGACCAGAAATCCCCAGAGAAATGCAGTAGGCTTTGTAGAACATTTTCTCTCGTTTTTCCTTGTCCTAGCTCAGAGGGGAGCCTCAGCACAGGTAAATCTGCTAATGCTGCAGCACATGTTGAGGGGAAAATGATCGTGTATCTGAGATGTTGAAAGCTACTCGCTTGGGGGTGAAATTTGCCTCTGTGCAGAGGGGCCAGCATAAGCCCTGAGAATCATTGAAATCCCGCTCAGTCCTTGTTTGAAAGGCTTAGGGAGGTACATGGGCCTTGTTCAGTTTGGTGCAAAGAACTATCTTAAACTAGCTTCATGACTTTAACAACTGACAATCAGTAAATTATGCCTGTCACTGGAGTTTGGTTGCCCAGTTCAGGTTGTATTAGACAAGATCATTGAAATTAAATAACTGATATTCACAGTGCTTTCAAATTAAGAGGAAAAACTCCCTTGTTATTAAACCCCTGTGTCAATATCCTTCTAAAATACTCTGCTCTGACTCTAACAGTGGTTTCTGTTTACCTGAAAACTTACTGGGGAGCCGTATTCCATTGCAGAAATATTAACTCTCTGATGCTTGGTTCTTTCACTTCCCATTGCTGCAGCCTCTTGCAAAGATTGGGATTTAAGATCGCCTCAGGACAGGGTAGCATTGCTGACACACAGGTTTGTTATTTAGACTTGCAAAGTCCTCCCTGATGAGGAGTTCAGAGATGGTAGTTCTGGGTCAGCTGGCAGGTGATGTCTGAGATTAGTGTATCAAGTACACAGAATTCACAACCAGAACTGTACAGCGCTCAGTTGGGTTTGCTTGCCTGTCAGCCTCTCACCTGCCTTCATGGGTTTGACTGGATAGGCAGCAGTCTCCCTCCCTAAGTGTCTTCCATTACCCACATTGCCTTAGTTTCTCCTCTCCCACTCATTGACAATGGCTAGGTAACTGGTGTTCTGAGAACACTGTTTATCATGTTGACCAGTATTGTGTCATTGTTTCCTTGTTCTCCCCTGTCTGTCTGTTGGTCTGTAGCTACCTGTTGTCCCTTAGATGGTAAGCACTGTGAGACAGGGACCGTCTTTTACATTAAAGATTGTGACATGTTCAGATACTGTGGTAGCGGGCTGTACAAGTACCATAGACAGCACTAGATCCAACACCCTGTGGCATTTATGTGAGCATTATATCCCCACTGAAGGGGAAACTGAGGCACAGAGGCGAATGGCAAAGCTGAGAAAAGAACTCGGGAGTCCCGACTCCCAGTCCAGAATTCTATCCACTAGACAAGATATAGAGATTTTTGTAGAAAGCATCTTCCAACAGATTTAATACATCTGTAAATCAGAGCGGGGCCTTTGTTTTGATCTTTAAGGCAATCTGGAGCATTCCTTGTAAATTCCCCAAACATACAGTTCAGTCTGCATGGGATGCAGCTGGGGACACTCATAACAGGAAAATTGCAGGGATTGTCAAAAGCCTGTTGACACACAGCTGTCTTGCATAACTGTTGAAAATACAGGAGCTATAAAAGAACCATGGTAGTGAGGAGGTTGAACATGACATGGGACATTAAAGGTTATCTGCGCCTTTCAATTTATTTTGCTGCTCAAGCTATTAAGCTCCCTTATACTCTTTGGCTATTATTGACCAATAAATGATACTGTGAACAGACACGCAGCCTCAGGTTAAAATCTTTCCGGAGCATGTCTGCTCATTTTTTTCCCACAGTGGAGAAGGAAAAGGGAATGTAACATAGGATGACAGGTCTTGCATGTGGTAAAATATTGTTCACTGTGCTAAATTAGTAATCTCAGGCCTGATCTACACACATCATTGGGCAGGTTTAACTGAAGAGGTGATGTTTTAAACTGATTGTTAAATCCATGTAGCGTTGTGTATGGACACTATTAAATCAGTTTACACCTGGCTTACATAGAGGTAGCTGTAAAATTGATGTAGGCAAGCTAAAGTGGTTTAATTAAAACTGGTGCAAGCTTGTGTGTAGACAAGCCCTCATGAGTGACTTATTTGTAATAGGGCAACAGTCGTTCACATAAAGTCTGTTCCCTAATCACCTGGCCAAGGTTCTTGGCACTTCTGTTTTGTGAGAGTCTAAAAGGGCCCCATTGTCCAGAAGCATGGGAATGTAATGAGCTGGTGCACAACACCGCGGCAGACAAGCGGGTGAAGTCCTGGCTGGGAGCACAAAGCAGAGTGCATTTGGTTTTGCTGTAATCCCTGTACTCTTGCCTCATGGAACCCTTGCACAGACTCATACAATTCTGTGCAATTGCCAGCTTTCAAAGCAACCTAGGCTTGATTATGGGTTTGGGGTCCATTGGTTAGAGCTGTGTGGGGAATGTTGGCACAGTGCTTACCTATACTGAGCTTGCTGAAAGCCACTTCTCCTCCCCCAGACTTTGTTCCAGAGCCTTTCATAGTTCGGTTTTTAGAGGGGCTTAAAAAGCACAAAGTTCCCCCCTGTGGATCCTCGCGTCTCTTTTGGGAGCTCTGCCCCCACCCGGAATGCTCAGCACTCCCCACGCACATACATCTGATGCTGCATCCACCATCCTGCTGGTGGAGAATGATTGGAAGAGCCTCACTTTGGGGAATCTCAGTGCTTCTCCTTAACCAGGCATAAAGGACTCTGAGCACCAAGAGATATCGCTATGCGGGGAGGAGAGTGTGTGAGATGGAACAGAGTAATATGAATAAGATTCACATGATGAGTATCGAGGGTAGCGTAAAGTTGAAGTCAGCAGTTCGCTGCGTGGGGCTAGTTATGATCAATACTTTGTAAATTCTCCCTTACTTGGACTAAACCATGTAAACCCAACTTGCTGTACTAGCCCTCCCTGGCACCCCCCCAGATGGAGACTTCAGGAACCCCACCAGCTTCTTAACAATCCCACCCTGGTATTTTCAAATGCTATTGAAATGTGACTAGCTGCTCATCGGGGGGGCACACTCTGTCCCTCCCCCAGTGACTGTGGAGGGTCTCAGGTGTGGTGAGACACTGTGTAGTCATTGAAAACCATTTCACCAGGCTTCCCTGGACAGCACGCTGTACACAATGCTGTTTCTGCAGCCAGGCTCTATGCAGTCTTGTATAAGAAGGCATTTGTGTTCCTCATGATCAGTGGAGTTGCAAGCAAACAAAGGGAATTGACCCCAAGGCCTCGATCAGGAGTGATTTGGGGTGTGTTGGTGTGTGCCCACAGTTTCTGTGGGGAAGGGACCATGTCTTATCTCTGCTTTCTAAAGTGCTGTGGCATGTAGCATCTCCACCACAAAATGGTAGAGGCGACTGGTACGTTCTCAGGCTTGGCTGTGCTTTTGAGGTCTCAGCACACAGCGATGCTGCCAACTGCAGTTTAAACTCTGCGTTGTGATTTTTCTCGGGAGCAACAGAGGAATTAAAGGGAAACGCCGTTGTGGAGCTGAAACGTATTTAAGAGAGAACTTGAAATAAATCCAGTGGGAACAAAGCAGCTGGATTATAGCTCACGGCCAGCAACCTAGGGGGAATGGAAGAGCTTTAGTGGGGGGTGCTGCTGAATGTGACGTCCCTGCTTTCCCCCACAGTCAGACACTGCCATACGGGGGGACACTGGATTGAGGGTCACGTTTTGTCATCATAGCTGTGCTGTATTTTTATTTCTTTTTTTAGACCGAGGGTCTTGGATTCAGTTGTTGCTATAACCTAGGTGCTGATGGGGCAATGGAATATCGATGCCGTGGCCAAGGGGGTTGTATCTTCATTTTGGGTGAATAAGTAAGAAAGAGGGAAGCTGTTTGGGATAACTATTTTGTTTATGTGCAGACAACTTTTAAACTAGGAAATGCTTGGAAAGATTGAGAGATTTTTCAACCTGGACTTTTAAAATACAAATCTTCCCAGTCAGTTTAACATAAAACCTCACAGTAATTTGAATGTGACTTCAGAATCTCTAACCCTGCATAATGTATCAAATATCTACATTTAGTGAAAGTCAGCGGAGATGTTCCAAAGCCTTGTTCCTTTTATGGGGGGCCGCGTTGCTCGATCCACCTAGGAAAACTCTGTGTAAATGCCTGTATATTAATGGATTGATTGGCCTCCTTTTTTATTGGGATGAAGTGTGGTACAGTGGCCCATTGAGCAGGAGAGCTGGGAGTGGGATTCCTGTTTTTCTAATTCAATCTCTGCAGCTGTTTGTGACCTGCTGCAATTTATGTAACCTCTCTGCGCTGTCTGTAAAATTTATCTAATGACATCAACCTACCTTGCAGTGGTGTTGTGACTTAACTATTTTGTGTGAGGCCCTTTGAGGTCTTCAGATAGAAGGCACTGTAAAAATAGTGCAAAGTACAGAGACCATAAGAACGGCCAGACTGGGTCAGACCAAAGGTCCATCTAGCCCAGTATCCTGGCTTCCAACAGTGGCCAATGCCAGGTGTCCCAGAGAGAATGAACAGAACAGGGAATCATCAAGTGATCCATCCCCTGTCGCCCATTCCCAGCTTCTGGCAACAGAGGCTAGGAACACCATCCCTGCCCATTCTGGCTACTAGCCATTGATGGACCTGTCCTCCATGAATTTATCTAGGGGTTGTTTTTTTTTAACTTTGTTATAGTCTTGGCCTTCACAACATCCTCTCGCAAAAAGTTCCACAGGTTGACTGTGCGTTGTGTGGAAAAATACTTCCTTTTGTTTGTTTTAAACCTGCTGCCTACTAATTTCATTTGGTGACCCATGGTTCTTATGTTATGAGAAGGAGTAAATAACACTTCTTTATTTATTTTCTCCACACTAGTCATGATTTTATAGACCTCTATCATATCCCCCCTTAGTCATCTCTTTTCAAGCTGAAAAGTCCCAGTCTTATTAATCTCTCCTCACATGGCAGCCATTCCATACCCCTAATCATTTTTGTTGCCCTTTTCTGAACCGTTTCCAATTCCAATATATCTTTTTAGAGATGAGGTGACCACATCTGCACGCAGTATTCAAGATGTGGACGTACCATGGATTTATATATTTATTAGGAAATACTATTTCACTAGGAGGGTGGTGAAACACTGGAATGGGTTACCTAGGGAGGTGGTGGAATCTCCATCCTTAGCGGTTTTTAAGGCCCGGCTTGACAAAGCCCTAGCTGGGATGATTTAGTTGGTGTTGGTCCTGCCTTGAGCAGGAGATTGGACTAGGTGACCTCCTGAGGTCTCTTCCAACCCTCATCTTCTATGATTTTGGAGGCAATATGATATTTTCTGTCGTATTATCCCTTTCTTAATGATTCCCAGCATTCTGTCCACTTTTTTGACTGCCACTGCACAGTGAGTGGATGTTTTCAGAGAACTATCCACAAAGACTCCAAGATCTCTTTATTGAGTGGTAACAGCTAATTTGGACTCCATCATTTTATATGTATATTTGGGATTATGTTTTCCAATGTGCATTACTTTGCATTTGTCAACATTGCCATTTTGTTGCCCGGTCACCCAGTTTCGGGAGATCGTTTTGTAGCCCTTTGCAGTGTGCCTGGGATTTAACTATCTTGAGTAGTTTGGTATCATCTGCAAATTTTGCCACCTCACTGTTTACCCCTTTTCCCAGGTCATTTATGAAAATGTTGAATAGGACTGATCTCAGTACAGACCCCTGGCAGACATCACTATTTACCGCTCTCCATTCTGAAAACTGACCATTTATTCCTACCCTTTGTTTCCTATCTTTTAACCAGTTACCAATCCACGAGAGAACCTTCCCTCTTATCCCATGACTGCTTACTTTGCTTAAGAGCCTTTGATGAGGGACCTTGTCAAAGGCTTTCTGAAAATCTAAACACACTATATCCACTGGATTCCCCCTTGTCCACATGCTTATTGACCCCCTCAAAGAATTCTAGTAGATTGGTGAGGCATGATTTCCCTTTACAAAAACCATGTTGACTCTTCCCCAAGGAATTGTGTTCACCTATGTGTCTGACAATTTTGTTCTTTAGTTTCAACTATTTTGCCCGGTACTGAAGTCAGACTTACCAGCCTGTAATTGCCGGGATCATTTCTGGAGCCCTTTTTAAAAATTAGCGTCACATTAGCTATCCTCCAGTTAGTAGTTCTGCAATTTCACATTTGAGTTCCTTCAGAACTCTTGGGTGATACCATCTGGTCCTGGTGACTTATTACTGTTTAGTTTATCAATTTGTTCCAAAACCTCTTCTAATGACACCTCAATCTGGGACAGTTCCTCAGATTGGTCGCCTAAAAAGAATGGCTCAGGTTTGGGAATTTCCCTCATAGCCTCAGCCGTGAAAACCGATGCAAATAATTCATTTAGTTTCTCCACAATGGCCTTATCGTCCTAGAGTGCGCCTTTAACATGTTGATCGTCCAGTGGCCCCACTGGTTGTTTAGCAGGCTTTCTACTTCTGATGTACTTAAATTTTTTTTTGCTATTACGTTTTGAGTCTTTGGCTAACTGTATTTCAAATTCTTTTTTGGCCTTCCTAATTATATTTTGACAATTCATTTGCCAGCGTTTATGCTCCTTTTTATTTTCCTCAGTAGGATTTAACTTCCACTTTTTAAATGATGCCTTTTTGTCTCTCACTGCTTCTTTTACTTTGTTTAACCGCGGTGGCACTTTTGTGGTTCTCTTACTATGTTGTTTAATTTGGGGTATACATTTAAGTTGAGGCTCTATTATGGTGTCTTTAAAAAGTTTCCACACAGCTTGCGCAGTGTTACACTGCTGTACCTTTTAATTTTTCTTTACCTAACTTCTTCGTTTGTGGGAAGTCTCCCTTTCTGAAATTAAATGCGACAGTGTTGGGCCGCTGTGGTGTTTTCCCCGCCACAGGGACGTTAAATGTAATTATATTATGGTCACGATTACCAAGCGGTCCAGCTATATTCACCTCTTGGACCAGATCCTGTGCTGCACTTAGGACTTAATCAAGAATTGCCTCCCCTCTTGTGGGTTCCAGGACTAGCTTCTCCAAGAAGCAGTCATTTAAGGTGTCAGGAAACTTGATCTCTGCATCCCGTCTTGAGGTGACATATGGGGAGAGTTGTTGTGGAAACAGCCAGGTAATAAAACTTGTACCTGTTTGAGAAGAGAACTTCTCCAGCATGCAGGAAAAGGAGGAGATGTCATATTTCATGTGGATAATGTGGAACCACCATTCTGCTGTCCAACCCACTCCCCCCCAAATCTGCATTGCAGGTATAATCAAGTGTTTGTTATACAAGAGTCAGCCATGAAAATGACTACGATAGTTTTGATTGCAAGATTAAGTAATAGGTTGAGCTGCAAAGAAGAAACCTCTTTAGATAGCTTCAATAATAAGTATTGGCAAGGAGAACACAGGAAATCTATGAAAGGTTTTAAAAATATGAAGAAAATATTAGATGCTTCAGAGGCAATTTGTATTATTTACAATTGATCCCAGTGGTTCTGCTCTTGCGGCCGGAGTTCCCTGTTAGCGTTAAACCCCTCTACTGCTAGCAGCTGGGGGCTGTATGTGCCTTAAAGGGGGTGCTTGGAATGCATGTCATTGAAATGGGGGACCCACTTTTCTAGTCTCCGCCAGAGAGAGGCGTGCAGCTGGGGGTCTTACAGAAAAGGGTACCAACCTGCTTTGGTAACGTGGAAGAGCAAAGCGTCTGTTGCAGAGTCTTCATGAAAAAAGCCAGTCGTTAGTCAAACGGCCACCGAGGGAAAACTTTCTGCTGAAATGCTGGTTTGCTCCACAGCCAACTGCTGAGTAGACTTACCCTGTTATGCAGCAGCCAAGGGGATTTGGTGAGGGGCTGTGAGCCTTCTGAGCAGTTTACTCTCTATGAAGAGCTCCCTTTCCAATCCCTGCGAGGCTACGTGTGGTTAACAAGAAAGCGGCCGGCGCTGCTGTGGGAGGCGCTTAGGGACCACCCTCCCCGGCAGCTCTGCTCTGCTCTTTTCCAAAGTGAATTGTGTGCTGGTGCCAGGTGCCAGATTGACAGCCATGAAGGCTAATGCCTCCAGAGTGGAATCAGCCTGGGCAGCTATGGTGCCGGCTCCCTACATGCTGCCTCGTGAGCCTCCATCGGGGGGAACTAACCGCAAGGGTGAGAAGGGAGTTTGGGAAGTGTGGCCCGTTCAGTCCTTGGCCTCCATACTGACGCTGCCAGTAAGGGTGCCCACTGAGATCAGGGGTGTTTTATGGCAAAAATAAAGCCTAGATCCTCCAAACACTGAGGGCTGCTAGTCGGGGGTCCCCGCCAAAATGTCAGTGTCCCTGCCCCAAAATCTCTTGTTCTCAGAGCCTAGAAGATTTCTTCCTCTCCAAGCCCCCTCATCTCTCCATCCCTTTACTGTGCTCCCCCGTCACTGAAATCGCCGCCTCTCCTCCTTTCAAACTTTCCTCTCCTCCCTGCACAGGGGACTCGACATTGCAGGCCTATTCCCTCTGCAAGGTCCCTCCTGGAGACCAAGCCCTGTCTGGGAAGCCTCTACTGCTTCACATCCGTCACCTTGCCATGCGTGTAGATGTGAGAGGTGGAAGGAAATGAGCTAGGTGACAGCTAGCCCATCTCCAGGGGCTGCTGCAGGTTTGTTGTCTACTGTACGGCTCTGGGTGCATTTTCCACTCTAGTTTTGGCTGCCGTGAGCACTGCAGCTCCCTCCCCTTCCCCTTGGGAGACTGTTGCATAGTCTGATCACTCTCACTCTGAGGAAGTTTTTCCTGTTGTTTATTCTAATTTTCCTGTCTTAATTTAATCCAGTACCCCAGTTATACTCAAAGGACCATCCCAAATAATTCCTCTTCCTCCTTGGTGCTTGTACTCCTCCGTACCCCAAGAGGAGACCTAAAAGAGTCATATGAAGAGCGAATATCAGCTTCTGGCTCTGTCATGAGGCTTTTGTGTACATGCAGCCTGAACTCAGTGTTGGTTGGTTGGTTGGTTGGTTGGGGAGGAAATTCATAGATTCTCAGGCCAGAAGGGACCATTATGGTCACTTAATCACACCTCCTGAATAACACCAGCCATAGCACTGCCCCAAATAATTCCTAAAGCTGATCTTTCAGAAAACATCCACACTTGACTTAAAAATGGCCAGTGATGGAGAATCTACTATGACCCTTGGTAAATTATTCCAGTGGTTCATTACTTGCACCTTATTTCCCATATGAATTTCTCTAGCTTCAACTTGCAGACATTGGATCATGTTAGACCTTTCTCTGCTAGCCTGAAGAACCTATTATTAAATATTTGATCCCCATGTAAATACTAACAGACTGTGATCAAGTCACCCCTTAATTGTCTCTTTGTGAAGCTAAATAGATTGAGCTCTTTGAGTCTGTCACTATAAAACAGATTTTCTAATCCCTTAATCATTCTCGTGGCTCTTCTCTGAGCCCTCTCCAATTGATCAGCCTCCTTCTTGAATTGTGGGCACCAGAACTGAACACAGTATTATAGCAGCGGTCACACCAGTGCCAAATTCAGATGTGAAATAACCTCTGTCAGGGTTCCCTCCCCACTCTAAACTCTAGGGTAAAGATGTGGGGACCCGCATTCAGAGCCCCTAAGCTTACTTTTACCAGCTTAGGTTAAATCCCCCAAGGTACAAAATTCCCTGCACCCTGAGAAATGCTTCTTTCGCTGCCACCATCAAGTATCTAACAGGAATCCAGGAAAGGAATCACTTGAACTTCCCTCCCCCACAAAATACCCCCTCAAGCCATACACCCCCTTTCCTGGGGAAGCTTGAGAACAATCTCCCAACCAATTGGTTACACAGTGATCTAAAAACCCACCCCCTGGGTTTTAACACCATAGAAAACAGTCAGCTTCTTAAAAGAAGGATTTTATTCAAAATAAAGAAGGTAAAATCATCTCTGTAAAATCAGGATGGTAACTATTTTACAGGGCACTATATTTCCAAACTCAGAGAGATTTCCCCCTCTGGACAAAACCTTAAAGTTACAGAAAACCATGAATAACCCCACCCCCCTTGCCCCTTCTAACACAGGGAATACACCAAGCCAAAATTAAACAGAAATCTGTGCGCTATGCTATCTAAACTTACTTCAGAAAAGGGAGGTTTGATTTTCTGCAGGTTCCTTCTGTCTTCCAAGATCACTCTGGCTGACAAAGACACACACACAAAGCCTTCCCCCCTCCTAAGATTTGAAAGTATCTTGTCCCCTTATTGGTCAGATGCCAGCCAGGTCAGGTGTCAGTCTGGCTACCTGTATTTCTTAACCCTTTACTGGTAAGAGGATTTTATAGCACTGCATCAGACCCTGTCCCCCTTCCCTTCATTTATGACACGCCCCCCAAATCACCGATAGTGTGAAACACTGGCTGTGATTTCTTCCTGGAGCTCTAAAAGAAAACAAAATTAATAAGACACATGCATCTCCAATATACTAATAACTGGATAAAGACTACCAATATTGTCCACATTGCAAGAACAATTTTAACCAGTTGGTTCTTCGTAGTAGACCCCTTCAGGCCACTCAGCGTCTTCTCCTCCCTCGGCAGTAAACTGACAAACCTTCAGTTCTCGGGGAAAAAAGGGCTTTAGAGAATTAACATGGTACACTTTAGGCTTGAGAGTTGTGGTGGAGGATGCAATGAGATAGTTCACAGCTCCCAGGCGTTCTTGGACCGTAAATGGCCCTTCCCATGACGCTTCCATCTTATGGGCCTGGAGCGCCTTCAAGACCATGACCTGGTCCCCTACTTTAAAGGAACGCTCTCTGGCATGTTTATCATACCAGGCCTTTTGCTCTTCCTGAGCCTCTCTTAGGTTTTCTCTAGCAAGGGCTAAAGAGTCTCCGAGGGTGTTTGTAGTTTGCTTACAAAGTCCAGAATGTTAGTTCCCGAAGAAGGCGTAAACCCCTCCCATTGCTGTTTCACCAGCTGTAATGGCCCTTTAACCTCGCGGCCATACACAAGTTCAAATGGTGAAAACCCTAAACTGGGATGTGGTACAGCCCTGTAGGCAAAGAGCAACTGCTGTAACACTAGGTCTCAATCGTTGGAGTGCTGGGTTACGAATTTACGTATCATGGCTCCCAAAGTTCCATTAAACTTCTCCACCAGACCATTTGTTTGATGGTGGTAAGGGGTGGCAACCAAGTGGTTCACCCCATGAGCTTCCCACAGGCTTTTCATGCTCCCTGCCAGGAAATTAGTTCCCGAATCAGTAAGGATGTCGGCGGGCCAACCTACCCTGGCAAAAATCTCTGTTAATGCCTGGCATACACTTTTAGCCCGGGTGTTGCTCAAGCTACTGCTTCTGGCCATCGGGTGGCAAAATCCATGAAAGTCAGTATGTACTGCTTTCCTCTGGGTGTCTTTTTCGGAAAAGGACCCAGAATATCCACAGCTACCCGCTGAAATGGAACTTCAATTATGGGGAGTGGCTGGAGAGGGGCTTTGACCTGGTCTTGGGGTTTTCCCACTCTTTGGCACACCTCACAAGACCAGACATAGGTAGAAACATCCTTGCCCATTCCCTCCCAGTGGAATGACCTCCCCAAACGGTCTTTGGTTCTGTTCACCCCAGCATGACCACTAGGATGATCATGGGCTAAGCTCAAGAGCTTTAGCCGGTACTTAGTCGGAACCACCAACTGTCTCTGAGGACGCCAGTCTTCCTGGTGTCCACCAGAAAGAGTCTCCTTATATAAAAGGCCTTTTTTCTATAACAAACCGGGATCGATTAGAAGAGCTGAGAGGCAGTGGGGTGCTCCGTCCCACTGTCCAAGCTCTCTGTAGGCTTTCATCTGCTTCCTGCTCGGCTTGGAACTGTTCCCTAGATGCTGGAGACATCAGTTCCTTACTGGGTTGTGGACCTGGGCTGGGTCCCTTTGGAAGCGATGCAGGTGATGGGTTTGTTTCCGTTGACTGTGAACCGCTCTCCGCTGGTGCACAATGTGGTAATTCAGGCTCTGGCTGAGCCTCTTGTATTGAGTTATCGGCTGCTGCTGCCATTGCAGGCTCGGTGGTGCCCTCGGGTGTTGGCACGGTAGATGGGGTTGCAAGTGCTGGACTCAGTGCTGGCAATGGTTCTGGTGCTGGTTGTTTCGTCTGTTCCAGTTCCGAGACTGGCTTGGGTTGGGCTTCTGTGATTGGATCTACGATGGCTGTTGCAGTCGTTGGCAGGGTATCCGGTTCCACCACCTCTATCTGGGTCTCTGGTAGTACAGACGGGGTTCTGGTGGAAGTCTCAGGAACAGAGCTAGGTGTGACAGCTTGCTTAGCCTGGCTACGGGTGACCATTCCCACCCTCTTGGCTAGCTTCACACAATTTGCCAAGTCTTCCCCCAGCAACATGGGAATGGGATAATCATCATAGACTGCAAAAGTCCAATTTCCTGACCAGCCCTTGTACTGGACAGGCAACACGGCTGTAGGTAAATCAAAAGAGTTGGACTTGAAGGGTTGAATCGTCACTTGTGCCTCCGGGTTGATTAAGCTGGGGTCTACTAAGGATTTGTGGATAGCCGACACTTGTGCTCCAGTGTCCCTCCACGCTGTAACCTTCTTTCCGCCCACACTCACCATTTCCCTTCGTTCCAAGGGTATCTGGGAGGCATCTGGGCCTGAGGACCTTTGGTGTGACCCCGGTGCAATGAACTGTATTCTGTTGGGGTTCTTGGGGCAGTTGGCCTTCACACGCCCCAATTCGTTACATTTGAAACATCGCCCAGCTGACTGGTCAGTGGGGCGAGGTGGGTTGCTGGAGAATGGGGTGGTGGGGCAATAAGGGGTCTGGGTTTTTCCTTGTGGGGCCTTGGGCTGCTCCTGGTGAGGGGGTGTGGTCTCGGGTTTTCCTTTCTGGTATCTCCCCAAACTATGACCAGGGTTGTTCCTCTCTGCTTCCTGCACCCCCTGTGTGCCAAATTTCCTTGCCCCTCTGCTGATCTGGGGCTGTTCGTATTGATCAGCATAAGCAGCAAGGCTGTCTGCTGAGTCCATTTTCTTATCCCATAAACACTGTCTTATATCATCCTTGGACATATTCAGGAATTGTTCCTGAGCCATCAAATCACATACTCCTTCAAAGCTAGTAACATTCCTTCCCTTGACCCATTTTTTTAACAGCTCCTTTATCCGGTTTACATAAGCTACATTACTTAGTCCAGGCCCTCGGATAAGGGTTCGAAATTTTACTCGGTAAGTTTCAGGTATAACTTGAAATTGTTTTAAAACCAAATCCTTGAATTTCTCATAGTCAGAAGCCTCATCAATAGGCATGTCATTGAATATGTCCAGAGCACTTCCAGTCAACTTTGCTACCAATATGGTCATTTTGTGAGCATCAGGAATGGTATGGAGATTGCATAGTCTCTCAAAGGTGAGAAAATATTCCACAATATCATGGGATTCATCATACGGTGGACATAGTCGCTCCCATTTGTGGGTTGTTGGGGAAGGATTATTAGTGTTATCCGGTAGATTCTGCTCCGCCCTGGTCTTCTCCATCTCCAGGGCATGCTTCCTCTCTCTGTCTTTCTCCTCCTCACCATGTTTCCTCTCTCTTTCTTTCTCCTCCGTCTCCATCTGTCTAACTTGTGGCAGTCTTGCATGTTTCTTCTCTTCCTCATCAGCTTGTAGCCGGGCTATCTCAAGTTTAATAGCGGCTTCACTGGCAGTCATCTTAGCCTTTCTGTTTTTAATCTGTCTTAACCCGATAGAATTAGAAAAGAAAAAAAAACTTGCTTGGGTATTCCCTGTAGGGGTTAACTACCTGCTTTCATATGTAGATACTCTAGCTCCTAGCAGCTTAATCCCTCCCCACTCCCTGCTTCCAGCAGCTACAGGGAAGAGTCAGAGAGAAGAAAAAAAAAATCTAAACTCCCTGTGTCTGGTTCAAAAAAAAATCTCTGGTTCAATATATCCCACCGCTCTGCCACCATGTCAGGGTTCCCTCCCCACTCTAAACTCTAGGGTAAAGACGTGGGGACCTGCATTCAGAGCCCCTAAGCTTATTTTTACCAGCTTAGGTTAAATCCCCCAAGGTACAAAATTCCCTGCACCCTGAGAAATGCTTCTTTCGCTGCCACCATCAAGTATCTAACAGGAATCCAGGAAAGGAATCACTTGAACTTCCCTCCCCCCAAAAAATACCCCCTCAAGCCGTACACCCCCTTTCCTGGGGAAGCTTGAGAACAATCTCCCAACCAGTTGGTTACACAGTGATCTAAAAACCCACCCCCTGGGTTTTAACACCATAGAAAACAGTCAGCTTCTTAAAAGAAGGATTTTATTCAAAATAAAGAAGGTAAAATCATCTCTGTAAAATCAGGATGGTAACTATTTTACAGGGCACTATATTTCCAAACTCAGAGAGATTTCCTCCTCTGGACAAAACCTTAAAGTTACAGAAAACCATGAATAACCCCCCCCCCCCCTTGCCCCTTCTAACACAGGGAATACACCAAGCCAAAATTAAACAGAAATCTGTGCGCTATGCTATCTAAACTTACTTCAGAAAAGGGAGGTTTGATTTTCTGCAGGTTCCTTCTGTCTTCCAAGATCACTCTGGCTGACAAAGACACACACACAAAGCCTTCCCCCCTCCTAAGATTTGAAAGTATCTTGTCCCCTTATTGGTCAGATGCCAGCCAGGTCAGGTGTCAGTCTGGCTACCTGTATTTCTTAACCCTTTACTGGTAAGAGGATTTTATAGCACTGCATCAGACCCTGTCCCCCTTCCCTTCATTTATGACAACCTCTCTGCTCTTACTTGAGAGTCCTCTGTTTATGCCTCAGCTCTTTTGGCTACAGCATCACATTGGGAGCTCATGTTCAGCTCATAATCCACCGTGACCTCCAAATCTTTTTCAGAGTCACTGCTTGCCAGGAGAGAGTCCCCCATCCTGCAAGTATGGCCTACATTCTTTGTTCCTAGATGTATACCTATACATTTAGCCGTATTACTGTTTGCTTTCACCCAGTTTGCCAAGTGATCCAGATCTCTGTATCAGTGATTTGTCCTCCATTATTTATCATTTCCCCCACGTGGTGTCATCTGCAAACCTTATCAGTGATGATTTTATGTTTTCTTCCTGGTCATTCATAAAAATGTTAAATAGCGTAGGACCAAGAATCATCCCTGTGAAAACACACCTGCTTGATGATGATTCCCCATTTACAATTACATTTTGAGACCTATCAGTTAGCCAGTTTTTAATCCATTTAACGTGTGCCGTGTTATTTTATATCATTCTAGGTTTTTTTAATCAAAATGTTGTGTGGTACCAAGTCAAATGTTTTACAGAAGTCTAAGTACGTTACATCAATACTGTTACCTTTACGAACCAAACTTTTAATCTCATCAAAAAAAGATACCAAGTTAGTTTGACAGGATCTATTTTCCATAAACCCATGTTGAGGTGCATTAGTTACATTACTCTCCTTTAATTCTTTATTAATCAAGTCCTGTCTCAACTGTTCCATTATCTTGCCTGGGATGGATGTCAGGCTGACAGGCCTATAATTGCTTGGGTCATCCCATTTACTCTTTTTTAAAATTGGCACAACATTCACTTTCTTCCAGTCTTCTAGAACTGCCACAGCGCTCCAAGACTTTTTGAAAATCAACATTAATGGTTCAATGAGATCCTCAACTTACATCCAAGAGTTTTAAAAGAGCTGACTGTCTCGACATGCTGATTTTAAAATGTCTCACTTTAGTAGCTTCTGTTTAACATTCTCCCGAGATACTAGTAGAATGGAAAGAGTGTTGTCATCACCATATAGTGAGACTATATCATTTGTTTTTCCCCTTAAATACAGAACAAAAATATTTATCAAACACTTGTACCGTTTCTGCATTATTATTGATAATTCTACCATTTCCATCTAGTAATGGACCAATACTATTTTCAGGATTCTTTTTGTTCTTAATGTTTTAAAAAACTCCTACTTATTGTCCTTAACTCTGCTGGCCATAGATTTCTCCTCGAGTTCCTTGGCTTCCCTTATCAATTTTCTACAATTCCTAGCTTCTGACTTTTATTCCAATATATCAACTTCCCCTGTTTTCCATTTGTTATTTTGATTCATTTATTTTTGTAATAGCTGCCTTCACTCACCTTATAAACCAGGTCATTTTGTTAACCAGCACAGCCTTTTCCCTCAATTGTGGAATTGTATATAGAGCATAGATGGGAGGGCCTTACAGGAAGGAGTCTGTAGCAAGGGAGCTCTGCTTTGAATGGGCCTTGTAAGGTTTGTTGGAGCAGGATTCCTTTCATATGCAACTCACACACCAACCTAATTTAATTGGTGATGTTCATTCAAAAAACTTAGGAATTTCCCAAACCAAAAACTCGTTTTTTTTTTAAAAATAGTAATAGTGAAGTATGGTAGTAAGGAAAAGGCTGTATCCCTCGTCTGATCATCTATTTGGAAACATGTTTTTTAAGAAGGAGAATTTTTGTAAAGCAAGTTTAACATTGTTTTTGGGTCCATCCTTAGCTCTTTTCAACCAAGTTTGTTTTGTTTGCAAGTAAATAGTTTGGACGGTTCATTGAGCCAAGCAATCTGATTAGCTGACCAGACTTTAGTGCTGCTTAACGCTACGTTGTCTTGCTGAGTCCTTTGCTTTCCTGCTAGCCTGGACTGACACCTGGATCTTTCTGGTCTGTTGGCAGAGAAAGTATATTTGCAAGAATTCAATCTTACAGAAAACAAGTGAGGAAAAACAGACTCTTAAGTGTTTTAAGTAGAGAAAATGGAAGAAAGAAAATCAGACTTGGCCAAGTGTGTAATTTATGATGGGACAGACTAAAATCTCAGGTCACTAGTGAAGTTATTACTGTTGAGTAGTCAGTGGATTTAAAGGGGAAAGCCCACACACAATCATTGCCTACCTCTCAAGGAATCAAACATTTTCCTAGAGCAAGGCTTGCGCGCTGACCATTGTTAACACAGACCATGGGATTCTGCTTTTGAACCTCACTGCTATTGGCAGCTGATCTTTGACAGCTGCTACTCTGTTTTTAAACATATATTTTTGTAGTGTCCCTCTACTCCCTTTTTTCATTTAAAATTGTATTCCCTCCTCCCCCATCTTCCCCCACGCAGGAGTGGGGGAAAGACAACCCTCAACCTTGTGTAGTCAAGGTTATGGCGATAAATTCTGTTGCATTGTCACTTCTATTCGGAGTAAATTGGCTGGCCGCTTTCGGGCTGAAGGGAAGATAATTTGCTGTAGTATTTCAAATGGATTAGAAATGGATTTGAAGGGAAAGTTCATGCCTCCCATTACAAAGGCTAGAAAGAAGACTATCTTAAGGCACTGTTCCCTCTCAGGCCTTCATTATCCACGCTTAATACCTTTCCTATTTTCCAGCGTTAATGAAATTTCCTGCCGGAGCAGGCCTGCTGGACGGATGGGAAAAGTCTTTAGATCTGAGGGCTTGTGTTGTAGAAAAGGAATTACAAGCCCCTTGTGTTGAGGGCTGGCGTATTTTTCAGGTCCTTGGCCCAGCTATTATCTCATTAATTTTATCCCCTCTTCTCAATACAGTTAGTTTCCAAAGGCCATCCTTTCCATTAGGGTAACCATTGAGTACAGTGCTGTGAATTAAAAGCTACGCACTGTTTTTAGAGGCACCCTGGCCTTCTTTAGCTGTGTCCTCCTTCCTTCACGCCCCCGCTCACCCCATGCTGCCCCCGTCTCTGCCTTTTGTTCACACTTTTAGCCGGTGAGGCAAACGTCACTTTAAGCAGGTGGAGGAGAGACAAGCCGAATATTACTGCCAGAGCTAGATACCCATTTGGAAGACCAAAGATTCCAACTTAAATCTGTAGAGCCTGCTTTAGGAAGGGAAGGCGGATTTTATAAAGGCATGATCGGGACAATTAAGGTCTAGGCAACACCCTCTCCCTTCTGTATGGGAATGGCTTATATGTGCTCAGCAAATTCACATAATTATTCTCTCTTCCTCTGGTGCATGGCGCATAATGGATCTTTTCCAGTCAATTTCTGGATATCTTATGCCGCCTGAAAATAAGATAGCTGGGGCCAGAGCTGAGCCGAGGTAGGCAGTGTCTGAGCTTCCCATTCCGATCTCTCACAGTGAGATTCAGGCCTCCTTGCACACAAACCTGTGATCTTGGACAGCCCTCTGTTTAAGAAAAGACCTGATTGTGTAAAATTGTGTTGCAGACGCGTGTCCACTAGAGACTAGATTGACTCCTCCAGGCTCATTTGACTGGTAACCCAAGCCACATGAAAACCTAGGATTCCTGAGGGTGAAATGCAAAGGAATTAACCTCCTTGTGCAGCATGAAATGCAGAAATTAAAAATAACTCCTGACATGTTTAGTGTAACCGTAGGTTATCAGGGTTCCCATGCCCAGTACTCTACGTACGGTAAGGTGAATTCAGGCAGAGAATGTATTCAGTCATCTGCTCTCCCACCCCCATCTCCATGTACAGTAGGTATTCTGTAGCATTCCCTGCACCAGTCTGGACTGTATCTTTTGCAAGCAGGGTGAAGACAGATAATAAAACTGCTGAAGCAGTAATGTAACTTCCTGGCGCCTTTCCCTCAGTCTTTCTGTCTCCAGCGGGGGAAACAGCTCTAAAGGTTATTGGAGCAGATTACAACTCCATTTGGGAGTTTTTCCCCCCATTAACTTTGACTTTTCTAGAAATAAACATTTTTCAGGTCATAAGCCCTTGCTGGTAGGTGACCCGGTCTTCCTAGGGTCCTGGAGCTGAAGGGACAGGTGGAAGCCTTGTTCAGGGAAGTCACTATTCAGAGTCTTCCTGGCACAGAGAGAATGGGAACAAAGGCAAAGATCAGTCACCGCTGTGGCACAAAGCTTCCCTGTCATGCCCTCAGGTTAGACTTTGACTGTATGTATCTTGTCCCCACAGTGTCTTCAGATGTGTGTCACCCACATTGGTAGCACAATCTGTGGGTTTGCAAACACAGCATATGTGTGTGTGTGTGTGTGTGTGTGTGTGTGTATTCAGAGTGCTACTGAGATTTCACTGCTAGGGACTTGGGAAGACCATGTTATATTCTGAAATGGAGGAGCTAAGAATACAGTATAAAGGCCTCTCTGTGTGGCCTATCTGTTACTATGCCACTCCTACCCCGCTCTAAGTGCGGCTCTGAGTCTCTAATCTCAGAAGAAAGATAGATTCCTGTAGCACTTTGAAATATTATTTGGTCTATTGGCTATGAAGCTTAGTCAGTTCCAGGATCTCTCAACCCCATCAGAATCAGACACGCCCAGCCACCAGTCCCAGAGATTTTCTCCTAGCTGAATTTGAATGAGCCCCACACTTAGGCCTCAGTCCCACAAGGGGAACAATGCAAGCACGTGGTCTGCCTGTGTAGTTCTACTTAAACATACTGAGCCTTCATCCTTTCAAGTTCATTCAATTTTTTCCCAAGATTCCAGCAGTCTGGCTAGCGGCTCTGAAGGCAGAATGAGGAACAGGGCTGGTGTCCTGTTTTGGGATCTCTCATGTGATGTCTGATTGTCTTTGGCCTGGTGTTCTCTTCAGAAGCCCTCAGATGTCACTGTGGCGGAACATCTCCAACTAGGGGAAGATACCCCGTCGGTGGTTCTGAAGCCAACATCCCAACCTCTGCCTGCTAGTTAAGAAAGGCAAACCACTCTGAGGAACTCTCCAAACTGTGACACTATCCATAGCATTTAATTAGGGTTGTTGCTCCCAAGATGCTAGCCTGGTTCCGTCGGATGTTCTGGGCGCTGACTACTGCTTTCTCTTGATAAAGAATTAAATATTTATAAACTGCAGTGGTTGCTATGAAGGAGTTCGTATTTGCCAGCAGGTACTGTCCAACTATTCTCTGCTCAGATACAAGGGAAACCAGTGGTGTTCTTCATGGAGTGGAAACTATTGGGCAAATGGTGTCTTTTGAACAGGGACCACTGTAGTTTGTAAACATTGAACAGCTTGTAACTCTGTGATAAAGAGAGAAAATCATTGTCCAGAATAGTCAGGGAAACTGCTGGAACTCTGGGAGCAACAAGTGGGCTTAGACTGGTTGTTAGTAGCATGGTTTGAACTGCATTGAGCGCAAGCCCTTCGGTCTTGTCTGCCCAGACCCTAAAACTGTCACTTAACCCCGTTTTAAACGAGCTCCACTTAAACGTAGCTTAGCCAGCCTGCGTGAATAGGGCCAAGTAGGGGACAGAAATCGTGCGCTTGTCACTGAGGCGGCATTTATTCTACAGGATTGAACTGATGGGCTAAAAGTGCTTTACACACAAACGGCTCGCTGTGCGCACAGAACCATGCGGGCGGAAGTGCTGCAGCTCTTGGCTTTGTATTTAGGATGTTTATCTTCCAAATACATATGAGGTATAAACCCTTTTTTCCCCCTGACCTGAATGAATGTTTTGGGGGTAAAAGGATTTTACTCCCAGTGTAGCCAGGACTCTGTTCCCTGGTAGTTCTCTCTCACTCACCCGTGTTGTATTGTGTGTAAGTGGATGTTAGTTTTTCAGACACCAAGCAGTGTACAACACAGTTCAGTGATCGTTGATCTGCTGAATTAACCAAGTTACTTGTCAGAAAAGAAAGACGGGGGCCACAAGTGATTCCACTGAGATGAATACGCTTTCAGCATTCAGTTCCAACTCGCAGGCAGTGGCTTGGCTTATATACATTTTTTTTTCCCAGTGAGAATTACCTAGTGTCTTGACAGGGATAGCTTTCACTTCAGCAGTTTGCATACACACAATTTGCTGCTAACACAGGGGGAGAAAAATAAGCGTAACTTTCAGTAAGCGTCTCTTAGTGTGCTTTGCAACATGATAGATGTAAGATATTAACACAGCAGCGTCTGTGTGCCCTGAGCACTGCATCAGCTTCACTGAATTCCGTGCATCTCGGCTGGCAAGCCAGAGATGGAAATTAAAATGAGCGTGTGGGGTTTTTTTCTCCTACCAGAGACTAAAAGAAAATATTGAAAGTTCCTGTATCAGAGTAATTTTGTACTAACCAGGCCTTGTGTCTCGATCAGTGATGTTTTATAGGCATTCTTCGATGTTTTATATGTTGAAATCGAAGTAAATAAATCCCATTTCGCTAACCATTCCCACCATGCTGCTTGTATATAGGGATTAGGGATACATCCCTATCTCTCCGAGCAAGCAAAAACTCTGTTTCTAACAACATACAGTGACAGAATTCCTTTGATAGTGTCAAGTGTGCGTAGTTCTTAGTTTCTTGTAGGCAGATCTCTTGGGTGGAATTGTCTTGTAAGGATCTTTGCTGTTATACATGACTTCCAATTAAGTTGTGGGAAAGCAGCTGAAGTACTTTCAAACAACGTTTTGTTAACTTGAAGGTTCCTATATTTGATTAGTTTTTACGCTTGGGTTTGGTTTTAGCTCAGGTGGAAGTAACTCCGTGTTCTGGTAAAAAGCTGTTTGTCTGTAGTGGTTAGATTTAATCACAGCTGTAGCATATTACAACTATCACAGCTAGTGAAACCATGCAGCATTTACCTTTTAGCTCGCATACTTTATTTAAAGGAAACTAACTGCACCAGCCACCTTAGGGTGGATAGCTTTAATGAGGCCTTTTCCAGGCATGTTTTCCAGAGAAGGGTTTACTGAGTCTCTGTATTTAGAACAATACTGAATGCAGGTGTCTGTATTAAGGATCTTCCTAGTAAAACCCTGCAATCTAATGCAAATAGAAGCAAAGAGCCCTCAAAGTACAACAAACTAATTGACACATTAAGTACAGGCCTGTCTATGCAAGCCATTGTGTAGCTCTGAAAGAGGCTTGTGCTCTTTGAAGGTGGTGTTCTTTTATAGGTACACGAGAGAGATGCTTTGAGCATCTATTGTGCTTTTCATAGAAGGATCTCAAAGCGCTTTACAAGCATTACAAAATTTAAGCCACTCAGCCTTCTTGTTGGTACAGATGAGGGAAACTGAGGCACAGAATTTAAATGATGTCTGCAAGGTCACATAGTTTGGGGGCAGAAATGGGAATAGACCCCACATACCTCTTTCAGTCCTTTAGCCCCCAAGTCACCCTTCCCCTGTAAATTCAAACCTTCACTTTAGCTTTGAGTTTCCAGTGCCCCATGCAGGTGTGGTGTGTGACTTCAAAGAACCTGTGGTTTTGCAGTGAGGAAGTTAGTCTACCAGCTACAAATGCCGTATAAATAGCATCTAGCTCTGAACTCATTTCATTTTGTGCAACGTGGTTATCTTTAATATTTCCTGGATGGGGAAAGTAGGCGGCGTCAGTGGAGATGTAATGTAGATGCCATGACTCAAAATGTGTGTTGTTTTTTCTATTCTGAGCCCCTGCAGTCTATAAATGAATACAAATCTGTCAGTGGCTGTGGTCCACAGCTCAAGACTAACGCAAAATGGGAACGTAAGAATGATTAGCATGTAGGCCCACTTGACAATGCGTCTCTCCAGGTTAAAATATGGAGCTGTTAGAGTGAAGGAAGTGGAGGTGTATTGTTCAGGTGGTCTCTCTTGCCCAGGGTGTGTTGATATTGCTTTATGATTATGAAAACTTTTAATTATGTGTTTAGCATAATGTATTATTTAACGGTTAACGTAATAAGGTGTCCATCTCTAAGGGATCAGGGTCCATTCTTAATGAATATACACTATAACTCTGTGCATCCTCTCACAACATCTAGTTCGGTTCCCTTAGACCAGACCGAGGAGCTAACCAGCTGGGGGGACCAATTTCCAGGGAGTGCTGCTACTCATAATTTTGCCAGGGCCCACACAAATAGATGCGCCTTGAAGATAAATCTCTGGCTCTGATATGTCTGTGCGGTGAGTGAATTCGACATCTGAAGCCCTGCCTCTGAGAGGCCTTTACCGCAGGTCCTTGGAATTCCACTCTGGGAACCAACGAACAAAGCCTTGGCTATTTACCCCTGCCATGATGGGATTCGGGGGGAGGAGAGGTGGCTCCTGAGACAGGCACTATGTGCCTTTTAGAGGCTGATCAAAGTCTTGAATTGCACCAGGAAGAGCATGGGATTAACATGCAATTAATATGCTGTGTCCTATCTCCCGTTCCTAAAAGGAGAGTAGGTCCACCCTGCACTGGCTGACCCTTCCAAATGGCCCACCAGGGGAGTGCCACATAGCACACCTTGCAGTGTAGTGTAGCTCGGAGGTGAGGAGACGAGGTTCACTCCTGCCAGGTCTTGTGAATTTCAGGCTCTGCATTGATCTCCTAGGGACGTTAGAGAGGTTTCCTAAGAACCAAACATTATGCAAACCAGGCACCTCTGATCTATAAAGAATCCTGTTCCCCACAGACCAGTGGAATTAGATCTCTCTAGAGAGAAAATTACTTTCACGTTGATTTTCGGTATGGATGAGCCAAGAAAACAGATTGGAACCAAGCTGACAAATCTCTGAAATGCAGAAGATAGGGGTTATTATTTCCCATCTGCAGGCTGATCACTAGGCTTTGACCTAGCATAGTCAGGCTTATTATTGGGGGTACTTAAATCACCCCCTTTACCATAGTAATGGAGTGCCGCATAATCTTAATGCATTTATCTTCACAAAACCGCTGTAGGGTGGAGAAGTGCATTTATCCCCATTTTACACACAGGGAACTGAGGCAAAGAATGATTGACTTGTCCAAGGTCACACAGCAAATCTGTGGTAGAGCAGGGTCTTGAACCCATCTTTCCCAGCTCCCAGGCTACTGCTCTAACCACTGGGCCGTCCTCCTTCTCACTGTATCACAGATTTGCACATTAAGAAGGCAGAGGGGAGAAGCTCCGTGGAGAGAATCCAGGAGGAAATCAGGTGCAGGTCTCTTTCATTCTGCATCACGATTCAATCCAGACACAACTGTCTGTTCAGTCAGAGATCCCACCGCTGGGCTTATGCTATTTGTAGCCCCATTAGAAATGCTAACTTCACTGTACAAGAATGACAGGGAAGTTCCTTTCTCCATTTCATGCAAGTCCCTTGCTGTAAACACAGATTTTTAGACCTTTAATAAGACGCGTGAGTCCCAAAGGCACATTGAAGGGCTTGCCAAAGAATCCGATTGCAGAATGCTGCCGCATAACTGTTCACTCTAAGCTTTCTCCCGCCCTGCGTCTGTGGAAGCTCGCAAGCAGATCTGTTAGGTTGGTAGCCAGTGGCAACAGCCATATTAAATGAATAGACTGTCAAACTAAGCACTAATAAATGTAACTATTACATTTTACAATTCTCTTTCTTTGCAGCACATCTTCATTTAAAGGTAATGCTCCCAGGGTTTGCGTTCTGCTGATAGGGTGCCAGCCTTAATTCACAGATATTCTTCAGTAATGCGCGGTTTATATACGTTCTGTTAATAGCATTATGAGCATAAATTGAACTAATACAAAATTAGAGCTGTAATTTGCATAAACAAATTACTGTTTGGATTAGTGATAAATGGTTAAGAGGACTTGATATTTGAGTGGATTTGATTTGGCCGCAACAGCTCTGTGTGCATAACAGCATATGTACAAAAATGAGGCGCACGGCTTTACACAGATTGAATGCAAGCTGGCATTACGTAGGAAAAGTCAGTCTGTCAACTGGAAGGGTTTCCTGCAGTGAATGAGCACATGGAGGGTAGAGTTGGTACTAAGGTGTTAGTTGACAGCCTTTATCAGCTGCTGTTCATCTCATGCAGCTGTCAACAGGCCCTAGATTAATTGTATCTCAGTGTCCTAAAAGTACCAGGGCCATGTGATTGTGCTACACCTTTCTCCCTCTGACTGCTGGGAAGTAAGGGGTGCCACTCCATTCTCATCCCTGTCGCTGGCTGCAAGATCTGCTCTTACAGCGTGGGGGAAGGGGGCGGGGAAGTTGGTCCCAATAGCTGTCCGTGCTACCACGTCTTTTGGTTCCCCGTCTCGGCTGTCTGCTACGTAGGCCCTAGGCAGGTCAGTGTCTGTGCCTGATGTTAGGCAGAGCACTGATTAGATATGCAGGCCCCGCAAGAACCACACGTAAGGCCCTAAAGAGGTGCTGAAGGGCCCCAGTTTGTGGACCACTTTCCTACAGCTTTAGAGCTCCAGTAAGTTTGGTTAGACTCTGTTCAGGTGCAGTAGGGGGCACAATCCGGTTGCTGTTTGTCCCACCTGTCTGTGGAATTCCAGGCCTACATCTGTTGCCAGCAACTTATGATTGCAGATGGGTCTTGGGCTGCCGGCCCTGTCTGGGATGCCCCAACACTTCCGTCTGGCTCGGAAGGACAGCCTTTCTTGGGGAGATTCTTCAGAGAGGGCATCTTCTCCGGCACTGGTGCAAAACAGGGACAACTTGGGAAAAGGGGGCTCCTCAGAGAGAGCCAACTTCTGGCTTTAAAGGAACTATTGAGCTTGGTTTTCCTGCCCTTGGCAGCTATGGATCGTCCATGAGCCAGCGCTAGGGACAGAATGTTCCAAACCACTGGGCAGCTGAGCGCTCCTGTGCCCGGTTTCACTGGGATGGCTGTGTCCACATGTATGTATTTTGGTAGCAGTAAAGTCGGCTCTGTGTTTAGAAGGCACACAGAAACCTCGTTATGCTAGATGATCATAACGATCCCTTCTGACCTTAAAGTCTACGAGTCTATGCTGTCATGCACTAATAGCCATGTATACAGCCCAGGTTTGAGTGTACTTTGGGTTCAGCGTTGGAGGTCCACGGTATCAGTCAGCAATATTTAGGGCCAATGAGCAGGGCTGGGTCAACCAAAGCCAGGGTGCCCTGGGAAGCCATTTAATGTCCCCTAGCGCCCCTCAGCCAGCTTCAAGACCCAGAGTTCTCTTCCCAGCAGCACTTCCCCCAAACTTCTGTTCCAGCGTGGGGTGGGCGGGGCTGCTCAGGCCTGTAGGGAAGAGGGAATGAAGATGGACTGTGTCCTGAGCTGAGGAGCGGAAGGGCCTTAAAGGAAGTCGTCAATCAGTGTTAAACAAGAGGAGTGGGGGACCTATGATTTTCCTCCAGCCTGGGCTGTGAAACAGCAGGAGAAGACAGCCCCTGATTCCTCTAGTTCCTCTGGTAGTACGGTGCATGAGCAGGAAGAGTCCAGCTAGCACAGCAAGTGGCTCTAGGTGGGGCTGGATCCCATCCCCAGGAGACTCCCTGCATCTGTAGGTTTGTCCATGAAATCTGAAGCAAAGTGAAGCTTCATTGGACAGCTTTATGGATGCAAAGCTCACCTCTTCTCCCATTTGTGGCATTTCATTGTCTTTGCAGATCTCTGGTATTAAACCAAATGCGCCCGTCACCCCTAGGCGGCAAATCCCAGCAGCTGCAGTCGAGATGGAGGAACAAAGGCTTTTGCTGTATAGGAGGTGTGATGTACAGGGTGTCAGCCAATAAACTCTCCAAAACCTCCAGCTCCCCAGTCAGGGGTGGCGACCTGAGTAACAAGCTCCACGGTAGAACAGGTAGGTGATGATGCCTTTGTGTTCTGTGCTGAGAGTTTGCATGTCTGTGTGTGTGAATCCCCAGCGAGACAAACTGAGCAACATATGTCCACATTCACATTTCTCCAACTCCGTCGTGTGGCACATTACACGGCGCTTTTATCCCCTGCTTGCTCGTGAAGGGTCCCAGTCACCAAGGGGCCAGTAAAAAACAGAAATCAAAGTGGGGGAGAAGCAAACTAATGCAGCCATGCAGGCCATGGATACTGTGTCCTTTGGTCTGACTGAATGAGAAATATGCATGTTCCTGGGCTGGGCTATGAGATGGTAAAAGCAAGGTGAAGCATACAGAGATGTATTAAAGCTCGCCAGCCCGGAAGCGTTCCCGCAACTGCGGCTTCTCCCCGGACACTCTTTCTGCTACTCGGTGTGACTATTTTAACTCTTCCCAAATGCATCAAAATCCTCCAGGAGCATGTGCCTGAACGCTCATTTGGTTGCCACCCTGCCTAGCCTGCTTGTCAGCCCTACCCATAGCCGCTTTACCAGACAAAGGGAAGACTGCCTGAACTCAGGTGACATCATCCCATTCTCCTAAACACCAGAGTTGCTGAGATACTACTCTGATGGGCGCCCTATAGCTACCTATGATAGTGCTGCCCGTAAATGGCTCATCTAGTTCAAAGGCATCTGTTGGGTTCACCAAATTAAACTTAATACTGATCTAAGTAGATCAGCCGTGGCTGCTTCTAGAGATATTTGTCCCAATAACATTGGCTTCACGTCTTCATCACTATTGTTATAGAAGTGTCAGCTGTTGGTTATTGCTGGAGGTAAAATGACAAACCTAGATTGACCAATATCTTAGTCTAGAATGGCCTGTGTTCCTATCCCAGTTGTATTTGACAGCTAGTCTTATGTACTTCTCTTAAGCAATTCAGGGCTTGAGGCCCTGTTGTGCATTTTCCTCCATTTCTATCTGTGCTCAGCAGGTGTTTATTCTGTAACCACTGTCCTAAAGAACAACAGGGATAATCTGGCTGTCTCTCGCAAGTATTTATGTGGCCCTATCACTGTAATAGCTGAGCCGCTCTCAATCTGTACTGTATTTATCTTCACAGCCTCACTGAGGAGTTGTGAAGTTCCCTTCTCATTGTACAGGTGGGAAACTGAGGCACAGCGGCACTAAGGCTATGTCTACACTGGCGCTTTTGTCAGTCGGGGGTGTGAAAAAACACGCACCCCTGAACGACATAAGTTTCACCGTCAGAAACGCCGGTGTGGACAGCGCTGTGTTGGCGGGAGATGCTCCCCTGCTGACATAGTTCCTGCCGCTCATTGGAGGTGGTTGAATTATGCCGACGGGAGAGCGGCTACACGGGAGACCTTACAGCGGCGCAGCCAAGTCCAAAGCTAGTGCCCTAACCGCTGGACCATTCTGCCTTGCGAACTATAATAAAGCTCGGCTAAGTCAAGCGGTTGGTATGTAGCATTTTTGGTGGGGCAGGGTTGAGTTTTGGAGAAATGGAGGGTGAATGTGTAAATTAATGTTACTATACTTGGATCTGACTTGGTGCCCCCACTACAGAAAGGATGTGGACAAATTGGAGAGAGTCCAGCGGAGGGCAGCGAAAATTATTAGGGGCTGGGGCACATGACTTATGAGGAGAAGCTGAGGGAACTGGGGTTATTTAGTCTGCAGAAGAGAAGAGTGAAGGGGGGAGTTGATAGCTGCTTTCAACTACCTGAAGGGGGGTTCCAAAGAGGATGGAGCTGGGCTGTTCTCAGTGGTGGCAGATGACAGAACAAGGAGCAATGGTCTCAAGTTGCAGCGTGGGAGGTCTACATTGGATATTAGGAAAAACTATTTCACTGGGAGGGTGGTGAAGCACTGGAATGGGTTACCTAGGGAGGTTGTGGAATCTCCATCCTTAGAGGTTTTTAAGGCCCGGCTTGACAAATCCCTGGCTGGGGTGATTTATTTGGTGTTGGTCCTGCTCTGAGCAGGGGATTGGACTAAATACCTCCTGAGGTCTCTTCCAACCCTAATATTCTATGATTTGATACAAAGGTGAGGTTTTAATTTTAAATATAATTTAAAACACTGGGAGATTGACAGGTTAAAAAGAGAGCTCAGGACATGTGAAAGTGGATACAGTAAGCTTATTTGAAAGGCCTAGGCTACTGAGGGGGAGGACATCTCAACTGTCCAGATGCTGGTTGGAATAACTAGAGTGGAATCAGTTAAAGGGGAGACATTCCTAGAGGATCTCATACAGTTCTGTTGCCTGGCATAGTTGGGGGAACATCCCATCATTTTAGGAGGGTTTTTCCTCTCCTCTCTCTTGGTCAATGGAAATAACCGAGGTATGATAAACAAGCTAGAAGTTCGTGAGCACCTGGGTCCTGCTGATTACAGTGTAAACAGAACTGAAATCCTTCTCTCACTGTATCTGAGAGTGGCATTTCGGCAGCGTGCCCACAACCCCCGACTTCACAGAAGTGCAGGATGAGGTGAAGGAAAATCTTTGGAATCGATTATTGTCCAAATTAACTCAGGAAAAAATCAATCTACATCTAATTTCCCTCCCCCCCCCTTGAAAACAACCCAAAAGAGAGCAAAAGCCCAAGGCAAATGAAATATTTAAAAGGGATACTGGCAGCCAGTGCGGTTAAACAAACCCATAAAGAACAGGATTAGAGAGTGAGCGAGTGAGAGCCTTGAATAGGCACAAAAATCCTGTCAGCAGAAGAACTGAGTAGCCTCGGAAAGTTTTTAAAAATGGGCAGAAATTAAGAGCAAATGGCAACATCTCAACAAAGAGTAAACACCCTCCCCCTCTCCCCCCCATCTGACATGCAGAGAGAAAATTGAGAGTGGGAAATTAGGGATAGGCTAGAGAAGTAACCGCGGCGATGAGAAATGCTTACGGCACATCATCTCCGTAGGTGAAGAGGGCGGAGATTTAGCTTAAACCAGGGATTAGCTTCTCAGGCCCTGCTGATGGGAAATGAAGAAGTGTGCAGATAATGCCAGAGATGATGATGTTGAGGAGGTCAGAGGGGTGGGAAGTTGATGAAGCATCGTTTCCAGGTAATCTGCCTTCTGAGAGCATTAAAAGAAGTCTGGCCAGCAGTTTGGGAAGGAAGCTTGAGCTGGTATTTTCACAACTTAGGCCTGTTCAGGACAGAGACCCACCCTGTGGCTGGCTATGCAGGCAGGTTCTGTACAGTGTCTTCCCTGCTGCTGTCTCCGCACCCACACGCACAGGTTCTTGTTTGTTTTAAAAGCACTTGATCCCACCTGTAAGCTGTTGACCCATCGCTTTGCTACTGTGTGTGGGAAAAGGTACGGGGGAACTTGGTGAAGGGGGAAGCAGGTGGGCCAAACCACAGAGCGAGCCAGGTTAGCCAACAAGGGTTGATGCGAAGATTTTTGACATTTAGGGGATGTATTTTCTAAAATGCCAAGCGCCTAAATCCCTTAATTCCCATTGACTTTCACTCGGAATTGGGAACCCAACTCTAAGCAGTTTAGAAAATCCCAGTCTAGAGCCCTTGCTTACGGTGGGAGATACCTAGATGCTTGGTTTTTAGTAGTGGTAGAAAGTATAATTCTAGGCAGCAGGGGTCAGTTAGTTTGTTGGATTATAAAGTGGCGGAAGGGCTGGAAACAGGGATACACTAAACTGGTACGTTCCATATGGAGGGAGGTTACCAGTGTTAGAGTAAAAGCTCTGCTCTGTTGTGGACCTGTTTGGAGATGGCTCCTCTGTATCTGAGATTTGTGAGAGAGATGGAAGTAGGTGTGGTCATGGCACCTATCACAGGTACTCAGCACTTTGCGGTGGTGGCCCACGGTGGAGTCGGCTAAGCTTCCATGGCTCCTTCTAATGTTGGTTTGAAAGGAAGGGCTGATTCAAAGATGGGGTGATTATTGCATCAGGATGTCAGGGGAAGTCCATCCACCAGTCAGAACTGTCCTTTCTGTGATCCCAAGTGAGCGTGCAGGACTAACAGCTGTGATGGGGAAAGGCAGCCCCAGCAAGCTGGAAGAGATCCTGATCCACTCTTCTGTCTGGCTGACGTTGACGGTCCCTTAGTCTAGGTCCAAAATTCAACCTGCCGCAAAGGTCTGTGAAGAAGTCGTTTTCAAATTCTAGATACTTTCTTTTTAAGGCAGCTGTCAAATGCAAACAAAAAAGTAATAATGTTCCACGGCCCCTCAACAAGAGGAGCTGTTGTTGTTATAATATGCCTCCGGCTTCATTGCCATCACTCTGCTGCACACCAGAGACATTCAGTGCTTCACACTGAAGCTTCTTTGAGAAAACAGCGTGGATCCTTCTGCTCCCTTGCCACTCAAGTTCAAGGAGAATCCTGATTAGCTGTGAGCAGTATAGGGCCTATGACACACAGCGGAGCAGTCTTGATGCTATCCAGCAGAGGACAGCGGCACACACAGACACACTAGCCAGTTCAGAATAATCTCCTCTGATGCTGAAAGTTAACACAGATTATAAAGTAAATGCGTATGGATACCCCTTTAATTATCACTCTCATTAGGATGGCACTTCTTTATGGCTCTCTAAATACTTGGGCTCTCAGAATAGTCTTGTGTAGGAAAGCAGAGTGTTTTGGAAGGAAATAACGTAACGTTTTTATTCTTGGATCCATTTTCTTTTAGACGGTGTTAGCACAAGCTTCTGATGAGCCTGTTTGCGCCATCAATTGCGGCAAACAGTAACTAACGTAGTTCTGCTAAAGATGAGCGAGGGCTCTCCACCCAGTAAGGCGAGTGTGTTCAGAATCCATTGTTTCCTCTGATAAACACCTGGAGCAGCACAAGGTGTGCTGAGAGATGCTCTGCCTGTAGGTGTTTACGGGTCAGTAACTGTTCATAGAATCTCAGGGTTGGAAGGGACCTTAGGAGGTCATCTAGTCCAACCCCCTGCTCAAAGCAGGACCAATCCCCAATTTTTGCCCCAGATCCCTAAATGGCCTCCTCAAGGATTGAACTCACAACCCTGGGTTTAGCAGGCCAGTGCTCAAACCACTGAGCTATCCCTCCCCCCATGTTGCTGAAGAAACATGGAACCCTGAACTTGGGAGTTGCTAGGCAAGAGGTAAAGGAAATGGCTTTGAAGTGTGCTAGTTTTTAAAGGTGACCTGTTATAACTCTTCTGAAAAGAAAGCGAGGGGTGGCTCAGGGACCGAAGTCAGAGGAAGAAACCAGGCAGGCAGACTTCGTGCATCAGATGCTAAGGTTTTGCAAATATTTTTTTTTTCCTAACATTTGAAATTAGATGAGGGTTTGCAAAGATTTCCACCATCTCACTATAATAAAAAAGGAATGAATGGAGTTTGCCATGGGCCACGTCTCTGCTTCAACGGGTACCCTAGGACTTGTGTTGTCAGCCAGTACAGTGAATGCTGGGGGGAGTGGGTGATCTCTAATTTGGGGGAACCCAACACTAATAAAGGGCCCTTAGTTTTGAATCCCTTCTGTTCTGAATGGCCCTCTGACTCTTGCCATTGGGGCCATTCAGTTTATACCCCTATAGCTCTGTCTCTTTGTGTGACTTTTCAGCCCTCCTTTGGAATATAGCCATATTTTCTCCTGCTCGGAGAGGGTGAATTCCGTTGAATATCAGAATGCCTTCCTTCAGGACAGGTGGAGCTGTCAGGCTGCAAAATCGTATTTATTTGTCGTGTATAAGACGCCACACATGCGCTTAACCTTGATCTTAAGCACTTTAAAAGGTATATTTAAGAGAGAGCTTTTCAGTTCCCCTTCAGTGCAAAACACAGTGTATTTTGGACTAGCAAGGAGATGGGAAACACTCTTGACAATTTAATAGCTTGGAATTTACTTAAGGTGGGTTATAATTTTCCCTTGTGATTCTGTTCTTTGTCTGAATTTATTGGGTCAGTATTTTGTCTCCTCCGGTCATGGCTACAATTAGAGTTATGATAAAATCCTGACGTGTCCCTATCCGCAAATCAGATGGGCCACTAATCTTGTGCTGTGCGCCAGATTAGCTTCTAGCGAGCAGATGCTGAAATCTGAAGAGCAGAAGGGAAAACTTCTTCTTTGAGTGCTCGCTCGTATCACAGTTAGGTGTGTGTGCGCGCACCGCATGCACGGCTGTCGGAAACTTTTCCCTAGCAGCTACCCGTCGGGCCGGCTGTGGAGCCCCCTGGAGTGGCGCCGATATGGCGCTCTATATACGACCCTGCTGGCCCGACCCCCCTCCAGTTCCTTCTTACCGCCTGTGATGGGTGTTGGAACAGTGGTCTCTTGCTCACAAGTGCTCCGCTATCCCTAGCTCTTCTGCTTATCTCTGTATATAGTTACCCATTGTTAATTAATCGTTCTCTTACTAGTTGTTAATTGTAGCCTTTAGTGGTTGGGGGGGATTATTTTAGCCTAGAATTATTTCCTCTTCAAGAGTGCCCCGCGGGGGCTCCGGGGCATGCCGTCCCAGGGCTTCAAACCCTGTAGCTCCTGCACCAAGCCTATGCCCACGCGTGACCCCCACATCTCTGGTGTCTGGCAGAAGCCCATCAGGCAGATAAGTGCAAGATCTGCAAGGCCTTCAAGCCTCGCACTAGAAAGGAAAGAGACATTTAAGACAACTCCTCATGGAGTCTGCCCTCCGCCCTCAGCAGGACCCGGCCCCGAGCACTTCGGTGCGGAGCGCTCCTCTGGTGGTGCCGTCTACGGAAGCAAAAAAGGACTCGGCACGCCCTCCCGGGGGTCAGCGGTCTCCTGTCGGTCCAGTCCCTGGTATGTCTACCTCTCATTAATATATGAAGATATGCCTATCTCATAGAACTGGAAAGGACCTTGAAAGGTCAAGTCCAGTCCCCTGCCTTCACTAGCAGGACCAAGTACTGTCCCCTGACAGATTTTTGCCCCAGATCCCTAAATGGCCCCTTCAAGGATTGAACTCACAACGCTGGGTTTAGCAGGCCAATGCTCAACCCACTGAGCTATCTCTCCCTCCTGGTTGTTCCTGACCTCATCTCACAGAATCATGGCCGCCTCCTTCACCTGGACCTTCAGTCGCTCCACCTCGTGGCCCGGAAGATCCGTGGTTGAAACAGGCAGAACTCGCCTGTTTGGACCCAGTGAGGCAGGTGCTTCTGGAGAGCCACAAGCCGTCTACTAGGGCCACTTACAAAGCGAAATGGAAGAGGTTTCTTATCTGGTGTGCCCAAAGGCAGGTGCTTTCACTCCAGGCTTCAATCCCATGTATCCTGGATTACCTCCTGCACTTGAAAGACCAGCAACTAGCATTCGGTTCTCTCAAGGTCCATTTCGCAGCTACATCAGCGTTTCATCCCGGCGTTTCCAGGCGCTCAGTGTTTGGGACGTTTCCTGAAAGGTTTGGAAAAGATTCATCCCCCGATGAAGCCCCCTGTTCTGGCCTGGGACCTTACTTTAGTCCTTTCTCGCCTCATGGATCCTCCCTTCGAACCGTTAGCTTCCTGTTCGCTCCTCTACCTTTCTTGGAAGGTTGCTTTTTTGATGGCCGTCACCTCAGCATGATGCATGTCTGAGCTGCGGGCCCTCACGTCTGTGCCTCTGTACAAGATTTTTGATAAGGACAAGGTGCAGCTTAGACCTCACCCGGCCTTTCTTCCCAAGGTCGTGTCCCGCTTTCATGTTAGCCAAGACATCTTTCTGCCAGTTTTCTACCCAAAACCGCACGCCAGCCCTCGTGAGCAGCAGCTGCATTCTCTGGACGTTAGAAGGGCGCTCGCCTTCTATATAGACCGAACGAAGCCCTTCCGCAAAACAACCCAGTTGTTCGTCGCTTTAGCAGAGCGGATTAAAGGCTTGCCAGCATCTTCCTAGCGGATATCATCCTGGATCACGGCATGTATTCACGCTTGTTATGACTTGGCGAAGGTTCCTCCGCCTGCCCTTACGGCTCACTCCATGAGGGCGCAAGCCTCGTCGACAGCCTTCCTGGCCCACATATCTCTTCAGGAGATCTGCAGGGCTGCCACGTGGTCTTCAGTGCACACCTTTACGTCGCACTACACCATCGTCCGCCAATCTCGGGACGATGCAGCCTTCGGCAGAGCGGTTCTTCGCTCTGCAATACCTTGACTCCAACCCCGCCTCCGAGGTAAGGCTTGGAAGTCACCTAACTGGAATTGCTATGAGCCAGCACTCGAAGAAGAAAAAACGGTTGCTCACCTTTTTTGTAACTGTTCTTTGAGATGTGTTGCTCGTATGTATTCCATTCCCCCCCCATCTTCCCCTCTGTCTGAGTAGCTGGCAAGAAGGAACTGAAGGGGGGTCAAGCTGGCAGGGTTGTATATAGAGTGCCATATCAGCGCCACTCTGGGGGCTCCACAGCCAGCCCAACGGGTAGCTGCTAGGGAAAAGTTTCATAGAATCATAGAATATCAGGGTTGGAAGGGACCTTAGGAGGTCATCTAGTCCAACCCCCTGCTCAAAGCAGGACCAATCCCCAATTTTTGCCCCAGATTCCTAAATGGCCCCTTCAAGGATTGAACTCACAACCCTGGGTTTCGCAGGCCAATGCTCAAACCACTGAGCTATCCCTCCCCCCTAAGTTTCCGACAGCCGTGCATGCAAGGCGCACACACACCTAACTGGAATAGATACGAGCAACACATCTCGAAGAACAACAGTTCCAAAAATGTGAGTAACCGTTTTTACTTTGTGCGAGATGCTCTGGGAGCGGGTGCCACAGGTCTCACGTTCAAGGCCGTGGTTTCTCAATGTTCGCCTCAGACAAGAAGCCAAATATTGAATTTCAGTAGCTAGTTCATGCTAAACAAACCAGGCAGGCTACTGCTTTATCCAGGAGTCCCTCCCTTTGGACGCGCTGTTGCCACACTGTGATCCTTTCATTCCATCATGTCATCTACCACCACTGGATGACAGCAACTGAGAAATGTTGCTGAGTATTGTTTAGGCGGCTTTGTTCAGACTGTCTCGTTATGTGCTCTGCCAACCTTTCCCCCCCAGGCAGCTGGCCCATTCCAATTCTCTTTTGCTGTCCAGGCCAAATGCCTACTTTAGCCGCTGTAGCAGGTTAGAATTTGGTCTTGGGGCTGCATCTATTCCAGCCCTGTACAATCTCCGTGGCCAATCACAAGGCTGCCAGAAGTGATAAAGCAAGTCATCTGTCTCCCTAAGTGAGAGGGAAACCAGGAATTTTACTGCTGCTTGTCTGCAATCCACCTCATTACCATGAAGACGGAGAGTGGTAAGCTTTGGGCCATGCACTTTTTGGGCAGGAGAGCAGAGGAGGGGTGGGTATGTGGGTTTCTTTATGCGGAAACCTGAACTGAATACACAGAGGCAAGAACAGGACTGGTCTGCACAGCTAAAAATGACCATTAGCTCGCACCCTTCCATTAGAAGAGATGCTCTTGCATCCATACGGTCCTGCTAACTTCAGCAGAGGCTGCGCAAAGGAAACTGAAAGCCGAGTCTGGCCCGTTCCAATTAACTGCTATCAATAACGCTGCGGCGTCTCACGTGTACCTAGCTCACGCTCCCTCTATAGTGGAGCGGCAATCATACCTGCACGGTGCTGGATTTCATCCACCTTTTCCCCTTTCAGCTGTCTCTCAAAGGAGCATTGAACTTCTAGTAACTTTCAGGGTTCCCTTGCAGTTTTTTTCACAATGGGCATGTCGATGCCAGTAAGGAGAGCGACTGGGGAGTATGAGAGAGAGAGACCTGTCCCCCCTTTTTCCTGGACCAGTTCTTTGTCATCGATACAGCAGCTAAAACATCAGGATCTGCTAGAGCTCCTGCCCGCGCAGCTCAACTGGTGTGAGGCCAGGAGGAAGTCATTTCTGAAATTCCCTTGTGTAGATGTGGCCTCTGGCAAGGGAATTGCAACTTTTCACCCCTAGTCACATTTTTAGATGTTCCCTTAGTCTCCCTTTATTATTATGATGTATTATTTATTTGTATGACAGTAACGTGTAGGGGGCCCAGCCGTGGATCAGGGTCCTACATTGCTGGGCGCCGTACAAACAGAGCACAGATAGACAGTGAGCTCTTTGGGGGGGGGGACTAAGTGTAAGGGTACAGCCACACTACCCGCCCAATTCAGCGGGTAGCGATCAATCTGGGATCGATTTTATCGTGTCTCGTGTAGACGCGATAAATCGATCCCAGAAGCGCTCCCTGTCGACTCCGGAACTCCAGGTCGGCGCGAGGAGTAAGCGGAGTCGACGGGGGAGCCAGCCTGCGCCGCGTGGACCCGCAGTAAGTACTTTTAATTCGATCTAAGATCGTCGACTTCAGCGACGCTATTCGGGTCGCTGAAGTTGCGTATCTTAGATCGGCCCCCCCCCAGTGTGGACCAGGCCTAAGAGGCCTCCCCAGAGCCCAGAGAATTCCGTTCCCTTCCCTCTGGAGTGCCCTGCGGTATTAGAGGCGAGAAATCGCTAGTAACTCGGAACAGATTGTTTATTGAAGAAACTGTCAAACGGAATGAACATTGGGAGGAACGGAAACCCAGCTAGCTCAAACCATTGCAGTAAATGTACCTAGCTACCTCCCAAGGCTAGTTACAGGGAGGTTACATTAAGCAACATGAAAGCTCCTTATGTCTCAGGTAGTCTTTTTTTTCTTTGCCTCACTGGGGAAGACTTTAAAAATAAGATTGACAACTCCTGTCCATGTAAAGCCCTGCTTTACTGCTCTGTTGTTCCTTGCAATAATACCGAGGTCCTGGGTAGGGGAATCCTCTTCTCGTTGCAAGAAAAAGGTCATTTTGAAGGACAGGAGTGTCCCACTTACATTTTATTGTTTCTGAAAGCTCTGCAAACGTTTGCCTGCTAATGGTGAAATAATTGTGTAATTTTTACCTGTAACCCAATAATAATCCCTTGCATTTACAGAGCACCTTTCACCCAAAGATCTCAATGTGCTTTACAGACCATAATTGACTACCCTTCTCCAAGCTCTCCCTTCCAAGTAGGCAAGCACTCAGCACCTTTGAAAATCAGGCCATTGAGGTAGGTGCTGACATAGCTATGAATTTGGAAGCCTCACATTAAGTGCTCAAATTTGAAAACTTTAGCCAAAGTGTGAGTAAGGTCATGGAGGAAGTTGGTGGCAGAGCTGTGCCTCCCAGTCCTGTATCTTATCCATCAGGCCATCATTTCTCACCCTTCTAACTTTCCATTCACCTTTCATAATTTCCCATTCTCAAAATCCACTGGTGCAGAGTTCTGACCATGCAAAGTAGTGATAACCCTCAGATACAGTACTGTGGTTCTGATCATCACAGAAATACCATATGAAGATAGTATAGTTACCTTTGCATTTGTCCCGAGACTTACATTTTACCATGAAATCTTAATATATCTTAGGCTGTAGGTGAGTATATATCTTCAAAGCTTTCTTTCCCTGTCTGGTTTGGTAAATTATTCCAGTTTTCCGATCCTGGAATCAGAGGAAGAGTTCAGCAGTTTAGGGAGCATTTTGGAACTGTTATGAACAGAATCATGATAAACTTTAATGCACTGTTGGCTCCATTGCCAACTGCCAAAACTTGAAGTCCCTGGGAATTGTGCATCAAAATATTAGCCCTAATTTCCAGTTCCCAGATATGTCTTCTGTTCAGCTTTTCCCTCTTGCATCCTAATTCTGTATTGAGCACATCCTTCTAAATCTCTTCCTGTTGGGAAAGACTGTGATTTCATATTCTCTGAAGTCCCAATTCCAAATCCAGGGCTGTGTCGCTGCAGAAGAAATTGGGTTGAACTCTGTTAAATGCACAGTTGTTCAGTAATAGAAGGGAAGATGCAAGTTAGTGACCAAGGAAACTATTTGTATCAAAACCCCATCTACACAGCTGATTTGGAATCTACAAAAACTGTTTAGGCAACAGCATCATGCTGCCAAGTGGGCAGAGCATCACTTCATTTCAGGCTGTTTTTTCAGCCATTTTTAACAACACAGTGACTAATCTGAAGTGTTAAAATGTTTTCTAAAGTGATGTCCAGTCCACACATGCTAGCTGAAAAAGTTTTTTAAACCTGCTGAATTTGTGTATTTCTAATGGGCTCTTAAAGAGCAGTTCTGCTCTCTGTGACTGGGAAAGTGCCCTTTTGGGGTTCCATCTTTGTGTCTTGACTCCAGATCAAATTTGCTCAGTTTAGAAATAAAGAAATATTTCCCCCCAGTGCCAACTCTGCAAATTCAGCCTGGGATCCGAAAGCCAAGCTGGGTTCTTTCTGGCTCATGCATTATTGCTGTTAGTCAAAATATCTGTAATTGGAACATACATAACCATTTCTTTTGCTGATACACAAGCCAGACTAGACCGTCGCTCCTTATCCCATAGTGGTGGTGGTTCTGTAGGCTGCTTGTTGTTGGCGTCCGTTAGTCTCGAGAGACGATGGATATGCGCCCATGGGGAATGTTTAGTTGATGGTTGTGCAGTGTCTGTTGTGGCTGTGGAGCCCCACACGAGAGTGGCAGTCTCGATTGCATTTGCTGCATTTGAAGGCGGTGTCAGCTGTGGGTTGGAGCCGCTGCTTTCTTTTTCCTTGAACCCGCTTTTCCTCGGCAAGCTGCCGCAGCTTGTCTTCGCCAGTTTTCAATCCAGTGGTCAGAGCGTGTCTCCATCTGCATCTGTCCTGGGCGAGCTCTTCCCAGCTGTTGATGTCGATTTGAACAGTCTTCAGGTCCCTCTTACAGACATCCTTGAAGCGAAGGTGGGGCCATCCTGTAGCTCTGTTTCCGGAGGCAAGTTCTGCATACAACAGGTCTTTAGGGATCCGTCCATCTTCCATGCGACTTAGATGGCCAAGCCATCTGAGGCGGCGTTGACAGAGGAGAGTGAACATGCTGGAGATCTTGACACGTTCCAGCACCTCGTTGTTCGTCATTCGATCACTCCAAGTGATCCTGAGTATGCGACGGAGGCAGCGCATGTGGAAGGCATTCAGTCTCTTTTCTTGCAAAGCGTAGAGGGTCCAAGTTTCTCTGGCGTAGAGAAGAGCGTTTAGCACACATGCGCAGTACACAGCGACCTTTGTGTTGATGCTCAGCATGTTGTTGTTCCATACTCTCTGTGACAAACTGGCCAAAATTGTGAAGGCCTTGCCGATTCTACGGTTGATCTCAGGGTCCAGTGAGAGGTTGTCCATGATGGTAGATCCGAGGTAGGTGAACTGACTAACCACCTCTAGCACGTAGTCATTGATGGCAATGCTTGGATGTTCTGCATCCTGGGCCATAATTTTGGTCTTCTGAAGACTGATTGTCAACCCGAACTCTTCGCAAGCTCTGGAAAAACGGTCAATCAGACGCTGGAGATCGGTTTCTGAGTGGGTGGCCAGGGCAGCGTCGTCTGCAAACAGCATGTCTCTGATTGTTACCTCCCGTACCTTGCTTTTGGCCTTTAGTCGAGCCAGATTGAAAAGTCTCCTGTCAGACCGGGTGTGGAGATAGACTCCCTCTGTGGAATTTCCAAAGGCACGTTTCAGCAACGCTGCAAAGAAGATGCCGAAGAGTGTGGGAGCGAGAATGCAGCCTTGTTTTACTCCACTGTGGATGTCGAAGGCATCGAAGGACAAGCCATCATACAGTACTGTGCCTTTCATGTTGTCGTGAAAAGACTGGATCACGCTCAGCAACTTCGGTGGGCAGCCAGTCTTTGCCAGGATCTTGATCTGTAGGCTTAGGTGAAGTGAAAGCTAATAAAAAGCATGTTTGTGTGGGAAAGTCATCAGATCAAGTCTGTTAGTCAACAGATCTGACCTCCAGACTGCATGGAAAGTGCAGTATTTATGATAGACCCTCATCTGACTGTAGTGGCATTCTAATGTTCTTTCTCAACAAATGTGATTTTTTTCCTTTGAACTAAGATAGGATATGCCTATAAAGGAAGTGGATTCAATGACCACGCTCAGTGTGTGTGTGTGTGTGTATGCACTTACCACACACATCACTCTCAGCTTTCTTTTTTGTTTGCTTAGCAAAGTTCTTTTATGGGATCTATCTGTCAGCACAGATCAGAACATGGATGTAACATGGTTAAACCATTGAGGTAAAAGGTTCAGGGGGGAAAACCATGCAAATAAAAATGCTGACCTAGTTACAGAGTCACTCTGCTACTCTGTGGCACTGAGTGCCCTGTTGGAAACATGCCAATCAGAAACGAACAAACCTTTAACCTTGGGGGGGGTCTTGACAATTCAATTTCATTTCATTAGTAGCCACCTCAAAGTGGTGGGTACAGAGATTATTTCAATGCTGCCTCTGAAACAAAGGAGTATGAACTGGGCAGCCTGTTGAAACAATATGCACCCACATATTTTGCAGCTAGATGTCTCTAATTGGACAGGCTGATAAGTTTTATTTGCTCACAAAGAACCTTGCCCCTGCTCTTTTCACATCTTACAAAACAAAATTGAGGCACTTAAGGAATTTCCATGTCCCACTGTGGAAATGGGGAAGAGGTCCTGGAAAAGTACCCTTTGTGTTTTTTCATAAATTCGAAAGGAAAAAAGAGCAAGCCCGGTACAAGATTGAAAGCAGCAGAAACAAAATTAAGGTTTGACTTTGTCCGGAAAGCAGCCCTGACCCCAATCTATTAAAGAACTGCTCCTGGTTACAGTTAAAGCTATTGGTAACATGATGGAATTGAAGGTGCACAGAGGCATCTGTGGCAGGCAAACTGATTTCAGACTCTCCTCCATGCACTGTTTTGTTTCTGGGTCTCATCCTTGTAAAGTCCCCCTGTCCATATTTACCCACTTGATGCCCTTTGCTAGATAGGATTGAGTGAGTCCCCACTCATCCCTACTACAAATTCAGGAGGCGAAGTGAAGTAATGGCCAGTGCTTGCAGTTTTGTTTAAAGGGCAGTTATAGGTGGAACGTGATTAATGAGAAATGGCCCCTTTTGTTGTAGTTAATGCTAATTAAATAGAGCCTGAGTGAATATATGCAGTACATGCACGAGAACACTAGAGGGAGTTTGCAAAAGGAAGGAGTCCGAGCAAAACAGGATGGTAGAGCTGTGATGGTTTTGGAGCACTCAGACTATACCCAGTGGAGCACATATTAAGGTATAGCAGATTGAGGACTGCACCTAATTTACCTGGTTGGGAACAGGATTGCAGCCCCTTTCATCTGTAATACAGAAGGGCAGAGGATGGGGATTGCAGTCCCAGTATGCAATGCTCCATTTCCATCTTACTCAGATCAGGATGCATATTTGCAGGCTGGGATGTTTAGTCATGGGCCTGACGTGTACTAAAGACACAGAAGTCAATTGGCTGGATTTGGCCTCTGGGCATGCCAGAACCCCCTCTTGGCCAACTGTGCAAGATTTTAAACCCTACTTAATTCCTCTAGAGAGGTCTTGCAGAGTTTTCTACAAGTTAACATTTGGCATAGATTTCCAAGCCTGGGAGTCAGAAGATATGATTTCTAGTCCTTCAGCATCTTCTCCCACAGGGAAACAACTATGAATGAACCAGGCTGTTTCATTCCCACCCTAAATGGTCCAGAATCATGAGTCAGGACTAGAAAAGTCATGAGTTCTTGTTTTTAATTCAGTCTTTTTATTTGCCTTTTGAATTTCAAGCTTTTCTCTGTAATCACGAAGGCTAGAAAGTTATCTTTTTAATTTTAATTCTACCATTATGAGAAGATTCCAAGAGCTGAATTTTTAAGAAAAACAGGAAATATCACGAGACTCAGAATAAAATCACGAGAATTTGGCAACAAGGCAATTTCTCCCACGAGGAGAGGGGGGAAATATTTGTAAATATTTGGATATGTTCCAATAGTACACAGGTGCTAAATACTAGATAGATTCCCAGCCCTTCCACTGGTTTGCTGCATCACATTGGGCGTGCCACTTCCCCTCTGTGGGGCCTCAGTTTCCCCATACAGAAAAGGAGGATGACGATACTTCCCTCCCCCACAGTAGCATTAAGGAGTCAAGACTCATTACCATTTGCAGAGGACTTTAAGACCCTCAGCTGGATGGTGCCAGAGGAGGATGACTAATAATAATAAACATGATTTCAAACCCAGCAGGGGAACTCCATACTCGAGTGAAAGGAAGGGGGAGAGAAAAAATTCCGAGCCAAGTTGTCAGCTTCCGTAGCAGGGAAGAGTGCATTTGAAGAAAGTGCACTATCTGCTGGTTGTTTACCAACTAATTTTAGAAGTGCTGAGCGCCACAGAAATGCAGTTTCCGCATTTGCACAGATGATAAAGTGCTCAGCACCACAACCAAGCCGGTGATGTCACCGAGGGCTTGTGTGAACAATCCATTCTCTAGTTAGCTCCTTGGCTTTAGGCCAGCCCATCGAGTTTAATTTGTTTAAAAAAAGAAGAGAAAAGAAAAAGGTTTAAAAAGCTGAAGTGCTTTTGCCACAACATGCCCCCTTTTCTTTTTTCTTAAGGTCTATGAGTTGCTGCTCTGACATGCAGAGACACTTTCCACAAATGAATTGTGGGCTCCGTGCAGTGATTTCCCTACACCCCCCCTGAATTTCCCCAACACCTTCCCCAGTTTTGTGAACTAGTTACATGCCAATTTAGTGACCCCCCCCCCCAGTAAATTCAAACACCCCCCTTAATTTCAGTTCCTGGGGAGGCCACTGGCTCCGTGTCTGCTCCTGTTAAATATCGCCCTAGCCCCGATTGTGCCTTTTCGTGCAATACCTGAATTTTTGCTCTTACTGATTTTCTGAGCCCAGGAACGATGCCAGTCCCGCAGTCACAGAGACAGCACAGTCGATCAGTGAGCTCATGATTCCTTGTTCTGATCCCGTCTCAGATGCTGACTACCTCTGGTTTGGGGCAATGTACTAACTTCTCTGCCTCCCTTTCTGTAAAATGGGAATAATACCTCCGGGGTGGGGGGTATTATGGGAGGGCTAAATGGATGTAGAGTGCTATGTAAAGGCGAAATGTTCTTATTAACTCTGAGCCATCTCGCAAAAGAATTGTTGTCCAATATGATTTGCCTTTCAGTGCTCATCTGTCTCTAGTACCACAAGCTTAGGCACCCAGCCACCCTCACTGGGTGCAAGAAATGCCGAACTTGGAAGGGTGCGGTACTACAAGCTCTCTGCTAGCAGATCCCCAGTTGACGTCAATGGGAACTCTGTGCATGGAGGCCTTTCCCGCTCTGGCCTTGAGCTGGTAACATAAACCCGTGTCCGCATCTCTTCTTAGCCACAGCCAGTGTATGTACTGCATAGGCGCTCTCATTCCTGCAGGAGGCTGGGTACTGGGCAGAAAGCAAGAAAACCCTTTAGTTTCTTACACATTTCAGTGTCGGGGAGAAGCCTGATGAATTGTGCTGGTGCCGGAGTGAGGAAAGAGGCCGTGTTACGAGCCCCTAAATACATTAGGAAGAGCTGAAAATAGTGAGACCCGTTCGCCCCTTAGCAATTTCACTTTTTAGAGCCTCATGCAGACATGCTTTGGCACCACGTCTGCTGGGCTCAGCCATGCCTCCCAAGCCTGCAGTTTTGCTTTGAATTGATCCCAGAAGGGTTTAATCAGGGTTTGCTGACTCAGGGCTGAACCCGTCATACTCTGGTCTATGCTGAGTGGGAAATTGTGCTCAGCATCCTGCCAGCCAACTTGATGTCTCACCATCTTATTCCAACACAATGAGATGTACTAGAGCCAGTACCCTTATTGCAAGCTCTTACGGGCAGAGACCTTGTCACCTAATTGTCTATAAAGCACATGCAATTTTGTAGTGCATCATAAATAATAATCTTATGGCTGGATGTGGCCCCATTTGGAGTTTGCCCTGAAATCCTGAGCATTTTGGGTGGTTTGGGAGTTCCTTGCCGAGTTCCTTGATAGCTGATAGCTGCTTTCAACTACCTAAAAGGGGGTTCCAAAGAGGATGGATCTAGACTGTTCTCAGTGGTAGAAGATGACAGAACAAGGAGTAATGGTCTCAAGTTGCAGAGGGGAGGTTTAGGTTGGATATTAGGAAAAACTTTTTCACTAGGAGGGTGGTGAAGCACTGGAATGGGTTACCTAGGGAGGTGGTGGAATCTCCTTCCTTAGAGGTTTTTAAGGTCAGGCTTGGCAAAGCCCTGGCTGGGATGATCTAGTTGGGGTTGGTCCTGCTTTGAGCAGGGGGTTGGACTAGATGACCTCCTGAGGTCCCTTCCAACCCTGAGATTCTATGATTCTATGATTTCCAGAGCCATAATATTAATAACCTGGAAACAAACAAGTGTTTTTTATTAACTTAATCTCAGGTGTGTTTCTGTAATAACAAAATGCCCCGGGATGTAGTTTGTATCAAGGACATTCCTGCTCCTCTTACGACTCTGTATGCAGCTCACTTAGGTCAGCAAGGAGGAAAGTGTGGCTGCTTGGCTTTAATGGTACCTTCTACCTTGTTTTGTCATTACCTTGTAGGGAATGAGGCCTCTCGCTGTCTGGTGAGTAAAATAAATGACCCCCAGCAGCCGCTAGTGCTGATCATCCGAAATGGCGGAACCCACTTAAATGAATAATAATTAAAGAAATAAATTTTCCTCGGCACCAACCGAAAAACTTTTTGTTCAGCAATAAAGCCAGAGCCCTCTGCAATGACTCGTTCACTGCACAAGAAGTAGGGCTCCCTGTGCAGCAGAAGAGAAAAGTACAATGATAATGTGACCTATTAAAGGAATCATTGTGGTTAAAAGAATCCTCTTCCTAGGTGCCAAGGTCATGCATTAAACAGGTTTCGCAGAACAAATTGCGTTTAATGGGGCAGAAGTACTGTACGGGGAACGGATGAAAGCTGCGCTGTTTGGTGGGAGCTGCATCAAAAGCCCTTTCCCTTTAGAAGTAGGCAAAATAATGGAAGCCTTGGAAAAACCCATTAAGGTAATCCAGGGGGAAGCCCATCAGAGGGAGCGTCCGCCAGCTGTGATCACCTGTGCGGCGTGCTAATCGCTCCTGGTACGTTAATTTCGCTTTCTTTGTGGGGATTTAAACAAATAAAATGGATTTTGTGCTGGTGAAACATTGTAGGAGAAAGCGACAGCCCTGGGCACCAAAGTCCTCTATCCACAGAACAGGCATGGTGGGGCACTTACTCCGGCCACCCTGCCTCCACTCCGACCTGGAGCATTCTGCCTCCAGAGGTGAGAGCCGAGTGCCGTCTGTGGCCCATTCACTCCTTGATCTCTGCTGCAACTCTATGTAGTGACCAGCTGTGCTTTCTGAACGTGCTCCTACCAAGGGACTCTCCCAATCTTCTTTGGTAAATGGGAATGTTAACTTTATATGGTACCCTCCTCCAGTGCTGGGCATCCCTGACTCAGTAAGTTCTCCATCTGCTCCTCTCTCTCTCAAGCTTTTTCTATGGAAACTCTGATCTCCCTATATATATAAATCATTAGCGTATACAAAGTGTCCTTCACATCTTGTATGCTGGCATTCTTTCCCTCTTAAATAATTGGACTGATAATTAACCAAGCTAACACCATGCAATAATTATCTAATATTGGTGCAAAGGAAAATATTCAATTTGCCTCCAATGTATGTATATATAATATATGAATCACTTTCAAAGATTATAGATGAATCATAAAAACATTAAGCTGACATCTAAACATCTCCCCCATTTTTAATCTGTTGATTGCCACGGACTCCTGAAGCGACGTGTTAATTGACCTTCCATCTATTCTGATCTATTCAATATCGGTTCCTATACTACACTCATCACCGTAGTGTCCGAGTGCCTTCCAGTAGTGTGTTAAGCAATGTGACTATATATCTGTCACGTGTTTTTTGTTCCCTTAGTCTTGCCTCGGGAGAAGCAACATGTGCAGTGGAGTGTCTTGTTTGGGGACTTGGTGTGGTGAGGTTTGTGATGGGCCTTTAGTTCCTGGGGGAGTTCATTCCACAGTCTCGGATCAGCCGCTAAGAGGGTTCTGCATACAGCTCTCTATCCAGCACATTTTGTAAGACACTGAACATTTTTGCCCAGACTGCACTCGTGTGGCTATCTGGGAAATAATCCAGGGCCCCTCCCCAGGGGATATGGAGATGAGGGTAATAGATTCAGGATCTCTTGATTGTTGATCAGCTTTATTTGTGTCACAGTTGCTGTGATGACCTTAAGGGCAAAGGTCGTCATTGATGTGATAGTGTTGGAGGAGAAACCCTGTCTTGGAGCCCGCTGGTTGTCAATATGTTTTGTGGTTGCAGAACAGCTTAAGCAGGACAAAGAAGCCTGGATTTATCCCTTTTAAAAAATTACCAAAAAGTTCCGAGGGAGATGCTTTGGGATGGACCCTGTAGCAAATCCTTGAGTAGCTGGATTGATAGGACAAGGCTACTGTGCAGTTTGGCTGATGATTCATTCAAAGGATTGAAAGAAAAGTAGTTAGGCTCTCGACCCCGCTATTAATCATAGCTGTAATCATGCATTTAATGAACGTGACAGCTCCTGTTCCCTCCGGAGAGACGCGCGGCGTCTCGCAGCTGGGTTAGGTACAACAATCACTTTTCAGCGCACTTGCTTGATAACGCTGAGAACTGCCAGAGCAGGCGGTGTCAGGTACAGATGATGTATTAAGAGGAACAGCCCTTTTTCATGGGCTGTGTATTTTCTTACAGATGATGTGCCTCAGATGGACAAAATCGTTAATTTAGAAAAAAAGATAAACAGTAGCCCCTTATGCAAGATATAAAATATCAAGCCCACTGCGGCTGTGCTGTGTGTAATCAGTTAAAAACTCCTTAACGTGCAGTTCCTTGATGCAATCTGCAGCCGCCTTTTTTATTCCTTGTGCTCACTGCTGCCGTCTGAACGTATGCCTGGGAAGGAGTGCTTTAGATGCATCTATTTACATCGGTACATCAGGAGAGTTCCAGGTGATGCGGGGGAACAGAATCTGGCACGCGTGACTTGCCATGCAGATCCAAGAGCAGTATTTACTCCTGGATTTGAAGTTAGAGCAATTGTTGAATCAGCTTCTTGCTAAGAGGTGCATGTCGTTTAGAGAGAGGCCCAAATCGGAATCTGATCTTATTTATTAATTATTGGGGGCGGGGGATAGCTCAGTGGTTTGAGCATTAGCCTGCTAAATCCAGGGTTGTGAGTTCAATCCTTGAGGGGGCCATTTAGGGATCTGGGGCAAAAATCTGTCAGGTGACAGTACTTGGTCCTGCTAGTGAAGGCAGGGGACTGGACTCGATGACCTTTCAAGGTCCTTCCAGTTCTAGGAGATTGGCCTATCTCCATATATTATTAATTACGCCTGGGAGCCCTAGTCTTTTCCCTGGATCTAAACCCATCACTACAGCTTTGTGTTCCTAAAACTTGAAGGAACCTGTTTCTAATACAGCTCAATATGCAGAAATTTTGCAAGGCCAACTCTGATTTCATCACACACACACAATGCTTTGGATGGGAAGGAGACATGTCAAATGTAGTCCAGTCTCCACCCTGTTTCTGTCACGCTCTGACCATCGGCACTAAGCAGCCTTTGGGTTTCTTCCCTTCCCCCCCCTCCCGCCCGCCTCCACCAGTGAAGAGGGTTTATGACTTCAGACTCTTTCAGAGACATCTGAGTAGTTGAGGGCAAGCTCTGTGTAAGAGTTTGCACCGTGATCACCAGCATTAGCAGGTTCTTTTAGCAAGAGTAGTGAGAAGAATCAAGAAAGTAACGACTTGAGTCATTACCACTGTTTACTAAATTAACCCGGCCCCTGCACCTGCTGTGTTGATGCCACTGAAGCGGCTGGAATGTGTGGTGCAGCGGATGGGCGTGTTCTGTGTATACTCTGCAGCATTTGCAGTGGCTATGGCTTACCTGGGGCAGCCTTTGGGAGCCAGGACCTGCTGAGTTCTAATTCTTGATCTTGCACCGACTCCCCCTGTGGCCTTAGGCAAGGTTCTTAATCTTTCCCCCTCAGTTATCCCATCTGCAAAATAGGCATAATCTAGCCCTTGCAGCAGTGTTGGTAGTGTCCATTAATGACTGAAGTGCTTTGAAGATGAAAAGTGTCGTGTAAATACTAAATATTAGCAGCCCAAACTTTGTGATTTTTTTTTTAACTGCCTCACTTTTTGGTCGACTGATTTGAGATACTTTTAAAGGGCTTGATTTCCAGGGGGCAGGTGCTCAGGGTTTGTCAGACCCCTTTACATTTGCCTAGACAAACCCCTGCCAGGAGTGGCCAACTTATACTTAATCCTGCCTCGGCACAAGGGGGCGGACTAGATCAGGGGTTTTAAATCTTTTTCTTTTTGAGACCCTCCCACCCCCAACATACCTCAAAACTCCACGGCTCACCTGTGCCGCTACAACTGGTTTTGTGCATAGAAAAGCCGGGGCTAGGGGGTAGCAAGCAGGGCAATTGCCCGGTGCCCCACGCCACAGGGGGCACCACAAGGCTAAGTTGTTCAGGCTTCTGCTACAGCCCCAGGTGGCAGGGCTCAGGGCCCCAGGCTTCAGCCCCATGCGGTGGGGCTTTGGCTTTCTGCTCTGGGCCTGCTTGGCGGAGCCCCTGAAACCTGCTTGGGGCTCCCGAGCCCCTGATTGAGAACCACTGGACTAGATGACCTCTTGAAGTCCCTTCCAGCACATTTCAGTGATTCTGTGATAAATGGGGCTCTAAAGTCAGTAATCAGATTTGAGAATCTGGGCCAGCGTTGTTGCCTAGATGGATCCACTTGCAGGATTGTGGCCACAGATTGTATCCCCGACATGTCTTTTTTTTTTTTAAAGATTTGCCAAATATGTTGCATGTCTGTTAAAATTCTTTTTGCACAAGGGAAACGCTTCAAAAAATTGAGATTGAAAACATTTGTCCTGGGTAAAAGCCCAGTGTATTAAACCCACTTCCAGACTGATAAATGTTAAAAGGCTAATAGATAACGATGCAGTTTTTTTAACCAAGAGCATTAAGTAAGCAATGGACCGTTTCCAACTGTGTAAATATTTAGGCAGTTCTTAAATAGTTTTCAGAGCAGGTCCAGTTTGGGTAAATAATTAGGCAGCTTTCTAAAATGCAAGTAGCGCTATGAAGCGATTTCTGTTCCAGCTATCGGTCTATTGGTTTTTGTCCTGTCAGTTAAAAATTCCAGCCACACATTTTTCTAACTTTTGCAATAGACAAGAAGGACTCTGGGTTTTTGTAACTCTGTGTTTAGGATGTTAGTTATTTGTAGTAAAATCCCTTAAGGGAAAATATGCATTGTTCATGCATCGTAGCACATTTTTAATCCTTAATCTCTTGACAGTTTTAAATGTCCATATAATGGTGTGGCTTCTTGCCAGACCGCATGTTAGAAGAGTACAAAAGTTGTGTAAATAGCATTAGTCCATAGATAGATTTTTTGCATATAGACATTTAAAATCAGCTACATGGAAATTGTTAGCTCTATCTTTTCATAATGACTCTTGGCGAAGACTTGGTGGGTCAAATTACTTCAAACAGCAAGCTGGTTTGCAAGCACAGAAACGCATATGCAACTGACAGTCTACATTTGCATGCGATTACGAATGAGAATCAAATGGAGGTGTTTTATGCAGCACTGGAGAGATCGCTTTGTCCGGTTCTGGTGTCCATACTTTTAAAAGGATGTTGAAAAACTGGAGAGGGCTCAGGGAAGAGCTACAAAAAATCCCTCAAGATCTGAAGAGCAGGCTTTACAGTGAGAGGCCTCAGGAGCACAATCTGCTTAGCTGATCGAAGAGAAGGTTACTAGGTGACTTTTGATCCTAGGCCAGGGGTGGGCAAACTTTTTGGCCCAAGGGCCACATCGGGGTTGCAAAATGGTATGGAGGGCCGGGTAGGGAAGGCTGTGCCTCCCCAAACAGCCTGGCCCCCGCCCACTATCCACCCCCTCCCACTTCCCACCCCCTGATTGCCCCCCTCAGAACTCCCCACCCATCCAACCCCCCTTGCTCCTTGTCCCCTGACCACCCCCTCCCAGGACCCCGGTCACTTGCTGGAGGATTCTCTGCATCTTGAAGTCTTTAAACCATGATTTGAGGACTTCAATAGCTGAGACACAGGTGAGAGGATTATTGCAGGAGTGGGTGGGTGAGATTCTGTAGCCTGCATTGTGCAGGACGTCAGACAAAATGATCATAATGGTCCCTTCTGACCTTAGAATCTATGAGACCCCCCCCCACCCCTCACCACCCCCCTGGAACTCCACCCCCATCCACCCCCCCCCGCTCCCTGTCCCCTGACCCCTGTTCACACCCTGAGACAGGCCCCCCGGGACTCCCACGCTTATCCACCCACCCACCCCCGTTCTCTATCCCCTGACCGCTTCCCCCATCCTGAACCTCCGCCCCATCCAACCGCCCCTTGCTCCTTGTCCCCTGACTGCCCCCCGGGACCCTCTGCTCCTTATCCAACCCCCGGCCCCCTTAACATGCCGCTCAGAGCAGCATGTCTGGCAGCCGCCCGGCCGGAGCCAGACACGCTGGCGCACCCCCCGTCACCCAGAGCACTGCCCGCGCGGCGGTGAGGCTGCAAGAGAGGGGAGTAGCGGGGAAGGGGCCGGGGTCTAGCCTCCCCGGCTGGAAGCTCAGGGTCCGGATGTGGCCCGCGGGCCGTAGTTTGCCCACCTCTGCCCTAGGCTGTAAGCACCTATGCAGGGAGGAGGGAGCTGATGTCTACCAGACATCACGAGAGCACGTCACTGGAAGATGAAGTTAGACCCATTTAAACGGGAAGTAATTTAACAATCCCGATCAGGTGTCTCCAGCTCAACCATAACTTATTCGGCTGGATGCAGGAATCACTGGGTGACGTTCTCTGGCCTGTGCTGTGCAGGTCAGACTAAATCAGTGGTTCTCAACCTATTTACCAATGTAGGCCGCATATGCAGCTCTCTATGTATTATATGGGCCGCATCCACACAATATATATACTACCCGTGTGGCCATGAGGAGATCACATGAGCCGCAGCTGTGTGCTGATTGGGCCGCAAGTGGACCGCGGGCCGCAGGTTGAGAACCAATGGACTAGACGAGCACGATGGTCCCTTCTGGCTTCAAAATGTGAGACTCTAATGGTAGATCAGGAAACTTAGGTTCTAGTCCCAACGGAGCCACTTATTTGCAGTGTCCCTACGGCCATTTGCCTCATCTCAATATCCCCATCTATAAAATGAGATCATAAATCAATACCCACTCTGAGGGTGTTTTGAGGTTCTTGGATGAAAGACATTCTCTAAGTGCCCTGTGTTCTTTATTATTGATGAGAAACATTCAAGCGGCTATTCTGTGTGCGCAAGCTTCCAGTAGGCTTATGTGGCTGTGCGTGTAGGGAAGTGCTCAAATTTAGCATTGTTCGTCCCACAAATGGGCCTTTCATTCCCCAAATAAGTGAACCCCCCCAATTCCTGGGCCTGGCTGGCAAAAGTCAGCCTGAGTTGGATTTGTCCTCCTGTCTGATAAGCGTGATTTCACTTGAGAGCCCCGTGGCTGAACTGAGAATCTGTTGTGCCTCTGAATAGCTGAAGGTCCCTAGGTGATCGTGTGCAATTCACCGCCTTCCCTCTCATATAAAGTTGAGCCTGAGAGAGGTAAGGGGGGAGATTGAGAGAGACAAGAGGAGAGTGGCTCCCCGGATTGGCTGACAGCAGGCGATGAAGAGCCTGGCGGCCTGACCTCCCCTTCCTATATCACTCCGTGGTCCAGGGCACAAGTTCGTTCCACATCCTAGGCTTGTCACTTAACAGCTCAGTATATGGCATTGCACTACCAGGCCCAGTGCTTTGTCCGGTTAAATATATATAAATAAATATAAATGGAGATATGCCAATCTCCTAGAACTGGAAGGACCTTGAAAGGTCATCAAGTCCAGTCGCCTGCCTACACTAGCAGGACCAAGTACTGTCCCCTGACAGATTTTTGCCCCAGATCCTTAAATGGCCCCTTCAAGGATTGAACTCACAACCCTGGGTTTAGCAGGCCAATGCTCAAACCACTGAGCTATCCCTCCGCCCTAGGCTGAATCCCATTTGTCTCTGTAAAGTCAGTTCTTACAATGTAAACTGTCTCCCTGCTAAGAGACCCTTGCATCCACAGCTGCTACTTGTCGGCACTGGACTGTAGTCGCATGTCAGAATGATCCCTTCAGAGCTGGCCACTGGCTTTCTCTCAGCATCAGGTTTGTCGAGTCAGATGCTTACCTGGCTGCTGGAAGCCTCACAAGGTGTTCGCTGGTTTGCCTTTCCCAACCTGGGGCTCGGCATGTGGCCTTGGTGGAATCAGACCAATTGGAGAGACCTGCTTCTGGTGGTTAGAGTCAGGGTCTGGACGCCAGGACTCCCGAGTTTTATTCCTGGCTCCCCTGTTGACTCGCTGTGTAACCTTGAGGCAAGATATGTAACCCCTCTTTGTACCTCAGTTTTCCCCTTCTGTAAAATAGGTATGATAATGTTTCTTAGTTGGACGCCTCTGTGGTGTTTGTAAAACCCCTTTGATGATTGGATCAAAGGTGCTATAGAAGTGCAGAGCAATAACACTTCATTAGCAGATCGTATTATGCAGGTGAGGAAAAGGGAAAGAAAAATGAAAGCTGTAAATGGGCTCCCGACCTCTTGGAGAGGAGAGAGAAAAACCATTATACAAAACTCTGGATACGTAGTATGGCATGGACCTCCCAGGGTCCATGCCACCATGTCTTCATGCTAGCTAGATTCAATCTAACATGGGTAACACACTCTCACTGCAGTTACACCTTCGGTTGCAGGGTAGGCGTACCCTAAAATACCGCACAAGCTCTAGTCACCCATTCAGCAAAGCGCTCAAGCATGCTCGTAAAGTCCAGGCTGCTTCAGCAAAGCATTTAAACGTTGGTGTAGAAGTATGCAGTTGTCCCATCTCCGGGGACTGCATTGCTGGGTCAGGAAATAAAGTCCTGTTCATTATGTAGGTTCAGCTTTATGCTAGTGTTGGTGCCATGTACAGGCACCCAGGAGCCTCGCGTAGGGATCCCTATTAAACTAGAAACATTCAGGAGGCGTTTTATTTATTTATTCGTTTAGTTACACATGGATTTCTTTTTTTAATTCCCCAAGAAGTGAAAGTTCTGCAAAATGTTAAACACCTTCTGCTCTTTAGGTTCAGTACAGATTTGCTTGAACTTCTTAGCACCTTTCCACTTCGACATATTTTGGTTTTAGTGCCTCTTTTCAAGCAAGCTAGTTTATGTGCATTTTTTAACACTGAAAACTATTTGAAAAGGTGCCTGGCTGTTCTTGTCAAAACTCCCACAGAGAGGCAGGCTCTGCAGAAGGGGGAAGGGGGAAACGAGCAGAAAGTAAAGTTTTTTAAAAAAAAAGAAACTGAAAAATAAATGCAGCTGCAACGTAAGCGTCCGGTTCATATTTTGTTAGATTGCGGCAAAACCAAATCCAGTTGTCGGCAAATTGCATCAGTCTGTTAGCCGGCCAGATGTTCGCAGTGACTGACTGCTTTCGTTTTCGCCCCGTGGCTGGGATGGTTGATGCCTCTGATAGACAGGCATGTGACACCCGCTCCTGGATTGCGACTGCGCCAGCGTTTTATTTGCACACGGAACAGATGGGGCTGTGCCGTCACCGGCGGGCCGAGTGACAGCTCGAGTGAAGGGAGAGCTCATTGACACGCTATCAAATTCCACTCGCTCACTCGGTAACACACTCGGGCTGGCAGGTGAGTGACTGAGCTGCACTCTTACCACCTGGAACTCCAAGATACAGGACTCTTTTTATTTGATTTTAATTCCCTCTTTCATATGCCAGTCAAGGGCAATGTAATTATGTGTGTACACGTACACGAGCCAGTCAGTCTGAACATGAGGGAGCGCGGGGCAGCCCCACGGCTGCTACAGCAGGGATTTGGAGGGCTCTGAAGCAGCACCAGGCAATCTTACTCTCAGGCACTTGGCTGCCTGGTTCTTGCTCACATGCTCAGGGCCATGTGTGGGGTTAGGAAGGAATTTTGCCCCAGGTCAGATTGGCAGGGACCTTGTGGGGGTTTTGCCTTCCTCGGTAGCACAGGTTGTAGGTCACTTGCTGGGATTTACCTGGGTACTTAATCATTGAGCTGCCATAGCGGGGCCCTAAGGCACTGGTGCCCCTGACGCAGGCAGGGAGGGGCTTCCTAGATCAGGACTGTGTCCTTTAGGAGTCGATTTGATACCCTACCTGCTCCGAGGAGGATTTGGCGATGCTCCTTCACACCAAGCTGAAGGTCCACTGGTTTTTGCTCCAGTGCCAAGCCAGGCCTCTCCCAGGTTCCTTGTTTCCTTCTCTCTCGCTGTAGAATCTCCTGAGGCACCAGCAGCATCCAAGCCCACAAAGAGCGTATTCACCCCGGTGTGAACTTTACATGCCACCTCCTGTGTGTTAATCAATAAGATATTGAGTGTCTCGTGAATTCCAGCTACATTCTTGGCTCTGAATGAATTGTAATGAGTGTGTCTGTGTTTCTTTTCTCTCTGAACAGCAAGGTTGGATTGTACAGCCAGCAGCCTCGGTTATTCTCCTCCCAGCTGTCTGCACAGATCAGCTACAAGCCGATACATTGCAAGGTCTGTACTCCCAAGAAAGAATGGCAAGATCCCCTTTCGCCGGGTGCCCATGATGTATGCACATATTGGTGCAAGAAGCCTGATATCCAGCTGTTTAACTGGCTGTTTAGTCGATGGGGCTTCTGATTGCTAAGCTGCTGTTTCTCTCCTGCCGTCTGCTATGAGGTTGCAATCCATGAGACAAAATGACATGGTTTCTGTTTTGGAAGCTTGCATGTTTTCTAGTGGCAGTGTCCTCTGCTGAGACCCAACTCCTGTCCTGGGCACAGAAAGCAAAGTTACCTGTCCACCACCTCTGGATAACCCCTTTCACAGTGACTTTCCTCTAGGTCCAGGTTGGGTGTTCTCATGGGACAGCTGTATATCCCTCTTGAATATTTCAGTAGTCGTCATATAGTCAGAATATAGCAGTAGGGATATATTACCGACCACCTGACCAGGATGGTGATAGTGCCTGTAAAATGCTCAGGGAGATTAGAGAGGCTATAAAAATAAAAAACTCAATAATAATGGGGGATTTCAACTATCCTCATATTGGCTGGATACATGTCCCCTCAGGACGGGATGCAGAGATAAAGTTTCCTGACACCTTAAATGACTGCTTCTTGGAGCAGCTAGTCCTGGAACCCACAAGAGGGGAGGCAATTCTTGATTTAGTCCTAAGTGCAGCACAGGATCTGGTCCAAGAGGTGAATATACCTGGACCGCTTGGTAATAGTGACCATAATATAATTAAATTTAACATCCCTGTGGCGGGGAAAACACCACAGCGGCCCAACACTGTCGCATTTAATTTCAGAAATGGGAACTACACAAAAATGAGGTGTGTTAAACAGAAATTAAAAGGTACAGCACCAAAAGTGAAATCCCTGCAAGCTGCATGGAAACTTTTAAAAGACCCCATAATAGAGGCTCAACTTAAATAATTACCCCCAAATTAAAAAACACAGTAAGAGAACCAAAAAGGAGCCACCGTGGCTAAACAACCAAGTATTAGAAGCAGTGAGAGGCAAAAAAGCATCCTTTAAAAAGTAGAAGTTAAATCCTAGTGAGGAAAATAGAAAGGAGCATAAACTATTAGCCAGGATGGGCAGGGATGGTGTCCCTAGCCTCTGTTTGCCAGAAGCTGGGAATGGGCAACAGCGGATGGATCACTTGTGATTACCTGGTCTGTTCATTCTCATTCAACTCTGGGGCAGCTGGCATTGGCCATTGTCGGAAGACAGGACACTGGGCTAGATGGACCATTGGTCTGAGCCAGTGTGGCTGTTCTTATGTCCTGGATGGCTATTGAATGCAGCCCAGTTTGCTTTAGCATTGTCGATGTCGACCCTCCCCCCCTTTCCCTCTAGCTCCCTAATGAAGGAGTTGGGTGGGTTTTCCGAGCCATGTTGCATTTGTTGGTGGAACCTGTTGGTCAGGGTGCCAATACGTGGGGTGTTGCTACCAGTGAATTGCAGGTCATTAGCCTTGGCAGTCAGAAAGCAAAGAGTAAAGGGAATGAGATTGCCTATTCTAGCCACGTAATGCCCTGATGACCTTGGTTGTGCCTGTCCTTTCCTTTGTGCAATAGACATGCAGTCTTTCATAGACTATTTAAGCATTTTCAACTGCAGGCAATGCTCTCCTTGCTTATAATAGATTAAAATGGCTTCAGAGCTGCGTTGATTCCATGGTATAATTCCTAGTATTATTCCTGGCTGCATCTTGTTGTGACCTTTCTTGAAGGCGAGTGATGCACCAGTAGTTCTCAGCGCTCTGTTGGATAGTCCATCAGGTGTCTGACTGTTAGGTATCTGCTGCGTAAGAGAGATTATCCTCTGAAAAATTACTCTGGGAAAAGGCATTGTGGGGTTCCTTACTTGTGTCTTGATGACTCCAGAATAAATTTCCTCAGTGTGAAAATTAAAGCGTGGCTTTTTAGTCTGTCTAAAAAGCTTCCCCTGGGATCGGAGAGTCAAGCTGGGTTCATTTCTTGATTGTGCGTCACTGCTATGAAAAAAGAAATCCGCTATCAGAATGTAGCCAACAATAGAATCGAGCTCACCAACTGCGCTGTGACTGTGCAGGTCTCATTGGAAGAAAATGAAACAGTCACTTATTTAGGTCAGTAAATTCAGCAGCTCTGGCTAGATACACATGAAGGAGATCTATTGAGTGAGAAGGAGCTGTTTCTAAATCATCATTTTCTGACCAGAGTCTCGCTAAAGAATTGTCTCTTTTTGGATACTCCTAACGCCAAACAGTCACTTGCCTTGCAGCAGTCATTTGGGGAACCGTGCAACAAATCTACAATTGCTAGTCTGCCTTGGCACATGTGTTTTGAGGACAGCCATTTGCAGCTGAAACGTTGACGACTCCTTCTGCTGCATCAAGGAGCTGATGTGGGGCAGGGGGAGGGGAGTTTAATGTCTGAGAACACCAGACAGCAAGTAAATGTTGACTAAAAATGTATTTTCCCCAGGTAGACTCCTTATGTTAGTGCTGATCCTGGGGGATGTCAATGTTATCAGCCTAGTACATACTCTGGCACCCCGTGGGACTGGGAAGTCGAGACTGTGGAGGGATATGGTTATCCCTGCTCTCTGAAGAAGCAACACATGCAAAATGGGAAGAGAATTGGAGGAGTCTAGTTTTGTGTGGCCCATCAGATGTATTGTGCCCTCTAAAAGCTTCGTTCAGCTCTTTTCTTCCATGTAATTAGCTGCACGCAGAGATCTCAAACATCAGCCCTCTCACTCTATTTTACCAGAGGTGGATCTCGATGCATTCCCTGGACCTACTGATCTCCTGGAACATGGGGACTCTATAGTCACTGGCTAAGTACAGTAAAAGCTGTGTTATCTGGCACTTTACCAACCATAAAGCTCTAGAAATCGGCATTTCTGATATCTCCATTAAAAGTCCAGTTGGTGCAGAGCCAGCAGTCTCCCTACCTGGCTCCGCGTGGCTCCCCGGAAGTGGCAACATCTCCCTGCTGCTCCTAGGCGGAGGAACGCTGCTCCGTGCGCTGCCCCCTCCCCACCCTGAGCGCTGGCTCCGCAGCTCCCATTGGCCGGGAACCACAGCCAGTGGGAGCTGCGGGAGCAGTGCCCGCAGGTGGAGGCAGTGTGCAGAGCCGCCTGGCTGTGCCTCCACCTAGGAGCAGCAGTGACATGTCACAGCTTGTGAGGACCTGCCTGAGGTGAGCACCGCCTGGATCCAGCGCCCCAAAACTCCTTCCGCTCCCCAATCCCCTGCCCCAAGCCCCCTCCTGCACCCAAACTCCCTCCCAGAGCCTGTGCCCCACACCCCCTCCCATGCCCCAGCCCTGAGCCCCTTCCTGCACCCAAACTCCTTCCCACCGTTGGTAAATATAACTCTTAATTTACTGGAATTTTTTTACTAACCGGCACCCCCCATTCTCTCAACATGCTGGATAACAAAGCTTTTCCTGTACCTGGATATTTCTGTCTCCTCAGCTGGAAGTTTATCACGGGCTCCAACTGTCACAAAATGTGGGCTACTTGAAATACTTTGAAATACTTGCTAGCTTCCTCTGGTATCTCCAGGTAGTGGGTTGTTCATTGATATTTGGTGTTACCGTGTGCTCCTACAAGGAACATGTAGGTCCCAATTCTCTGAGGCCCTTAAATATGTGCCTCATTTTAAGCACATGAGAACTCTGTGGAACATCTCTCATGCTTAAAGTTAGGCATGGGCTGAAATACTCTCTAAATCAGGACCTTAATTATTGTTTACATGCTGTGTGTTGTATAAGCATAGAGCATGACTAGATGTGATCTGTGCTATGGGGTGTTTGGAAAAATATGTTGTTGTTGTTCAAAGCTGCATCAATTCCCAGATGCATCGTGCAACATGGACTTCATAGTGCCATTTTTTAGAAATCCCGGGTAAAATTTCCAAAGCACCTAAGTGACTTAGGAGTCTGAAGCTCATTGACATTCAATGAGACTGAGGCTCCTACGTGTTTAAATCACTTTTGAAAGTTGGATTGGGCTTTTGAGTCACATAGGTGCTTTTGAAACATTTACCCTAGACTCTTGTGTTTGATGGAAAGAAAACTTCCCAGTATGTTGTAAGGATGCTGCCTTGAAGATAGGAATGTTATCTAAATATCTCTTTCTCCCTCCATTTAGCCGAGCTGTTCAGCGGAGTTTAGCCATCATTCGTCAGGCCAAGCAGAAGAAAGTGAAGAAGGAGTATTGTATGTACTACAACCGTTTTGGCAAATGTAACCGTGGGGAGAGCTGTCCCTACATCCATGATCCGGAAAAAGTAGCTGTCTGCACCAGGTGGGCAAATGAACACGTAACTTTTCTCGCCGCAAGCGCATACTTGTGTTTCATCTCAATATGGTTGGACACAGAACTCACCTGCTGTCAGTCTTCCCTCTGTCACCTTGCCTCTGTCACACGTTTTAGTGAAACAGACCAAACAGTAGCAATACTTTGAACTAACATAGCATTTTACATTTTCAAAGTGCGTGTCACACCAGTAGAACATTTCATAGAATCATAGAATCTCAGGGTTGGAAGGGACCTCAGGAGGTCATCTAGTCCAACCCCCTGCTCAAAGCAGGACCAACCCCAACTAGATCATCCCAGCCAGGGCTTTGTCAAGCCTGACAAACCGGGGCATGTGCGTGTGAGAGAAAGAGAGGGAGAGAGATTTGTTTTATTAAATGTAATGATGGCCTTAAATCCGGGGATTGCCTTTCATCCCAAAGGATGCCAGAACATTCTTTGGTAAGTTTTTAACAGGACCCACAGACTCACAGATTTCTGAGAATCATAGAAATGTACGGTTGGAAGGGACCTCAAGAGGTCATCAAGTCCAGCCCCCTGTGCTGAGGCAGGACCAAGTAAACCTAGACCATCCCTGACAGGTGTTTGTCTAACCTGTTCTTAAAAACCTCCAGTGATGGGGATTCCACAACCACCCATGGAAGCCTGTCTCAGAGCGTAATCATCTTTATAGCTAGAATGTTTTCCCTAATATCTAACTTAAATCTCCCTTGCTGCAGATTAAACCGATTTTTCTACCTTCAGTGGACATGGAGAGCAACTGATCACCTTCCTTTTTATAACAGTCCTTCACATATTTGACGACTGTTATCAGGACCCAGCCTCAGTGTTCTTCTTTTGAGATGAAATGTGCTCAGGTTTTTAACCTTTCCTCCCTAGGTCAGGTTTTCTAAACGTTTTTTTTCCCATTCTTGTTGCTCTCCTCTGGACTCTCTCTGATTTGTGCACATCTTTCTTGAAGTGTGTTTTCCAGAACTGGACACCGTACTCCAGCTGAAGCCTCACCAGGGCCAAGTAGAGCAGGACAATTACCATCAACACTGACATGCCTGGTTTAAATACACACTAGTAATAATTCCAGCATGTATCCATAAGCCTTGATACACACCAAGTACATACATCATGCAAGAATATTAATGGTTGGTGACCTATTAGTTTTCAAATGATGCCTCACGTGGCATATTTTGTACAAAGATTATTCCCGTAGTATGTCACGTGTGAATACAGGTGTGCATCGGGTCACAACCCCCCAGAATGGTACTATCTTTTTCACAACTGCTTCACATTGCTGATTCACATTCAATTTGTGATCCAATATAACCCCCAATCTATTTAATGAGTACCACTGCCCAGCCAGTTATTCCCCATTTTGTACTTGTGTATTTGATTTTTACTTCCAAAGTGCAAAGTACTTTGCACTTGTCTTTAGTTAATTTCATCTGGTTGATTTCAAACCACTTTTATAATTTGTCAAGGTTGTTTTGAATTCTAACCCTATACTCCAAAGTGTTTGAAACCCCTCCCAGCTTGGTGTCATCCACACATTTTATAAGTGTACTCTCCGCTCCATTATCCAAGTCATTATAGAAAATTATTGAATAATACCAGACCCAAGACAAACCCCTGCAGGACCCCACTAGATATTACCCTCTCCCCCCCAAGTTTGACAGTGAGCCATTGATAACTACTCTTTAAGTACAGTCTTTCAACCAGGTATGCACCCACCTTTTGTAATTTCATCTGGACCAGGGGTCTCAAACACGCGGCCCACGGGCCACATGCGTCCCACAGAGTTTTTCCTGCAGCCCGCCATAGGTGCCAACTCCACTGGCAGCCAAGCTCCAAACATTACTGAGTGTTTATATTTTATTAAAACCCCTCTTGGCATTAGTTTTTAAAAAGTTAATATGTTGATTTTTAATATGATACTATATTACTCTTCCCCCCCCCCCCCCCCATTTTTGACTATACTTTTGTATCATTGTATGAAAAGGTTTCAGTGATGCGGCCCTTGGGCCAATTTGCTAGTTCTCATGTGGCCCTCGTGGTGATTTGAGTTTGAGATCCCTGATCTAGACCACATTGCCCTAATAATAAGTTGTTTTACTATGGCAAAAGATCAAAGTAGTAACTCGTGTAGCCCATCTAAGAATCAGCATTAATGTTAAATCAACATGAACACTGGCTAGTGTGAAGTTCTGCATCCCTTAAATTTAATAGTGAAGCTTAGAACTTACTGACCAGCACTGATTCTTCTCATCTCTATGAGGCCAAGTATTATCTCCGTTTGGTGGCTGGGGAAAGTGAGGCAGAGAGTAAATGATTTACCCAAGGCCACAGGGGGAGTAGTCCCACAAGGGTAAATTCTTTCACCAATCCTGTTCAACGTGTACATGCCGCCACGAGGCGAACTGGGCAGGTGACACGGGCATCAGAGCAGTGGGGGGTTTTAGCTGCAGGACTGGTTAACCTGCACTTTAAACCTTAGGCACAGCTACAAAAGTCTGCTCTTTTCTTCCTCCCTTCCCATGTTTATTCTAGTCCAATGGCTTTAAACGGATAATGATCCAATTTAGCAGATCGATTATAAAACACCTCTCCTTGGGAGCGTATCTAGAATTCAGTAAAGGAGCCAAGAGCTTCTGGTGTGACATGTAACAGGCGTGAGCGTCTCTGCCTCTCGGGTTAGGTTTTCCGCTCAATGGAGCATGGGAAGAAGTAAGATATTTGGACTCTGTTGCAACCACCCTCCTCGCCGCCACGCTCCGTCTGCCCAAGCCTGCTTTCAGCCCAGGCTGTTTTCCTGGAACTGAGATGTTGCGCACGCAAACACATGTCCTAGCGCCCCTCACGGTGGGCTAGGCCCTCTGAACAAACCCCTCCTTGGCTCTGAATCTTGAGGTGGGATGTTTTGAAAATGCCGCTGAGATGGGAAAGAGACTGTTCTGCAGTCGTACATTGTTTTACAGCTGATCCCCGTTAACAAACAGTTCAAGTTGCTTCAGGACGTGTCCACTGGCCCAGGCCTTTCAGAACAGGGGAAGGCCAAGCTAAGGGGGGAAGTTTCCAACATTCCTGGCCACCTGGCCATCTCTGTCAATGATCCACATGCAGCCATCACTTCTGCTTCCACCTCCGACCTCCCCTGCTCATCACAGAGCACCGACAGAGCTCGCTGCGGCTGGGCGCTCACACATCTAGAGCTGCTATGGATTGCTGCTGCGGAGGTTAGAGCGAAGGTTTGGCGATCGTGGTTTGCTTTCTGTCGCACAGTGGTTGTGCTGACTCCAGCCCTGCTTATTGTCCTACACGCGCCACCGAAAAAACCGATTTTACAAATGGCTGATTAGACAAGTCGCATGTTGCAGACCAGAGTTCGTCATGCCTCCTCCTGGGGCCCAATCCTGTGACATTCTTAAGGCACTCGGCACCTTGCAGGATTGAGCCCTATGATTCTGGGTGCCAGGAAATGAGCCATGTGGCATTAGATGCTGGGCTGACCTGTCTGAAATGAAGACATGAAACATTTTTTAAATCAGGGGTCTGTGGTGCACCTATCTGATACTCCACTTCCAACCTATGCCAGTACTGTGCTTGTTAAACATTTAAGCCATGGTCCGGGGAGTATCTTCCCCGGGGTTAGTCTGACTTTATACAAAACCTCCAGTCAATCCATGATTTTTTTCCTCAAAACACACGCTGCCGTCTCCAGTAGGGTATGGCAGCCCATTTCTGTCCTAAACTGGGTAATTTTGAATGCTGCTGCACACTGTGATGTTCCTCTCCAGAGGATGCCGTCTCCTTACATATCCTTTGGTAGCAACGTGCCAGGAGTGGAGAGTAATAGCCAATGGATGCAGGGGATCGTACCCCAAACTTTGCTTGTGTGGATCTTACTTACCACTGACCTGAGGAGTCGTTCTCCATGGCAACATTCGTAGAGCTTGGCATGCCAATAAAACCTCATTGAATTGAACTGAATTGTGTGTGTCGGTTGCAATCTGGAAAGTTCCGGGGGATGCTTCAGGTTGAGATGCTGTGTAGCCGGGAAGGGATATTACTTTATTACAGAAAAGCATTGAAGACTGTTCCCAGCTCATCTTACCTTGCCCCTATTGCTGTAAAACGTTTGAAAAATGAACAGTTTTGATAGTATCATTTCTTACCCAGCTGTTAATGTTATGATATTCTTCTTTTAAAAAGTCATCTTAAATCATTTCTCCTTTAAGAAAATGCCTCTTCAGATCCCCACTCCTACTGCTAGAAATCATTTGGGGAGCATCCGTAAGCGTACGCTGTGCTTTACAGAGATTAAGTCATGTTCCCTGCTGCAATAAATGTCGTTTAAGTCATAGCGGCACAAGCAGTGGTGTAACTCCAAGAGGGTGCATCACATCTAGAGACTGTCTTTGGAGGATTCCGGTAACTGACAGAGTTGGTCTGAATGTGTCTATCTGAATTTAAAAATCCACTATTGCTGTGGTGTTTAAATACTGATTCATCGGAAGACGCTGGCTCTAAATGCCTACATATATTTTAGGGGGTTCTTTTCAGAATCTTGAGCTCCGATCTTCCTCCAGAGTTCATATCTGATCCCCCTGTCTTTTGAATCCATACCGTAAACACCCCTGAATGGGGGACCAGGCCTTCCTTTGTTTCTGTTCAGCACCAGGCACAATGAAGCCCCAGTGTGACTGGATCCTTTGGGCACTGCCAAGGTATAAATAATCCTCCTGATAACTGCAGGGTTTCAAACACGACATCTGAAGTTTGTAGCTCCTGTCCCTCTGGTTACCGATCAGTAACTTAGTTGTCTAGAAATCTTTCGTGAGGCATCACTTGCTCTTTTAGGGGGAAAGATCAGTACTGGTTTGGTATGTGAAATGGGCTTTAATAGAAAATGTATGGAGCAGTAATGTAATATTTACTTGAACTGTGCCTCAGGCCAATACAAGTATGAAATGGTGATATTCTCTGTTTAAAATAGCATGTTTCTGTGAACCGTTTGTAATACTCCATATCTGTCTCTAAACCCCCTTCCGGTTCTTTGGCAGATTTCTCCGTGGCACATGCAAGAAGACTGATGGGACATGTTCATTTTCACACAAAGTTTCTAAAGATAAGGTCTGTATGGTTTTCTAATGAGCACATTCCCGCTTTATGAGAGAGCTGACCTAAGGAAGCAACGCTTCTGCTGGTTGTAGGGACGTCTATGCTAGAGAGTGTTTCAAATTGAGTTCATTTGCAGTTTGCTTGCCAAGCTGTTCAGGCTCATTACAGGGTCACAGCTTATAATGAGAGAAGAGAGTGTCTCTTAAACCAACTTGGTGAATCAGTATATTAGTGCATTAAGCAGCGAATTTGAGACTAGAGCACCTGGGGCTGTTTGCAGTACTGGTAACGTGCCTGGTTAAGGGGTATTTAAGCTCTTGAGATCAGAACAGAAGCACATGGAGTCAGAGATGCCATCTCTTTAAGACTGTGCCTCATTCTAAATCACTCCACAGCTGGGGTCAGAACAAGAGAATGTTGGAACGTACTGTAGTTAGGAGACATAAATTCACTTAAAAAAAAAAAAAAGCTAGACAATGAAACTGTCTGGCAGAATGATTTTTAATTTCATCATTTTCACTCTGCTTGGAAGTGTTCGGAGCTCTTTCGTTTTATTACACAGACTAAGGTTGAGAGATAATTAGATTTTCTTTTAGCGATTATTGGCTGATAATTTAGCAGGTTAATCTTCATTCGCTGGATAGGACTTCACATTGGAAGTAACTTCTGAGGTCCCGATCCAGCAAAGCCTAAATGAAACCCTGGGACTTAAGAATGTGCTTAACTTATATGCTTGGGTTCTTTGCTGAAGAGGGAAAGACTTTGCCCCTGTTAGCAAACCACTTAAGTATGTTTTTGAGTCAGGGCCTGTATGAATGAGAGAGAAGTTCTTAAGCCCTAGACAGTGAATCAGAACAAAAACTAGAGGGGCTAATGTCACAGCCAGAAGGGTTTATTCCCCTAGGAACCCACGCTCCCACAATAGCAGGGATCACGGTATCAGAAGCAGTTCAGTCTTCGTGGAGGTGCAAGAGACTTGGGTGTGAAAGGGAAAAGATCCCTCCCCGAAAGTCCATGAACACTATGCCTCACTCCTCCATCATGTCACTCAGGGATTGTTCCAGCCCCACTGGGTATAATTCTGGCATGTAATTTGCCTGAAGCAGCTTTAGTGCAACTGTGAGCCCGAGGCACTACAGGAATCGAAGCACCAGAGAGCTGTCAGATCAGGAAGCGTTGCTTTTGTTGCTTGTCCCACAGATCATCCAAAGATACCGTCATAAATCACCCTGGAGATGCCACCTTCCGCTCTCTCCTTTCTCCATTCTCTATTAGTTAAATGTCTCTGTTCCATTCATAGCCCATCATGCCATTTATGTAATGAAAATGTATTACATGGAGCTTTAACTAACCCAGCGATACCTCCAAAGGATTTAACACCGCCGCCGCCCCCCCTCCCCCGCCATGTCTAACTAGGGTGACCAGATTAAAGAAACCAAAAATCGGGACACATGAGGGAAGCAAAACCAAAACAAAACCGCCAGAGCAGAGTTCTCCGAGCAAAAAAAAAAAAACGTCAGAAGCCCCGATATCGGGATACAGAACCAAAAACCGGGACAGTCCCAATTTTATTGGGACGTCTGGTCACCCTATGTCTAACCAGTGTTGGAAACAGAACCATTTTCAACTGCTCTCACCTTTGGATGCAGCTTACAGTAACTCCTCACTTAAAGTCGTTCCGGGTAACATTGTTTCGTTATTAGGTTGCTGATCTATTGGAGAACATACTCGTTTAAAGTCGCGTTCCGTTATAAGGTGGTTTGGCTCGTCCCACTCCCCCCACCCACTGACGCTCCTGCTGCGGGGTGAGGCACGGGGGCTTGCCCCACTCTGCCTGCCCGGCGCTCCTGCCGGGGAGTGGGGTCAGGGAGTGGGAGCTTGCCCCGTTCCACCCAGCTGGGTTGCAGGGTCGGGGAGTGGGGGCTTACCCCACTCTGCCTGCCCAGCATTCCAGCCAGGAAGCGGGCAAGCCCCCGACCCTGCTCCCCGGCAGGAGCACCGGACGGGCGGAGTGGGGCAAGCCCCCATGCCCCAACCCCATTATGCCCTGCCTCAACCAAGCTTCACAATCATCATTGATGAGTACAGTATTAGTTTGTTTTAAATTATTTAAAACGTATACTGTACATGTATAGAATCTCTCTTGTCGGGTGAAAAAAATTTCCCTGGAACCTAAACCCCCCATTTACATTAATTCTTATGGGGAAATTATTATTAATTAGTATTAATTATTAAATTAGTTATTAATAATCATTACCGATTAATTTATATCATTAATCAATAAAGTGTTTATTTAATTATTGAATATTATTTAATTATTATAATTATTATTATTATGTAAACCCCCATTTACATTTAATTTTTATGAGGAATTGGGTTAAAGTAGCATTTTTCAGGAACATAACTACAATGTTAAGCAAGGAGTTCCTGTACTTGTTTCTCTTTCTCTCTGGCTGTGGGGAGCTCCTAAGTTATCCTGAAGGCCATCTGACTCGCATTCTGAACTATTCGCCAAAGTGCCATGTGGGGCTTTTTGTGCAGAGAGCTCTTGTAGAGCAGTCATTTAATCATCGGTATGTAAAATTGTGTGCGGTCTAGAGAATGGAGATGGGGAACTTCTGTTCTCCATCTCAGACCACAAGAACAAGGAGAGATTTGATGACGTCAAAAGGTGGGGAATTCAGAACGGATAAAAAGCGATTTTTTTATACAGTGTGTAAGCGGACTGTGGAAGTCATTGTTGAGACCAAGAACTTAGCAAGATTCGGAAAGGGATTGGATGCTTATCTGGAGATCAAGACTATCCAGTGTTACAGTTAAAGCTAACAACTATTTTGGAAGGATGTTACACTTTGTGCTTTAGAGCCTGACCCAATCCCCAACTATTAGAGATCAGAAAGAGACCGAATGTGAAGGGAAGTTTATCCCATATTTGCTATTGTGTGATCCTGACAACTTCATTTGAAGTATCTGGTGCCGATCGCTATCAGACACCGGACAGTGGACTTGAGGGACCTGGGGTCTGATCCAGTCAGGCAGTGTATTAGCACTAGTGTATCGAGTAGAACTCTCCAGATCTGTAGTCATGCTTGTGTGTGTGTGTGTGTGTGTGTGTGTACGTGTACAGCCTGCGGTGCTTAGGGGTATGTTGTGAAGGCAATGCTCATATCTAATCACACCTAAAATCTCTGCTACGTTGTAAGCCTGGAGCTGTAACGTTTCCTAGCGCTTTCCCCCTCCACTGCATGCCCGCCCTGACCGAGCGCTTGTCTCTGGGCTCTCGGGAATGCTGAAACAGTGAGGGTTAAAACAGGCAGCCTTATTATTCTTTTTTTTTTAAAGTGACTGTTGCAAGTGTTTCAGTGGAGGCCTGTGAACACCCCAGGGCAGCATTACTGAACATGTCCAACCTAAGAGAGACCCCTTAGGGTGAAATGTCTGGAAATGATCAGTCAGTTCCCCAGAGCCACCCCGTTCCCTCCACCCAATGCACATCCCCACCCAATCTGAACTGCGCCCCTAAAATAACAGCTTGACCTTTTGCTGCCTGTTTGCACATATTAAAGGGCAAAGGTGAGAATCTCCCATTCCCAGAGCAGGTAGCACACCTCCATGCCACCTCCAGTCCGTTTGCCTCTCATCCACTTCCCCCCACCCACCCACATTCCTGCCCCTCCACATGTCCCCCTCTGTCCTGCCCACTCACCCCCAATCCATGCCTTGAGGCAGGAGCAGGTCAGATTTTATTTCTAAACAGAGGTTAAAATTATTGGACCTTTCTGGGTTGAGATGTGAAGATAGCTCGGGACGATGCCGCGCGGGCTACAGGCCGCAGGAATGGGATGGGGGGTGAAACGAGAAAAGGGAGTAAATACTGCCTGATCACTTTAAGGTGCACACAGTCCTGTGCAGGGCATTTTCCCTACCCTGTCCTACCGAGGATCAGGACCTGGGCTGTCTTCAGCCTGGCCCAACCTCCCCTCCCCCAGCAAGCAACATGAAGCTTCAGCTGTGTCAGCTGGGAAAGTCCACAGTCCTTACTTACCTTACCCAGTCTCTTCCTCCTGGCTTCCTGGCCACTTCCTCATCTTTCCCTGCTACCCTCCCCCCCATCAGCATCGCTGTTTCCTGTACAGGCCTGCCTCAGCCATCCCTGTTCCAGACAACACGGGAGCACAAGCTTATTCTCTCGGACTCCAGGGATGGGACTGTGTCCTGTGTTCGTACAGCTCCCAGCACAATCGGGCCCTGATCCTGAGTGGGGCTTTCCGGGGCCACCACAATCGAAAGCATAATAATGCTTAAAGTGAAGCACGTACCTAAGTGCTGTCCTGAGTGATGACACTTTCCTGATTCAGGGCCTTCATATCCCCCTGGCCAAAATCCTGTCCCTATGTGTCTTCATGCAGGGTATCACAAGCGGTTTTTATTACATACATTTGGGATTTTCACCACCTCCCACCCCACCCCCGAGGGCTGGGCAGCTGGCATTTTTTTGAGTTAGAAATAAATAGTATTCAGGTGTTAGAGAGCGGAATGACTTCAAAGGGAGTTTGTGTGAGGAAAGGTGGCAAGATCATTACCACAAAACAGTGCCCTGATGGAAGAACAGGATTGTAGACTGCTGTAGGACTTTGTCCACCACCTGTAGGTTTCCTTCACTGGGGATAGTTTACCCACCTGTGTTAGCAAAGCCTTCTCTACACCCAGAAGCAGTAACTGTCATAGCGGTGAGCCTCGGACCTAAAAGAGTAGCCAGCATGCAGGGTTTCCTGTACATCTGAAAAACCAATATTGTAAGTACATTTCCAAAAATGTCCATTGTGCTACCAAAGGGGGAAAGTGACTGTCCCCAGCATTAGTCTCCCTTAAACGGTTCAAAGGTCCCCGGTTGCCATCTTGTAGTCAGTGTGGGCTGGAAGAGAAACAGCCTTCTTTGCTGAGTTCAGAGCCCATTCACTGTGATTTATGGCTGCAGGGAGCAGGCTCCCCAAAGCAAGAGGAGACGCCGGCATTCACTTCTGTAGCTTCCTGTTAACCTGTGTGATTACTAGCAAAGGTGATGTTAGCCTCATTTATCAAAGACAAACCCAAAGAGAGAGACAGGTGAATTCGTTCAGCAAAGGAAGGAAAGTGGTTTTCTGCTGCTTGGAGACTTTGCTATGACCAGGCAGGGCAAATTCCACTTGCTCTTCAAATGAGCCGTTTTGGGTGGTTATTTATTGTTTTACCTGTTCGAGCTGAGCTTTTGTTTGTTGATAATGTGACTTTCTCTTGGCATTGTTAGCTTCAACGCAGGGTGTGGGTGAAGAGGTACCAGTCTCTATCCATATCAGATCAGGGGTTGATCACCTGGGCAGATTCCACACTACAAGAAGGATGTGGATAAATTGGAAAGAGTCCAGCGGAGGGCAACAAAAATGATTAGGGGGCTGGAGCACATGACTTATGAGGAGAGGCTGAGGGAACTGGGATTGTTTAGTCTACAGAAGAGAAGAATGAGGTGGGATTTGATAGCTGCTTTCAACTACCTGAAAGGGGGTTCCAAAGAGGATGGATGTAGACTGTTCTCAGTGGTAGATGATGACAGAACAAGGGGTAATGGTCTCAAGTTGCAGAGGGGGAGGTTTAGGTTGGATATTAGGAAAAACTTTTTCACTAGTAGGGTGGTAAAGAACTGGAATGGGTTACCTAGGGAGGTGGTAGAATCTCCTTCCTTAGAGGTTTTTAAGGTCAGGCTTAACAAAGCCCTGGCTCGGATGATTTAGTTGGGGTTGGTCCTGCTTTGAGCAGGGGGTGGAACTAGATGACCTCCTGAGGTCCCTTCCAACCCTGAGATTCTATGATTCTAAATGACCAGGAAATCAGTGTAAATCATCCTAAATTGTAGGGTAATAAAATTATTTCCCTCTCGCACCCTCCTCCCCACGAATCAGTCCACCCCTAAATATCTGTGCTCTGGACATACACAACACTTACTGGTACCCTCTGAAGCTGGATTGCTTGGTAAGCTTCTTCATAGTCATATCCTGCGTTAGCCAGCAGGGATGGTGGTCCTCCAGTGCCCTTACAGAAATGTACAGAGCCTCAGTCAGGCTGGTATATACCCAGTTTAGAGCCTCAGTCAGGCTGGTTATATACCCAGTTGAGATTGTGCTGCTTAAATCATCTGTTTGCGGTGCCACTACATCCATTTTGCACCTTCACGTGTTTGCGGCTGTTACTGGTGGGCATTCATGGCTATTATCCAGAAATCACTAACTCACCACTCTCAGCCACTGATGCTCCCAACTGCACCTTTCCCACCAGCTCACATGGGAGTAGTGTGTCTGATGGTTCCCCTTAGCATGAGTGAGTGTAAGAGCACCAGGATGAGGGCAGCTAATGTGGTTTACTGTAACTGAGTACATGGATTTTATATCTCGTTGGAGCTCTATCTGCGTAAAGGTCACGTAGCTTTGCAGGACAACAGGCGCCCAAATCCAGGCTGCTTAAGCCCTTGAAAATCCACCAGTTTGGCAAGGTGAGCGGCGCTTTCCTTTACCTGCTGACGTCTCCGGTGGCAACTCTAGGTCAGCACGTTCGGTGGATGCTGCGGCGCGTTGTAAGGAAGCGCCCGTTGGTCCTTTGCTGCAGCGGACAGGTTAGTCAGTGGAAGAGTTACTGCAGCTGTGGAACCCCCTAGTGGAACGTGGACATGGGCACGATATTCTCGGGACAGTGGAGCAGTAGCTCTGTCTGTATCCTTCATGTGGAAGGAGCTGTTCTGTTGAAAGCATCTTAGTGCATTGTTGGTTGCTTACCCGATAATAAGCAGTCTAATGGCTGTGAATGGTGCAGGGATTTTGCAGCCGGTCTCTTTATTTTACTCTGATTTACCTTTTATTTTTCTGAGTGAGAGCGAGAAACTCGGGGCCCCACCAGAGGAGCCTTGCTCATGTTCACATGTGAGCCGTTGTCCCGTATTGGTCTGAGGTAACGTGAAATCTCCTTGGGGGCCTTACCCAGAGGTTGGAGAATGGGCCAGTGGTTAGGGCATGGGGCTGGGATTCAGGATACCTGGGGTCAGTGTGTGGCTCTGGCACAGACTTCCTGTGTGACCTGGGGCAAATCACTTCATCTGCTTTGTGCCTCTGGCCCCCATCAGACGACCTTCTGTACCCCAGAGGGGTGCAGCAAAAGTTGCTCCATTCATTATTGTGAGATGCTCTGATAATGCGACCGTAGAAGAACCTAGATAGTTAATTAGACCCTCTCTTCTGACACGTTGTGGGTGCACAGTGACAGGCCTCTACAGAACAAATAACCAGGACCATTTTTATTAACCTTCTGCTCAAAATTTGTTCAGCCCTTTGTGCCTCATGGTGGGCCGGTGTGACACTTCAGGGATATCCAGGGCTGGGAGGCACCTCACTACCACCTGCCCTTAGCCTGAGGAAGCCTCGTCTGTGCTTGCCTGTCGGGGTCAATTCCCTAGCTCCACTAGCCACGGGCAATACAAACACTCCCCTCTAAGTCTCACCAGCCCTGCGTTCTCTCTGCCGGTTAGCAATCGGCACATTCCAACCCCTGAGCCCTCCGAGCATCTCCCTGGAGCCATTCAGTCCCTGGTGTGCTAGACGCTCCCAGTGTTCACACATTCGCTGCTTCAAAAGAAACCGCGCACCCAAGCTCACCAGTTCCACCTCAGATCACCGCTCTGCTTCACATGTAGCCCTTAGATATGTTTGTGACAGGTTGGACTCCCCGTCCGGGATGCCACCTGATATACTGGGATTTCACTGTGCCTGCCTGCGCTCCCTCTCCCTGTTCTGCTGAATCAGGCTCATCAGCCTCCGGCAGCACACACACAAGTAGGGACGCACCTGCTGTAGAATCATACAGAGTCTGCAAGCGGCTCTCTCTGAGAAAACTCAGCTAGGAAATTGCCCAGCACTCAAGTGAAGCTCCCCTCTGGAAAGTACACCCAAAATAATATTGTCTTGCACCATAGAGAAATCTATCCAACGTAAGCTCATAAATTTGCCCCCTCCCTGAATATGGAGGAAGATATGCACAACTTCTTGCCGGCCCCCCAGTTATAAATTGCACAAACTGGGTTTTATAATAAACAAAAACAAGTTTATTAACTACAAAAGGCAGATTTAAAGTGATTATAAGGGAGAGCAAACAGAACAAAGCAGATTACTAAGCAAATAAAACGAAACATGCATACTAAGCTTAAGATCTTAAAGAGACTGGTTTCAAGAAGTAATTTCTCACCCTAAATGTTGCTTTTGGGCAGGATGCAGAAAATCCTGAAGGTTAGCTACCCTGCTTGCAGCTTAAATCTTGAGACACCATATTCACAGACCAGATCCTTTTTCCAGCCGGGGCTCAACTCCCCACTTTTCCCCTCCCTCCGTCTTCATTTCTCAGATCTCTCCAGCTGTCATCCTGGGTGGGGATTCAGTGAAGAGTGATAAATTTACTTACCAGCCTTAAATAGGATTTACATAAGGTGGAAACCTTTTGTTTCCCAGTCTTGACACCCCACCCCTCCCTTTAGTGGAAAATCACTAGAAGTCCAAGATGATGTTTAGTACCAGGTGACATGACCTTGTAGTGTCAAAGCAAAGTACCCGCTTCTCAGGAAGGAGAGAGATTAGTATCTTCAAAGTCTTATAGTTTCTTCCTAATGGCCCATCAAGGCTGATAGCCTGCTGTCTGGTGGGTGTTTCCCAAGTAACACACACAGTTATAATGGTTACATAGTCAATAATTCCTAACTTTAGATACAGAAATGATACATGCATACAAACTGGTTAATCACATTCAGTAAATCATAACCTTTCCAATGATATCTCACATGACCCATCTTACATAAAACATATCTTAGATATGCCATATTCATATCCTAAAGGCTGGTCCACACTAACCGCCCGATTCGGCAGGTAGAGATCGATCTTCTGGGATCGATTTATCGCATCTCATCTGGACGTGATAAATCGATCCCAGAAGCGCTCCCCCGTCGACTGTGGAACTCCTGCTCACCGAGAGGAGGAAGCGCTGTCGACGGGGGAGCCTGCCTGCGCCGCATGGACCCGCAGTAAGTATAATTAGTTAGATCTAGGAAACATCGACTTCAGCTATGCTATTCTCGTAGCTGAAGTCGCGTTTCCTAGATCGATTCCCCGCCCCAGTGTGGACCAGCCCTAAGTCTTTCTATGAAGAATATGGAGTGTAACGTCACAATGTTTATAGTGAAAACAGGTATACGTTTATTTAGCAAAGCACAGAGATTCAAGTGATACCAAGCAGACGTATTGGAAACAAATGGCTACATATGAAATAAAATTATAACACATATTCTATAACCTAGACTTAGTTAACTAGCTACTCTCATGTCTTGTAGAATAGTGTTCACCCTAAGTCCTTGCAGCCTTTTACAGCCAGGCTTGGTATGGATCCTTCTTCCATGAGACAGACACAGGGACAGCTTGCCTCCTAGGTGAAGGACCCAGTGTGTTTTTTTTGCGTCCCAAGATATACAAGGCCGATCCTTTGTCTTCATTTGTAAAGAGGGCACCTCCCTCACCTACTGTTTTGTTTCTTCCTAAAGATTTTCTCTCTTGTAGATTTCACAACTTTTTGACTGGCACCTGGCTCAGTGTGCAAATAGGCCTCCACTGGGAGGCAGATAATACACATATAACCAGACAGGGAGATCAGTGTCTGGCATCTCCTGCCGGAAAGGAACCTGTCTGAGATATGTCACCTCCTGGTAATGGGCCTTGACTCCATGATGTTAAGAACATCATTTTCATGATAGGTACATAACTTCTGAATCATATCCCTACATACATTTTGCAGTGAGAATAATGGGTTACTGGCTCTCTGCAGAGACCTCTCGTGCCACCCTTTGGTGAACTATTATGTATATATCTGACCCAGGGATCCCTGTAAAACCCTCTGTGCCCTCTGCCAGTTGGTACCAATTGGTCCCTGGGTTCTAGCATATTCTTCTCCCTGGTCATAAGGTATTCTCCCTCTAGCCTAGATCACTTGACAGGCACAAGATGAGGCTGTCCAAAGCAGCAATTCGGACGATTTTGGTATTTTGCTGTCCTGGTAAGGGGAGAATCATAGAAATGTAAGGCTGGAAGGGACCTCCAGAGGACCATCCCCTGCATTGAGGCACCTAGTCCATCCCCTGCGTTGAGGCAGGATTAAGCAGACCTAGAGGGAGATCAGTTTCATTTGCCATTGGTACCCTGCGTGCAGTCTGAAAAGCAAAGCTGCCGTTAGAGTCTCAATGGCAGAGAAAGCAAGGGAGGTATTGACAGGAGGGCAGCTAAAGGTGTGGGATGAAGGTTCAGCCGCAGCGCCTTTGAGGAGCAGGCATCCAGAGCAAAGCTGGCTTGGTCAAGAGTGGATCTGAAATTACCCTCATGTTGTGGGGCTGTGTGGAGAAGCGGGCCCTGCCTCTTCCTGGTGATTTAGGGAGAACAGTAAGTGTGAATGAATGGGTTTGCGAATGGAGGTTAGCGAGAGGCTAAGACTTGGGCAGAGGCATGCTGCTGTTACAACAGCTTTTCCCCTTGAGGAACTTGAAAAGAATCAGCATTTTTCTCCCTAATAGAGCTTCAAAACTCGGTGGTGAGCAATTTGGAAATTCCCGTTGAGTTTCGGGTTCATTAGCTGCCAGCTCCAAAGTGTGTACATATTCAAAGCTGTCTCATGGAGGCCCTGCACCAGTGCCTTGAATTAATGTTATTGTTATTTGCGTGGACGTAGTGGGGTGCAAACAAGGTTAATTGAAATGAGAATGTGGCTTCCTCTTGATAATGGTTCAGGCTTGACAGCTAGGAGGAGTTTATTTTTGTATAAGAGCCGGCTTTATTATCCCTTTTTATTAGAGCTAATTTGGGTTCTATATCAAAAACGACATTAAAGGAATCATTTATGGTCACACCACCACCAACAAAAAAAGAGCCCTAGAGCCTTGTCCTTTATGTTAATGTCTGCAGTTAAAAGACAATTCAAAATAAACTCTTCTCTTTTGTTTTCTTTCCTTTCTGCTTCCCCCACCCCCACGCCCCTCTGTGTGTCTCACTCAAGTGAGCCAATTTACTGAAAACCCTAATCTGTCCTTCAGGGAAATGGACTTTTCCGTAGAACATCAGCTGCAGTTATTGCAGAATTGTAAATATTGGTTTGGGGATATTTGAACCTGCAGGACTAAGATGAGACCCGCGAACTGAGGGATTGATATGCTGCCGTGCAGTAAGTAAATTTTGCATTTAGGTGAGCGGAGTAGGGGCGGGGATCAGGAACGAAGAGCAAAGCACGGGGAGGGGAGAACAAACGGACCATAACAGCAGCTTCGGAAACTGCGCATTGCCATCTGCGAATAGGGGATCGGCACAGATCCAAAGGGCTAAAGCAGAGATTTGTAACTGGCTAGTCAGTTTTGGAAGTTGTATGCAGTAGCCGGTGACTGAAAATTCTGAAATATCCCAGCAGGCCGGTCATTTGTTTTTAATTATAGCAGCTGGCTGAAGGTAAAATTTGTGGTTTGAGGCATGACCATAAAGATCCTTGATTTCTCACTGTTTCACTTTGCTTGTAGTATCGCAAAACGACTGTAAATAATGACTTCTGGAATGTGCGATCTGTCGAGAGCTGCCTGCAGATCTGAGGCACCAGTTGTCTGACACGCTTGTATGTCATTGCAGAATGAGAGAGAGCCCCAGGGAAAGAATCAGACCAGTCCTTTTCCTTTCACTGTTCCCCATGGCTTTCTGCTCCATGGTCGCCTTTTAAAGCAAAGAAACATACACTGTAGTGGTGTATCCTCTTCCTTTTCTAGCCAACACAGACTTCCAGTGGCCTAGGTCACCCCAGGTCACACACCTAGGGAAAACCCTTCTGAAATCTGGGTTTGAAGTGAGACAGTTGCTGGTGAAATAAAACTAAAAAATGTGTTAGAAGAGTGATTTTCACCCTTCTCCATCCCGGGACCCCTTGATGGGGCCCTTTCCCATCTAGCCAAGCCCCTCATTCCTGATTAGCAACAGGAAAGATCAAGGTGAGACACCTCTGTTTCAACCCTCTGGGGGTCATGACCCTCGGGTTGAGAACCTCTGTTTTAGGACCGAGCTGTCTGAGGTTCTTGAAGTTCCATCTCCAGGGAATGCCGGACTCGGTGCTGCCTGAAAATGAAGTCTAAGCCCCGGACAGTGAGACTTCTGCTTAAAAACGTTGAAAGTGGAAGAATCTGGAGAGCAGCTACCTGCTTCTTGCCAATTCAAGGTTACTCAGGAGCTTTGGCAGCTTTATGGTGGCAAAGGAAGTCCGACACGGAGCCTGTGCCAGTAAGGCCCCGCCAGTGACGTTTATGAGTTTATTAGCGACTCCCCCATCACTTCACTGTGTTGTAAAGTGGCACTTTCCACCACGATTGCAATTTCATTAATTCCACTCCATTCTGAGCTAGCCTGACGGATGCTAAAGCAGTGCGTTTGCCCCCGGCATGTATACACTGGGACCATGTAATGTCAGAGAGCTCTGTTGCAAGAGACCGATAGAAGATCTAAAAATACCCCCGAGATCAGTGGCTGGCATGTCATGGTTTTATTTCAGTTCTGGGTTTTGGAACGGCTCCTAATCTACGCGGGAGGGGTAACCGTTTGATCATCTTCTACCCTTGCAGATGCCAGTGTGCTCATACTTCCTGAAAGGAATCTGCAACAACAGCGACTGCCCCTACAGCCACGTCTACGTGTCCAGGAAAGCTGAAGTGTGCCAGGATTTCCTCAAAGGCTACTGCCCCCTGGGCGAAAAGGTAAATAGGTGACTCGCTGTCAGCGCGTCTCTCTCGGTTTCAGTTGACTGCCGTGATTTATACGCGGCTGCTGAGTCCCTGCAGGAGGGAAGGTAGGTGTGTTGGTAACCCACAGGCTGTTTTTCATAGTGGTTATGACACCGAGGGGAGTAGTAGAGCTGAACGCTGTGGAACACCTGGCCGTGATGAACAGCAGTCCTGTGCATTTCAAAAGGTTTATGGGCAAAATGGCTTTGTTTCCTTACACAGAGAAAAGAAGCAAAGGGGCTGCAGCATGGTGCCATCAGCGTATTCTCCTATCTGATCCACCTGGGTGGAATTCTTCAGGGGTTCTGCAAAGCTTCCAACGCTTAGTGCTGTTTGTTGTCGGTTGTATAGTATTACCGTTGCACCTAAAGGCCCAGCCGAGATCAGTGCCACACTGCGCAAGGTGCTGTACATATAGCAAGAGGCAGTCCCTGCTCTGAAGAGCTGACAATCTAAGTAGATAAAACAGACAAGGGGTGGGGGAAAGGGAGGTTTTATTCCTTCCCTGTTACAGACAGGGAACCTAGGTATCAGGGTTCTATGTGACTCGCCAAGGGCACACACAGGATGTCTGTGGCAGAGGTGAGAACTGAAGCCCTGTCTCTTTGAGGCCACCCTTCCTCGTTGAAAACTCAGTGCTGTGAAACATCATAGATCTTGGGAAATGTAACTTACATTTCTAGCTATCTGTCTGCCCGTTTTGTCCTGGTGGCCATAACCATCCTATCTGGATGCCTCCCATGTTAATCAGATTGACATAGTGAGGTCCCTAGTGGGCATCCTAGATATCTAGAGTGGATGTGCAAAGCTCCGGACACTTCAGTTGATACCCTTATGCGTAACAAGAGCAGCAGGGTAAAGGAACAAGGCCGTCCTAGAGAGAGGCATGGAGAAGTCTCAGAAACTTCCGTCTAAAAAGGAGTGATTTGGGCATCGTGCAATAGAAATAAAAGTTGAGCTTGGTCTGACATCTTTCCACTCTGAGACTTTCCACGGTCTCTCTGTGCTGCTTAAGGAGTGTGTGCTACCCAGAGGTCCAAAGTCTTCTTAATTTCTCAGTTACTTATAGCCTGCCTCACATCTGTTCCCCACATGCTGTCCTTGGCAAGGGTGAGGATTCGCTTGGTAAATCCAGAGCTTAGCAGGAATGCCTGGTTTTGGGGATGAAAGGTGAGCCCCTCCCTCCACCTCCCAAAACCTGCTTAAAGGGCTGGACTGGAGACGGCGTGAGTCAGTGAGATGCCCTGGCTGGTCTTCAGAGAAACCTGTGCTCACAGGCAATGCACAGGAGAGCTCTGTTCAGATTCTGTCCCTGAATAGCTCCTCTTCACCCGGATTGTGCTGTTGGTTAGAATAGTCACCAGGAACTTTGCTTCACAGCTTTATAGAGCTTTCTTTTCCCTGTGGACATTGCGTGGTTTGGTTGAACTAAGTGAAAAAGGCAGACCGTATTTCCCTTTCACCACTGTGCCAAGACACGTGGCTTTACATACTACTATTTTTTTATCGTACCGTAGTTCTGTTCATTCTGCTGCTGCTTTGGATAAAAGCTGCAGTGATTTTCAATGGGGTCTTTGCAATTACATGGCTCAGTTACACAAATAACTTTTTAAAAGGCATCTTACCTTGGCCTCCACTTTGTGCTAGCAAATCACCGAGTCCAATTTCGCAGGTGCTTGTGAAGCGCCATCAGCGACACTGTATTTACTGTGTTAATTGCAGGCACAGACGCGGACACGAATACTTTTAACTTATGTTATTTGCAAATGAATTTGCACCTGCAAAATTGTACCAGCAGCTATTTACAGATGCAAAAATAGAAAGGAATTTAAGTCAGGTCTCTAGTATGAGAGCGACAGTGTAAAACGAACTAATTATTGTTAACAAAGTAATAATTATAAGATCATTCACAAATGCACGTGATCTTCAGTCTTACCTAAAGGTCTGAACACTCTGAACTTTGATACAGTTTGAGCAATGGAAATAGAAATTAAAAATCAATCGGAGGAAGCTGTAAAAAATGGTTGTGATAAAGTGTCACAATTGAATGTATGAATTTAAACAGGGTGATCAAAGCTTTCTGAATAAGCTGTGATAAAACCAATGAGCTCAGTATTCAATCCTCTAGAAGTCTAAAATCTCCTGCCAGATAATGGCTGTTATAGTCTAGGGGATCCCAACCATTTCCGTGGTCTAACCCATGCTGTAATAGAGAGCATCTCTCATGGACTCCAGCTCCTCCCATCCAACATCTCACAGGCCAGTGCCCCCTTCCCGTCATCATCACATCATTTGTAGGAGACTGCCTCCCCTCTGATCCCATAACATTCCTCAGGCAACTTCTGCAATTGCGGGAAATTAATATCAAGGAAGTATTGAATATGTCTATATATGCTCTTAAAGTAATATAGCAGCTGAAAATAAGGAGAGCCAGTATCACGTGACCAGCTAGGACTCTGTATAACTCGTGGTCCATGGACCATGGCTTGGGAAGTACTGAAATAGACCGACATTCTCTCTCACCTTCTGTAACTATAAGGTATTAATTTGTTAAAAGGTTATAGACTTCAAACTGATGCCACATTGAGGTCACATCGTATCTGTGTGATCAAGAGATTCCCTTTTTTTCAGATTTCACTTTTAACATGGCTCACGGGTTTCCCATTGGGTATTTAGCACTTTGGCCTGGAGCGGGGCAGACAAACAAGGATGGACACTTTGCCTCAAATAAGACCAGACCTGATCATTTGTCCAGAACTTGCCCCAAACTATTTTTGAAGTTCAGAGTTATTCAGGGTACATCTTCTGTTTAGAATTTGGTATGCTTGTGTCGGCATTTGCTAGTTTGAGCTGGGGCATAAAGTAGAAATACTGACACGCTAAGAGAAGAGGTCGTTTCTATGGTATTGCTATTCTTGAAATTCTGGTGAGAGCCTGATCTTGTGAAATTTCCAGCTGAATTTCTAGACCCTAAATTTGCCACAGTTTGGGGAAACTTGAACCTCTGAACTGTTTGAGGTTCAACGTTCATTAGACAGAAAACGAATGTGTCTTTCAGAAGGAGCCCCCCTCATTTAGCCCAGGGCTACACTGGGGGGGTGGGTGTCGATCTACAATACGCAGCTTCAGCTACGTGAATAGCGTAGCTGAAGTCGGCGTATCGTAATCGACTTACCTGGCCGTGAGGACGGCGGCGAGTCGATCGCTGCCGCTCCCCCGTCGACTCCGCTTCCGCCTTTCGATGAGGTGGATTTCCGGAGCCGACGGGGAGCGCGTTCGGGGATCGATTAATCGCGTCTAAACGAGACGCGAAAAATCGATCCCCGAAAGATCGATTGCTACCCGCCGATCCGGCGGGTAGTGAAGACAAGCCCATAGAATGTTGCCTGTGGCTGTTGCAGATTTGTTGGCTGGGAAAGGCAGGTTGGTTGTAAAGTGTCTCAATTCCTTTCCCATCCATTCAGTCATATTGCTTTTCAAACACACTCTTTGTGGGATTGGAGAAATTTCCACAAGCTCCAGCCTTGTAGAACGCTGCCCGGTGCCTCCTGTAATACTAAACCCTTATGGCTTTCTAACTTGAGAGCTAGATGTATGGATATCTGCTAGAGAGCTTCAGAGATCTCCTTTCTTTGTTTAAGGTTCCCTGCAATCTACTCTCATTAATTCTGCGGGCTTTGCTTCACCTTTTAATATAACCGTTTCCCTTTCATCTCCCATCTCTGAGCGAGGATATGAACCGACATTACTGATCCTCTAGATCTCATCTCAAACCCTTTTAGGCAAGACCATGCTTTCCAAGGGTGTTGTCCTGTGAGAGCCCTCCCTGCTTTGGAAGCAGGAAGTCATAGTTCATAAAGAATTGGCCGGTTAATTTGCAAACAGAATAAACAGCATCTTTGGCTGGAAATGGCAAAGATTCTGAAAGACATCCAGCCCCGGTGTTGTTATGCCCTGTCGCTATGAATCGGAACCATTTGCCTGTTCTGTTGTGGCATCGGCTACTGCGGAGGGTTTTCTGACGGTCCATTTCACCACTGTCTGCATTGTGTCCTTCTGTCCTGTAGAATCCTACGCCTATTCAGTTAGCTCTGTTCATCTAGGCTGCCAAGAAAAGTCATCTACTCTTGTCCACGAAATTTCCCCATAACAATTAGGACATGTTTTGTGAGCCTTTGGTAGAGAAAAGATGTCAGATAAGTGCCTCCGAAAGGGCTTTTTCTCTTGCCTCAGCTGCTTTCGTTCATGAAAAATGAGGTGTTGTATATGCTGTCAGGTATGAAGTTCAGGGAAAAGCCACCTCTCCCAGTTAGAGAACCCAGACACCATATTTAAACCTGACGGGAACTTTGCAAACACTTTGCACTGGTTTTTGCTTTGCACTGGAAAACAAACTACTAATGAAGTGATAATTTGTTGATAAATTATTAAATTGTCTGCCAAACCTCAGGGCGCCATCCCAATAGGGTGACATTATTTGATTGCATTTCATAGATACACGTGAATAAGTGTTTGCCTGGGCACAGTTTTGCACACTGGTTTTTCCCCCTTACATTTTAGGCTGCCATCCATTGGGGACTTGGCCATTGTATACTTGAGCATGTGCTGCTCTGCAGTGGAGCCTGAGGAGGCCTGTTTCATTTTTCCTGCCCTTTGGTCGAGGTTACAACTCTCGCAGACAGGGCTACAATCCAGAAATTTGCTGCTCTGCTCTGAGATCGTTATTTCCGCAGCAGTGGAGTCCAGCCCTACAGGGACGAAGGCTCCAGTAGATTTACTCACAGGTAGGGTGACCAGATGTCCCGATTTTATAGGGACAGTCCCGATTTGTGGGTCTTTTTCTTGTGTAGGCTCCTATTACCTCCCACCCCATCCAGATATTTCACATTTGCTGCCTGGTCACCCTACTCACAGGGCATAAACCCACACCTGTGGCTGTGGGCGTTTCTCTCGAGGGTGGGTAGAGATGCATTTTGTTGTGGGGATGTGGGGAGCAGAGGCAAAGTTGGAGCAACAGGTCCTCAGATTCTACGGTGAGGGGAGGGAGTCATTTACGTACCTGTGTGGCCGTCTGTTTCCCCATCAATGGAGCAGACACATGCACTGTTGCAGACCATGTGGCTGTTCGACTGTGACATAGGATTGTGCCTGATGGATTTGCTAAAGCAGCATGAAATATACAGATTCCATAGGAGAGACAACTGCAAAGCAGAACCATCAAAAGGGAGGAAGAAAAGCGAAAAGGAAAAGCTATAAGGTGAGCGGAATATCAGCAGCAGAGGAGAAAAATGCTAATAAATTAACCTTTTGCCTAATTACGTTTTGTGGCAGTACAGGGAGGGGAATGGGTGAAGAGTAAACATTCCCTCCTAGGTGAAATAAAGTAATCTGGCAATCTCCCTCTAAACGCAGTACTAGCTATTCAGGCACTGTGTGTACAATTATTTTAAAATATTCCAATTTAAATGAAAATATAAAAGAGATATTTAGAATATTTATTCTATTAGTAAAAGTGCTTACCGCGTCACTTTTGGAGTGTCAGAAAAGCATTCTCCTACAGATGATGGATAGCAGCCTGTAATTATATATGGGGGGGAAATTGCTGAGCGTGCCATATTTAACTGGGGAGGAGTAATACCAGCTTGGGCCATTGAGGGTTAATTTTATTCTCTAAATAATATAAAAAGTGCTGAGTCTGTTTCTTTTGCTCGAAGAAGAAAGTCCTCAAATGGACCCGAGAGAGTTTATAATATTCTACTGAATCAAGTAAAAATGTTAACCTTGCTTCATAAAATGATGGCTTGTTAAAGATGCGCAGTCCCTTTTCTTTTGAATAATTTAGGACGGGAGTAAATCGCTTCTCGTTCTGTGTCCGAGATGCAGCATAGCCCAACCGTCTGCAATTTTAACTGTAAAAGGACAAGGCAAGAAAGGGGGTGGGGATTGATGTAGCATCATGTAAAAATAAACTTATAAAAGGACGTTCAGTGATTAGAAAATTAGCTGTTTGGGTACCGAGGTTCTAAGCTGCTTCTCCTGCTCTTTCCTGCAGTCATGTGTACCTCAACTCACAGTGTTTCACTGAAGAAGTTCCACTTCTGATTTTTATTAGATGCCCATAAAAATATCCATTATTATTTATAATTTATTGCACGCTGTTTCCAGTGTCTCGTCGTAAGTACTTTTCAGAATTTCGTCCAGAACACTCAGGATGATAAGATCAACCTTTGCTCATCTCCCAGGTTATAGCTTTGGGCGGCACTCTGTGCATACACGTACGAGCTTTTAATGAAAATTATGCCGGTTGTTTTACAGTATCCGGGCACTGTGACTTAAACAGTAACTGCTAAGAAATGAGATGGGATGAGGGAGGCCTAATCTTTCTTTCCCAAATTGCTAACATGTTTTCCCTTTTATAGGAGTGTAAATCGCAGAGATTAGAAGTCATCTGATCTTTTAAAGATAGAACAATTCTTATACAAATGTACACACAAGTCCTTAATAAGGCAGCATTATACACACCAATAATAACATACAGGATGGAATTAGTAGTGGGTCTAGAACCAGGATCTCAGATGTTCTAGCCAATTGCTCTGTCCTCGAGTTAACAAAGCAAAGGCATTAAGTCACGGTGCTGGAAAGACCCATGCTAGGGTGAACATGTAACTTACTAAAGGGGAGCACAGAAACAAATATCGTGGTGGCTAAGCAGTCAGTGGAAGTGTAATTGTACATACTTTTCTCTTCTGATTTCATGTGATCCGCAGCGCTGCTGGAACAATTTATATAGTGGGGGTGCTGAGAGGCATTGAACCAAACTGTGAAGCCTGTATATGATGGACACCGCTTCAAGTCAGGGGGTGCTGCCGCACCCTCAAACCCCTAGTTCCAGCACCTATGGTGATATGCGCTCTTCTATCTGATAGTACAATCCGCTCTAAACACGATGCTGGATGTATCTTAACTATACACTTTGTGATATTATTGAGACTCTCTCCATATTACACTGTGCTACCTTAGAAACTAGACCTCCTCTCTCTCCATGCCCCGTCATGAGAGCTGGAATCAGCTGAGTGATTCTTAGAGGTGTGCTCTTGAGGACTGGAGACCAGAATCTGTATTTACCGGCCTTCTCAGCATGGTGAAAGGTGTATCTTTTTGGCTAGCTACTTGTTTGACTATGGTTCATAGCTGCAGGAGGGTTTTCCCATGACAGGTTTCTGTGGAGCAGGGGGTTGGAGGTTGAGTTCTATTTCTCTCTATTGGGAACAATTAAACACAAAAGCAAGAAGCCAGATGCCAGAGTGCTGGGTGCCTAAAAATAATGGACTACAGTGAAGTTCTGCTGAGTCCTGATCGAGTGAAATGCCATTCAGAGCAGAATGCAAGTCTGTCAGTGTATTGCATTGTGTAGAAGGGACTCTGGAGAAAGGGTATGGCGACTGGAATAAAAAATATTGCACATGCATATTTGAGGTCTTAAATCAAATCTTCATAGACAGACCCCAACACCCCTGCTAAGCCCAATTGATTTCAGTGGGACTCTACATGGGCGTAGATCAGGCTGAAGGATCGGCGCCTAATGGGGGTCATGATGTTAACAGAACAGCCTGGCAGCTTCTGAGGTCACTTCTGAGTTGTGTGCAGTTGCAAAAACAAATAGAAAAGGCTAGACGTTATAACTGACATGCATACAAAGAGCTGCTTCAGAGGACGATGGACTCAACATGGATGAGCCTGAAGGGGAGTCTTTAGTGGCCCATGTAACCTTTGGGCAAATGGTGAGTCTGTCAGGGCTGGGACTAGAACTCAGGAATCTTAATGCCAAACTCTCTGCTCTAATCATTAAGCACCACACCCTCCTGTTCACTTTTCTTACCCTTTACTGGGCTTGGGGAATGAAGCTAGATTGATAACTTTCACTTCCTGTTTCTAGTCCATCTTACTTCCGGGATCCCAGGATGAGCATGAGGCCAGTGTATAGATTTGCCACACAGCAAGGGAATGTTGACATTTAAAAACACAAATAGTATGAATTGAATTTTTGAAGTCCTGAAAAAGTCTAGTCATATAAAGTTTTGTAAAGCACTTCTTCTACCCGTAGAAACCTTGGCACCTGAACACAGGTCCATATAATATTAAAACGAACCCCCTCATTCTGGTGGCTGAAGACAGTTATAGCTAAAACTGACCTGTGTACGTGACATGGGTAAGTACCCAAGTGCACGGTTCAGTGCGTGAATTCTGATGTGTTTGTTGGCCTCATAAGAGCAGAAATGAATTTCTAAAACATGTTGCCAGCTCTCATGATTTTATTGCAAATATTGCAAAATGTCGTGTTTTACTTAAAGCCCCAACTCCTGGAGTCCTGTGAATATGTGAGAATCTCAGGTCCCCTTTTTAAAAAAAACACGCAAGTTTCTAGTCTTCGTAATTGTACAGAAAAGTTTGAAAACCTGAACCCTACAGGCTCAAAAACTAGAAGCCAAATGCAAAGAACCCAGATTATTAAAAAAAACAACAACTCATAAGCCAACCTCATGATTTTGTGGGTCCGTCTTATGATTTTTGAATGGTTGAGGTTGGCAATATGGCATCTGATTGCTTCCATCCCTTCAGATGCATGTTTGTTCACTCTGAAGGCATCCTTCCTGAAATGTCTTTGTGTCCTCTACCAAGCTTGGTGCTAAGCACAGCTGTGTGGCTAGGCCATGGAAACACTGGCTCTTCCTTTCTCTGTTTTCACACATGCCAGAATAAGTCTGTCATGTGGGGATAGAAGGGATTGACCACCTTTTCTCACAGTTTGACCCCCAATCCCTTAAGAAGCTAATTTGCTGTCTGGGTAAACTATAGGGGGGTGGGCAAAGGTATGCAGATTTCTGGCTCCTGCTGGTAGTCTTGTACCGGTTCCAGCGGGTCTCTAGTAGGTTTCTGCAATCCTACTTTAAACTGCCACTATACCAGGGTCAGTTCTCATTTCCTTCCCTTGGCTGCCTCCACCACATGTGAAAAATAAATGAAATACGAGGCCTGTACTGTGTGATCGTCCCTTCCATCTCTACCTCTTGTCTGTCACGGACAGTTGGCTGATAAAGCGGAGAAAGGTCATAGTCTGCGCAGCAGCTTACTGGAGAGATTGTCTTGTGGATCCTTCCTGCCCACTCACCTCTGCAAATCCCTGCCATTCACCATTGTGCAGATCACACATACACATCTCCCAGCCCCTTCGTGATGGCGTAACGCCAGTCATGTAACACTCTTGCCAATCGTCCTCTCTTGGTACATGTACAAGGGCAGTTACTGCCGTTCCAACCAGTTGTCATATACTTGGGAGTAAACCTCAACTCTAGCCTGACGTATCGGCCTCCCCTAGAATACTTGAAAATGAAGATCTCTTTCCGTGCTGCCTTGATACGAAAACTCAGGAACTGCCCAGCCAGCAGACCCTTTGGTCTTTCGCACATCTGTATTGGCCCTGCTGTTTGCTCCAGCTGTGGCTGCTCTGTGGTCTGGAGCACAGTTGCTACACTCGGTTTGTAGACACAGCTGAATTTGGCAACCTGTATTATTATTATTATTATTATTTTATTTATTAGTGGCCCCTTGAATTCTACCCCAACCTCCAGTTTGTATGTGCTAGCTCACAGAGCTCCACCAGACCTTGGAGGAGATGCCATTACTGTTCAGTCTGCCTGGAGAGCTGTGACAGATGGAACCAGCCTGCCACATTTCCTGTTGACCAATGCCGCATTCTTGGACAGGAAACAACATGCAGTGCCAGCTCGTAGGTCTGCTCATATTCAAGGGAGGAATCCCACTCATGCAGACAGGGGTGGGACTCCACGGCTGAGCTACAGCAGCTCACGTACTCCTGGACAAGTGCGCTTCCGGCCCTTTCCCATGCATGGACAATCAGCAGCTCCAAGGAGCTGAAAACAACCTTTGTATAGATTGGAAGCATGGCTGGGAAAGAGTCTAACACACTAAGCACATTCAGGAGTCCATCACTGCACTGCCTCCTTGTTCACTTGATTGTCGATCCTGGACCAGGCTCAACAGGCTCTGGCTCATCCGAAGTTGCCACAACTGTGCACGGGATTGACCCAGTTTCCTCTCCATGCTGCTACTGTGGTGCAGCGTTGCAGGCAACAACTCACATGGTGGAAGAGTGCCCAACTCAACATCTGGGGAGCGGATTACAACACCTAGCCTCCCTCAGAGGCTGTCCCCTGGTTACGGAACCTGGACATCGAGCCCTGAAGTCTGCATACGAGAAAAAGAATGCAACACTCACCAACTTCCTTACTCCAGGATTTGAGGATTTCCAGGGAGCTGCTCCTGGCAATTAGCACCATGTGACTCCACATCTGGTCTGGAACTTTTTATGATGTGATAACATTCCGTGGTAAACTCTCTGCCATGGTTCACATTCTCTCCCATCATCGGGAATGTGCTGGCTTTCGCTGGCTCTCAGGAATGTAGGAATTGCTACATCGCACCAGAGTTGATCCATCCACTCATATATTGTCTCTCTGACAGTTGCTTCTACCCAATGCTTCAGAGAAAAATGACAGGGGAGCAGGAAACAATTGTTCCATGACTCCTTTACACGCTCAGGGCTGGAAAAGACCTCGCAGGGCATGTCCAATCCATTGCATGTTATTCCTTAGAGATTGTCAAGCTATAGTTCATATGTCATTCAGTCTGAACTTCAGTGTGGAACTGCTTCTGTCTCAGTGGGGAAGAGTCCATCACTCTGCAGGCAGAGATGCTTTCTGCTAGATACAGCCTGGTCCCGGAAAGTCTTTCCAGAGACTGTTTTAACCAAAGAATCCAAAAGCCCTTCCCTGCATGGTTTTGTGGGTTGTTGCATGTCAATTCAGCCATGCTCAACCTGGGCACCGAGATGAGACCCAGATGAGAGAGGGCAGGAGACACATGGGGAACAGCTCAATGACCAGGAGAGCTGAGAGCAGGAGGGCTGCAGACCACAAGGTTAATAAATGTATTAATAAAGGTACCCGAGGGAATAAGCAGGTCAAATATTGTTAAAGATAAATAAGAAGAGAGGCATAGCTAAAAAGCCAGAATAGTCACTGCTTAATGCTGTCCCTTCATTACATCATAACCAAGCACCCTTGTTGCCTACACGTAGGCTTAGAGGTTGGGTGGGGAGGTTGCCACAAGAAGACCTCTCTCATGAGAATATTAGCCAGTGGTGAATGTGTGTGAAAGGCCCTGCTGGTCACCCACCCCCTCTGGGCACCACCTAATCTCTTTATGAACATTTCCATTGATAGGGCCTGAAAGCCTTCCCATGGCAGCCGTTCTGGCGGAGGTGTGAATGGATCTGATCCACGTACGGGCTGTCCCATTATCTGAGCCCTTGACATGAACATCTTCCTGACCTCCAGCTCGAGTCTGGCGTGTCAGGTTATGGCAGGCTAGTCAGGACGTCGGTATCCACTGCTACCACTCCAGCAGGCACCATTAGTATTATAGCCTAGCATTGCTCTGTATGCCTGGCACTGTGCAGCCATAGAGAGAGACTCCAGCCTTGATCAGAGGAATGTGCAGTCTAAATTAGACCAGACAGCGCTGTTCCAACAGATCTGTCTTAGGCGTTCATGGCATGCTAGCCACTGTAGGAGTTAGATGCTGGTTTGTATGCTACGTATACTGAGAACCATAGCCTCAGCTGGTGTAAATCAGCATGGAAGGAACTATACTTACTTGCACACACTGAGGGTCTGGCCCTGGATGACTAGTCATCAGTGATATGTTTATAAATGTGTGTGTCTATGGACGAATGTTGTTTAAATACAGGTTTCAGAGTAGCAGCCGTGCAGGAATAGAATAAGATGGCAGTTCTTAAACTGCGGTCCAAGGATGACTTGCCGGTGGTCCAGAGAGCGGACGAGTCAGATGGCCCCGACTCTCCTCGTTGTGTCCACCAGTTGTATCACATTAAAAGCTGGCTCATGTGTTAAATACTTCCCAGGTGGTGCTGCAGTTGCAAAGGAGCTACTACGCAATTGTGAATGGGCTGGTGTGGGGGTGTGTAGGGAGGGGGATCTTCACGTTTGTGACGCGGTGGGGAGCAACCTGTGAGACAACCTCTGTGTTGAATGGACAGCAACATATTTGGGGACCCCTGAAATAAGACCCAGTATCAGAGGAGTTTACAATCTAAACCAGTGGTTCTCATCTCTTCATATTGTTTCCATCGGCTGCTTTGAAGCCCTGTGGGTACATTGTTCCCCCTTGGGAACTGTTAAACCCTGGTGAGATTAAACTACCAGGCTACTGTGAAAACACACGGGGAAGTACATTGGAATACATCACGGTGAAGTGGAGAGCTGTGCGCTTTGTTGTTTGCCAGCTACGCGTCCTGTCCACAACAATAACACTATTTATTTCATTCCATGCATCCGATGAAGTGGGTACTAACCCACGAAAGCTTATGCTGAAATAAATTTGTTAGTCTCTAAGGTGCTACAAGTTTTTCTTTCTTATTTTCGTTTTACTATTTAAAACAGATTGCCACTGCTCATCAGATACTATGGGCAAAACCTAACCCTGATGCCTGCCTGCAGATTCTACTGTGGTAGAAGATGCTAACTGGCAAACCATGCTGGAGTTTGATGAAAATCTCCGAGTTTGTTCTTTCTTGCACCTGGCCTGTCTGGTAGCTCTGTGCTGTCACACTAAACACAGGTTTGATTTCTATTGTGACTAGTAGAGATTGGAAGTGTAGTGGTGAGACCCTAAGATAGCCAGAGGGCAGTGGAATAGTAAAGCTACTCTAAGGGTATGTCTACACTACCCGCCAGATCGGCAGGTAGTGATCGATCTATCGGGGATCGATTTATTGCGTCTATTGCAGACACGATAAATCGATCCCCGATCACTCTGCCGTCGACTCCTGTACTCCGCCGCCGCGAGTGGCGGAAGCGGAGTCGACGGGGAGCGGTGGCAGTCGACCCCGTGCCGTGAGGACGTGCGGTAAGTCGACCTAAGATGCGTCGACTTCAGCTACGCGATTCTCATAGCTGAAGTTGCATATCTTAGGTCGACCCTCCCCTCTCCCCCCCAGTGTAGACCAGGGCTAAGTTGATATTGAAATGCATTAGCAGAGCTGTATAGTGTCCAGGACAAAAGTGGGCTTAGTTCTGCAGGTCTGGATTGAGGTAGAGCAGCTTGATGTACAAATGCAGCTCTTGAAAGCTTTTTACCCAATCAGGTAATTTTAGGTCTTGGAAACCATACCTTGATTTACAGTGTACCAGAAAAGTCCACACTCACCTTTTTAAAAAGGTCTAGTTTGAGTTTATATCAGAGGCCAGCTATAGATGTTTGCATTTCAATTTAGAAATGCTGGATTCTGAAAGGAGTCACCCAAGTGATGTGTCTCAAATTCCTATACAGGATTTTATTTACATAAAACTATAACAAATCACCATTGTCCAATAAAGTTTAGTTAACCAGTGCTTCCTAATTCAGGGAGCTACCACTTCTAAAGAAAACCATCAGCATCCCCAGATGCAATGTTTTATGGTTTAACAGCAAACTGCTTTATTCTCTGCAACCAATTTCAATACATGACTTCTGTTGTGGCTCAAACCTCATTCTATTTTGTATCCATTTAGTTCCATTAATTCTTAGCACAGGTTTCCTGTTTTGTTGGAAGTTTCACAGATTCTTAACATTTATCAGATGCATCTAACACACTACATTTAAAATCGCTCCACTTACAGGAAAATCAGCCCTAGCTTAATTAGTCGCAACTACCAGTAATATGCCTTAACAGTGAATTTTTAAACAAATAACCACTGTTTGGTTCAAGATGGAGCACTGCATGCTGGGAATCTCCAGTCTCTTTGGGCGGCAAGATGAAGATGGTTGTGGGTTACATTGTCCCACCGCATTTTGATGTCCTCTTCTGTCAGCTAACTGGAAGCATTGTCTCTCTTTGGTCATTGTATTATAACTGTCAGCCAACAACATTGTCAGATAGTGCTCTGTTAGTATAAATTTCCTTTGTATTCGTTCATTATTTCTGTGGCTTGCAGGTATTCCACTGTGTTCTATAATGTGTTGAGATTCCACAAGCTTAGCAGTGCTGTGCTTTATCACTGTCTTTGATGGGAGATCATCAAGGAACACCAAAGTTCTGCAGGAAGTTGTGTTCCTTTTTTAATAGGTGACAATTTTCCTCTGCACTGGTTCTGAGTTAATTCCTCAGCCTGCTAGCATGCACTCTGTTACTGGCAGAGACATCTTTTTCTTGAGACATAAACCCACGGCCCTGGGCATGTGTGCTCATTTAAGATCCCATGGTACTTTTTTGCAAGAACAGAGATGTTCCTGGCCAAATTCCAGCTCTGTAATTACATTCTCCCTCCCTAATTTCCTCCTGCAGTTTCATTTGGATACATTATTTTTCACTTCCTGTCCTAAAGTATTGTTATTGTTGGGCTCGGTTTCACATCTGTCATATTCCATCTTGGAGATGGGTGAAGTCATCCCCATCCATTCCAAGAGCATCGGGAGACCTGTCTAATTATTGTTGGTAAAGCACTTTGAGATGCTTAGATGATAGAAACTCCACAGGTATAATGAATAACAATGAATTACTATTAATTAATAAGCTGCTAATTAGAAATCTGTTTTAAATAATTTGTTGCTGCTGTTTCTTGCTGTTTTCTTTTACCACCACCTTTGATTACCCTGGTGGTGGTGTGCACCATTCCTGATCATCCCCAGCCCCGGGAAGGCTATGCCAGCCCTAAGATCTCTGCCTCTGCCCTTTTGGCTAATGGGAAAGCTAGAGCTCTTCCCCTCCTCCCCCCCTCTGCCATTTTAGAAGTAGGAGCATGCACCCTAGCAGCAGAAGCCAGAGCTCTTCCCAGGAACTGTTTCCTTTCCCGGATGTTGTTGTTATTTCAGAGGGTTCTGACTGAGGCTCCAGGGTTTGGAGGTGTTGGTAAAGTGGGAAGGAAAGTGCACCTCACTTTGCAGCAAGAGACGATGTCACATCCTCATCTGGTGTCTTGCTCCAGGTGATAGACTAGTTCTAGCATTGGGACAGGCTGTGGCTTAGAGTTGCAAAGAAAACAACTGGGGAATGTGTTGGCTGTGTGTGTGTGTGGGATTGCACAGTGAGCATTAACGTACCTGCAAATGTGCTTCCCTTAGGGAAGAGTTTGTGCTGTATATGTGGGACTTCTTGACTTCCTGCTGGGGTGGGGATGGTGGTCATGTTCCTTTCCCTGTGGCATTTTGGATACTTGATGAGACCATAAACACTTAACTGTCTAGTGAATTATTTGGCACATCTCTTTACGCTACACCTGCAACAGCTGTGGATCAACATTCAACTGGGGATCGGTGAGGAGAATAGCTTTCCTGTCGGATCTTGCTGCCACTTACACCAAGAGGTTTGTAGAGAACTCAGTGCTGTAGCCCCGGCTTCCTGAGTTGAAGTTCTTGCTAGCAGATATTTCAGAGCTACCTAAAGCCATGATGCTGAATAATGCCAAATTCCATTGAAAATAAGTCTCTCGGTGCTTGTGTGTTACAGGGGGCGTCCGAAGTGCTATAATTGTTAATGCAACAAGTCTTAGCAAAGTGCGTGCGCAAAGGGGATTAAGTGCGGAGCGTCACCTGAGTATTGTATTTCTTGACCATTTCCAAGTTTTTTCCCGCCCCCCATGACGCCCATCATAGTGGCTTCCTGGTTCTGCTCTTCTTTGATGCAGGAAAAAGCCACTGCAGGATAGGGTGTGCTTGCGTCTTTCACCAGCTAAGAGCTGTTATCTTTGGGAAGCTAGTGTTTGGGAGGTCTGGGAGCGTTGTAAAGCAAAGGAGGGTCACAGAAGCATTTCTCTTGTAGGATGAATCCATAGACCTCCTGACATTACAGCAGTCTGGAAGCAAGCTAGCTTGGAATGATATTCATTGATGTTGTAAATCAATTTAGCGGGTGACCTGGTCAAGGGGTGAGGCATAGGCCTTGTGCTACTTATTCCACTGCTCGGATACGCATTCCTTCTCTCTTCCTTTCCTGGCAAAATCTTTAAAGATAATCAGGATTACAATGGGCTCGCACAACTCTGATGCATTAATCTGGCCATTCCATAGCTGGCTGTCACCAAACGGATCCTGAAATTGGGCTAAAATCCACCACGATCCTCTAAGAATTAAAAAACAAATAGTTGAACTGTCTGCCTCTTTTGAACCTTGGCGGCTAGGCATTCTGGGATCCATACCTCTGCGAGTTGCCTCTTCTATGAAGGTAATTTCTGTGATACACTTCTACAAGGAGACAGAGAGATTTGTACAAGATCACTTTGCCTATTCTTCATTAAGCCTAAACTTAAAAAAACCCAAAAAACTCAGTACAGTGAAGCTGCCAGATTGGCAGCTATGGGATCTGACATCCTTCAGTTATCCACAAAACAGGTACACCCCAGACAAAAGCTGTGCAAGCAATGCCCCAGTACGGACCGTCACCCTGACTGCGACGGTCCACCTTGATGCGGGAGAGGAGAATTCAGTCTCCATGGTTTACTTAGTCCCTTTGATTCCAGGCTGATCCTTATGTATGGCCCACCCTTCCTCTCACCTCATTCCTACCACACCTAAAGACCCACTTCTGCAGCATCACCTATAGTGATCTCTTTAAAAAAATGAAAAAATTGACCCCCTAAAACGTGCACATCTGGTGAGCAACTAGGTCAGTGTATCTCTGTAACCCTTCCTGGCCGCTCTGTTTCCTACTATGTGCTTTTCCCTTCATGTCCGTCACTGAGATTGTAAGATCTCTGTAGCATGTTCCTATTTCCTGTATGTTTCCCGTGATGCCCTGGATGCACTTGTAGGCCATATCCTTGTGTGTCTCTCTCCCAGCAATCAATCCATCAGCATACTGAGTGGCTATAAAAGAATAATTATTAGTCCTTGGCCTTTTTGCCGAGACTGCCACCAAAGGGACAAATTAATGCCCATGTCCACTAGGAACTGGAGTAAATCCCATTAACTCCTAGGCCACCGAGCAGCTGTCAGAGGGAATAATGATTTTGGATGATTAGGGGCCTGGGTTGGATTCTAGCCAGTGGCCAGGATCCAAGAGGCTCTGAATTCTATTATTATTATTACTCGGCCATCCAATCGTTAGAAATATTGTAAAAGCTACCCATGAAGATGTGCTTTTAAATCATCTCCCTGTGATCTTGAGTAGGAAGCATTTCCCCTGAAAGTTGCAGTGAGTAGCGGAGTTGGGCTGATGACAAGTTATGCAGCTCTTACCAACAATTTATGAAGATTAGCGGTACTTTCCTAGGGATACCATCGGAGGTTTGGGCCCTGCATTCGCAAGTTGTACAGAAGTAACTGATGGATAGCGCTGGCTTTGATAGCTCTTTTATAGTCCAGTGCAGCTGTATGAAAATCAATTACAAAGGCAACTTAATTTTGTTTATCTTTAATTTTGGCTTTGGTTAACAGATGTTTTCTGGGTACTATAGTAGCCAGCTTAATTTGTTTTTCCTCCAGTGTGTAGCAGATATCTTCAGTCAACGAACTGATTTGTAAGTAAATTCTCTATATTTTTTTTTAAAAGGAGTAGGCTCCTTAATGCTTACAAATGTCAGCTCTCAAGAGCAAGAATGTTAATGAAGCTGGGTTTGACTTGTCCACTTGTGCACACATTGGCTTGCTATAGAGCGTGAATTATTCTGTGTTGTCCTGGGAACATAAGAGGGAAATGTACAGACTGTCACCTCTGGGTGGGTTAAAATGCTGGTTTAGGACACAACACACAGAAAGAGCTTGGGGGTTTCATCCTACTGGCAGTTTGTCCACCTCTTAGCCTTACGGCTACAGTATTAGGCATAATTTAGACTGACTGGCTGTCTTTGCTCATGAGAGACTGAAAGTATTGCAGCTCAGAACAGAGGTGCGTTAGGAGAACTGTCACAGAACTGAAATAGCAAAGGCTGTGGGATGCTGATAGAATTGTGTGGAAGGGCGTACACAATCCACACTTGCACTATGCTTAGCTCCTGTAAACTGTACCAGTCATTCCCTTTTGAGCACCAGATTGATTCTCAACTGTACAAAATTAAACCAACCACAACAATTGTGTTACTGATAGTAACAGATAAACCTCAGTATGGGCAATGAAAGCATTTAATTTAAAATGCTTCGTAAACTATATAAGAGTTTCAAAGACTAATCAGATTTCTTGTACATCCAGTCTTATCTTTGTATCTCTGCAGAAATCTTTGTGGGTTTCAGTTGCATCTTATTTTCCATATGTTGTAATGGCATAATGTGTGTTCCTATTGCTACTTTAATTTAACTGTAGTATCTTCTACAATGTTCAGCTGCTTACATTAAAGATGTTGCTTATCAGGGCAAACTTGAACCACTTAATAGCTTGGGCTAGTTTGATAAAAACATTTTGACAGCAGTCTGATTTTTTTTTTTCTCTTCCAGCATTGTACTATCCCTCTAGGAAATGGTGTTCCACACACACTGATAGAAACACTAAACTGTAGAAGTTCTGACTGTCTAAAAATACTTTTCCGAGTAAGGGTAGCCTCTGAATCACAGCTGCTTAGTAACTGGGGAATGTACTAGTGTGACACAGGGTTCTTGATATCTACCTTAATGTCTTCGTATCTGTGGAGAGACAGACGCAAATATGGCTGACCCATATATTTTGTGGTTAATAATAATACTTCTGTAGCACTTGTGGTCAATAGATTTCCAAACACTTTGCAAAGGAGGTCGTTATCACTCAGTTCCGTCTCCTTCCCATTCTTCAGCTTTTGTGTCCCATCGGCCACGTCGAACTAAACGAAAAGACATTGCAGAAAACATTGGCTGCATGACACCTCACAACCACTATCCCAGCTGTTTTACAAGCATTGCTTGACCAGTTCCTTGCACCACCTGGGAAAAGGTATTTGGCTCAACCAGTGCAGTTTGGGATGGTTTCTTCCCATTGGGAGGAAGAAGCTGTAAGTGATGTAGCGGCAGCTGCTCAGCTGATCCTCCCGACTCCATCCCACGCCATGGGCGTGGAAATGAGTCCCTGCTCCCAATATGGGTGCTGGGTGTTACTGATGGGTACTTCAGGAGTCCCAGAGTGCACTGGTGCCACCACAATTGTAAGGCACGTTGGGCGAATGTACCAAAATTGCTCTGGCGGAAACAGAGTCGCTGAAGAGATGTGTGCTGAACAAAGGGAGGCAACAAACCAGTTCATGCAATCGTTCCTGCACCGATTTTCTTGTTGAATGTCACTAGTTACATCCCACCAGATAGGGGTCTCACTCTGGCCGGTTTCTCCTTCCCACCATACATCCTTAGCATTCGTTACAGTACGCAACGTGTGCAGAGTGTTTTAGAATTAGGAGTGGATGTTGTCATCTTTGGTCATTGGTGTGCCTCTGTCCTTTTGGGGTTCTTGTGTGTGTGTTTTGCTTAAAGTATAGGGGGACCCTTGGAAGGGGTATCTAGACAGCCTCCTAGACTGACCGATAAATATTAATCTGACCGAAACCAAGCAAAGAAAGATCCAGATTGTGAGCCTTGCACATTAGAAAGAAAGCAGTTGAACCCTGCTAGGGATTGGATTGAAGCTGTAGTATTAGCCTGGAAAGTATTCCCAGCCAAGAAGATATGACGACATTTGGGCTCTTGCTCTTAACATATCCTGTATGTGTCATGTGCATATGCAGAGGAGGTTAAATGAATAATCATCTTCGACATAGTTTTACTATATGGAACATTCCAGCTACAGAGGAATTTAAGGGCCATAGTATAAAATTGGCTGATCCAGGTTGAAATAGTCATAGTTGGGCAATTCATCAAAAGGCTGTTATCATTCCCTCCCGCCCCCTGTGAGTTTTATTGAACCTCCATGTCACTGATCAGTTTGTTTCCAAAATCTTGAAGAAACCATTTTCCCCTCCCCTCTGCCAAAGATGCATGTTTGCTTGGGAACGGATGGAGTGACTCTCAAGTATCCCCGAGTTCAAGGGACAACATGCAGTTTAGCCTCAGAGTCATCAATGTGCCACACAGATTTGTCATCTCCACACTTACCGCTGAACTTTATTTAGAATCATGAAGCTGATGTTCTAGAAAGAGTTGTTGACACTAGAGGAAAGGGATTCCCAGACACTTTGTTTCCTGGGTAAATAATTATTTGTGTCCCCCTCGTTTTGGGTCTCTGTCACTCATTGCTTCTCACTTTTGGGCCTTGTCAGGCTGAGATCTGACTGGAAATAGGAATCGTTTTCTGGAAAGTGTCCCTGGCAGACAAACCATGGAGATGAAAAACAATACAATAGAAAAAGCCATCCTAGATCAATAGCAGCAATCCGATGCCCACGCACCAAGCTGTACAGTGTGTTCTTCAGCAGTGAGACCCAGCTAGGGGACACTGTGCCCTGTAGATGCTCTATTAGCACAAATTACCGTACGGAAGAGTCAGCAAAACACAGATGCTAAAGAGGCTGGAGCAAGAGCGAGGCAGAGCAATACGAGGGGCAACGGGAGGAAATAGTCAAAGGTTTTGACTGAACATCAGGAAAGATTTATTACCAGGGAGACACTAGAATAGCAAAACAGATGAAAGCTCCTTTACTTTGGCCACCTACATCTAGACTGGACAAAGCCCTGGAGAACACACTGTGAGGAGAAGTCCTGCTTCGTTCCCCAGGGAAAGCTGCTAGGTGTCTTCCATCTCCAACTTCTGTTGCTCATGGAGATTTTTAAAATAGCACCAAAAGACTAACAGTGAGGATGAGGCAACTTCCCTGTGCCTATTGCAGCTCAGAAGGTCTTTAATATCATATGCTGTTTTATCACCAGAAGATACCTACGCGGAGCCCAGGGTAGCTGGAGGGTGAGTGGCAGCTTGACTGGAGTGTGTTTGCCTTTGTCAGTTTAACTCAGGACTCTTAGTGCTTCGCCAATGTACGTTTGATGTGTACAACATCAAGGGAACATCTAATCCAACGAGCAAAAGATTCCCTGTGGTAAACAGAATGCTAAAGCACTCAGTCAACAAAAGGAAGTATTTATTCACAGTACGCACAGTCAACCTGTGGAACTCTTTGCCAGAGGATGTTGTGAAGGCCAAGACTATAACAGAGTTAAAAAAAGCACTAGATACATTCATGGAGGATAGGTCCGTCAATGGCTATTAAACAGGATGGGCAGGGATGGTGTCCCTAGCCTCTGTTTGCCAGAATCTGGGAATAGGCAGCGGGATGAATCACTTGATGATTCCCTGTTCTGTTCATTCCCTCTGGGGCATCTGACATTGGCCACTGTCGGAAGACAGGATACTGGGCTAGATGAACCTTTGGTCTGACCCAGTATGGCCGTTCTTATGTTCAATTACAACACAGAATACAAAGCCATATATTATTTTTATTACGAATATTTGCACTGTAAAAATGAGAGAGTATTTTTCAATTCACCTCATACAAGTATTGTAGTGCAATCAATCTCTTTGTTGTGAAAGTGCAATTTACAAATGTAGGGTTTTTTGTTGTTACATAACTGCACTCAAAAACAAAACAATGTAAATTTTAGAGCCTACAAGTCCACTCAGTCCTACTTTTTGTTCAGCCAATCGCTCAGACAAACAAGTTTGTTTACATTTACAGGAGATAATGCTGCCCTCTTCTTATTTACGTCACCAGAAAGTGAGAACAGGCATGGCACTTTTGTAGCCAGTGTTGCAAGGTATTTACATGCCAGATATGCTAAACATTCATATGTCCCTTCAAGCTTTGGCCACAATTCCAGAGGACATGCTTCCATGCTGATGACGCTCTCTAAAAAAATGTGTTAATTAAATTTGTGACTGAACTCCTTGGGACTGAACTCCTGCTCTGTTTTACCCACCTTCTGCCATATATTTCATGTTATAGCAGTCTCGGGTAATGACTTGTTCATTTTAAGAACACTTTCGCTGCAGATTTGACAAAACGCAAAGAAGGTACCAGTGTGAGATTTCTAACCGACCCAAGGTTTAAGAATCTGAAGTGCCGTCCAAAATCTGAGAGGGACGAGGTGTGGAGCATGCTTTCAGAAGTCTTTAAAGAGCAACACTCCAGTGCGGAAACTATGGAACCCGAGCCACCAAAAAAAGAAAATCAACCTTCTGCTGGTGGCATCTGACTCAGAGGATGAAAATGAACATGCGTCAGTCCATACTGCTTTGGATCGTTATCAGTCAGAACCCATCATCAACATGGACGTGTGTCTTCTGGAATAGTGACTGAAGCGTGAAGGGACATATACATCTTTAGCGCATCTGGCATGTAAATATCTTGCGATGCCGGCTACAACAGTGTCATGAGAATGCCTATTCTCACTTTCAGGTGACATGGTAAACAAGAAGCCGGGGCAGCATTATCTCCTGCAAATGTAAACAAACTTGTTTGTCTGAGCAATTGGCTGAACAAGAAGTAGGACTGAGTGGACTTGCAGGCTCCAAAATTGTACATTGTTTTATTTTTGAATGCAGGTTTTTTTGTACATAATTCTACATTTGTCCATTCAACTTTCATGATAAAGAGATTGCACTGCAGTACTTGTATTGGGTGAATTGAAATATACTATTTCTTTTGTTTTTTTGCAGTGCAAATACTTGTAATCAAAAATAAATATAAAGTGAGCACTGTACACTTTGTATTCTGTGTTGTAATTGAAATCAATATATTTGAAAATGTGGAAAACATCCAAAAATACTGAAATAAATGGTATTCTATTCTTGTTTAACAGCACAATTAATCGCGATTCATTTTTTTAATCGCTTGACAGCCCTTGTTGGTATCTGACCTGATTGTACAGAGATGCTGTGCAATGCAGTTGTCATTAAATCCAGTTGAAGCTCAACACCTCTGGAAACTCAGGTCTGTTGTTCGAAAGTAACTATTTGGTGACTACTGGAATCTACGCAGTCACCTAGGCCAGGGCTATGGAACTGGATTCTGTCACAGGTTAAAGTACAGGCATGTGGTCAGAGAGATGAACAGTGTCTGTATTATTACTTATTTGTATTAAGGTTTCACCTAAAGGCCCCAAGCAGGGATTGGGGTCTTGTTGTGCCAGGAGCTGTACAGACACTCGTGCGCGCGCACACACACACACACACACACACACACACACACACACACACACACACGAGACCCTGCCCCAAAGATCTGCTCGGGTTTCACATTTTTCTTTGATTCCTTGTTTTTGTATCGACTTAAAAAAGACAAGTAAGCCCCAAAGGTACCCTTAGTATAAAGGTTAGATTTCAACAAAGCCAAAGAGTGGTGTCTATGTTGAAGTGCCCTCAGTAATGTAATCCAGTTGTGCCGTAGTCCAGTAGCGTAGCTAGGGCGGGAGCAGGGGGAGCGCACATTTTCCAAAAGTGGCGCCTTTTTAATTTTTGAAAGGGTGGCGACGGAGTGGACGGAGGTGGAGCAACATCCCCTGCCTGCCCCACCAAGAGCCCGCTGCTGGCCTGGGTGAAAGAACCCAGACTGGCAGCGGGCCGAGAGACCCCTGCCGGCAGGAGACCGCGGGGGGAATCCTAGAGCGGCGGCTGGCTGAGCCGCTCAGCCCACCCTGCTCTGGGATTCCCTCCCGCTGGCTCCTGCCAGCAGGGGTCCGTTGCTGGCCTGGGTTCTTTCGCCCAGGCTGGGAGTGGGCTGAGACACCTGGGCTGGCAGGAGCCCACGGGGGGGGATCCCAGAGCGGGGCGGGCTGAGCGGCTCAGCCAGCCGCCTCTCTAGGATTGCCCCCGCGGGCTCCTGCCAGCAGGGGTCCCGCTGCTGGCCTGGGTTCTTTCACCCAGGTCGGGTTGGGTGGCGCCTTTTTTTATGTGTTCGCTTCCCCTGGTGTTAGAACCTGGCTACGCCACTGCCCTAGTCTTGTAAAGCTCTCTGAGCTTGGGGTGGTCTTTCACCCTGTTAACACCGTCGAGGCGCAACGGGGTGAGTTTCAGAGTTTCCCTTGCTTTGTACTGGTTTAAGTGGAGCCCTTCATGTTACTTTTCCCAGCACAAACCCAGCTCCACTGCCTTGTATTGGGTGATTACGTGGGTCCCAGTGGTAACTAATTAGTTGTTTTCAAAAAAAGGCCAATGGGGGTTGCACTGTAAAATGGAAATATTAACGCATGCATCGCACCTTATTACTCCTGCAGCCTCCGGAGTTGAGCGCTCAGAGTGCTGTAAAGAGGTGTGGTTATAAATAATGAAGGTAATTAACGCAGTCTATTGTAGCTGGCCACCAAGGATAGAGCTGGCTGGGTGCTCTAACAGGGAGCCTTTAACATCTCCCAGGGGTTGGTTTTTCAGCTCCGTGTCCGGAAGAAAGTATAAAATAGTGTCGAAAAACTAGGTTTTTGCTGTTTGCAGCTGAAGATGAAAAGGCACAAGCAATGCTCCATGTGTTGGATACATTTCTCCATTATTATTCCACAGACTGTACGATGTTCAGATGTATTGTCTTCCAGGTTTTAACGACAGGGAGCTGGAATTTTTAAGGCTGCTTCCATCTGCACCCAATTATAAAAAAGCCATCAAAAAAGCTATTTACTAGCTGTCAATTCAGAACGATTTCAGAAAGCAGCCCCTCCACCTCCAATGATAGCTTCCCAACAGCCACTTAGCGCTAGGAAGTTGTGGGTAAGAGGTACATTAAAACAGCCTGACATCAATCCAGCCAGTTAATCCTGTAATTTGGAGATGGTTCTACCTGTAACAGCTCAGAAAAACTTTGAGGGTGTTTGGTGTGGCTTTTAAAAGCACGTGAGGCACCCAGATTTTTATTTAAAGACGCAGGGAACTTTTATTATGGTAGTACTCAGTGTCTCCACTCAGGATTGGGGTCCCCTTGTGCCAGGCGTGTTGTGCAAACATACAGGAAGACGTGATCCCTCCCGCAAAGAGCCTATGGTCTAGAGACAGACGCAGGGGAACGGGACATAACCTACAAGCAAAGTGGTTTACTAATCCGGACTTGGTACTCCATGGTTTGTGTAACACATTAAGAACATAAGAACGGCCATACTGGGTCAGACCAAAGGTCCGTCAAGCCCAGTATCCTGTCCTCTGACAGTGGCCAATGGCAGGTGCCCCAAAGGGAATGAACAGACAGGTTATCATCAAGTCATCCATGCCCTGTCACCCAGTCCCAGCTTCTGGCTAACAGAGGCTAGGGACACCATTCCTACCCATCCTGGCTAATAGCCATTGATGGACCTATCTTCCATGAATCTATCTAGCTCCCTTTTGAAACCCATTATAGTATTGGCCTTCACAAGACCCTCTGGCAAGGAGTTCCAGAGGTTGACCGTGCATTGCATGAAAAAATACTTGTTTGTTTTAAACCTGCTACCTATTAATTTCATTTGGTGGCCCCTTGTTCTTGTATTATGAGACGGCGTAAATAACACTTTCTCTGTATCACTCATGATTTTATAGACCTCAATCTATAAATCCCCCCTTAGTCGCCTCTTTTCCAAGCCGAAAAGTCCTAGTTTTATTAATCTCTCCTCATACGGAAGCCGTTCTATACTCCTAATCATTTTTGTTGCCCTTTTCGGAACCTTTTCAAATTCCGATGTATCTTTTTTGAGATGGGTCGACCACATCTGCGCGCAGTATTCAAGGTGTGGGCATACCATGGATTTATATAGAGGCAATATGATATTTTCTGTCTTATTATCTATCCCTTTCTTGATGATTCCCAACATTCTGTTCATTTTTTTGACTGCCGCTGCACATTGAATGGATGATTTCAGAGAACTATCCACAATGACTTCAAGATCGCTTTCTTGAGTGGTAACATAGAATCATAGAATATCAGGGTTGGAAGGGACCTCAGGAGGTCATCTAGTCCAATTCCCAACTAAATCATCTCAGCCAGGGCTTTGTCAAGCCTGACCTTAAAAACCTCTAAGGAAGGAGATTCTACCACCTCCCTAGGTAACCCATTCCAGTGCTTCACCGCCCTCCTAGTGAAAAAGTTTTTCCTAATGTCCAATCTAAACCTCCCCCTCTGCAACTTGAGACCATTACTCCTTGTTCTGTCATCTGGTACCACTGAGAACAGCCCAGCTCCATCCTCTTTGGAACCCCCTTTCAGGTAGTTGAAAGCAGCTATCAAATCCCCCCTCATTCTTCTCTTCTGCAGACTAAATAATCTCAGTTCCCTCAGCCTCTCCTCATAAATCATATGCTCCAGCCCCCTAATCATTTTTGTTGCCCTCCGCTGGACTCTTTCCAATTTATCCACATCCTTCTTGTAGTGTGGGGCCCAAAACTGGACACAGTACTCCAGATGAGGCCTCACCAATGCAGAATAGAGGGGAGTGATCACGTCCCTCGATCTTGATACTGGCTGCCAACTAGACTACCTAGCTAATTTAGACCCCATCATTGTATATGTATAGTTAGGATTATGTTTTCCAATGTGCATTACTTTGCATTTATCAACACTAAATTTCATTTGCCTTTTTGTTGCCCAGTCACCCAGTTTTGTGAGATCCTTTTGTAGCTCTTCGCAGTCTGCCTGGGACTTAACTACCTTGATTAGTTTTGTATCATCTGCAAATTTTGCCGGACATTTACCCCAGATGTCTTACCATGGAGTTGGGACAAGGAAAGGATTGTGGGGGGAAGAGAAGGGAGCGGGACACTGAGTTGGAGGGAAATAGGGTGAGGAGGAGGAGAGTGGGGTTGGGGCCGCTGAAGGGGCTGTAGAGGAAATAGGAAAGGGGTGGGAAGAAGCTGGTGATACCACAGCCAACAAGGAAAGACAACCTAGAGTCCACATTGCAGAGGTGGGGGAATCATGATGTCAGACACATGGAAAGGCTCCTCCTGGCTTCTGCTGGTGGAATCACTGTTCCAGGAGGGTCCCGGGGGCGTGTAGGCCATGGGGAAATGAGAAGCTGGGAGGCCCCGAATTCCCTGCTTAAACTAAAGCGAGGAGCAAACGCTCACTGAAACCAGACATACCTTGCTGTGCTTCCCACACACTCCCTCTGCCTGTTAAAGGGCAGGACAACTGGCCAGGGCGCTCAGAGTCGTACTGTCTGGAAACACCTGCTTCTGTTGTGGCCCCTTTTGGGGAATATGCACAGGGAAACCCAAGGCTTAGCACAGGGTGCACAAAACCAATGCGACTAATACATCTCAGTCCTGCGGGACAAACCAACTGGGACCCCGTGAACTTTGGGGGACTGTGTATTTCAGCCAGATCAGTTTTTTGGGTTTGAGGGGGGAATAACCAAACGATTACAAACGTAGGCTGCCGTGCTGCCCGTGTCTCTGTCCGACGCCTCCCCACACGTGTATGCTGGGCCGTAGTGGCGTTCCGGGCCCACTACCAACGCCAAAGCACTATTTTGTCAGTATTGTATTTATTTGTTTCAGCCATTTGTGTGGCGACCATCACCACTGCCTCTGGGCACCTTGTTCATGGGTTATATGAAGGCATCGGTCATTCCCATACATAAGGAGCTAATAATCTGTAAACCCCTCACCCCCACCCCATTGGCACAAGGAGTCTAAAATGGACAAATCAAGAAGGATGTGGCCAAAGGTGACGGGGGAAACTACGCCAGTGGCTATGAGAGGATTTGGTCTGGAGTCTTGAACTGCAACAAATTACAGGTGGAAGGGGGCTCCCAGGATAAATAAGAGCTGCCCATCAAGTGCATCTGGCCCCCTCCAGTTTCTTCCTTGGGAGGGTTTGCTTAAATGCTTCAGGGCAGAGGAAGAAGCAGACAGTCTCCGAGGCAGCTGCGCCCTAGACCGTTCAGGCTTTGTGCACAGCGAGCAAGGCCTTGAATTTCACCCAGAGTTCACGGGTCTCCAGTGTGAAGGCAGAGTCCCAGCCGTGACGCACAGTGAGCCCAGGCTGGGGATGCGGCAGAGGCAGAAGGGCGAGGGAGCCTCACGTGGCTGACCTTCCCGACCAGTTCTGCAGGGAGCTGTGTCTAGTTGGCCTCAGCAGACTGGCATGAAACGCGCTAGGGAAAATACTAACCTACAACTTGAGCTGGGTCTGAGCTGTTACCCCCCCCAGACCGTGGAAGTCTTTAGAGGCAAGGTTTTGGTTTAGGTCATATCTCCACATGCAGTCCCTGGTGATTACACTGCCGGAGCCCGCCGTGCGTCGACGCCCTCGTCCCCTCTGAGACCAGAGTGGGTGTTTTAGCCCCTCTGTATTTGTCTCTCTTCCCCACTTCCCAGCGACTTTTTGGGGAGGCCTCTGGTTTTTTGGAATCTTCGAGGAGCTCTTCTGAGAATGACCAGATCATCTTCTCTTTTTATGGTACAACCTGCTAGTTGGCCGGGATCCCGCTGCGGGTATAATTAGTTGCACTGACAGGTGGAAGGGATCAGATGACCTACGGAATGAGGTTGCTCCCTTGCCATCCTAAACCCAGTCCTCCTCTTCACCTCAACTGACATGTGCCAGGCAGCAAGCAGGTTTACTGTAACCCGATCCTTGTGTTTTATCTGGCTCTAATACCCCGAGCGGGGTGCAGAACATCTCCCGTCGCTCTTCTCCTCCCAAAGGGGCTTCTCCATACCCCACCGTCCTCAGATGGAAAGCGAGCAGGGCTTTGCTCTGCGGATCAGAGTGCACAGAACGTCAGTATGATCCCTGCCCCACTTCCCTGGCCTTCTCCCTGGCCTGTGGTCACAGGCTAAGCTGATGGACAGGTGCACGGCCAGACGGCCAGAGCAGGCCTGCTGTGCTGTGGAAAGGTGGCCAAGCGTCGTGTCACAGCCAAGCTAAGAATGGCTTGGAAAAATCATTAGAAACCTGAGCCCGGGACCCACCCTTGGAATTAGTTACATGCGGTTTGTTTTCTTTATAAAGTGTATACTGGAAAAGGCGCCAATCAGCATACCCTAATGCAATTATTAGCGTAGAGATTTATAACTGGAGGGGTGGAGGGTTATTTGGGGCAGTGGGGATTTAACTTGCTAAAGTAAACATAGGGAGTTCCTTGGCCACAAAAGTCACCTTCTCTTGGGGTTACCCCAGTAGGTGACAAAAGACATGAGGTGTCGTTTGCAGTTGAGAAGGGGTGAGAGCCTTGCGACTGTGCCGTCCCCTGGAGGTATTTTGAACTGCGTGCTGGGAAGAAATGTCCATATTTAGAGGCTGTTAAGAAGAGCTCATTGTTCTTGATTCCCAGCAAATAGCGGGCCCCCGAGCCATTGAGGAGCATGCTAAAATTACCTGTACGCTACTGCAGATCTGGATGGGCCCAGTGGGGCTGTGAGCTTTCCAGCTCTCGTCGCCTCCAGAAGACTGGACCCAGTCCGCACCTAGCTGAGAGACCGCCGAGGAGAACCCAGGTGTGGCAGGAAGGAATTCAGTAGGTGGTTCTCTTCCCTCTGTCGCCACTGAACAAGTGCCCTGGCATAGCACTAGGGGGCACTGTACTGGCAAGACATAGAAGGGGGTCCTAACCACTTGTCGTCCTTAAAGATCCTGTGGCATTCTTCACAAGCGCTGGGGGTTTGAACCCTGCTATCATGTGCACATTCCAGCTTCGGTCATTGATGCTGCCATGTCAATTGGGTCCTGTCGGTTTTCACATTCCCTCCCAAACTGTTCCGTGCTGCTACACTTGCCACCACATCCCACCTCAGAGGTGGCTGCCCTTCAGAGATGGGCAAATAAGGGGGGGGGGGGGCGGGATACAGCAGAGTTTAATTTGAAAAAAAAATAATGAAGTTCATCAGATTGCTTCTTTGATTTGGGGTGACCACATGGTCCAGTGGGTAGGATACTGGACAGGAGGTCTGGGGTCTGTTCTGAGCTCTGCTGCTAACCAGCTGTGACACCTTATATAAGTCATGTCACTTGTCCGTGCTTCCGTTTCGCCTCCCACCCTCTGACTGCCTTGTCTGTTTTGACTGTACATGCTTTGAGGTAGAGACAGTCTTTCACTGTGTGTCTGTACAGCGCCCAGCACAACGGGGCCGCAGTCTCGGTGGCATCTAGATGCTACTGTAATACAAGTGATTATAACTAATCATAGAATCATAGAATCTCAGGGTTGGAAGGGACCTCAGGAGGTCATCTAGTCCAACCCCCTGCTCAAAGCAGGACCAATCCCCAATTTTTGCCCCATATCCCCAAATGGCCCCCTCAAGGATTGAACTCACAACCCTGGGTTTAGCAGGCCAATGCTCAAACCACTGAGCTATCCCTCCCCCCCCAAATAATGAATGAATGAATGAATGAATGAATGAATATATTTGTAAATAGGAGAACACTGAATAATTTGAACTGTATATGAAATTGACTGAGTAAATGGAAAAAATAATGTTCGATGAGCAGCAGTGATGTGCGAAGTGAACGGATTCTGCTCTGTCTATTATGAAGCAGCATGGGATCCTTGGGGATGGAATGCACCGTATAAATGTGAGAGAGAGTGAATGGATCTCAGCCGGACACTGTTTTTCGCCTTCTGCAAAAGAGTTGAAAGGCCGTTCTTCATGGTAATGGCATACCATGGTTTCTGGGTGTGAAAATCCCTGTGGTGATCCTACAGAGAGTGAATGGGCAAGTGAGAACACAACACTTCATGTGTATAAAGCACTACGTGGGAATTTAGCCAAAGGGATCTCCTGGCTAACTCTCCACATGCACTTCCTGGAAAACATACTGCATCCTTTACGGTGGTGAGATGGGGAGTAGAGGTCTTGCTTTCTGATGCCCTCTAGCTATTCCAGTCCAAGGTCTGCGTGTTGGCGGAATGAGGATCTCCCAGTGCAAAGATGTGATGGTGGCCAATGGCAAGTAACGCACTGGCTTGAAAGCAAAGCGTGGCTTTCACGGCGGCATCATCCCCAAAACATATGGAGAGCAAACGTATGAATATTAGAGAGAGAGCTCTCTGCTAGTGGGCATGTACTGTAGAACTGAATGAACCAACAGGTAAACTTCGGAGCATTTCTTTATGTAAGAGAGTGCCAACCAGCCAGGAAATGCTGTGTCCATATGTGAATTAAAATAACGGAAATAATTTCCCATTATCATCAGAGTCAAAAATGTTCATTCCTTAGCTCCAGTTTTGATACGTCCTGAGAGTTCCCTTTGTCTCTCTTTTGGTTAAGATGTAAAATCCCAGACCTGAACCTTTGCCGTTGAAGATCCTACGGTATTTTGTCTAGGAGTGTTAACCCCGGAGTTCGGCCGAATGCCAACTCCAGTAATCTCATTCGCTCTACATCCATTGCCACTGCAGTTTCATTTTGATACCATATTCTTCGCTTCCTGTCATAGTCTGATATGTGGATGTTTAAACAGCGGCTGTGTTCCTCCCAAGAACTGGTTGCATTTCACTGGTGGGCAAAATGACCTGTGCGTAGCATTTATTTTACTTACCGCCTAGTAATGTTATGAGGTTGAAGGTTAGTTTTGTAAAGCTCTTCGAAATCATCATCTGAGACTGTCTACACGCCACACGCCGGGCCGCAGTACGGAGGGAATGTGTCGCAACGCGCCGCGGGGAAAAGCAAGCTGTGTCCACGCTGCGGTGTTGAGTTACGTGTGTCAATGAAAGGCTCTGGCGGGGGCAGTGCGGAAAAGCTTCAGCAGTTCCTTGCTGCCAGAGCCTTTCACCGCAGGGGGGAAACACTCTGGCCGGGGGAGGGCAGCCGGAAAGGGCTCAGGGGGGGAAAGGCTGCAGAGCAGGACAAAGATAGCAGTGTAGCCGGGAGGTTAGGGCGAGCAGCGAGCCGTGTAGGGTGTGTACTCACGTACATACCCACATCCTTACGGCGTGTCTTTAGTTTGCTGTTCATACCTGCGCTAGCAGCCCATGTGTGTATGTACTCAACATGCCCCCCAAAGAAGCCTGCAGTGTAGACGTACCTTGAAAGGTGTTTCAGAGGAAAGGAATTTGTTACCTTCTCTAGCATTGGCTGGAGGGCACTGTCAGCTGCCAGAGAGGATGGCCTGGTCTTCGAGGCACCCCGCCCTGCTCACCTTGATTTTCCAACTCTGTCATCTTCTATATAATACATAGCTTTATTCCTAGGAACATCCTTTCCAGGGGATGGGAGGTCAGGGTGCGCCCTGCTGGATAAGCACTGTGCCTGGGTACTTCTGGTACTGTCATGGTCAAGAGCTGGTGTTTAAATGGCTTCCAAGTGAACACCCTAATGAGATGAATGGGGTGTGGGAGGAACTAAACGGTGGGAAAGTCTGTCAGCAGGAGTAAAGGAAGCCCCACCGTGGGACAATTAGTACAAGCCTGGAGGATGCACTGCAGGGAACAATCTTGTGCTGGTTCCCTGGCTACGGACCAGATGAGCTACGGCCTAAGGGGTTTTTTTCCGGCTCTAATCTGCGTGAAGTTCATGCCCTCTTAGTGCTGCTGTTTCAGTCGGTTTGGCTGCGGGCTCAGCATTTTAACAGGGTGTCAGTGATGTCACTGTGGCTTTTGGCAACCAAAAGAGGGAGGGACTTTTTTAGTGAAACTTTAGATTCCAAGGAAATAGAGCAAAATCGGCAGGCAGCCCCTGATGATCCAGCACTTCAGGATGCTGCATGAAAACGAGCTGGGGATACTCACAACACGTCTGGACAGGCAGGGTTTTTATCCCCCATTTTAAAGCCAGGGAACTTGGGGCGCAGAGAGACTAGGGGATTTGCCCAAGGCCACATGGCAGGAGCCTGTCAGAGCTGGGATTGAAATACATGAGTTCCTGGTTTTCAGACCGTTGCTCTATTCAATAGACCGTTAGTACCCTGTCATTTGTGGCTGAGCAGTACCCTCCACTGTGATCTATCAAGCAAAAGCCATTGCCTCCAGACCGAGTGGTTAAAAGTACGTGATGAGAGAGAGACTACATAGCTTGGCAGAACTGCAAGGAGACTGCTGATGAACAGAGCGTAACGGGTGGGAAGGGATAGCAGGATTCAGAACCCAAGGAGCCCGTAATCTGGTGTCTAATGTCCCATTCATACAGACAGTCCACCTGCAGCAAGACACAGACTGGAGCAAAGGCTTGGTAGCCTGTTGGTTAGGCGTCTTAGTAAATACCTCTGGATTTTTTTCTTCCCCGACCCCCACTGGTTAGTAACCCCCTTGCCTTACTTTACTTATCGCTTAGATTTCTCACGGGATGCCCGCAGGGCAGGTTCATGGCTAATTTTGCTTCGCTTTATTCTAAAGCACTGCAAGGACTGACTTTCCTTTTCTTTCTTCTCACTGATCCACGATTGGCTGTCCCAGCCTGCCCAAAGCACTTTTGATATTAGCCCGTTCCATCAAATTCCAGCAGCCAAAGTCTCAGGAACGGCACCAGTTAGAAGGAACCGTCCCAGGTCATTTGGAAGCTGGGCTTCCAACACAGAGCTGGTTTTAAACCTTTGGTTTCTAGCTCCAGGGGCTTAGGAGGTAGCAGCTGCTAAAATGTTGGAATTGAAGACGTTTTATAGCCGAATGGGAGGTTCCTCTTTGAGGGATGGTCCCTGTGTGTATTCCAATGGTGGGTGTGGATTTTATATGTCCAGCGTCCTGCCTCATACCATGACTAGTGTTGTTGCCAGCTTTCACCTGTGAAAGGATTTGCGTCTAGCCCTGGCAGCACATAGGATCTTACTGCTCTGTCAGCCCAGCATTGGGCTCTCTAGTGCAATGAGACTGAGGCTTGCGAGCCAGAAGTGACTCTAGTTTAATGTCTCCTGCAGCTCTTTGCAGCACGTGATATTATAACCCTGTGTGATTTAATTATTAACCAATCAGGAGGCTTTTACTAGGTATTAACAATACTTACTCATTTTGCTGTGAGAATAATAGATGTATGTATAAAAACTAAATCTTTCCCCTGCCATGATTATATAGCACTCTAGTCAATGAAACACTGAATTCACACGACTGTGGCTCTTTTGGGTAATGTTGATTGCTAATGTGGCTGCTGAACCTCTGAGGTCTGAGTTTCACGGCTCTAGTGATGCTTTTACTGCACTGGTCCAGTCCTGAGTACCGCAAGTCCTGGATCTTGGACCAGTGTAACCTCGCGCTCCATTTTGCAGGGAGCCTGCTGCACTTTAAATGAACCACCAGGGTTCTTTTTTCGTTTGTCAGAGAATCACTCTGAGGTAGAGTGAAAAACCGTTTCTGTGGCTTTTACAGTGTCTGGGCTTGTAAAGTGGATCTTCTGCTTCTCTGCCTTATGTTGTTCCTTCAGGGGGTTCCCCTGGTTTTAATTTCTGGCCATCTTTCCACTATAGCTGATGTCTTTTCATCCCAGATCCCCAGCTCTCCTGCTGTTTGACAATATCCGCTGCCTCTAGTTGACGACCTCTTCAGTTGCTTGTCAACAGCAGCAATCCCTGCTGGGTTGTAGAAACACAAAGCCCCTCTTCCCTTTCGAAGAGACACACCCTGGATCTGTCACTGCTTGTACCTGTCGAATGGACTGTTGAGTAATTCCAGAGGTCAGCAGTGAGGATTGGCCTAATACCCTGAAGTCTCGTGGAGAAAAAGGGCAGAAGCTTTGTTATATCCTACTGGTCACATGCGAACACGGAAGGACCTCCTTAGAACTCAAATGCAGCTCCATTCACGGAGAAGGGAACAGGGCCTGAGGAGATTCCATTGAGTGCAATGTGCAGATTGTAATCCTGGTTCTGGGGAAGCCTTTTGCTACTCTATGGATCTGCCCCAATGAGAGGTGAGATCATATTTTGCTGCTGTTGCTAATCTGTTGTCAACCACGGTGTGGACAGAAGGTGTTCTGGGGGAGCAAGGGGATGACTTCACTATAAAAAGATATATAGGACTTCGCTATAAGAGAAGAGGCTGAGTAAAGATATTTGAAATGCTGCTGTGTTGTGTATTATCTAGCTCCGGTTGCTAGTGTGTATTGTTGTTTAGTGTGTGTTTGAGACTCCTGAGTGCACCGGACTACTTGAAATGACAGCAAAAGAGAAGGTAAGAAAACATGTTTGGAACCCAAAGGCAGAACGTGACATCAAATGGCCACATGCAGTCAGGATTTCCGCATGGCGGGCATGAACAAGGCTTGGATGGCTCCGGGAGACGTTCACGCTTTGCTTCCCCGTTGGCAGCATTCAAAGGCTTTTTCGATTAGCCCTGGCCAACTTTTCTGTTGACTCTTTGAATAAGTGAATGTGTTAGCACATAGTTACAGTCAAAGGGAGGGGCGTTTGCATGGAGAGATGTAAATTAGGAAGATGTTAATCCACCTGGCTGACTAGCCCAGCCACCTATTTGGAAATCTCTGAAATGCCAGGTTCTGCCATCCTGGGACCTGCGAGTTCCTCTCTCCCTCTGCAGCAGCTTGTTGTTTAACTCTGGAAACTGAGGGGGACAGCCTATGTGAAAGGGAGGGATAGCTCAGTGGTTTGAGCATTGGCCTGCTGAACCCAGGGTTGTGAGTTCAATCCTTGAGGGGGCCATTTAGGGATGCGGGGCAAAAATTGGGGATTGGCACTGCTTTGAGCAGGGGGTTGGACTAAATGACCACCTGAGGTCCCTTCCAACCCTGAGATTCTAGGATTCTATGAAAGATGCTGTAAAATGCTGGAGTATTATTACTGGGAGACACAGGGCTTGGGAAGGGGCATTGTCCCTAGGCTCAATAGGAGAAGGTGTTTTTTGTCCTATGTGATGCAGCTGCAGTCAGACCAGTGAACATCAGTGGACTGTGTCCTTTCCACTTGGCCAGGGCTTTTGAACATGCATTCTTTTCACCGCAAGTGTGCTCAAAGTTCAGCCCACCAAGTCCTCAAATGAACGACTCTGTGACTGCCCTTTTCCTCCTCATCGGGTCAGCTGCACGATATTGTTGGTGAACTCAGGTCTGGGTACAGGGCCAAGTCAGTACTGGAGGGCAGGTTATTTTCACAATGGTATATTTTTCCTCTTACGATCTGTAACCATTTTGGACAGGAAACATACTTCTTCAAGTGGTTGTTTTAATGGCTTATCCGTATATAATCAGTTGTAATAATGTAAACCCTCAGTACAAATGCTGAACTAAAAATTGCATTACGTTGCTCTGCAGTATTATGGTCACGTGCAGCCATCAGGTTTGCAGCCCTAGGGCTTCTCTCTAGTTTAGACGCGATAAATCGATCCCCGAGCACTCTCCCATCGAGAGGTACAGGCGGAGTCGACGGGGAAGTGCCAGCAGTCGACTAACTGCCGTGAAGACTCTGCAGTACTCTAAGTACGTCGACTTCAGCTACACTATTCTCATAGCTGAAGTTGTGTATCTTAGGTCCATCAATCGCTGTTAGCCAAGATAGTCAGGGAAGTAACCCCATGCTCCGGGGTAACCCTAAAACTCGGATTGCCAGCGGGGAAAGACAGGAGTGGATCTCTCCAAATTACCCTGTTGTGTATGCTCCCCTTGAAGCTCTGACACTGGCCACTGTCAGAAGACAGGATCCTGGGCAAGATGGACCATTGGTCTGACCCAGTATGACCGTTCTTATATGAGACACATGGACTGCATCTCTATTCCTGCAAATACTGGAGATAGTTCACATTGTCCATGGGGCTTAGCCAGGCTCCTTGCACCAGATTTGCTGCCTCTGGTGGCACAGAAAGCACCACTACTCAGCGCTCCCCACCTTCTCCACTAGCATCCCTGCTTGTAAAGCGTATTTGGGGCAGCTGTGAGCCAAACCTCCCTCTCCACACCCCTAGAGGATTAATATCTAGAGTTCTGTCCCCAAAATGAGACTAGCCTCTCAGGAGCTGCAGAAAATCTGCCATGGAAATCAGTCAGCTCCCGGAAACCTGATGTGCCGGCTCTTCTGAACAGCTTAGATTTGGCCTGAGACTTTCCACTTCTAGCTTCTCAGCTCTAAATTGGGCCACAAACCCAGCTTTGTTCAGCTTCCTGCTCAGTTTCCTGATGGTATCAAGGTTCCCTACAGCAGCATATCTATCCAGGCCCTCATTTCGGACTGTATTCCTGATCTTTGATCTACCCACATTGCTTCAAACTCTCACTGCCCATCCCTTTGAGCCGTTCCCTGTATTTTCCTCTCCATAAAGACGTGCTTCCGGGCCGCAGTCTCCTTAGCCAGAAGTTTCTGAAATCGTTGCTCTTAGAAGGCGCAAGCCTTCCTGCAAGGACAAGATGCGAATTCCCAAGTAATTCCTCAACGTTAACTCTTCAGTACCTTCCAGTAAATTACTCTGCCTTAGTTTCCCCCAGAGCTTCAGCACCCAAATGAAAAGGGGTTGTATGTGCTAGATGTGAGAAGAACTGTTAAGATTCACCCTAATAGAACTGTCCAGTAATGTATCGTCTTTGTTTTCTTTCACCCCCAAATACCTGGTCTTGAAAGCACCTGAAACGACAGTAGCTAGAAGGATCAAGAGCTGCATCTCTAAAGTCTCTAGCTACAGACACTGATTTCATTACACAGTGCTTCTCAACCGTTGCTATTCTGAAACCCTTTTTTCCATATCTTGAGTCCCCCATCCCCACCCCGCCTCCAGAGACCCCCACCTCTGAGACCCACTTTCCATCTAGCTTAGATTCCCCTCCCATTTAGCAGTTGTCATAAATGAAGGGAAGGGGGAGAGGGTCTGATGCAGGGCTATAAAATCCTCTTTCCAGTAAAGGGTTAAGAAATGCAGGTAGCCAGACTGACACCTGACCTGGCTGGCATCTGACCAATAAGGGGACAAGATACTTTCAAACTTTGGGAGGAGGGAAGGTTTTTGTGTGTCTCTTTGTCTGAGTCAGAGTGATCTTGGAAGACAGAAGGAACCTGCAGAAAATCAAACCTCCCTTTTCTGAAGTTAGTTTAGATAGCATAGCGCATAGATTTCTGTTTAATTTTGGCTTGGTGTATTCCCTGTGTTAGAAGGGGCAGGGGGGCGTTATTCATGGTTTTCTGTAACTTTAAGGTTTTGTCCAGAGGGAGAAATAATATAGTGCCCTGTAAAATAGTTACCATCCTGATTTTACAGAGATGATTTTACCTTCTTTATTTTTAATAAAATCCTTCTTTTAAGAAGCTGACTGTTTTCTATGGTGTTAAAACCCAGGGGGTGGGTTTTTAGATCACTGTGTAACCAATTGGTTGGGAGATTGTTCTCAAGCTTCCCCAGGAAAGGGGGTGTACGGCTTGAGGGGGTATTTTGGGGGGGAGGGAAGTTCAAGTGATTCCTTTCCTGGATTCCTGTTAGATACTTGATGGTGGCAGCGAAAGAAGCATTTCTCAGGGTGCAGGGAATTTTGTACCTTGGGGGATTTAACCTAAGCTGGTAAAAATAAGCGTTGGGGCTCTGAATGCGGGTCCCCACGTCTTTACCCTAGAGTTTAGAGTGGGGAGGGAACCTTGACAGCAGTGTAGGAAGGGCGAGGCAGTTTTGAGACCACCACCCCCAGTGAGGACCCTCCATAACAGATCAGAACCTTGCCAGCAGCCTTCTTCGGAAAGCGGTCCAGGCAGCAGACCCAAACTAGGTGAATTTTAAGGAGGATGACGCTTATTCTTCCCTGCTGATCACTCCTTCCCTGTTCACTTTTCCTCGCAGCTCATTGAATCCCAGATGTCCGACTGAGAGAAGAGGTCACGATCCCAGAATGGAAAATTTGTTTCCTAATTTCCTTTCTGGGACTGACCTCTTCCCCAGCTCACCCCACCCAAGTTAACTTCTTCGGGTCCCTCAATAATAGCCTCTTCCTGGGGAAAGCCTGGCCGTCAAGAGTTTACCATTAGCTACGGATAAAGTTAAGGATTTCAATGACTCTGCATTTGGAACTCAGTGGACAAGTCTGAGCTTCGCACCAAATTTGCAGGAAAAGAGGGACAGCCCTATGTCTTGGCCTGAAGAAAGGAAATCATCAGGTAACTCACTTTCCATTTTCTTTAGTGATCTGTTGGTGCCACCTGAAGGAAACAGCCTCTATTAATTAACATTCCTTGCAGCTATTTTGCAAAGCGAGTCGTGTTTGTCTGTTTGTTTACATCTCTGTGTGTAGCTGCAGCGCCAGGACGTTTTTCACAGAGTTGTGTAATTTTCTTTTCAGTGCAAGAAGAAACACACGCTGGTGTGCCCAGACTTTTCCAAGACCGGCATCTGTCCAAAGGGCGCCCAGTGCAAACTCCAGCATCCCCAGAAAAAGCATCACCTTAGACAGCCCAGTACTGCAGGTGACTCCAACCAGGGCAGGTCGTCACCGAAGTGGAGGAGGCTGGGAGAGGAGGCAGTGAGGTAAGGGGAGTTAAAACACTCCTATTCTTTCCTTTGCGTAAATCCCTTTCATCTGTGGTTCATGGAGGAACAATCTAGGTTCCTGTTCATCATGGTGTGATGCATTTACCCTGCAGTTTCAGGAATCTGTCTGTATCCTATTTCTGGGGGGGGGCTTGGCTAAACCAATTTCCTGAGTGTCGTCGATTCAGATTTGCTCTGGTGCCTGAAATTCCAGCTGCTCCTTTTGAGTTCCGACCATCGCAGCCCAAACTACAGATGCCAACGTCAGGACACCCCTAGGCAGTTTGTCACAGGCACCGCAAGGCTTCAGAGAGTACCACTTGCTCTTTAACTCTGCAGGGCTGGGCTAGTGACTGTGTGTCTAACAGCGCTGAAAGGGCTTTATCCAAGGTGTGTAACAGATTGGGGCTGCTGCTATGGCAACTCAACAGATCCTGTCAGCCAAGCCGAGTCAGTGCTTGGGCGGGAGACATCCAAGAACGCTGCGCAGGAAACAGCTACTGATTAGTAGGGGTCACTCTGCTCTCTGAGTTAGCACTGACCCTAACAGGCATTGTGCTGCTAGAGTTACTGGCTTTCAGGAGAGATGTAAAACTGATCCTCAAGCACCTGTAGTTAGGAAGCACCTCTGGCATTTCTGGCCAGGGTTTAGGAGTATTGGCTCTGATGTCCTGGCTAATTATTTTCTGTCCACCTGTACTCTTGGAGTTCCAGGTGGAGGCTGTATTCTTTGCTTTCCTGTCCTCAATATGTAGCACCGCTGCGAGCTGTTACTGGCTCCCTCCCTGCAGTGGGGCTTTGTTTCATCGGCAGGTGAAGTGCTCCCCGTGTAGCTGTGTAGTTTATATTCTGCAGTTTGGGCACATTGGCATCTGCGCCTGGAAGGTGCTCTAGAAATGTTCTGGCCCTGAGCAAAGGTGAGTCTTGCCAAGCTGTCCAGTACTTTCTTCATGTGTATCACAGTCTCTGGGCTCCTGAAGTTCAAAACTGTCCCTGGTTTAGGACCCAGGCCAAGTTTGCACAGAGTTGTGCTGAAGTGGAAGGCCTGTGTGTTAACCCAGTGCACCCACCCCTTTCGCCGCACACCCATTGCACCCACCCCTTTCACCGCACACCCATTGCACCCACCCCTTTCACCACACACCCAGTGCACCCACCCCTTTCACCGCACACCCATTGCACCCACCCCTTTCACCGCACACCCATTGCACCCACCCCTTTCACCGCACACCCATTGCAGCCCACGTCTTCCTGAAGGGCAGTGACCCGCTCAGCTTCAGTGTCCCCGGTGCACGTGGGTGTCCAGAAATCCCTGCTCCTGCTGTGAAGGTGTCAAACGCCAACTCGGTGCGGACGGCATCTCCCCGCCGTCAAGCAAGTTCACCTGTCTTGGGGGCAGCGGGACAGCTGTCCCCTCTGAATCCGGCTCTGGTGCACTCGCACGTCTGGGCTCACTCGCACCAGTGTTTTGGACAGCGTCCCCTCTGCAGCCTTCTCTCCCTGGGGGAGATCTCACGCTGTCAGACCAAACCCACTGCCACCTTTATTGTTAGGGACGAAGGAAAACGAGCTCTACAGCCTGTCCCCAGTCCCTCGGACACGTCGGTCCTATCGCAGAGCTCTCCAAGTTTGGCAGCCCCCGCTCCGGAGCATTCCAGCGGGTTATTGTAGGTCAGGGCTGAAACGCAGCGGCAGGGCTGTATGGGCTGGAGCCATGCGCCGTCTGGCTCTGTCTGGTGCTCGTAGTCCTCTGGTTTCAAATGCACTTAACTCACTCCATGTAAAAAAAAAAAAAAAAAAAAAAAAAAAAAAATGGCAGCCTCACTGACACCCTGGGACTGGATCAAAGAACTTGCCAAAAGAAGAGCAGTTTGACCTCTCTGATCTGGAGTGGGGATGAGTTGCTGTGTCCCTCCTGGAGCTCGTCAGCTATCTCCATAGTCTAGTGACAGGAAGCATCCCATCCCCTGCCATGGGGGCCGAAGGTTGGTGGAATCTCAGGCCTTTCTTTGGTTCTCACCACATTAGTACTTGAGCACTGCCCCAAAATTAATGGGTTTATTGACTTCCCCCTGGGAGGCAGGGAAGTATTATTATCCAGATGGAGAAACTGAGGCACCGAAAGGGGAAGTGACTTACCCAGGGTCATGCAGGAAATCTGTGGCAGAGCTGGGAACTGACCTCAGAACTCCCAATTCTCATAACTACAAGATTATCCTTCCTCGCCAAGGCTTCTTTGGCACTCCTGCCTGCTTGGGAAGTGGTAGGACTCTGCCTTGAACCCAGTTCTCCTGCGTGCCAGTGCAGAACATGAGCGTTAGATCCTGATCACTCCACCTTATAAGTTAAGGCAAGGAAAAGAGAACAATCCGAGGTCTGGGGCAACTGCCTGCCTCCCTCCTACCCATGCAGAGGCAGCCGTTAGGGGAGGCAGAGGCGGAGAAGGACGTGGAAATATAATAGGTGTGCAGAATGTCTTTGCTGTTGTGCTGGGTACTTGGTTAATCACATCAGCAACTATCAGCATAAAACGACTAGCTGATTCTTGTAGAGGTCATTGTCCTATGTGCCCTTGGGGGGGTCTATTGATTATTCAATTTTAATAATGCTGTGTGGCTGCAAGCTACCTAACTGGGCAATCCACCAAGCCTGGCACCCAGAGGTTTCTCCAGTGTTATTAACTCCCGGAATTGTAATAGAGAGGAGAATTGTTAACACTTTGCCTGCCGGGGACTGGGCACTCGGTACAATGCTGCACACCTCCACCCCAGTGCAGGAGCTCCAGAATTGGCCACAGCCAAGAAGCTGGCCTTGTTTTTGAATTACTCAGATGCCGGGAGTTGGCTGGCTGGTAGGCAGCTGTGGTGGCTGAAGCACTTGCCTTTCCTTGCAGGGAAAGAGGTTCGTGTTGAGATTGAGGACATATGAGTTTGGGGGTCTTGTCTCTGTGCCATCACTGGGCATGAATCCACATCACAATACCCATCCCACTGTTGGGCGCGGGTTAGCAGCCTCCACTCAGGAGATTGACCGAATGTGAAGAATGAGCGTCTTACCTCTATGGGAAATGGTCTCGTGGGACCAGAACTGAGGTCAGCTGTAGGCCAGCCTGAGGAAGCATATATGGGCCTAGGGTGCAAGGGACAATATTGTTTCCTTGCACTCCTCCTTCGAGCCGTCTGTATCCATCTCTGGGCTCATGCGTAGACTATACGTTCTTCGGGGCAGGATCGGTCTTTTCATTCTGTGTCTACACAGCGCCTGGCACAGGGGCTCCTAGGGGCCGTGGGAATACAAGTAATGAGAGAGAGAGGACCCCAGCAGTGGAATATCTTCCCAGAGGAGACCAGATGGAGCCTGTCCCTGATCGTGTTCAGGGCTAAGTGCAGCAGCTGCCTCTCTTCCCGAAGCAACGGCATCTTCCTAGGACTGACCCCCACTTAGGGACCTGGGACAGGAAAGTAGAGGGCAGGGCAAGAAGCAAACACAAGAAACCAGTCATGCCAGGAACGAAGGAGGCTATGAGAATATTGCCTTTAAGGTGTGAGGTGCTTACATAACGCCAACAGACCCCGGTCGGCGGTGGGCAGGATCAAACCGGGGACCTCTGGAGCTTAGTGCATGAGCCTCTACTACATCAGCTAAAAGCCAACTGGCTGCTAGCTAAGGGTGTAGAGCAGACTCATTTTATCTCTCTTTAAGTGGTCGCAGTGCCACTCGATGGGACAGAACGCCATACCCAGGAGATATTTAGATACCACAATATCTACACAATGTGTTACGGCTGCCTAGCTGCATCTGCCCAGTGTGAGGCAAAGGGGAGGCTGGTTGTCAGGCTGGGTACGGGCAGACGTGTGTCTGGCTCGTATAAGAACGGCCACATTGGGTCACACCAAAGGTCCAGCTAGTCCAATATCTTGTCTTCCCACAGTGGCCGGTGCCAGATGCTTCAGAGGGAATGAACAGAACAGGCCAGTTTATCAAGTGACCCATCTCCTGTCCTCCAGTCCCAGCTTATGTCAGTCAGGTGTTTAAGGACACCCTGAACATGGGGTTGTGTCCCTGAGCGTCTTGGCCAATAGCCACTGATGAATCTAACCTCCCTGAACTTATCTAGTTCTTTTTTGAGCCCAGTTATAATTTTGACCTCCCCCCGTCATCGTCTCAGCCATGGGATGACCGTACTCATTCTCCTGGCGTTTCTGGGAAGGTGCTGGCGCAAGCCCTGGGCGCAAAACTTGGCAAAGCCCTGGCCCAGCCAGTGCCAGGCAGGTGGTGGGAGAGGGTTGTTCTTGCCTGTAGGGTTTGCTGTGAATTCTAGGGAGCGGGGAAGCTGAAGAGTGATTCCAGACACAGCCGTTGGCGGCGGCTTTTTGTCAGTGAAGGTAGCGCTGGTGAAGAGGTCAACCCAGGATGCTGACCCTTCAGAACAGAAGGGGTGGTAGCCGTGCAGGCTTCTCTGTGTAGCTGTCTGGGGAGTCCAGCTTCTAGTGGGGACGGGGCAGTGTTCAGACTCAGTCACGCCTTAGCCTCTCGGCTAGCTCTGCCTACAGTGGTGCCCTTCAATACCCAAACTGAAGGGTGCCTTTTGTGTTAGGAGTATCTGTCTCCATAGGCCGCCACTGAGTCTGCGATTGCACCCGGGGCTTAGGGATTAAGGACTTGACCCCTTTCGTCTGGGTCCACCAGGGCCGTGGCTCCAAACGCTTCCAGGCTCCAGCTCCGTTTGTGTTTTTCTCTTGCCGTTTGTGTCACTCCTGGGGAATGTTTTGTTAACAACCCCCAGTAGGTACCTGTGAGCCGGCGGAGCAGACGCTCCGCGCAGAGGGGGGCTCAGCGGGGGAGAATCTTCATACGCACAAACCCCACGAGGTCGCTAAGCAGGGAGAGAGTGAAACGGGGATCAGCCAACACGCAGAGCCTGGGCAGGGAACCCTGCCACCCTCCTCCTGTCCCTCCAGCAGCCCCCCTGCACTGTGTGGGGCACTCCCCACATCGGCATCCTGGGCCTAGGCGGTGCGGCCTCCTCCGTAGTGGTTCCTGGCCGCGGGTCACTGACTGGTCTGCCGTGGAAGTGATGGAAGCTCACCGCTTACAGCAGGAGTGGGCAAACTTTTTGGTCCGAGGGCCACATCGGGGGTTGCAAAATTGCATGGCGGGCCGGGAAGAAAGGCTGTGGCTCCCTCAACAGCCTGGCCCCGCCCCCTATCTGACTCCCACCCACTTCCTGCCCTCTGACTGCCCCCCTCAGAACTCCCAACTTATCCAACCCCCCCTGCTCCTTGTCCCCTGACCATCCCCTCCAGAGACACCTCCCCCGTCCCTAACCACCCCCCCCCCAGGACCCCACCCCCTATCTAAGGCCCCCTGCTCCTTGTCCCCTGACCGTCCCCTCCAGAGACACCTCCCCCGCCCCTAACCACCCCCCCTGGAACCCCACCCCCTATCTAAGGCCCCCTGCTCCTTGTCCCCTGACCGCCCCCTCCAGAGACACCTCCCCCGCCCCTAACCACCCCCCCCGGGACCCCACCCCCTATCTAAGGCCCCCTGCTCCTTGTCCCCTGACCGTCCCCTCCAGAGACACCTCCCCCGCCCCTAACCACCCCCCGGGACCCCACCCCCTATCTAAGGCCCCCTGCTCCTTGTCCCCTGATTGTCCCCTCCAGAGACACCTCCCCCGCCCCTAACCACCCCCCTGGGATCCCACCCCCTATCTAATGCCCCCTGCTCCTTGTCCCCTGACCGTCCCTTCCAGAGACACCTCCCCCGCCCCTAACCACCACCCCCCCGGGACCCCACCCCCTATCTAATGCCCCCTGCTCCTTGTCCCCTGACCGTCCCTTCCAGAGACGCCCCCCTGCTCCTTGTCCCCTGACCGCCTCCTCCAGAGACACCTCCCCCGCCCCTAACCACCTCCCTGGGATCCCACCCCCTAGCTAAGCCCCCCCTCTCCTTGTCCCCTGACCGCCCCCTCCTGAGACCCCCCTACCCAACCCCCCGTCCCCTGACCGCCCCCCCCCCCCCCCGAACCTCCTCCCTATCCATCCACCCCCTGCTCCCTGTCCCCTGACTGCCCCTCAGGACTCCCTGCCCCTTATCCAACCCCCTGGCCCCCTTACCATGCCGCTCAGAGCAGCGTGTCTGGCAACCACGCGACCCACGGGAGCTCGCAGCCCCGCCCCCCGTTACCATGCCGCTCAGAGCGGCAGGAGCTCAGGCCCTGCCGGAGTCGGCCACGTCCCTGCAGTCCAGGAGCGGCGGGCCAGAGCGCTGGCGGCGCGGTGCGCTGAGGCTGCGGGGGACGGGGAGCAGCAGGGGGGCTAGCCTCCGCGGCTGACAGCTCAGGGGCTGGACAGGATGGGCCCACAGGCCGGATGTGGCCCGCGGGCCGTAGTTTGCGTGCCCACCCCCCCCCGGCTTACAGACACTTAACACTAGATGGGGAAATCACTAGGAAGTGGACCATATGGCACAACCCCTGCGCTGAGTCCTGGGGAAGGGACTAGATGTATTTGGTTGCTTGCCCCTCTGTCGTTCCGAGAGCCAGGATTCAGCAATCTCAAGTCTGTTCTATACGCGCTCATTCCCCGCTCCCTCCCCCCAAATCAGTCCTAGTCACCTGGCTGGAGACAGGGAGAGCTGAGAGCACCAGCGCTCTGTATCCGGCCCCGAGACACGTCCCAGCAGGACCAGGCCCGTCCTTGTATGGTAGCACCAGGGAGTGAATGTACAGGGGCTCGGCGAAGCTATCTAGGGTGACACAGTAAGCCTGGAATGACATCCAGCTCCCGGCCCCTGGACAAGCGAGGTGTAAAATATTTCCTTGCTCCCTTTTAGGTGGGAATGCGAAGTGCAGAGCTGGCCAGCGGGGAGGAGAGCTATGCACAGCTCTTTCCATCCCCTTTTCCTGGAAACGCCGGCAGCAGCCTCTGCCCGAGAGAGAGAAGACGCCGGGTTCAGAGAAGCTTTAAACTGCTCCAGCGTTTTTCCCCTTAATTAGCGCCATCAATGTAGATGTCAAGCTAGATAAAATGTCCCATTAGCCATGTGTGCACTGAGGAGTGAGCCAAGAACACTGACGCAGCCAGACCTGGAACTGGAGACGGCTCAGTCCCTTATGCACCTGGCTCGCCCCCATGCCTCATGCTCCAGCCCTGCCACCTTAAACCCACTCCCCTCTTGATTGGCTCAGATCTGTGACCCAAACGAACGTAGGTGATTCTGGCCACAAGCTCAGCAGCACAGATCTGAAGGGCGGAAGCTTCCTTCCGGGGAGAATGGGGATTTTCTGGGATGTAAATCGGAGTAAGGGGATCTGGCCAAAGAGAAACTAGCAGTGGGATGGATCAGGCTGTGGGATCATCCTCCAGGTGAAGGGGGTAGGCATGGCATCTCTTGGGTCATTTCAACCTGGAGAAGGCAAAACCTTTGGTGCTGGAACTAGACCATCAGGTGCTAGACCGTCGGGAACAATCCTTGCCTGGTAGCTAGAAGAGCTAATGAGTCTCTTCATCTCTATCACCTGAGTCTTATCTCGCTAGAACCTATTTTAATGTTTGCTGATTCCCATGGGATTCGCTGTTGTTTTCATACTGACATGGGTGTGTTTTTTAGGAGGGATGCAGCCCACCTCCAGGATGATGGGGAGATTCCTGGATCCTCCAGCGCAGAGCAGGGGGTAAAGTTTCGGAGCGACCCAGACACCCCAGCATGCAGCAGACTTCAGAAGCTCCCGTCTTTCATCTCTCTCCAGTCACCTTCCTCTCCGAGTGAGGTGACATGCACCGCTGACAGAGACAAGGCAGGGGAGGATACAGGTACAAGGCTGGTGTTCTGTGTTGCATTCTCACAAGCTCTGGGGCTCCCTGTGGTTCATCCGCCAAAGCCGAGTGAGAGCCGGGTCCCAGTTGGCACTTCTCTAGCTGCCCCTGCCCTGGGCACAGTACACGCTTCAGGACAAGGGGCAGCCCGGCTGTGTGAATTCAGGGCCCCACAAAAGGGAGAACTGGAGTAGAATTGGGATGGTGCAGTCACGCATCCCTACACCGTTCTGCTGGTATTCTCCAGTTCTGTCAGTGCACCTTAATCCCGGCTTCAGCTCCTGCTTGTCCACTCTTGGGACACACACACAGCTCTGCCAGTGCAGTGCAGTCCCGACCCGCAGCAGCACCCAGGCCTTAGGGAGAAGATACTATCAGCTGGAGAATTGCGTGCTAGTGTTTGATGGGACCAAGAGTCCATTGGGCACCATCAAATACATTTCACTTGACGCCTGAGCCGGGGTTAGAACCCAGGTGTCCAGAGATGAAAGGCACCTGTAACCCATTCCACCACCACCTTCCCTCGAACGGCATGCACTGAGCTTACAGCTGCGTTTGCAGCATGACTGCTTTCGTAGGCCCCTCCCTCCCAAAATCTAGCCCCGTATGTTACCTTGAATGACCTCTCCAAACTGCAGTCCCATCTCTGGGGTCCCACCATCATAAACTCCAATCAAGCACCCTTCTGTTTTAACTCGTCTGCTTCCAGTGTGTGTGAGAAGGGGAGACAAGGGTATATTCTCTCCACAATTAGGGCAGAGATTTGGTAGTTCAGAAAGTTACTTAGCCCTTCGTTGTCCTTTACAAATCTCCCAGCATTTACTATGGGGGCCAGTGCCTGCTTTGTGAAAGAGAAGCAGCCACTTGTTCGGCCGGAAGCCAAGCAGTAAAACAGGAGGTGAACAAACGGAGTTTTGTCTGGTGTTTCGGGGCCTGTATGAAGTGAGCAGGGTCTCAGTCTGGTTCTGTGTGGAACAGCATGCATAGCACTAAGACTAGCAACACCTCTTGTTGGCCTCCCCCTCCCCGGTCAAGGACTGAATGGAGCATGGGGCACTTCCCGGATTTGAGGAGCACTTTCAGAGGTGAGGACAGGGCAGTGTGCTATCCTGCTGCCCCAGGCTGTCCCTCACCTTTAGGTAAACCCAAGACTCCAGTCTCCAGGGCCGTCCATCATGCACCTTTCAGCAGCGTGAAATTGACTGAGAAACTTGAGAATAAAACCGGTGATGGGTGGGGCTTTCAGCAGCAGTTGGTTCAAATGCCAAAATCAACTTGCTGACTGACGCGAGGCAGCCCCGAGGCGGAGGGGAGTGAGAGTTAAGGGTCACCCAGCTGCTGCTATGGGAGCAATGTTGGCTGGCTCCTCAGTGAATCCCGTCCATTTCTCCTCTGCTAGAAACCAGCCATCATGGCCTCGAGATTCAAGGCTGGGAGTGGGGGTTACAGTATCTTCCCCTGCCCTCCTCCCATTCCCTGGGAAAGGGAGGAGAACACACATTTCTCTTGGACTAATTTCTACTTAGTCTGAACCTCTTCATTGAAAGGTTCTTTATTTAGACGCAGCCACATGCAGGGCTGCTGGAGCAATTTTTATAGTGGGGGTGCTGAGCGCCATTGGCCAAACTGTAAACCCTGGATATCAGGGTCGGCAGCCTTTGGCACGTGGCCCATCATGGTAATCCACTGGCGGGCCGTGAGACGCTTTGTTTACATTGACCGTCCACAGGCACGGCCCCCCGCGGCTCCCAGTGGCCGAGATTCACCATTGCCAGCAAGTGGCGCGGGCCACGGGGACGTGCTGGCTGCCACTTCCCGCCGCTCCCATGGGCCAGGAACAGCGAACCGTGGCCACTGGGAGCAGGGTGGGGGGTGTGCCTGCAGACAGTCAACATAAACAAAGCGTCTCATGGCCCGCCAGTGGATTACCGTCATGGGCCGCGTGCCAAAGGTTGCCAACCCCTGCTGTATATAACGGAAACCATTTCAAGCCACAGCACTGCTAGTTCCAGCACCTATTGCCACCGCTGGTCTGTTGTGCTGTGTGATCAGGTGTGTGGTAGGTTACGGGAGGCGGAGAGACTCAAAAGAGAACCAGACTTTCCTCGGAGTGAACGATGATGGTGATAATGCTAGGTTGAAATGGGGGGATGAGATCTCCATTAAACGCACTGAAAACCATCTGTGTGGGATCACTCCATTCAGAAAGCATTCAGCCCTGTTCCCCTGGCTGCGATGCGATGTCTTCGAAACAGCAAAGCAGCCAGCTCTCCTGTGACTGGCAAAAGCGTCCCATGTGAGGCAGGGGATTTTGCCTTTATATGTATATTCTCATTTTGTCTCCAGTAAGTCATTTGGAGATTTGTAGCGATTCCTTACTCCTACTTAGCGCCCAGCTCCTCTAGAGAGAGGAACTGATTTCGCTTCCTTTGGTGTGTGTCACACAGTGCAGGACTTTAGAGATGAGAGGTGATTGGGGAGGGCACAGGGGGCCAAATATTCAAATGTCCATTTAGGACCCTAACATTAGAGCTTGTCCGAACTTTGTTTTTAAATGAAAACTTTTTTCGATGAAAAATGCCGTTTTGTCAAAATCAAAGTGTTTTGCGAAGACAGGCTGATTTCCGTGAAATGTTTGGGGGGCTTTTTCAAGGTAAAAATATTTTTTCACTTTGAACTAAAATCGAAAACTGAATCAAAACACATTTTTGTTTTAATTTTGAAAAATGTCATCAAAAATTAAAAATGTCCACAACCAAAAAAATGGAGCTAAACGTTCTGTGGTAAAACAGTTGAATTCTTTTGACCATCTCTGCCCGAAGTGGGAAATGGCCTGACTAATGCTGGCACTTACGTGTAGGCACCCAGGTTTGAAAACAGCCCCCAGGGATGACACTGTGCTAACTCCAGGGCTACGGACATTGTCTCCAAGAAGGTCCCTCGGTTTTCTAGTGCTCTTTGAAGGTCCCTAGTGCATGCTGGGGTGGGGAGGGGGACTAACGAGAAGGGAGCAGAGCTGCAAAAGTGTTTCCACTGGGCGGCGGGAGGGAGAACAGGGGGCCCAGAATGCAGCATAGGACAAAACCCAGGAGGCACCTTTTAACCTACTTAGATTGCACGTTCTTTGAGATGGGGATTGTTTCTTCATTGTGTGTGTTTGTACAGCACCGAGCACAATGGGGCTCTGGGTGCTTGTGCACCGCCAATACCAATTTAGCCTGCCTAGAACTACTTGGCCACTGTGTCCGAGTGCTGAGGGTCCCCTTTGGCATGCCGTCTGTGGGGATGGGTGGGACATACCTAACTTTGATCTAGGAGGGGCAGGGGTGTAAATGGTGGCTGCTTCTGCCATGTTGGCTGCTGCTGTGTCTCATTCCTGCACCCTTTTCTGTAGTATCTGATCTAGGGAATGAAACCAACATTTTCCAAAGCGGGTGCTTAACGTTAGGTATCCAAGTCCCCGTACAGCGGTATCCTGACGTTCAGAGGCGCTGAGCCCCGCAGTCTCCCGTTAAGTCGGTGGGAGTTGGGTGGGGCTCTGAAGCTTTGAAAATCAGGCCAGTCGGTTATAGCAAACTGGCCACATGCCCCAGTCAGATCCCAGAGTGGGGACAGGCTGAGAAGTCCCAGCAACACGCTGCGAACCCACCCAGTTCACTAAAACACCCACAAGGGAACCACCTCCTGAGGATGCTGGAGAACTCCACCCGTTGGCTGCTGATGGAGAAAGCCCTCTGGAGGTCACCCAATCATACCCGCCTAAAACAAGACACCGCAGGAAGGATTTACGGAGCCAGTCATGCCAAATGCAGCTGCTGAACTGGATGGCCCAAGGCTTGGGTCTGTATGAAGAGAAGGGACACAGGGAAACAAGCCATGCTAGAGCACAAATCCATTTCTTTAACTTTTCCTCTCTGCTCCGTGTCATGCTTCCGCAGTGCCTGCTGTATCTAGTGTCTAACGGCAGTGAGATCACCCTGGGTCTGGGAGGGGAGAGGGCCAGCAGAAAGCTCCCGTGAGCCCCCCATGCCGGAGAGAAACGTCTCTTCTGCTTAATGGAACGTTGGAGCTGCGATCAGCCTGTCAGTGAAGTGTAAAACCCACTTCAAGGCTGGGAAGTTTCAAGGCATCTTGATGTCGGGGGGGAAAAGAATTCCCGGGATTAGCAACATGTTCCTTAGGTCACTGGTGAGCACGTGTGTTCGGAAGAATGGCTGCTTGGCTGCGTGCTATTGAAATGCTAAGCAATGGGCGCGCAGGGCAGCCGGTGCCCTTTCAGCAAGGATCATTGTTGCTATAAAGGCTTTTCTACGCACCATGGAGAGGAGTGCTTGGCTTCCCTTTTGAATCACAGTGATTTCTTCCCCCGCCTTCCTCCTCTTGGCCCCATTTCAACTCCTTTTGATCTCAGTGGCAGGGCGGCTGCTGTCTGCTGTGGGAAGTGCTCTTGAACCAGTGAGTTAATCTGGCTTTTTTATCTCTGCCGTGAAGATGGAGCAATTAATCCGCAGAAAGAAAGCTGTTGAAATGCCATGAATTGCACTTGTCAGCCTGGAGTAACTCAGCCTCTAATGGGTCAAGGGAATGGGTGTCAGATGGAGGATAAAGATGCAGTAGCGGACAGGACATCGGGGAGGGGAAAGAAGCATTTTTTTCTAACTCCTGTTTTTAGTCATCCGTGGGAGGAGAGCGCGCGGAGAGAAAGTAGCTGGTGCTATGGCTTGGCTTCTCTAGTGGAAGCACCATCCCAGTGGAATAAAGAGCCCACACGTGCTCTTGACATGGGTTAGCTGGCCCCTTCCTCCTCTTTCCCTGTCTACCCCCAACGTTCGCGAAAGCATTGGCTGTGTCGTGCCGCACAGTGCCTTACGCATCGTTTCCCGCTTACCTTCCGTGGAGACGAGGGAACAGCGTTCGTAGCGCTCTCGAGCCCCTGGAAATCGGCATCGCCTGCGTTAGGAGATGTGGCTGTACAGAGAGCCAGACGGGAGAGTTGCCAGAGCTGGTGGAGACAGGATGCGAGGGTAGGAGATCCAAGTGCAATAGGATGTAACTGGTAGCACTCTCTCTGCATTCCTTTCCCTCTGAGGCAGACACCCGCCAATCCTCCAGTTTCAGGGGGGAAGTCCCTTGCTGGAGGTGAGGCGCACAGACTGGTGTGGCGGCTGGAGACTCCTTGGAGAAAGCGTGGGTGTTGAGGCTAACGGGAATTGCAGATGTATAGAAACCATTTTGAGGGGCACTGCGTTCTCCTGCCAGAGATGAAGTAATCGCCATGCCGTTGATCCATAAAGCACACAGGCCTTGCTTGGCACATGGGCTGGGGAAGGAGGGATGGGGCTGTCCTCTGGCTGTGGTTGTCACCGAGGGACTGGGTCGAGGACTCCCCTCCATATTTGCTGCCCTATCCCTGCACTATCTTGTGGTGAGAACTGCATTTCAAAGGCGATCTATGCACAGAAGGGTTCCTCAGCCAGTTACAATGGACCAGGTTTGCTGACTGAAGAGACGCAACTTTTGTCATTGCTTCTGTTCATTCACAGGGGGTGTGTCCTCAGCAACCACTTGAGAGACCAAAAACTCCCTTGTTTAATGGTGGATGGTTGTCTTGTCAAGGGGGAGCAGACCTGTGCTCTGTCCATGCTTACGAAACCACCTCAGCTTATCCCCCAAGATAAGAGGTTGCCCAGTAGGGTGGTCAGTTCCACGGGCTGCCATATCATAGAATCATAGAATTTCAGGGTTGGAAGGGACCTCAGGAGGCTATCTAGTCCAACCCCCTGCTCAAAGCAGGACCAAACCCAACTAAATCATCCCAGCCAGGGCTTTGTCAAGCCTGACCTTAAAAACCTCTAAGGAAGGAGATTCCACCACCTCCCTAGGTAACCCATTCCAGTGCTTTACCACCCTACTAGTGAAAAAGGTTTTCCTAATATCCAACCTAAACATCCCCCTCTGCAACTTGAGACCATTACTCCTTGTTCTGTCATCTTCTACCACTGAGAATAGTCTAGATCCATCCTCTTTGGAACCCCCTTTCAGGTAGTTGAAAGCAGCTATCAAATCCCCCCTCATTCTTCTCTTCTGCAGGCTAAACAATCCCAGTTCCCTCAGCCTCTCCTCATAAGTCATGTGCTCCAGTCCCCTAATCATTTTTGTTGCCCTCCGCTGGACTCTTTCCAATTTATCCACATCCTTCTTGTAGTGTGGGGCCCAAAACTGGACACAGTACTCCAAATGAGGCCTCACCAGTGCCGAATAGAGGGGAATAATCACGTCCCTCGATCTGCTGGTAATGCCCCTACTTATACAACCCAAAATGCCATTAGCCTTCTTGGCAACAAGGGCACACTGTTGACTCATATTCAGCTTTTCATCCACCGTAACCCCTAGGTCCTTTTCTGCAGAACTGCTGCCCAGCCATTCGGTCCCTAGTCTGTAGCAGTGCATGGGATTCTTCCGTCCTAAGTGTAGGACTCTGCACTTATCCTTGTTGAACCTCATCAGATTTCTTTTGGCCCAATCCTCTAATTTGTCTAGGTCCCTCTGTATCCTATCCCTACGCTCCAGCGTATCAACCACTCCTCCCAGTTTAGTGTCATCTGCAAACTTGCTAAGGGTGCAGTCCACACCATCCTCCAGATCGTTAATGAAGATATTGAACAAAACCGACCCCAGCACCGACCCTTGGGGCACTCCACTTGATACCGGCTGCCAACTAGACATGGAGCCATTGATCACTACCTGTTGAGCCCGACCATCTAGCCAGTTTTCTATCCACCTTACCATCCATTCATCCAGCCCATACTTCTTTAACTTGCTGGCAAGAATACTGTGGGAGACTGTATCAGAAGCTTTGCTAAAGTCAAGAAATAGCACATCCACTGCTTTCCCCTCATCCACAGAGCCGGTTATCTCATCATAGAAGGCAATTAGGTTAGTCAGGCATGACGTGCCCTTGGTGAATCCATGCTGACTGTTCCTGATCATTTTCCCCTCCTTTAAGTGGTTCAGAATTGATTCCTTGAGGACCTGTTCCATGATTTTTCCAGGGACTGAGGTGAGACTGACTGGCCTGTAGTTCCCCGGATCTTCCTTCTTCCCTTTTTTAAAGATGGGCACTATATTAGCTTTTTTTCCAGTCATCCGGGACCTCCCCCGATTGCCATGATTTTTCAAAGATAATGGCCAATGGCTCAAATATGTGTCTAATTATTTGATAAGCGGTGAGCTGCATTTGTCATGCCCCTTTGGCCACCTTCCCTTCTCTGTACTCACTAATCCGATTCCCTGAGCCTTCTTCTAACATCCCTACAGCCTTGGGGAACTGCAGGCAGCCATCCGACACCAGTAGCCCCCCAGTTCGACTGGTCTGGGAGGCAGAAATGGCAGTAGTTACTGATTAAAGGTCCAATATCTCTCAACCCTGAAGGTCTAATCATGGACACTTCATGCTGCTGAAGAGGGGAGATAGAAACTGGCCATCAACAAGTTTAGGCTCAAAATTGGGCAAAGGTTTCCAACCATCAGAGGAGTGAAGTTCTGGAACAAGCTTCCAAAGAGAGCAGTGGGGGACAAAAAAAATCTAACTGGCTTCAAGAGCTTGATAAATGTCTGGAGGGAATGGTACGATGGGACAGCCTACAATGGCATATAGCCGGTCTGCGACTGCCAGTAGCAAAAATCCCCAACTGCTGGAGATGGGACACTAGATAGGGAGGGCTCTGAGTTACTACAGAGAATTCTTTCCTAGGTATCTGCCTGGTGGGTCGTGCCCACAAGCTCAGGCTCTAACTGATCGCCGTATTCGGGGTTGGGAAGGAATTTCCCCCCGGGTTAAATTAGCAGAGACCCTAGGTTATTTTTGTCTTCTTCTGCAGCATGGGGTACGGATCCCTTGGAGGTTTAAACTAATGAAACTGGTGGATTCTCTGTAACTTGAAGTCTTTAAACCAGGATTTGAGGACATCAGTAACTCAGCCAGAGGTTCTGGGCCTATTACAGGAGTGAGTGGGTGAGGTTCTGTGGCCTGTGATGTGCCGGAGGTCAGGCTAGATGATCACGATGGTCCCTACTGGCCTGAAAGGCTATGAGATTCTCAGCTGTCCAGTGGGATACTCGGCTCTTGCTTGTAGCCCTCGAAGGTCCCCAGAGATAAAGCCAGGACGTTTTTGTGTACAGAAAATTATTTCAGGCCATTTTTAAAGGTGCTTTAACCTTGTTAGTTTATATCTTCCTGCTGACTTATCGGTAGAGGGCTATAAGAAATTGTGTGTGTATCTATATCTGTATTTTAAAAATGGTTAGATACTTTGAAATGTAGGGAGGATTTTTTATAATAGGTGGCCTATGTGGCATACATGGGGTGAGGAGAGTCAGAGAGACTTGATTGGTATGAATTCGAGATGACTGCTCGTTTGTAATGCAGCAGTCTCAACCATGGGCTAATAAGATCTTTATCACACCACATAATCATAGGTTCTCTATTAAATGTGTTTGCATATATATATGTGTGTGCGCGCATCTACGAAACATATAATTTGGTGCATGCTCTTTAAAAACTCTTCCGGCTGGAAAGATCGTAATGGAATTCCCCATTTTAAAGATTTTGAAGCTGCCACAGGGAACGTTTCTGAAACCAGCTGAATTTTTCAAACTAGGAGAATTTCTTAAGCACATCCACTGTGTGTGGAAGATCTGTCGGTCTACACAGTGTACCAGGAAAATAAAAGCATTTGTGCCTCTGCAGAAGTGAGTGGAGTTGGGAACAAGGATATTACCAATCTAAGGGTACGTCTTCTCTACCCACCCAATCCGCGGGTAGCAATCGAGCTTTCGGGGAACGATTTTTCGCGTCTAGTGTAGACGCGATAAATCGATCCCTGATTGCTCTCCTTTCGACTCCGGTAATCCACCCCGGCGAGAGGCGGAAGCAGAGTCAACATTGCGGCGTCCTCACGGCGCGGTAAGTCGAGCGAGGTACGTCAACTTCAGCTACGTTATTCACGTCGCTGAAGTTGCGTACATTACATCGACCCCCGCCCCTAGTGTAGACCAGGCCTTAGTTCAGCCCAGGTGGCCTCTGTTGTGAGCATGCAGTTAACTTGTCCAGCAGCCGTTGAACACCCAGATAAAAGTCATGTGTGTGTATTGGGTGTTTTGAGAGAGAGGACTGAAGGCTCAAGTGCCTTCAGTAGTGTGGTTTATGACCTGAGCCCCAATCAATTTAATAGGAACGTGCATGCTCCAGGGTGGACAATATTATGCTTGTACTAAAAATCAGGACTGTAGGAAAAATGTTGTCGTATTTATTTTCAGTGCAGGGCCTTGGGCCATCTGATTGCAGGCTCTCTTCTCCTCTGCTCTGTCTCAGTTTTGCAGTTTAGAATTTGGAAGTGCTTTACAAACGTCCACTCGTGCATGTGCTCCCCTCCTCTGAGGCAGGTTAGCTTTGCTGTCCCCATCTCACTAGCTGGGAAGCCTAGGCACGAAGAATTGAAGTGATTTGCCCATGGTGTCACACGGAGCCAGCTGCAGAGACCGGAATAGAACCCACAAGGTCTTGGGTCCCAGTCAGCTGTTCTAATCCCTGGTCGCATTGCCTCCTTTCCAGGCCTTCCCAGGGAAAGGGTGGAAGCTCCATCTCGCTAATCACTTATGGTGGAGTGGAAGAAGTTCTGGAGTGTGCTGGAGGGATTAACCCTACACTGACAGGGTTAGGGAGATTCATAGATTCTAGGGCTGGAAGGGACCTCGAGAGGTCATCGAGTCCAGCCCCCTGCCCTCATGGGAGATGAACTTAGATATCTCCTTGGGTGCTCTTGAAAACTCCACCTCATCCCTTTTCGTGCCCTTTCCTGTGCACGCTTGGGGAAGGGTTTGGTGTGGTCCATGGCCCAGCATGGACTTGGTGCTCAAGGGGAAGTGACCTGTCCCTACTAATATGGTCTCAGATGTTAGAGACTGAACAGACCTCGGGGGATATCTGGTCCCTTTCCCCAACCCTCGCAACGTGGGATTGTTCTCTCCAGTGTACTCCAGACATGGGGAAAGGTGTCTTCTAAAACATGTCAGCTAACACATTCTAGCACTCTAGTGTAGACATGGCAAGTTGTATTGAACTTGTATGAGCTGGTAGGGGTCGACCCTAGGTGTGGGGGGGCCTAGGGATTAGCCACAGCTTTCATGCTAGTCTAGGCATGTCCAGTGTCATGTTGAACCCGTCTCCTGTGCAGCATCCCAGGCTGGCACAGAACGTGGGCTGACACATACCAAGAGCCTCTGCTCAATGGTGAACAACCCGTTGGATCTTACAGCTGCTGGTGACCTTAGCTCATCTAGCTCTGGAATGGACCTGCTCTCCGCTCCCCGGGAGTGGTGTTAATGGGGACCAGTGCGCCTTGTAGGACTGTGAGATGGGGCTTTCCCCAGCAGCCTGCTCTGGGACTCCAGGAAGTGGGCGTCCTGCTCCGTTGCGCTGGACGCTGGCTGTAAGCTGTGCCCCGTTATGGGGCATCATGTAGCGTACTGTACAGGCAAAGCACTCCTTCCTCCCCGGTCTGTGCCGACGCAGCAGCCGATTAGTGCGGGGCGCTATTTCTAGGCAGCGCAGCCTTCCTGTGAGTAACTCTGCCCCGCGCAGAGCCTTGCTGCTGTGTGAAGGGGACGGCCTGGCTCTCATTGGGCAGCCTTCCCTTCCTGTGGGCGGCAGGGGGCACAGAGAGACCAGCTGCCCTCTGGATTTAGTTGCAACATTCGTGTCCTTCACCTTGTTTTGTTCTTACAAAACTGGGGAAGCATCTGTGTGTGTGTGGGGGGGGGGGGGGATAAATCTATCCCACCCTCCCCTCCTGGAAGTGTTTCCGGAGGGGGGATAAATTTAGCCACCCTCCCCTCCTGGAAGTGTTTCCAGGTAATGTGCTTTTCCATATTTCACCTTCCAGTTAAATAGCCTGCGCTGGAGCTAACTATCCTCCCTGCGATAATTGTAACCAAGCGCACCAATGCAAACCATTCCAATCGAGTGCTAATTTAATTAGAAAGCACCCATTTTAGTTAATTTGTTCGAGAAGATCACTGAAAACTCCTGGAGAGAACAGATGTTCCCCTTTCCCCCGATGAACATTCAGGGGTTTGTAAATGGCTCCACTCAGCCTTGTTTAGGAGAGAAAAGAGGATTTTATAGCTCCAAACGACCCTTTCTGTAAACATTTTACAGCTCTCTGCACGTTTGAGTGACGATAAACCCCTAGCAACTCGGCGGGCTGCAAATTTGCGACCATACGGCTATCATTTTATTGTCATATTTCACGGTCGTAACGTTAATGGAAGATGCTCGCTACAGTCTTTTTTAATGGCTCCGCTGAGCACGCTCAAACACTTTTGCTTTGGAAAATTCATTGAGGTGCAGTGCCTCTGTTTTTGTTTACAGCTTTCACTTCTGGAGGAATAACTTTTGAAAACACGAATCCCCTCCACGCACACACCTCCCGGCCACATTCATATTTCCGAACCCAGTTCATTTTTCCTGGCTCCCCGCCGCTCCCAGGGTTACACTCGCCGGCGCTGCCTTCCTGGGTTAGTGTTCCCATTTCTCGCCGGACCAGCCACATGGTCCCTTCACCTGCTGCCGCAAGTGTGGGGTTGCAGTGGTGAAAGCACAAGCAGCCAGTCTGTAGCAAGTGCAATCGCCCCAAAAACTTTATTGACCTGCTAGAGATCAGTAGCCCTGAATCAAGGAAGGTATAGAAGGGGAATATGCCTGCCTGCCTGTCTCATTGTATTCATCAGGCCCCATCATGATGGAGTGTACAATTTTAAGACCGCAAACATCTTTCTCTCTCAAAGCCACTATCTACTGTTCAGTTCAGTGGCTATTTTTTATTTCTTCTTTCTCTCTCTTTTTTCCCCTCATCTTGCTCAAGGAATAATGTGATTATTTAAAAGACCACACACCTCCTAACCCTAAGGCCATGCTTCACGTACAGCTCCAGGCAAGCAAATCGCCATTAGTCTGGGTGCTGCGGGCGCCCTCTCGTTGGTCATGTAGAAATGCTAATCAGGATTCCCCCTGCCTGCAGGCGTTCCTGAATGCCATACCCACCAGTGACTCTCCTCTCAGCTGGGCGTGGACATCTGGCGCCCTCGCATTGCTCGGTGCTGGGTGGGACAGGCCGGCAGGTGAGGCAGTGGTAGCAGAGGATCACCATTGAGCCCCAGGCCTTGGTCTCCTGCTTCCTGCCAGGCAAGGCCTGGGCATGTTGTGGAGCCAGTGCTTTCACCCCGGGGAAGGATCTCACCTGTGTTCTCCTCTAATGACCCTCCCAGGCCACCATAGGAAATAGCATTCGGGAGTCTCTCTAATGCCACTTTGGAATATCTTTACCTCCCAAGAACATGGTACTGAGCGCTTCTCATCTCCCAAGCACGTCACAGGCATTAACTAACCTCCCAGCAGGTAAGCGTTCTGCTTACCTGGCTTTAAAGTACAACGCTAAGCCCAATGGGTCCTGGTCCGTGACGGGGGTTCTTGAGCACTACAGTAATACAAGGAATAAATAACAGGCTTAAGCTAAACTGATACAACTCCCTTAAACCAGAGCAAAAGTGTTCACACTCGAGGAGTGGCCCCAGTGTAACCCAATCAGTTTCTAAACCAAGGTAGTTAAATCGTAGCTTTTTAAGGAAGCATTGTCCAATGGGTAAAGCACATGACTCGGGGCATGTCTACACTACAGCCCTAAGTCGACTTATGTTAAGTCAACTTGCAGCCACCGCAGTGATGACTGCAGTGGCTGATGTCCTCGCTACCCTCCTGGGTTAAAGACTCCAGGGTTACACGCACTGGGTGCACGTCCTCACCAGGAGCGCTTCCGCCGACGGAAGAGGGGGAGTGTGGGGGGCTGAGAGGCAGGGCTCCCTGCTCCCGGGTGGGAGTGGGGGGCAGCCGCCCGGGCTTCTCTACTCCCTGAGCTGGGAGCCTCGAAGCAGCAGCCTGGCTAGGAGCTAGGGAGCCATGAAATTGCTAAGACAGCTGACAGCCGATGTGCCTACTGCAGTGTCTGTCGTCTTAACTACACCAGCGTAAGCCCCACACCTCTCACGGGAGTGGAGTAGTTATGTTGGCGTAGGAGGGCACTTACATCAGCGGGACAAGGCTGTCGTGTGTGCGCTGATGTCATTAGGTTGACGTGAGCTGCTGCATGTTGACCTGTGTAGTATAGACCAGGCCTGAGAGTCCAACGATCTGAGCTCGCTCTCACGAGCTTCTCTTGTGACCTTGGGCAAGTCCCAGGGATACCATGGACTTAAAATCGAATTAGTTTTAAAAAAATGAGCTCAAAGTGGTCTTGAGTCCTAACTTGGGGCTTTGTTCCACTGCCCATCACCGTGGCATCTGAGCGCCTGTCCCTGAATCACTTTGCCAATTTTGTGGCTCTCTTTTTGTTAAGAAGAGCGGGGTTTTGCCGGTTGCTGCGTGAACCCCACACAAATTGGGGCGGGTGTACGCGTGAGGTGAGCGGACTATGCCGGGGGAAGAGCGACCCTGAGTGCACGTAGAGTGCGCTCACGTACTAAATAAACACACTGCCAGGTCAGAGCGAGAGCGGCCCTCACCTCTGCCCGTGCAGATGGAAGGGTGGCTTTTAACATAAAGAAGAAGTGCATCTGACGAAGTGGGTATTCACCCACGAAAGCTTATGCTCCAATACGTCTGTTAGTCTCTAAGGTGCCACAGAACTCTGGCGCTTTTAACATAAGTGACTCTGTAGCTGCTGTGACTCAGTTTCCCCTTTCTAACGTGGAAGGCGTACTTCCCCACGTGGCAGGAATATTGAGGCTTAATTCTGTGGGTGCAATGTGCTTAGAGACCCATGGTTAGAGGAGCGCATGTTGTGTCTGTCTGTATCTCAGGTAGGTAAGAGCACTATCTGCTTGCCAGTGACCACGTGCCCTTGGGCATATCCCCTCCTTGCAGGGGGCTGCTGCTGCCCTTGACTCATGTCTTCCACCCTAGTCTGGGCTTCTGAGCCCACTGGCAGGGCTGGCGTCTTTGCACGGAAACATATTCCTTACCTTGTTCTGAGTACTTGGCCTCCCTTAGGTGTCCCCCGACCCCCAGTTTGCGGTGGGGCCTAGCCTCGCTGGGAGCCTTCCAGGCACGAGCAGGAGTGTGCTCCCGCTTCAGGAGGAGTCTGGGGTCTCCTGCAGCCGGAGCCGCTGGGCAGGCTGCCATGGCCCTGTGTTTATTCACCACGCTAACGCTGTGGCATCCCTTGTGCCATCTGCCTCCTGTAGCAGCGTAGGTGCTGGCAGAGGAGCAAGCTGGTACCCCGGGGGCTCCCACGACTGAGATCTGCTGCAGCAGATGCCGCTAAGGGCCATAAAATGGAGACGGGGGGAAAGGAAAAAAACCCACCCAGCATCCCTTAGGGTCCAGGCACTGCTCTCATGGAAGGCAATGGGAACCTTGCTGTTGACGTGACGTTGCACAGGATCAGATCCCAAGCATAAAGGGATGGAAGAAACTGTGCCATGTCCATTCGTGGTCCCGCCCGTAAGCCCTCACTCGCGTCTGCAATGAACTGCCTCTCAGTTTCCCACCATTGCACTCGCTCGGGGGCAGCTCCGTCTGCAGCTCAGCTCTGCTCTGCAACCAGGTGGGTGAGCTGCTGTGCCGGACCAGCCCCTGGGTGTGCTGCCTCTGTACCCCTGCCAGCCCCTACCCCCGCGGGGACACAGGCCGTTCTCCTTGGGCCGTTCATTCTCCTCCAGCAGGCTGATCAGCATCTGCAGCCCGCAGCCAGAGGGGCGCATCCTGCGGAGAAGATGCCCCGATGGGCGGAGGAAAGCTAAAGTAAGGGCCTGTCCCCCTGTGTGGGCTGAGATCTCATTGTCTACTCACATCCACCGCCCCAGTTCTATAGCTGTCTCTTTCCAACAATGCAGAGGATATGGGCGTGGCCGGCATTGGACCCAGCTGACAGCCCTCTTTAGCAGCTGTGACACTTCCCTGTTGGAAGGAAGGACGGACAGTCTGGTGCCTCATCAACCCTTCGGACAGACCTGGGTTCTATTCCCCGCTTGGCTACTCACTTCCTGTTGTCACTCACCCTCCCTGCCTCTATTTCCCCACCTGTAAAATTGGGCTAATACTCCTCTACCTCGTGGGGCGGTTGTGAGGCTTTCTGCGAAGCACAATAAGGTCTTTGCATAGAATGTCCTCTCCAGCTGCAGGATGTCCTGAGGGGGGCGGTGGTTTCTTATTTCAATAGAGCCTGAGACCCTGAGTTACAGACCAGGATCCAATCATGCGGGCGCTGTACAAACCCAGAACACGGATGGTCTCTGTCCTCAAGAGCCTGTCTCTAACGAGGAGACACTGGATAAATGCATCCGATTGTGAGGTGCTCAGGTACTGTGGTAACGGAGGCCAAATAAGTACCCAGACCATCAGAAATGGAGGTCTCCCCGTTAGCATCACAAGTCACTGGGCCGGACAGTGCCAGGCTGGCCTGCTACACACGGAATGTCAATGGCAACGCAGTGAAATTGGCCAAGTTTGCTCCTGAGTAGAAAGTTTGAGTCCGAGAATAAAGCAGCTGGTCAAAGTGGCAGCAGATTGGACCAGTTGGAGCGTCCCCTTGCTGGGGAAGAAACAAAGTGCTGAGAGCTCGGTGGGCACTTCAGACCCAGGCAGCTGGAGAAGCCATGGGCTCTGCCCACCGTGCAGCTGTTCTGTAAGGAGGGGAAGCGAGCATGGCGCTGGGGAGGAGGTCCAGAGAGGGCAGAGGAAAGGGGTCGCTGAGGGCAGTGGTGGCCCATGGTGTAACTCCACTCCAGCATCTCTAGGGACCAGTGTGGGCAGATGGTCTTTTCCCCTTTCAGAAACGGGGGTTGGGTGCATCACTGCTTCATCTGGAATCTCCAGCAGGGTCGCAAAGTTTAAGGCCAGGAGGGACTGTCCGATCATCTGGTCCAACCTTCTGTACATCACTGGCCACTAGCGCCCGCCCACTAAACCAACAACCAAGTATTACAGCCGGCTGATCTCCCGCCCTTTGCTGCCTTCTCCAGAGGCCACCTGACTGGCCAGGATGGTTTAGCGGCGTCCAGAGGCAGGGACTGAGCTTATCAAGGAAATCACCCCAATCTTGGTGCCCACTACCCCCACCTGAGAACCTTCTTCAGTATCTTTCTGGTTGCAAGCAAATTCCACTGCGGAGGACCCTTGAGCAGTCCCTGATCTCGCCGTCCCCCTTAGCGTGTGCACTTCGGGACAGCCGCCTTTGCAAAGGCCTTAGCAGGGCTGGCGGTGGTTGTTCAATTGCAAGAGAAATCTTCTGTGGTCAAGTTTATCCTGTTAACCACCCACAAGGTGATGGGATGCTCGTGGGTGCCTCCCAGCTTTGCTTACCCCAATTGCACTCCAGGGAACGAACCCCCATCGGATGTCTCATCTGGCTTCTGCGGGCAAGTCCCAGGGAACCCAGGAAAATACGTGTCCCATCAAGCATTCAGACCGCGCTAATTGGAAAGCCTCAAAACTCCTTTCATAATTGAATTAACAAACCTCTAATATAATTGCTTTTCTAATGCAAAACCTATCGAGTTGCAGGTAGCGCGCACATGCTCCTTCCTACGGCCAGGCACTGCATGTCAGTCTAATTGGTTTCTGTTCGGCACGCTGGGTTTGTTCAGGTCATTAGTGATTGCAGCCTTTAGTCCTGCCATCGGCAGGTGGTTGAAGTGGTTTTTGTGGGGACCTGCCAGTGTTCCCCAAAGCTTTAGGGGTTTAGCTGCTCTGAGTGATTTTCTTGGTTCCTTTGGTTCTGGATGCTAACTGTGAAAAGAGCTGGATAATGGGGGCTCCCCTCTGGTGAAGAGAGACGTATTTGAGAGGAAGGCAGGCCTGCTGGCTAGCACACTGGGCTAGGACTCAGGAGAGTGGGGTTCAGTTCCCGGTTCTGCCACAGACTCCTTATGTGACCTTGGACAAGTAACTTCCTCGATCTGTGCCCGAGTTCCCCAGCTGTAACTGGGAAGAGCAATACGGCCTTTCTCCCAGCCTTTGTCTTGCCTGTGTAGACGGTGAGCTCCCCATGTGTCTGTACAGTGCAGATGGGCCCGGATCTCGATTGGGCTACTGTCGTATAGTGCTGAGGCCTGGGTCTCACTGCACCTTTACAGTGCTGGGAAACTCCAGAAGCAAACTGTGCTCACATTGGATTTCATTGTTGCAAGGGACACTGAGTCGCTCACTTTAAATGAAACTTCCAGTCATAAACTAAATGCGAAAGGCATTTTGATTCCATATTGGTCTGAACCGCAGCCTTCATTTCTTATCCCACAGCAAGACATTTGCAAATACGCTTGCTGATTTATTTTTTTGCAGGGATCTAATTGTCTGCAGTTTTCCAATCCTCTTGCCTTATTGATTTGCAGACAAGTTTCAGACCTGCCAAGTCTCGCTTATTTGCTGGGATTGAGACTCACTCCTTCCGGATTAATCTTCTACAGGTGTTTAAAAGCCTTTTCCTCTTGTGATGGAGGGCCTGGCGAGGAGACCTTTTAAAATCTCACCTGGGAGCTTTGCAAATTGCTCTCGCTCAGATTCTTATAGCTTGACAGCCCTGCAATTTCCCCACCTGAGTTATTTAGTCTCATAGTAATTAGAGATGGAAAGGATCTCTGAGATCATCAAATCCACTCCCCTTTCAGTATAAAGTATCGCCCCCTGGTAGAGCATATGTCTGATATTAAATTAATACTATGCTTGAGCCTAGACGAGAAGAATTAAAGTGACTTGCTGTGTACTGTGTCAAACAGAACATAAAAATACCCCAGTATTGCGTTCTCTCTTAGGGTATGTCTATACTACCCGCCTGATTCGGCGGGTAGTAATCGATCTTCTGGGATCGATTTATCGCATCTTGTCTAGACGCGATAAATCGATCCCGGAAGCGCTTGCCGTCGACTGCGGAACTCCTGCTCGCCGAGAGGAGGAAGCGCTGTCGACGGGGGAGCCTGCCTGCCGCGTGTGGACCTGTGGTAAGTGCTTTGAAGTTCGAACTAAGATACTTCGACTTCAGCTACGTTATTCACATAGCTGAAGTTGCGTATCTTAGTTCGATCCCCCCCCCGCTAGTGTGGACCAGCCCTTAGATGTGGTACAAGGAAGTCTCACCTGCAGCTTGTAAGCTTCATATTTCATCACTGATAAATCTGGTGCGATGTTGCGGCTTTTGAGAACTGATTTGAACAGGCGGATGATCAGTGTACTTTTGTGCTACCATAACCCACAAAACTGTGTTTGTAGGCAAGCTAAAAACTCATTTGCTCTGGATTAAAGCCTCCTGCGTGAATCTGAATCAAAATGTTGGAGACATTAGTTTAGTGTGGGGGGGCCGGGGGGGCAAAGGCTCTTGAACTGGGCAGACAGGTCTCCGCTCCATGTGCCACAGGAGGTTGAGTGAAATAGGCTACTTCCCAGAGTAATCAATAGCTCCTGGGTGTTTGCTCTGGGGATGCTTTATGTCAGATAACAGGGAGATAAGACAGGGTGCTCATCTGCTGGCTTTTCTGGTCACTGAGTCGCAAAACGGAACCATTGTGTTTGTGAAAGAGTTGACAAGGAGAATTGAGAGGCTGTGAAGCATTCAGCCAGTTCTGCAGCAGACATGTGCTCTCTCCTCTCTCCCTCCCCCCTCAGGAAATAGTTTTAGGATACAAGAAAAATACCTGTGGCACCTTAGAGACTAACAAATTTATTTCAGCAGAAGCTTTCGTGGGTTAAGAACCCACTTCATCAGATGCATGGAATGGAACATACAGTGGATTGCCACTCCATACAGCTAAATGCAGTGCCTTGCATAATGACAGGTTTCAGTGTAGTAGCCGTGTTTTAAGAGCCAGCGGAGTGGTCCCATCTCGGGTTGGAGGGCCCTGAGTTCAGGGTTCCAGCTTAATCTGTGGTGGATGTTTTTAAAAAACTGCAGCTTAAACAAATTGTTTCTCTCGTGTGTTAGATGTTACACCAGGGGTGGGCAAACTACGTCCCACGGGCCCGTCCTGTCCGGCCCCTGAGCTCCCGGCTACGGAGACTCCCACCTCTCCTCCCCTCTCCCACTGTCCTCCCGCCCCCGCAGCCTCAGTGTGCCGCGCCGCCAGCGCTCTGGCCCGCCACCCCTGGCGAGCTCCTGCCGCTCTGAGCGGCATGGTAAGGGGGTGGGCTGCGCGCTCCTGAGGGGCCTCGTGTCTAGCTCCGGTGGGCTGCAGTCAGGGGACAGGGAGCAGGGGGGGTTGGGTGGAGTCCTGGGGGTGCAGTTAGGATGGGGGGGTCTCGGGAGGGGACGGTCAGGGGACAAGGTACAGGGGGGGTTGGATGGGTCGGCGGTTCTGAGGGGGGCAGTCAGGGGGCGGGAAGTGGGTGGGAGTCGGAAAAGAGGGCGGGGCCAGGCTGTTTGGGGAGGCACGGCCTTCCCTACCCGGCCCTCCATACAATTTTGCAACCCCGATGTGGCCCTCAGGCCAAAACTTTTACCCACACCTGTGTTACACTCTGTTTATAGAGCCCTAGAGCTTAAGGCCAGAAGGGCCCCCCAGATCATCCAGTCTGACCTTTTGTATCTCACAGGCCACCGACAGCACCCGGCACCCGCACACTAAACCCAACAACCATTATCAGAGCAAAGTATCACAACCCCAGAGACTGGACTGCTCTGTCCTACAGGCAGAGAATAGGAGGGACCGAGATGCACCAGTGCTCAAGGCCCCCTCAATGATTAAGTGAGATATTCCCAGATAATTCTGCGAGTGACCCGCACCCACACGCTGCAGAGGATGGCGACACCCCCCGCCAGGTCCCTGCCAAAATTCCTCCCCGGCCCGTGCTATGGTGATTAGCTAGAACCCTGAGCATATGAGCGAAAATCAGCCAGCCAAGCACCTGAGAGAGAGCATGCTCAGTGCTACCTCAGAGCACTGACCGAACCCCGCTCAGTGTCCTGTCTTTAGCTGTGGCCATCCCTGATGCTTCAGAGGGAGGAGATTCTAGAAAACCCAACAGAATACAAAGGGGTGGGGGAATCCCTTCCTGACCCCCGTAGTTAGCCGGCTGAACCCCTGAAGCATGAGCTTTTGGGAACGGAAAACAAAAACTGGAAGTGAGCCCCAAAGCTGCCAAGCCCTGCCCCAACCATCACAAGCAATCCCGTCATACAATCACGCTCATAAATGTGTCCAGCTTTCTCTTAAAACTAAGGAAGTTGTTTGCCCCCATAACTCCTATTGGGAGGCTGCTCCAGAGCCTCGCTACTCTGATGGTTAGAAACCACCTTCTCATTTCCACCCTGAATTAGTTCATCCCCATTTGTTCTTGTGCCGACCAGGGCCGGCCCTAGGTTTTTGGCCGCCCCAAGCAAAAAAAAACAACCCCATAAGCGCCGCGCCCCCCCCCCCCCCCGCAACGCCAGCCAAAACACCCCCCCCCCCCAACAACGCCGCCCTGCCAAAACGCTGGGGGGGGGGGGCAGCGGGGAGGGCTGCATGCCCGCTCCCCCTGCTGCCCCGCTGGGCGCCGGCGGGGAGCGGAGCACGCCGGCGGCCATGCTGCCCCGGCCGGGGCGCCGGCAGGGAGCGGAGCACGCCAGCGGCCACGCTCTCCTGGCCGGAGCGCCGGCGGGGCAGGGCGGCCAGCCCGGCCCCAGCCCCGCTCTCCCGGCCGGAGCGCCGGCGGGGCAGGGCGGCCAGCCCGGCCCCGGCCCCGCTCTCCCGGCCGGAGCGCTGCGGGGCAGGGCGGCCAGCCCGGCCCCGGCCCCGCTCTCCCGGCCGGAGCGCTGCGGGGCAGGGCGGCCAGCCCGGCCCCGGCCCCGCTCTCCCGGCCGGAGCGCTGGCGGGGCAGGGCAGCCAGCCTCTCCCCGTTCTCCCGGCCGGAACGCTGCGGGGCAGGGCGGCCAGCCCGGCCCCGGCCCCGCTCTCCCGGCTGGAGCGCGGCGGGGCAGGGCGGCCAGCCCGGCCACGGCCCCGCTCTCCCGGCCGGAGCGCGGCGGGGCAGGGCGGCCAGCCCGGCCACGGCCCCGCTCTCCCGGCCGGATCGCTGCGGGGCAGGGCGGCCAGCCCGGCCCTGGCCCTGCTCTCCCGGCCGGAAGGCTGCGAGGCAGGGCGGCCAGCCCGGCCCTGCTCTCCCGGCCGGAAGGCTGCGGGGCAGGGCGGCCAGCCCGGCCCCGGCCCCGCTCTCCCGGCCGGAGCGCTGCGGGGCAGGGCGGCCAGCCCGGCCACGGCCCCGCTCTCCCGGCCGGATCGCTGCGGGGCAGGGCGGCCAGCCCGGCCACGGCCCCGCTCTCCCGGCCGGAGCGCTGGCGGGGCAGGGCAGCCAGCCTGGCCCCGTTCTCCCGGCTGGAACGCTGCAGGGCAGGGCAGCCAGCCCGGTCCCGCTCTCCCGGCCGGAGCGCTGGCGGGGCAGGGCAGCCAGCCCGGCCCCGCTCTCCCGGCCGGAGCGCTGGCGGGGCAGGGCAGCCAGCCCGCCCCGCCACAATATGTTAATTGGGGGAAAAAAAAAACAACCCTGAGCGCCGCCCCCCAAGGTGCCTCCCCAAGCACGTGCTTGGTAGGCTGGTGCCTGGAGCCGGCCCTGGTGCCGACTTTGTCCTCTAGCTTAAATAGCTCTTCACTTTCCATGGTATTTACTCCCCTGCTTGGGTATCAAATGCAAAAATCTAAAGTTAATGACACATTAAGGTTGAGAAATCAAGTGCACAAGTCAGCCAGATGTCTATTGTGCTAACTTGGTCTCGTTGCAAGACCTGTGTATTTTTGTGGCAGATGTTTAATATCACAGAATAATACACTGTTTATATCCAAAGAAAACTCTTCCCATGTGCAGTGTGGCTAAATTGGGGTTGCCTTAGGAAAATCAAACTTATCATTTCTGACTTCTCAGTGTCGCATTAACAGTGGGTTTTATTGTCATTTAATCTACTTAGTTTTGACAAAGAAACAAAAGGAGAATTAAAGATCAGTGGGAAAGTGGACGACACATTAAGGGCAGATGTCCTGCACACACCCAGCTCTGAACCACAGTAGCATAAAAGCTAGTAGAAAATATTCTAACAAACAAACCAGTTTTAAACCTCCCTAACTTTTTAAATACTGAACAGGTTTTCTTCACATTTGAGCTTTTTTCCTTCCTGAGTGAGGACTCTGAAACAAGCCAGCTTTGATGTTTCTGGCATGAACTATTTGAATCGCAGAGGAGCAGTAGTTTTAATCCTAACAGGGTATTTTACTTTATGGTGTTTAACAAGTGTGTAATTCAGAAATGGCTGCATTGATTTAGCTCAAATCTTCCAAAACAAAGTCCACCTTTGGGCTGACCCCATGGATGGAAGCTTTTGACCCAAAAGCAATTTGCCTGAGCGAGTTTTAAAAGCAACCGAAAATGGTGAGTGAGATCGGAACGCAGAACTCTGTCAACGACATCATTCGCTCCCCGTGAACGCTGTGACTGCCACCTGTGTATTTATTATCTCCATGTACGGTGTATCGAGACCATTCCTGTTTGTGTGCGATGATTTATAATCTTCTGCCTGCCTTAACTATATACAACAGTGTGTGAAATTGCTCCTGACGCCTTCTAGCGCTCTTTGATGCAACTCTCATGTCTCATCATTCAGTGTAAAAGCATTTACTTTTCTACATTGGGGTTATGGATGGGGGGGGCGGTTCCCCTTCTTCCCCCACCCCCTTTTCCTTTTCAAAAAAGAAAATTTGAGGAGAAAAGGCAGGGGGAGGGGAAATAAACAGGAGAGGAAGTAGAACACCACCAGTAAGAAAAACCATAACATTCATGGAGGATAGGTCCATCAATGGCTATTAGCCAGGATGGGCAGGGATGGAGTCCCTAGCCTCTATTTGCCAGAAGCTGGGAATGGGCGATGGGATGGATCACTTGATGATGACCTGTTCTGTTCATTCCCTCTGGGGCACCTGGCATTGGCCACTGCCGTAAAACAGGATACTGGGCTAGATGAACCTTTGGTCTGACCCAGTATGGCCGTTCTTATGCTTTTATGGAAAAGATTTTGCAGAAAATTCTTAATTTTCACTCTTCCGCTTCTCTTTGCTCTTCCTTTTTATTTAAAAGGGCCTCAAGCCCTCTCTGATCTAAACTTTTCCTCAGCTGATTTGGCTGTGCATTTCACTTGAGAAAGTAAAGGCTAGTGCCTTGCCAAATTTCACCTTGCAGCTCCCTGCAAGTTAGCCCACAGAGTGGTTTGAAAAAGATGTTTCAATAATGGGGAAAGTGGGGGGGGGGTTACTTTCCTCACATTCAAAAATGGTTAAACCATTTTCATTCAGAACACACACACACACACACACACACACACACACACACACCCTTACAAGGCAGAGCCTGATCCTGGAAAGTTTCAAGAAGTGCCGAGTGCCTGTGAATAGAGGATCCGCTTGGAAACTTCTGTGTCACCTGATGCTACCTTACGGAGTTCAGTGCTGCTCTCACCACAATAATAATGTGAGCCTCGTTTGGCTTACTCTGAGTGCTCACTGTTAATTAAAGTCATCTCATTAGCCAACTTCTCCTTCAGGGAGGGGGAGTTGTTAAGAAGATTGCAGAGATCTTCTGTCTGGCCCAAGATTGGCCAGGAAGGCCTAAAGGGAATGATACATCAATGGAGAAGCCATGTTTCTGTCTGGAGTGCTGCAGTGACTGAAAGAGATTAGCAGGTGGGATTCTTTTTCAGTGTGTCTCTCTGTCTGTTTTATGCTGCCTCCCATCACCTTAGCCTCTGGGCACCTTCCACGTAAAATCATTAGAGAAGTCCCTAGTGGTGGACTTCATGGAGGCTTTGGTGCTTCTCCCTGTTGGGTGGCCCATGTCAGCACTTTGGTCTGTCAGGTGTCCCTGCTCATCAGGGGTCTTTAAATCTAGCGTTGAGGATGTCACTAGCTCAGCCAGAGGTTAGGGGTCTGTTGCAGGAGTGGGCAGGTGAGGGTCTGTGACCTGCGGTGTGCAAGAGGTCAGACGATGATCAGGATGGTCCCTTCTGGCCTTAAAGACTGAGAGTCTGACTCTTTCACAGAGCAGCAGGGGAGAGAATAGTGTTTGAAAACACAGGACGATGTACTTACAGACATTGGCCCGGGGGTTCAGTAGCAGGTGTGGGATCCAAAGCTGCTGCCCGCTTGGGTTTCTTTTCATTTGTAAATTGACTAGCTTTCATGTTGGCAGTGTGTGTGTCGTTCCCCCCCCCCACACACACACACACACACACACCCATCTCACAGTGTCTGTTTGAAGTGAATTTTGTTTAACTTTCCCTTTGGCGGCAGATGAAGAAGCCCTTGTGAGCGTCTAAAGGATGTGTCTGAAGAAAGTAGTTTTTTATTGAAAAATATAATGGTGCCACCCGAAGTGTGATTTACTGCAGGGTCCACTTCTCGGACTTGATAATATATTTCTATTCGATTCCTTTCGTTTGCTCTCGTTCCCTTTAAGAGTGGCAAGTTTCTCTGTCTGCCTGACACCTTCTTAGGCTTAGGCAAAATAAATGTTGATTTTCATCAAAAGTAAGAGCATTGGAAGTACTAATTCTCCAGCGCTGCTGACAAGCTCAGCAAAAGCTGCTCGGGTTCCCACAAAGGGCTGGCGATCCAGCCCCGCTCCTCTTTGGAAGCAGTTCAATCATCATAATGAAAAAGGGGCTTCTTATCCTAGCTTTCGCTAACTAGAAATTATATACCTGGTTCCCGGAAGATAGATTGCATTGCTCCCGAAATACAGAGGGTGGTATAGAGTGAAGGCACGCACAATGCGGCACAAGATTGATCACACAATTTGCAGAATCTACCATGCACAAAAAAAGAGAATATATTTTTGTTTGCAGTTGTCGGGCCTCTCTGTCTCTGGGCAAAGGGGGCAAGATATGGGAGAGGACAGAGGTAAAGTTCGCCCCCTTTGTCGAGTTTTGACCAATGTGTTGTAGGATCACACAGAAACTATTTATTAAAAGAATGACTGTGGAGCCTGTCGTTCCAGTCAGTGCAGGCTTTCCATCCTCTGGATGTTCCCTGATTTGGCTGAATTCCCCATGTGCATTAGATTACATTGTATTTAAAAGCAATTGTTCATTTCGATGGGTTAGGGTTTTTAAAAACTTTTTATTGCTTTGGAGATAATTAATATACTTCGGGTTTCTCAAGGTAGAAGCAAAACTTTTTCAATGGCCCCATGTGTCTCCTGGAGAGGAATTGGGAGGCCCGGGTTCAAGTCCCCGCTGTGTCACAGACTGTCTGTGTGACCTGTGGGCAAGACATAGGCGCAGAACCTCAAAGGTATTTGGGCGCCGAACTTCCAGTCAGCTTCCCACGTGTACCCTGGGGATAACAGCACTGCCCTGCCTCCCGGGGGCGTGGGGAGGGGAAATACATGAAAGATTATGAATTGCTTTGAGATCTACCGATGAAAAGCTCCATAGAAGAACAAGGGATTACTTTGTTATTTTTACCCTGACAGATTTGAAGCCTGTCTGACACTGATTCACATACAGGCTTGAGGGAAGGCCAGGGCTAGTACATGTAAGAGAAAACCCTCTCCCCTGTGGTCCTAGGGAGGGCTGAGATGTATTTGTGCAAGGACCGACCTAAGCAGTGAATGGGGCAAAGGGGCGCAGATACCCCAGAAGCTCTAAAAAGAGCACCTGTGTCCTACGGGGAACCTGGTTTCAGTGGGGCTCCATGGAGGTGTTACGGGTCCACCTGCGTGGATTGGATTGCAGGATCGGAGGATAGGAAGGATGGCCTAGTGGTTAGGGAAGAAGACTGGGGATCAGTTTTCTGCTCTGCCACAGATTTTCTGTGTGACCTTGGGCAAGTCCCGGAACCTCTGTGTGCCTCAGTTCCCCATCTGTACAATGGGGATAATACCCAACCGGGGTGCTGGGAGGGTCAAATCCATTCATGTCTGTGAGGTGCTCAGATGCTGTGGTGAAGTGAGCCACGGGAGCACACCCCTCAGGGCCTGACAGTGTGTTTGAAAAGTGGTAGATTGACAGTTCCAATGCCAACTCAACACCTGAGGGGGAGGTGTTCCAGCTAGCTTAGCCGAATGGGGATGTGTCGGAAATGACTGGTCTTGCCATTCACTCAGCAGTCATAGGCCTACGGTGCCTGGTCCAACTCCCGTTAAAGTCAGTGGGAGTCTTTTCTTCTTGAAAGTGCTGTGCCACAGTGAAACCTTCACAGAGTCCCTTTGAGGGAAGCAAATATTATCTCCCTCCTGCTTCTCGTAGCTAGGTAAACTGAGGCAGGGAGATTAAGGGTTTTTTCTTAAGGCAATGGCTGGAGTCAGGGTCGGAATTGAGAAACTGGTTTAAACCTAAAAACAGCTTCTCACCTGTTTTGAGTGTTGTGTATTTTGAAGCACTAGCTGAGGCACTTGTGGATGCTAAGTTAATTATATAATAAAATTCACACAGGAAAGCACCAAGTAATCTTTACAACCAAGTATATACAATATAGAACCGACAATAAACCCAACCAACCAATTTAAAAATCTGCACAAAGATCTGGAAGCTCAACGTAGTCAACAAAAGTTTTGTAAAGATGTTTTCAAAACATCTCTAAATTTCTCCATCCATTATATTTATTATTTAAATAGCTCTTTGCGTGTTCAAAGTCCTGTACCGGTATTAGCTAACAACGTCCCACAACCCTGCTCTGAGGTAACTGGACTGTTTGATATTATCATTGTTTTCCTTTGAAACTGATCAAAGGAAAAACTTGTATGCACAGCACATTGTTAACTAGTAGGACTCACTGCCACAAGATATTAAAGTCATGTTCTATTCAAGTGGGTGCTGGGGAAAATATAACAGAAGAAGGAATGAAAGTGAAGGTTGGAGAAGAGCCCTAAACAGGTGGGGAAAGGGATGGGGAAGAGAGGAAGGAAGGAAGAGTGAGTTAGACAAATAAAAGCCAACGAAGAGGGTATTCGGAGGTCCATGGATGGCGTACAGCCATTTTGGTGGGATGATGCGTAGTACTGGATGCCCTGGTCTCATGTCTTCCTCCTTTAGGTCCTAGGTTGCTCATTCAGGAAAACGACGTTTACTCTCCGTGCCTTGTGTGCACTATGTAAAAAATGCCACGATTGGCTCAGAAATACAGTGAGCGAAACTCACCACTGCTGCTCTGTCACTGTATGAGATGGGGGAGCCTACCTGCAGGGGATTGGTAATTAGGCCTTTAACCTCAAGGCTGCAGGTTCAAATCCGGCTGTGGTCAATTCTGACCAAAAGCGATTGCCAGGACTGAGCGCCATTTCTGGCAGATCGGCATCCATGTGATGGAAACCACTATTACGATGCACGTTTGGAGTCGCCTTGCTGGTCGTTCGTTCAAAGGTTGAATGGGTCATGGAGACTGAACTCCCCTCTTCCTCTTAGAGTGGGTTCAGACAGTACTGGGTCAAAGTTCCTTGTTGGGTTAGCGTTGGGCAGAGCATGCATTGCCTGTGTTGTACCAACCACTTCACTCTCCAGCGCCGCTAGTCTGATACCTTTTCTGTCACCGAGGCGCTGTGGGGAGAATCGGGTGCTTTATAACTGCCAAGGAGTTCCGTGACACAGTGGGAAGAGACGGGCCACTGGACAGGAGGGCAAGTGGAGACACAGACTGGGTTAAAGCTTTAACGCAGTCTGTCACTTTTGGAAATTCAGTAGCAGTAAACATCACTTCTCATCATAGCTCAGTGGTTTGAGCATTGGCCTGCTAACCCCAGGGTTGTGAGTTCAATCCTTGAGGGGGCCATATGGAGATCTGGGGCAAAAATTGGGGATTGGTCCTGCTTTGAGCAGGGGGTGGGACTAGATGACCTCCTAAGGTCCCTTCCAACCCTGATATTCTATGATTCTATGATTCTCACCATGTGCCTCTTCAGTCCCCCTGCTGCCTGGGGAGACCACGCAGAAATAATTTCACTCATCGTGGTGGTTTCTCTGATCTGACTACTACTAATTGCAGCGGTGTAATTATGAGTTAGCGATCATCTGAAGTATTAAGGCTGGAAGCCACCTGCTCTTGTTGGGATCACCTTATACCTGCCCATGCTGGGCTAGTGGGAGCTATTTACATTCTCAACTGTGTCCTTATTTAAAAAAAAAAAAAGCTCAACATATCCAGACTAACACGGCTCCCCCTCTGATACTTAAAAAAAAAAAACAGTTTGTCCCGGGTCAAAACTTCCCTGACTCTTGGATTGTTCTTGCTGTGCTTTGCAAGTGTGTTAAAGGGGACGACACAGACCCTTTATTGGGGAAGACAGGATCTCAGATCAGTAAAAATCTTATGGAAATTTTTGTCCCTCCAAGATGACGAATAGTTTTTCCTGGTGGTTTTTTGGTTTTAATTCCCCTCTCCTCTCTTTGAGGTTCATAATTAAGATTAAGCCGCACGTAGATAAGAATTTTCGCGATTAACATCCCATCAGAGCCTCTTGGGGGGAAGTGACAGGCGATTTTACAACATGCCTCTAAGAATTTCATAGCTCCTCGTAAAAAATAAATAAATAACCTCCCCAGAATTTATGGCGGTGGGCCTGACGCTGGATACTGTCCTTCAGCAGAGGAAGGAAACATACCGCATGATTAAATATCCCCCCGCTGATGGCTAAGAAAACACAGCTGACAGGAATGGTAAATACATTCTCTTAAGGTAAGTATCCTCTATGGACTGACTCTCTCGAATCATGTGGTCTTCACTCAGTTTATTTTATTCTACACCATCTTCCGGCATAAACTAACCTGCCAATATTATCGTTCAGAAATATTGCCAGGCTAGTTTCGCAGCAATAAATCTTAGTTTGTTTGTTTGTTTTATTTATTTAATGTCAAGTCTTGGATTGGTGGGGGGAGGGGGGACGGGTTGCCTGGGACGGGTTGCCTCTGCTCTTCCCCTCCATCCCCCCTCCCCAGCTCCCTCTGCACCACTAATTAGTCCCTCTGAAGTGGATTGAGTCGGGTGGCTTGACTGCAGTTCCAGTTGGAGGCTCCTGATTTTAAGTCCTTAGTGGTGCAGATTCGCTGAGTTCTTGCAGACTCTGCTTTTGCCATCGGATGCTGCTTGCCTCCACCTTTCTTTCCCCCAGTAAGTGCAGTGCTTGTGAGTTTCACAGATGGGTTTCCATTCAATCAACGCTGTATGTTAATTGTTCTTTCTTACTCAAGCATTGGAAATGCGGACTTTGCAACCTACGTGCCATTCTCCTCTTCACCCCCTCCCTCCCCGATCATCCTTTTGTCTCCGTGCCCTGACCAGTCTGGTCTTATTTGGGCTATCTAAAGGATTGGCAAGGAGGCTTCTGGTGGCTTATCTTCCAACCAGGAGAGAGCAGACTTTGTGGTGTGGATGTTCATAGCTCAGGAACGGATGGTGAAGGGCCCAATAAAGTGTGGGCAAGAAGTTTGATCTGGTAAATCAAACTCCTGAAATCAGGACTCCTGGGTTCGGTTCCCAGCGCTATCGGTGACTCAGCGTGTGACCGTGGGCAAGTCACCTCCCCTCCCTGTACCTGTGAAGCGGGGATAATCGTCTGTCTCCCAGAGAGAACCAGTGTTTGCAAATCACACTGAGATCCTTGGATGGAAGATGCTACATAAGCACCAAAGTAGTATCATTTTAGTCGAGTGCTTTTAGGCTCTTTCTGCAGGGATAGACTGGAAAAGGAGCCCCTATGCAAACTTGTAAATGCCCTGGTATATAATACTGTCCTTTGGGGGGGAGGCCCGTGGGGTTGGTTGTTTCTCTGTCACTGTGCCTTTAAAGCTGTCTTAGTCCATGTCACAGGTGACTAATTGCCGAGTCCCCAGTGACTGCTGTGCGTCCCTCTGATGTATGGGTGTTATATTAAGGGTGGAAAGGTGCTAAATGAGCCCTCTTTGTTATACGTAAATTAGCTCAAAAGTCATGAATCAATGCCACTCACACCCCGAGGACGTTTGGTTGCCAAGTTTAACAGGGAAGACAAATAAGACTTCCCCACCCCTGGCCACGAGAGTCACTGGGGAGCCAAGTGGGCTGAGGCACCGACGTGACCCGTCCCATAATCATCCCCCCACCCCCACCCCCATCACATGAAATCCCAGCAGAGTCCGAGGGAGGAATCCCCCGAACGCTAGGTGAGATTTTAGTGGACGTTCTTCCAGGGGCCGTGACAACCTGAGCTCAGGTTAAGGTCTGGTTTGTAAATGGTTCGGGGTCTCCTGCCCTTGGGGCGTGGAAACCTGAACCCCTGTAGCATCGGCCTGCCAAGAAATTTAAACCCGCTACCCCTCCAGGGGGTGAGCTCCAGGGCCTGGAGCCATCTGCTCCCCTTGCCTATGGGATTCTTAGCTCGCCAGTCTCCTGCCGTCTTACCTGGTGCAGCCTGCGGGCCCACACAAACCCAACCATCCCTTTCCAAGTGTGCATTTGTCTAATGAAGCAGCAAATTCCTGACCACCCCAGAGACTCCCTTGACCACGTCCATCCCCGACTGTGTTCCTGCGGGAGGGCCGTTTGTTTCTACATACTCAAAACCTTGTAGTTCTCTCATTCCCCCCCTGGGCTCGCCGGCGTGCAAGCTGTAACACGTTTTTAATCGGCGTCCCGAGCGCTCTCTTGTGGCCTCTGGTACAGGAACGGGCAGCTGTACAGCCCCACACCCATGGTGCTTGGGAACAGGGTAACTGTATCCTACTGGCTTCCAGCGGAGAGGCCCGTGAGAGGAGCCTCATTCCTTGGGATTCCTAGAACTCCGCAATTCCAGCCAGCAGGCTGGAGCTGGCGTGTGCCGAGCTGAAGCGTGGCAACTTCGTGCCCCCTCTGAAGAGCTCTGGGGGCAGGGAAGGGAGCAGGGAGGGCTACAAGTGAAATGAGGTCAGGGGGGTCTGGAAGTCCTTCGCTGTGAAAACGCTGCTCCCACAGGTTAAGCTTAGCGCTAAAGCAGGGACTCCAGGAGCATGGCCTGCAACCTAAATGCAGCCTGCACCTGCCCTTCTCTTTAATACTCAGGGTGCAGCTCAGGATGGAGCGTTGCACGGCGGGACTGTGGTTTCTGTGACCTGCACCGACACATGGAAGGCAGGACAGCTGCAGCCTGCTCCATTATGTGCCCGTTGGGTGCAGCGCTTGTTTGGGCGTTGGCTTTGATCTAATACCCCCTGTCTCTGGGGATGGCCGATCTCTGGTTTGGTCTAAAATGGTCTCATCTCTCTGGTTCCAAGGGGACTGACTTCACCAGGGCAGGGTGAAGAGGGGACTTTCCAGAAGGAGCCACCAGCAATATTGGCCCTCCTTCTCCCCGGGGGGCGGGTCTGTTACCCAGTACGGTTTGGAGCTGTCTAAGCATTTCCAGGGCTAGCTGGCTGAGAGGCTGTGTCCCCCTGGGGACGTTCTCTGATGGAGGGTGAGACACTCGGGCCCCAAGGCAATCTTGCTCCCATGGTTAATGCAGGGTCCGGAGAGGTACTTTGGGAGATTTCAGCTGATCAGGAGGGGTGGCCAAACGCTTTTAGGCAGTAACTCACGCCAGGTCTCAGAACATTTGGCTCTTCTGTCGCTTCCCAAGTGGTCCAGGAAGTGTTGGGTGGCAGAGCCAAACTATCCCAGTGCACAGATGCCGGGTAATAGACTCCGTACAAAATGCAGAGGACTGTGCCCAGCCCCTAACATCCGGAAGCAGATCATCGTTCTCCATTCCTGTCCCTGATCTCTCCTCCCCTTCCAGCTCAACAGCTGTGGTCTCTCGCATCTGGCTGACTCACAAGGGGCGCTGACACCAGACCAAGAAGAGGCCACAGAGCAGGGGAATGGCCTCTTGTAGGGGTGCCTGCCGACTGAGGCCTGTATCCTGGCCAGCAGTGACTCTGAAGTGGATTTGAAGGGTGATAGTGGATGAAGAACTGAACACGAGCTCCCAACGCAGTGCCGTGGCAAACAGAGCTAATGCTATCCTGGGAGCAGGGAGCGGAGTTTGCAGACAGCGGTGGTGAGACCAGTGCTGGAGACTGCGTCCAGTTCTGGCATCCACATTTTTAAAAGGGTGATGAAAAATTGGAAAGGGTTCGGAGAAGAGCCACAAAAAGGACTCCAGGGTTGGGAAAATGCTTTACAGTGAGAGACTTGGAGCTCAATCTGTTTATCTGATCAAAAAGAAGATCAAGAGGTGATCTGATTACATGGGAGGAAAATACCCGGTACTAAAGCATTCTTTAATCTTTCAGAGAAAGAACCAGTGGCTGGAAGCTGAAGCCAGACACGTTAAGTTAGGAATAAAGCACAATTTTGACAGCAAGGGTGATTAACCACTGGAACGAACCACCAAGGGAAGCAGTGGATTTTCCATCTCTGGGCTCTGTCCTTAGTCCCCTTCTCCCTCTACACCTTATCTCTGGGTAATTTCATTCACAAACACAAATTCAACTACTGTCTCTGTGTGGATGACTCAGATCTACTTCTCTGCTCCAGGCCTGCCACCTTCTGTACAAACTAGCCTCAGCCTGGCTTTGTCCATCTTGTAGATGTCTAGACGTGAGCTGAAGCTCAATGTGGCTAAAGCAGAGTTCCTAATCTCCCCCTTCCGCCCCTCTCCCTACCCCCTACCCAAGCCCTCCCTGCGACCTCCTTTCTTGACAACTGGTCAACATCCTGCCTGTCACTCAGGCCCGGAACCTGGGCGTCATCTTCGATTCTGACCCCTGTGTAGGTCCAAACAGCCACTCTATGTCTTAAGCCTTGCAGATTCGCTCTGCACAACACCTGTAAGGTCCAGCCTTTCCTATCCATCTGCACAGAGAAAGCTCTGGACCATCCGTGAGCCCTTCTCTTTGCCTCCCTCTACCGGTGACTCCCCCTTCTCTAGCACTTCAAACATAAGCAGCTTGTCTTCACTTTCCCTTCTTGGCCTGTGCCCACCCTACCCAACATCTCAGTCAGTAACGCAACACCAGCATCTATTGCCCAGTTGCTAAATTGTCAAACAAGCCCCCTTAGAGCTTTCTCCCATGTTGTCCCTGACACCCGGGAGGAACTGCCTGTAAACTTCTGCAAAGCCCCTTCACTGTCCACATCCCTCTCTCCTTTGGTGTGATGCCGCCAAGAATCACGACAAGAGTTAGGCTGCTGGTGTCCTGAGCCCACTGGCTCGCACGCTGACCAATCCTGGGTCGTGGTTTCATTGCACTCCTCTCTGTCTGTCTCCATCTGTTGTCTCTTGTCTTATGCATGTCAGCTCTGTGGAGCAGGGGCTGTCTTTGTGTTCTGTGTTTGTACCGAGCCTGGCACAATGGTGTCCTGGGTCAGGACCGCGACTCCTAGATGATACGACGTACAAATGACGATAACTAATCATCTCCCGGTGTCTCTAAGGCAGGACTGTTTGCCTTTCTGGAAGACATGCGTTAGCCAAATACAAGTTAATGGACTCGGGACAGGGGTGAAATTCTGGGCCTGTGTTATCCAGGAGGTCAGATGAGCTGATCTATTGGTCCGTATTGGCCTTAAAATCCGTGAATACCCAGCAGAGCTGATGAAGAGCAAAGGGTTCCACAGCTGTGATGCCTCAGGACCAAACTCATCTCTCACATCCTAGGGCAGTGGTTGATTCATGTCTCCTAATCCAGTGTTTCTCAACCCGATACCAGGGACTGGCTTGCTGCCTTCCTAAACTGCGTCAGGGAGATCTCCAGGACCATCGCCAGTCCATGGACCGGCCATCGAGAGACTGTTCTGGATGGAGCAGGACCCGCGGGCTCATATGGATCAGTTGGAAGGAATCCATCTAGATCGGGGTTTCTCGAACTTCATTGCATCGCGACCCCCTTCTGACAACAAAAATTACTACACGACCCCAGGAGAGAAACCCAAACCTGAGCCCACCCGAGCCCCGCCAAAGCCTGAGCTCCACCATCCCGGACGGGGGAGACCAAAGACCAAGGGCTTCAGCCCCAAGCAGGGGGCCTGTAACCTGAGCCCTGCCACCCAGAGTTCAGCTCTGGCCCTAGGCGGTCGGGTTCGGGCTCTGGGCCCCAGCAAGTCTAAAGCCAGCCCTGGTGACCCCATTAGAACGGAGTCACGACCCACTTTGGGGTCCTGACCCCCGGTTTGAGAACCACTGATCTAGATACGTGATAGCGTTGCTTGATTTGCACAAACAAAATCCCCATCCCCTGTATTGCATCCGAAGCGTCCGCCCGATGTTCTAGAGGCATTGGAGTTTTATCGCTGAGCTGTCATTGCTGTGCAGTAAAACAGATCAGATGCTCAGCCCCAAAATCCCTGAAGCGCCGCCTCCTCCCAGCTCTTCCTACAGGTGAGCACTTCTGTGCTGAGCTGTTCTCCCCTTTGCTGCGCAGCCGGGGGATGCATTTAACCGATCGGCTTTCTGCTGGGTGTTTCCTGGGGTGTGCCCCGCAGCTGTTCCTCCTTCACCAGGGCGCTGGCTTTCAGTGGCAGGGTGTGGCTGGAGGCAGAGCAGCAGGATTTCCCCCAGGTCTCTGTCCCGTTAATTGGAATTGAGATAGGCCCTGTTGTCTGCACCCTCCCTGCCCCAAGCTGCCTTTGTTACACCCCCCAGAACACCCTGGAGTTAACTCTTTGCTCGCTGGTGCTCAGATGCAGCTTCCTTCTCAGAGCACTCAGACAATGTTAGTCCCACCGTTGGCAGGTGCCCCCCGACTTTAATTCCTCTTTGCAGCATTTCTCCCCATGCTGGTGACCTGGCGTGACCCTGGCCCATGGCAACTTCTCGGGGACCCAGATCCCTGGGGGAACTGGAACAGGCAAATGCTTTGCTGCCCTGCTTGTCAGGGCTTGGCGAACCCATTGATCCTCTTGTCTGGGATCAGTAGGGCCAGGGAGCAGAACTGGGAGGGGGGAACCTGGGAGCATTTGTAGGGAGGTGAGTATGGGGGGGAGGGGGATGCAGATAGGTATGTATATGCAGGGGTAGGTGTGTATACCTGTGAGTGGGCACAGATAGGTGTGTGTACGGAGGTCTGGAGTGTGTGTATGAGTGGGTGCAGATAGGTGTGAGTATGCAGGGGAGTGTGTGTGTGTTCACGTGAGTGGGTGCAGGTAGGTTTGGGGGTGTGCGTACATGTGAGTGGGCGCAGATAAGTGTGTGTATGTGGGATGTATGTGTGAATGGGTGGGCACAGCTAGGTGTGTGACTGGGAGGGAGGGGGGGACGCATTTTAAAAATAGCTCAGAGCGCAGCGAGATGGCTCTTTGGGGGCGGGAAACGGGAGGGGCAGGAATATGGCAGAGCAAATACAGAAACCAATGTTAGCTCCTTGCGTGCTGGATACATAGGGAGGGTGTCTGTTCCCTAGGCCCGGGGCTGCACCCTGCCCTGTATGTAATGAGCAGAAAGGAGGGGAGCAGGCAGAGTTGATAAGGAAAAGAGGGAAGAACACACGTTCAGACACGGCAGAAAATGACATGGGTGTGACAGTGTGGAGGAAAACAGAAAGAAAAGCCCATCTCTGTTTGCAAAGCGTAAGAACCAGCAAGCGGACTGGTAATGTACCGTTAAACAGAGCAGTACACGTTGCAAAGGTGGGGAGACCTGTCGTTTCACCTGGGCTAGCAGGCTTAGTCCTGGGGCTAGCAAGTGCTGTCATTTGCATTCAGGCTGCTCCATCTTCCCCCTCCCCAGCAGGACTACTCCATGGCAGCACAGAACTGCTGGCAGTTCCTTCTTGGAAGCTGGAGGATTTACACTCCAAGGGGCCCATGAAGTCACTCTTATAACGTCCTTATTGAGTTGTTAATAGATAATTGGCCGTGGCATGTCAGCCTGCCCCTTGGCAAAGGTGAGCGTCAGCTGTTTGATGTAGCAGCAGATGATTTGAAATGAGGTGGTGCCTTCTGATGAGGTTGATTGTCTTGTACCTAAAGTCTGGGTGTACTGGCCCTATGCAATGATTGTGTGGTGAAGAGATGGAAGGGGGAGGAGGGTATGGAAGAAGTGGGACTAGCTACAATCAGTATCCACGTAATGGCTTCTCGGTGAAATATGCCCTCGAAAGCAGAGAACTTGTCTCCCCCTGAGTCCGAGAAGAGCTTTGAACTTTCCAAAACGGCCTGTCTCGTCCTGTGTGATGAGCAGGTGAATGCATGTCTCTAAAGCACTCTGAGAGCCTCAGGTGGGAGGGACGAGAGCAGCCCAGTGTTATTGCAAACCACTTTCCATCCCACTCCATGGCTGGTGTTTGCTTCCTAGCGCTCTCATGCAGTGAGAGCAAGCATTGTTTTCAAACTGAAATGAGGAAATACCCCCCCCAAAAAAACCCCATTCCTGTGTTCATTGTGCAGCTAGCCCAAGGGCACGGGCATCGCAGAGAAGGCGGGTTGCTAGGTTGCTCCGGGGAACAGAGAACATATCTGATGAGAGGACCCTTAAAAAGCTTGTCTGAAATGTAGCAAAAGGAAGGCTGAGAGGAGGCCTGATTGCTCTCTATAAATACATGCCGGGGGGGCGGGGGGGATGCTGAGGAGGAGGAAGAGCTATTCAGGCTGAAGGATAGTGTCGGCACAAGAGCAAATGCAGATAAACTTGGTCATCAATAAATTGAGGCTGGAAATTAGAAGGAAGCTTCTAACCTCAGAGCGAGGTTGTGGAGCAGCCTCTCGACACAGGCAGTGGGGGCAAATAACCGAACTGGTCGTAAGATGGAGCTTGGCACATTTCTGACCAGGAGGATCTGACGGGGTGGCCTGCGATAGCAGGGGACTGGGTTCAGTGACCCAGCGGGTCCCTTCCAGTCCTCGGTTCCAGTGACGGAAGCAGGATTAGAACCCAGATTCCTTCCCCTGTGTTCACACGACTGGCCCGAGCCCTGGTCTCTCACTAGCCTCACAGCAGAGGCTCCCTATTATGGAGAATCTCGTTTAGTGATCGTGAGCTTGGCATTGCCAAGACAGTCCCTGCCTCTGGCTGCTTACGGGGTAAGGCCCTGCCGGGTAAGACTAGACGCATTGGGAGACCCACATTTAGGGTTATTTCGGTTTTCCAATCTCCCTCCTTTCTCTCCTGTGGTTTGAAGTTGGGTGGGGAAGAGGTTTGCTGTGGGGTGGTGGTAGAAGCCAGCCTTTAGGGAAGGTTTGCTTGAGGAGAGGCTGGGAACTCGGCGTGCCGGGTTTGGGAGGTGGCTCATGGATGGAGACAGCGTGGAGGAAGGCATGATGATGGGAGAGGAAGGAAACCAAAGGGGTATGAGCAGCAGAGCAAGGGGAGCTCTAGGCCCAGGTGGGACTGAGCAGGACCCTGGGGGCTGGGCCGAGAGTGCAAATGGATGTGAGCTCTCACTCCTTGCCCCTTCCCCAGTAACACTGCCCGCCCACCCACCCCCACCTCCAGCTCAGTGAAAGAGGCTTAGTCACACTGGCTTAGCAGCAGCTGCTGCCCTCCAGCCCCACTGAATGCCACTAATTTGTTTTGTGAGTCAACCGGATGGCATCTGCCCAAGTGTTGGGATTCTCCAGTGGTTCACAGCTGCCAAGAAATATGGGCTTGTGTGTGTGTGTGTGTGTGTGTGTGTGTGTGTGTGTGTGTGTGTGTGTGTGTGTGTGTGTGTGTGTGTAAAATACATACACAATCCCTAGTCAGAACTGTAACGTGGCCCTCGGTGCTCATCTAGGCAACTTTCCATGTAAGGATTCCAAAGCGCTTTGCAATCACTAACGATGGCAAGGGGTGGAAATAGGATTTCCAGTGTATTGATGAGAAAACTGAGGCTGAGGAAATAATGGTATTATGTTAAGTGACGTGCCCAAGCTCAAATGGCAAATGAGTAGCGGAGCCAACAACAGAGCCCTGAGCTCTTACCCCTCGTCTTACCCACTAGACCGTCTAAAACGCACACTGCATTGGCACAGCCCACGTGTACACAGTTTGCTCAGAGTATAGTTTGCTCTGCTCTCTGCTCTGCCCGGAGTATCCGTAGGCCCGCTTCATAGCTCACATGAGAGACCCCGCTTTGGAAGCCGTGATTCAGTTCCCTGGCAAACAAATTGTTGGGTTGGCGAGCGGTGGGGGTCTGACGGCCGCTTCCTTCTGTGATGGGCGTCGCTGCGAGGCAGCTGGTTCAGCCAGGGGTATATTGCAGTGTGCTCGGAAGGTGAGGTGGCCCCTGGGCTAGCAGCTTCCTGGCCCAGCGGAGGATTTGAAGACGAGAACAGGGAGCTCTCGCTGTCCTTAGATCTAGACTAGCCCCTGTTCTTATCGCAGCTCCATCGGGGGGTGGAGATCATGGCCAGTGGCTGTGCTGAGAAGATGATCCCTTGGCCCCCTTGTAAGATCCCTTACTATGCGCGGCCACGGAGGGAGCTCCGGCACGGTGTCCAGGTGGTGCTCTCCGAATCCTGTTCCCCCGTGCAGGCAGGGGTCTGGCCTGGCCACGGATAAGGGAGCAGCGTTTGCCCCTCTAAGCCCAAATTATACCTCTAGCATGTGTGCATAGCTATCCTCTCCGGTGCTGTGACCCCTCTGCCCTTCCCACAATGCATCTGGGGCTCACCTCGAACCGCTTCCTCTGCCATAAATGTATATTCCTAAACTGTCAGCTACTACCATCACCGCAATCCTCACCTTCTGCTTTCTCCTTCTCCTTCCAGGGAAGCCGCTGCAGATCAAGCCCAGGCTGTGAGGTCAACTCCCTGGATTCAGCATCTCTCTGGCCGCCTCATGCCCTGGTCCATCCAACAGTCCAGCAGCCGAACGCCTCAGGGAACGCAGCGGCCGGGCTAGGCCTGGCACCTACCTCAGGACAGCAAGCCGGGAGGAGGCCGCCTCCTGCTTTGTGTTCCGTTCCAATACGTTCATTTGACCCGGAACCCGGTAACAGTAAATGTCCCAGGTCCCCCCAGCCCCGTCACGCAGGGAGGCAGCTTTGTAAGCGTTTTAATTTTGGAATAAATGATCTTTTAATCTGGTTTATTTAAAACAAACCCCTTCCCAAGCCCCTGTTTAACTTCAGTTTGCCCGGTCATTCTTGAGTTAGCCTGAATGACCTGTTGTGATCAGATTAGGCTAAATGGGGCCCATTGATCATACCTGCAGCCCTTTGCACCCGGGTTCTTGGTGCTGTGTTTGGAGCTTTGCAGTTGCAGTAATTCTCCTCACAGAGATTTGAGGAAGGGACAGGAATTAAAGAAACCGAACTCTGTTTCTCTTTAGTGCCGGGAAGCCGCATTGCCCAGTTGGGTGTATTTCAACAGCACTGTCTGGTAGTGGGAAATGATACTGCCTGATGTGAGGCTGGAGAGCTTCAGCCAGCCAGGAAGTGCAGCAATTGCCTAGAAACGAGGGTGTGAGCATCTTACAACCATCAGGATAGGAAGTTGTTTTGTGGGTGAGGAGTGTTGCTTTCTGTAGCAATGTGCTTAAGGGATATGTGTGACTCAAACAGAACAGGGGTGAGCTCTGAAGCCATTTCAAAGGCACAGTTATGCCCTTGGGCCAGGAAATTGGGGGTGTGTGTGTGTGTGTGAGGGGGAGAGAATTAGAGGAGTAACCTCTGTAGCCGCCTTGGGACGGGGGAGGGAAACATTTCTGAATTGAAATGTAAGCCCCCTAATATCTAATGCACATGGAGGAGTCTGTTTGCTAGTGATTTGTCTGCAGCTGGCAGGGCCCAAGAAATCCTGTGATCCCGCAGTGTGCGGTGGGGCTTTGCAGGGCGATCATCTTCCCCCATCCCTGTACCCCTCTAAGAGGAGAGGAAACCACAAGGAGATGCGGTGAGACTAAGGGGACAGAAGGTGAAGTCCGTAGTCAGTGTTGATTCCTTGTGATCCAGCTGCCTTTCCCGTCTGTGTCTGATTCATGCAAAGAGACCAGGAAAGCAGTCTGGTTCAGTATTCCAGGATAAAACACTCGGCTTGTAAAAGCCAAGGATGACAGTGTCTAGTCGGGAAAGAGAGAGGAGCCGAGGACTCTGAATTAGACTTTTGTTAATGCTGATTTCTCCTCTTCTTCGCTGTGGTAATGGCAGGGTGCAAGGAGACAGGTATAGATGGAACGTAGGATTCAGTGCCCTTCTCAACGTGTGCTGAGTTCCAGCTCGTTCAAGTCCGGGGAAAATAACCTGTTTCCTTGGTTTAGAAGCCAGCATGCTCTAATGATCTGACAGGTTCATATAATGATTGTTCAGTGCATCAGAGATGCTGTCTGCTTAGTTCCCAAATGTACAGGCCAAATGCCCACCTGGATAAATCCACCTCCACCCCCGAGAAGAGTTTGTAATATTCACAACTCCTTGGTTTCTTTCTTTTTAACTGGTGTGTTGACTGTGGTCAGACTGTAATGAAATGGAGCCCCAGCGCTGTGCTGAGAGATGATATAAACACAACAAGCATTTAGTTTAAATCTAGAGCTGACCCACACCAGACCCCCAGAGCCAAACACCTTTGCACCCGCTCTGCCTTTCACATACGGCTCCTATTCTGATATTGGCCTGAGCCAGACCCCTGGGTCCAGATACCCCGAACTTGGGAACATTCCAAATCCAAAGTGTGATCTGGGTCTGACTTTCACTCTCTCTAAACAGGTCCAACCAAAACCCAGCTTTGGGGCCTTCAGAATCAGGATCCAGACTTAGCAGCCTCCACCTGTCTCTAGTTAAAGCCAGACACATTTGCTAAAGCAGTTCGCAACTTTTCAGCCTGCGGAATGTGGGTACTAAATCGCTTGACTTTGACACACATGATGTCACGTATCCCTCTCGCCCCCTGGAGCTGGAAGTCCAGTTTGCATTAGGATAAAGGCACAGTTATCACGTGCCGATACCTTTCTCTCTCACAATTTCTGTTCATCCAAAGTTGCTCCAGCAGCACCCTCCTGAAGGGTGTTAGTTACTCCCCACGGTGGCATCGCTCAGTCACTTTGCATGTGAAGCCAGCTGCCACGGAGTTTGATTGAATTTTTTGCGGTGAGCGGTGGAATTTCCCCCCTTCTGTGAATCTGCCTGGCTCATCTCCTCCCTTCACCACAGAGCAACAAGCTAATAAAAGATTGATTGTAACTATAATTGCAATCTGCCGAGGTCAGCATTTCCTCCCCGGCTCCTCGCTGCACTGAGGGACGCAGGGAGCATGAGGGGGGTCGTTAGCAAACACCCAGTTGATTGGGCTGTTTTTATTTTCCCCACTCCGTTTCTTTATCTCCATGATTTAGCATCCTGTCGGTGCGTGTTCCTGCAGAGCTGAGGAGTGCTGGCCGGGCAACTTACCGAGGGCGCTGCAAGTGGAGAACTGCAGGTGCAGTTTTTCTCTTTTTTGTCTCCATCATTTTAAGCTGTACGGGGTGGAGGTGATTTTTAATGGGTGTCACTAAGTTTCCTAGGATAGCTGCAGAAATTCCTATCAAATCCAGACATTCCCATCAGATCCAGCATGCAAAAAGCGCTGAGAACCCCATAAGGCATCCCAGTGACATAACATACTCTGCCGTGAAGCCAAGGAGATCCATACAGGATACGTCACATCATGGGAGCGCTAGGACCTCAAGATTGAAAGCATCTACAGCAGCCAGGGAGATCCCCAGTGAGACTTCACACGCAAGGAATGGTCAATGAGAACGTTGCTTCAGTGGGGTTCCCTGGAATTAGGTCAGAGGATAGTCTAAGCATTCGGTGATCATGACCCTTGGGGCCAAATTTGTGTCTTGGTCACACCTGTGCAAGACAATGAGGGCTGAATGGGAGTATCTGAAGGCAAACTTTGGCCATCGTTGCTGCTCGAGAGATAGAGGCTGGAGAAGTAAATATTCTCAAGGCAAATTCACCTTATGGCCAGGAGCCAGCCTCAGTTTCCCCATTAGACCTTCCTGGCGTGGGGAGATACAGAGGGTACAGGGCAAAGGAAAATCCTGAACTGAATGGTCCCAGGAAAGCACCAGCAGCCCTGTCTCCTTCCAAACTCCTCCCTCTTCTAGTAGGGTGTCATAGTTGTTAGCTCGGTATCGTTAAATGGAACTCTGGGGTAGGTGGTGACGACGGTTTCACATCAGGTAGCTGGTTCCGTTCTCACTCCTCAGGCGGGCAGCATCCGTCGACACACGCAATGGGAGGTTAGCAAAATCTCACACCCTTGCGCCTGTCAAAAACATACGGACGGCTGTGTGTACATAAAATACAGACCCGCACCCGTGCCGGCCGAGTGCTGCCTAACTTGCCGCATATACAGGGAGCAAACCGTGCTGTCCCGGCGTCGCCAGTATGCCCCCCGTTGAAGCCCCTGGATTGCGAGGTGTGCACAGAGTTTGGCCAGCGTGTTTATCAGCGAAAGGGAAGAAATCAGAGTTAACGTGTGAACTCTGAAATCCAATAGCCAGGCACTTTTTATTGTCAAGGTCTTTTGGCAACATATTTCCCTGGGGGAGCCGTGCTCTCAGGTGCAGCGTCCTCGGCTTCGCGGTGACAGGAGAAGGGGCTGTAACGTATTCTCTTGGGGACAGTCGGCCGCCAGATGCATCACCCTCAGGCTTGCAGTGGTTGCAGAGGGGTCTGTAATGTCTCTGTCTTTCCGCTAAGGTTTCAACTGCTTTTTACCCCATTTTCTTGCAGGGGTGACAGAGAGGGTAGGAGACCGAGTGAAACTGAGGTCACATAGTAGGTCAGTAGCCGGTTGAGGTTAGATCCAGGGAAGTTTCTTGCCTTGATGTATATTTTATAGCCAAGCTGTTGCGTGTTTTGTACCGTAGAGACTTCCTTGGCTCTGCTGGTGTTCCAGGTCCCTGCCTGGACAGTGCTTGTCTCTTTAGTGTAACTCTGCTCTGCAGTGTTCTCCTTCCTTGACTTTATCGGGTAGAGATGGTGGCTATCCCGGTCTGTACATGCCTGCCTGCATTACAGCCACGCGACGTGTGACCCGTGAGTCAGCATTGCTGAGACGTATGCCTAGGAAGGTTCGACCCCGCTGGTGCACCATCCAGGCTGAGCTAACTCCCAGGGCCCCTGGCTGTCTCATCCATTCATTTGCTCTGCTCCAGGGTAGGATGATGTAAGGTTAACGATCCTCTTTAGGGACAATGGGCTTGATCCTGCAAGGTTCTGAGCACCCTCGACTCCTGGTGATGGCAGCAGGTGAGGAGGGTGCTCGGCCCTTCACAGGTGGTGCTCCCCACCTTCAGCACCAGGCCCATGTTCTGCTCTAGCTCCCCGCTCTCATACATGGCAGTGGGAATTGTGGGCCTGTTAGATTCCTCAGGAGCAATTCAGTTCAGGTGTTGGGGTGGGGACTGGCTCGTTCGTCTGCCAGGGCTTGGAATGGAGTTGATATCCTGTAACCGCGTCGTTCTGATCTGGTGCTTGATGTGAACGTTGCTGTATTTACTGCCAGGGCAGGGCTGAAATTCCTGTAGAGGGGAAATTAAATATGGAGAGGCTTGGAAACCTGTAATAGCCCAGAGAGCTTCTGACTTTTCAAAGTACCAGCTGCCACTCTGCAACTTCCAGGAAGAAGCGTCTCTTTAAGGGGGCTGAGGCTGGTTGTTTATAGGGTGTGAGTTACACCGCAGGATTTGTTCCAGGAGGGACTGACAGATAGATAGTGTTTCGCTCCACTGCCCAGCGTATCAGCTCTCGAATCGTGTACATTCACTGGCACTAAGTACAGCCCAAGCGGCCATGTAACTCGTTTCCAAACCCGAACGCTTTGGCACGCATCACGGCTGCCTCCGTGGGCTCGCTCTGCGCTCAGTAGCGGCAGGGAGGGAGCATAGTCCAGTGGGTAGGGCAGGTGACTGGGAGTCAAGAGACCTGGGTTCTAGTCCCAATTCTGACGTGGGCACGTGACCCCCTCAGTTTCCCCATCGTGATGTTACACACCTTCGTGAAACACGTGACAGCACGAAATTCAACTATTTGGGAGTCTCAAAAGTTCTGTGATTACTGTACAGCTGCCACGCGGACCCCGCTGCGTGCGAGACAATCCGCTTAGGCATTGTTACACCCAAACCCCTCACACGAGGACACTTTCATCCCAGGGGTCAATGAACCCGATGGTGCAATCCACTGGACAGTGGTGTCCCTGCGCAGTGTTTCAAAGGACAGATGAGAACGTCGGGCAGAAGATTCTTGAGTGCTTGACAGTTACACGTGAACCCTCCCTTAATCGTGCCGTGTATTAGAAGCCACCAAGAAGGGTCGTGCTCTCAGCCCACCTAGCTCCAGCCCCCAAAAGCAAATGCCATGCTCCCTCCCCGGTGAACTGGGACACTGAAAGGAAAGCCAGACATGACTCCAGCTGTCTGTGCTACCCTCGCCCGCTGACCCAGGCAGGCAACGTGGAAATGACTTTGAATTTCCCCCTTAAAAAAAAAAATGTCCTTCCTCCATGGGTATGTCTACGCAGCAACTAGACCCCCGCGGCGGGCTCGGGCTGGGGTTGCGGGGCCGTTTCATGGCTGTGTAGGTATCTGGGCTCAGGCTGTAGGACCCAGAGCTCGGGCTTCATGAAACAGCCCCACCGCTGGTGCAGGCCAGCTGCGGGTTTTTCTTTGCCGTGTAGACGCACCCTGTGAGAGCCACTTGGCATTTCCTAGTTTGCTAAGGAGCACCAAGGTTGGGGGCAGGGCTGGTCCGGAAGATCTTTAGCAAACGGGGGCGCCAGTGGATTTCAGAGGGGCAAAGGCACCTTAAAAAGGCTCCATGACAGCCGGACTTACTTTGAGGCTGCCCGCTCTCCCCTTCCGCGCAGTCTGGTTGTGGGGAGGGAGAGGGTACCGGTGCGTGGCTACGTTCGGCACATAAACGAATGGGAGCGAACCTCAGCTGTAAGCGCTGAAGGCTGCAGTCAACTCCCTGCCACTGCTCCTCGTTCCGGTGCCAATGGGAAGCATCTTGGAGCAGCCTCCGAATCGGGCAACTGCGCTTCTCAGGCCGGCTCCTCGGCACAGCTAGACACGTTGACACCAGCTGAGGATCCAATTTTAATTTTGCTCTTAGTGTGTTTAAGCAGCCCAGCCTTGTTACACTGTTTTGTTTCAAGGGAGTGGAGGAAATTAGGCCCAAGATTTTAGAAGTGAAGTTCTATAACCTCCTGAAAATATGGACCCCTACCAGAGAAGCAATTACGTCTCTCTGAACTAGCAGGCATGGGAACGTAGTGCCACTCCTTGTGAAGGGTTGTGCCCTCGATGGCAATGTGCTATCTTACCCGCTTGCAAAATCAAGACGAGCCAGGGCACTGACTTGGGCAGCATAGGGTTTAAGGTAGCAGTAACTGGCTTATGAAGCATGAGAATCTGTGTCCGTCACCGCTAGGGTGATATTCCTTGGAAGAGCCATGAAACGGAGTATGTTCAAAACTACCTTTCGCTTTGTGGTCTCTATGCTCGTGCTGGGCCTTGCTTGGTGTGAAGCTCTTAGCTATGTGTTAAAGGAAGCTATTTTTAATAAAGAATTCCATAGTCACTGTTGATACTAAATGTCTTTTGTTAATTGGTGCTTTTTGATATTTAAATAAAGGTGAATGAAGAGTTTGTGCAACTAATTGCTGCCTTGTGGCTTTGTTCTTTCTCTGATGTGTGATCAAAAGTTTCTCCTTATTCCCAGCATTACCAAGGTAGTGCCTGGCTGAACATTTTTCATCGAAACCCTTTTTTTTTTGTGGAGGGATGGCGGGGATGAAGCAGAAATTTTTGTCAGCACCGTTCCATTGTTGACATTTTTCAGGTTTTTATTGACAAACCAAAAACCTGAAAAAGGTTTGGCTTTTGGCAACTGAAATCCCCAAGTGTTCCAGTTGGGGGGGAGTTTTTGATGAAAACCAAAGTTCCATGAACATTTTTGGACACAAATTTCTGTTCTGTACATTTTTAGCAGAAAATAAAATAGTCACTTGCACAGCTCTAGTTAATGGTGTCTAAATATCTAATTTCCATGAGTGTTTAGGAAAGGAATGTGGAGGACTTTATTGGAGGGAGGGATAGCTCAGTGGTTTGAGCACTGGCCTGCTAAACCCAGGGTTGTGAGTTCAATCCTTGAGGGGGCTACTTAGGGATCTGGGGCAAAAATCTGTCAGGGGACAGTACTTGGTCCTGCTAGTGAAGGCAGGGGACTGAACTCAATGACCTTTCAAGGTCTTTCAAGTTCTAGGAGATTGGCATATCTCCATTTATATATATATATATATATATATATATATATATATATATATATATATATATTGATTGTACATTTGCCTAGAAGAAGTAATATACACATACTGTATGTAGAGATTATAGAAATGTCTTGAAATTACACAATACACAGAAGGCATTTTCCTGGGGAGACGATGTGTACATGGTAAGTAAATCCTTCTCCCTCCGAAGAGATTCCCTTTAAACTTTGTCGTTCTGAACTTATTGACACCATTTATATTTCATTGGGCTCCCTCTCTGCCTGCTTTCTCTTCCTGACTGATTCTGGGTTAGTTTTTGTCTCCTGCGTGATTGCGAGGGAATTGTTAAATGACAGCATGGTGACGGGGTCCAAACACGGGGCTGAGAGTCTAGAACGCCTTAGTTCTACTTACCGCTCTGACTTAGGCATTATCTATATTGGGGGAAATCCTGGGTTAGGAAACATATTAATTAAACCATTGGAATCAGCACAGCATAAAAGCCAGTTTTCAATGGTTCTTGGATTCACAGATTGCAGGGCCAGAAGAGACCATTGGGCTCATCGGGTCTGATCTCTTGCCCAGTGACTCCTGCATCAAGCCCCTCGTTTCTGTTTAGGCTAGAGCAGATCTTTTAGAAAGACGTCCGGTCTCGGTTAAAGACTCCCACATGGGGGCGGGGGGCGGATCCACCACCTCCCTGGATAAGTTGTTCCAATGGTTAATCACCCTCATGGTTACAAATGTGTACCTCCTTCCTAGTCTGGATGTGTCTAGCGTCTGCTTCCAGCCCTCGGACCGTGTTCTGTCTGTCTGCCAGATCAGACCACGATTTGCCCTTTTGGGGGACAACAGTTGTGTTAAAAACGTATTCGCTGGTCATTTGACCCCACATTTGACCCCAAGTCTCAGCACCACCACCAGCTTCCACGTTGTTAAACACAACTGTCCGCATTCACGCTAAGGGCAAAATCATCGTCTCTTTGTTTTGTCTGGCTTGGGTTGGATCCTGTACAGTGCTGAGAACCCTCCAGTTCCTTTTGACGTTTAATTAGCTGCTCAACACCCTCCGGGATGGGGCCTTTCAAGGATGGAAACGCAGGGGTTTCTGTAAGGCCCCGGGTCATGTTGTGGGATCGTGTCCTGGATGGCTCGGGAGCCGAGATTCCTACCTTTGTGTCCCCCTGCGTAGTGCAGCTGGGACGCTTGGACTGGCCCGGCTGGATCTATAAACACAGCTCAGAGGCAGCTTGAGCAGAAGGCGCCGCTGGGAGCAGCCGTGAAGGCTCCTTAAGGAGCAGAGTAATGGGGATTAAGAATCATGCTGAAATAATTAAGCTAGGAAATTACTCACTCATTTAGTGCGGCAATTCTACCGCCCCCGGTGCCTCCACTCCTTTCCCAAGGAATGGTGTAATTTATTGCCGGCTGCCATTAAATAGATGCTTGGAGGTGATTAATTTCAGCGCGAGAGCAGGCGAAGTCCTTTGGGCTGTCGCTGGGCCCAGAGGATACCAGCTACTGGATGTTTCTTCCCACTTGTCCCATTCCAAATGGATAGAGCCCCACTTGCTAGGTGTCCGCACGTGGAGATGACCCTGTGGCCTATAGCCCTTGTCTAGTGCAATGAGTTTTTATTTTGTGTGGCTTATAAACTGTACTCCAAAGCCCTTAGTGGAGCTAAATACGGCGACCAGGCTAAAGATTCAGCGTCCGTCTATTCAGGTTATACCAAGCCCATCGCCAAGGTACCTGGGCGACACAGAACTGAACTGGCCAGGGAGATCCAGGTTTGGACAGAGGCGGAGTTCATGAGACCGAGAGAGCGGCAGAAGCTGCCGAGAAGGTTTCTTGTGATATTTCCACGGGGACTTGTCCTGGGGGGGTGGCGGTCATGCGTTACCAAGCAGCAGGTTGGTCCTATCCCGTTGAAATTGGTGTTTAGGATGGAGATGCTGACACAGTGCCAGGGGAGGTGGTAGCCGTGGGAATGGTTGCATGGACCAAAAAGAAAGAAAAAAAAAATCTCACTGCACCTGAACCGGTCGTCGCAGGGAAAGGTAGTATGAGTGCGCTTTTATTAACAATAATACTTAGCGTTTCCACAGCACCCTGCTTCCACGGATCCCAAAGCACTTCACACATTTAAGCCTCTCACCCCCCCTGTACGACTGGTATTCCTGTCCCCATTTTACAGATGAGGAAACAGAGGCACAAGGAGGCTGAACTAATTCATTGGATCCACTGTAATAGGGATCGCTGTTATCAAGGCAGCCTCGAAAGGCCTCAATCAGAGATCAGAGCCCCATTGTGCTAGGCGCTGTACACACGTAACAAAAAGGAGGTCCCTCCCCCAAGGAGCGAACGTTCGTGACGAGACCGCAAGAGGCCACGTCCAAGATGGGGATGGGGGATGTGGAAAGACCAGGTCCAAGCAGCCGTCTCTGCACAACCATCTCTTCTATAGAGGTATTTCTGTGGCACTCACTGCCGTAGCGTGCAAAGTGCTTCACAAACGTGAATGGGTGAAACTCAAGAATAAGGGACTTGTCCAAGGCCAACCAAAGTTCTGTGGCAGAGCTGGGAATGTCTCCTGGCCTCGGTGCTGGGCCTTAACCACAAACCTGTCTGCAGGATGTTCGCCGAGTGTGTTACAGAGCAATGTGCATGTTTGTGTTAATGGGAAAATACCGCCCAGGAGCTTCTCATTAGCGACCATGGCCGGGACTCCTAGAACGTCCCGGCCGGAGGAACTGCTCTTTGCTAGCATAAGGAGTGCGATTACCCTGCCCTTGTACTGCTGCTACCCAGCAGGATAGGTGGACCATGGGGACTGTACACCCCTTGCTGTTGGGAGGGGGGGAGGCGGTCCTTAAGTGCAGGCCGGGAGCCCATTGGCTGGAGGAGGTGTGCATGGGAAGTTTGCATTGCAGCTACCTCTGCTCTAGGAATACACAAAACGGCATAGGTGCATGACCTCCTGCTGTCGATGGATGGAGAGCAGACCCCCATTCTCCTCCTCCTGGGCACCTCAGTGCCATTCATCATGAGACACGGTTGTCTTGCCTAAGAGAGGTAGCTGAGGTCTAGGGTAATGCACTGAATTGGTCTCAGTCCTTCCTGGAGAGATGCCCCCAATGAGTAGTGATGGGAAACTGAACCCCCACAACTAGACCCCCCACTACTGTGGAGTCCCACAAAGATCAATGCCTCCCCGGTCCTAGTCAGCGTCTGCATGCAGCCCCCAGGTGACCTGGTGAGATGACACGGGCTCCAGCGCCACCTGGATGCAGGTGAGACACCGCTCGACCTATCCTTCACCGCCTATGGCCACACCACTGCCAGGAAGGCGGCCCAGTGCTTGGACGCGATCAGCTTGTGGATGAAGAACGGCTGGCTGATGCTGAACCCGAGCAAGACAGGTGACGCTGGTGGGAAGACGAAAGCACTTGGAGGAGTTTGCAGCCGTGGTCTCTTGGGGTTGAAGGGACCCACCCAGAATTGGTCAATTCAGTCCGTAGTCAAGGAGCACTGAGCTCTCACACAGCAGCTTCTTCTGGGTATGGCTTCTGGCAGCACGAACAATGCATTAGATGGGTAAACAGGGACCTATCAAGAGCCTGATGTCCTCCATTAACCCACCACCACCACCACCCCAGGATGCGGGGAGACCAACCCTAACAATGTGGCCATCGTCACTCATCTAGCAGCATCCACAAGTAACACTTCCTACCCCGCCTGGTTGATCAGGAGACTCCACCCTCTCCTGGCCTCAGTGAGATGCCTTCGCGCGTCCCATCTGGCCTGCCTCAGTGCAATGCAGCTGGCATGAAGCCACCAGCTCTTAGGAAAATTCAGCTGGTATGGAACCCCACAGAGCATTCACCAGCAACCAAGGGCTCCAGTGAGCACGTCACACCTGTTCTGCCCTCTCTGCTCTGGCTTCCCATTGACTAGCAAGCCACCTGCAAGGTCTCCAACCTTCTCTTCAAGGCGCTCCATGGGCTGGGCCCAGCATGTCCAAAGCTCCGGGACAAAGACCATGCTGGGCATGGGACGTAGGACCATGACCTACGGGTAAAGCTGGTCCGAGACTGTGGAGTGAACTTCCCCAGGAACCAGGCTCATCACAAAAACCGCCCCGCACGGTGCATTTCCCTGGCCCATGCTCTGTCATGTGACCACAGGGCCATCTGGCCATGTAAAAACACCCCCCCGCCCTCCCGCCAATCAACCCCTCCCAAAACAAAACTCTCTGCTGCACCCACTCTTCCCCCATCACAGGGTGGCAGCGGCCTTGGAGAAGGAAGAGGGCAGCGCACTGGTGACTCACCAGCTGGATTTGAAGAGAAGGCACCTGGGCCCTGTAAAGGACTCAGCCAGGGAAGGGGAAGGTGAGCTCTGCCTGGGGGTGACAGGTCGGCAGGTGAGAGACCAGGAGCTGTAGGATGTTCCTGGGGGAAAGCTGAAGGCAAGAAAGCAACAGGAAGGATTTGCCGGCTGACCCCCAGCACCGGTTGCTCTGCTTGCTACAGGCAGAAGCTCCTTCTGGCTGTTCCAGGCCCCACATCTCCCCCTGTCGTCCCCTCATGCTGCAGCCCTTCTCTGACTCCAGGAGCTGCAGCTTCCTCTTCGGGACGTACCCCATAATGACCTGGCTGGGGGGGATAGAGTCCTGCTGTCCAGGCACTGCCACTGTGTCAGTGGCTGGTGGGGGAACCCTGGGCCCACCCACCCGCTACTCCAGGTTCCAGTCCTGGGACCCTGCAACATGCAGCCAAGGTCTGCTCAGTCCCTGACCTTGCTGCTCTCCCAGGGCTGCTTCCTACTTGCCTCCCATGGGCTTTCTTCTTCTCCCTCTTCTGGGCACACCCTTCCCTCCGGACCGGGGTCCTACTCTTGCCCTGGGTTCCCTCCTTCCTTCTCCAATGCACAGACTCTTCCAGTCAGGGGTTGCTTCTCCAGCCTAAACCCCTCACGTGGGGCCTGTCTCACTAATTGGCCCCCTTTGCGCTTCCTTCACTCTGGTGGGGCAGGGGGTGAACACCCCATCACACTTCCTCGAGCCAGGGCTGGAGGGATGAAGACCAGGGAGCCACACAGGGACCTGCCGGCTGACTTGGAGAACTGGAGTGGGCTGAAGGCCGGGGAGCCGCGGAGGGCCTGGAAGAGAGCTACCCTCTGACGCCCTCTCTCCATGCTGGAGAGCTGCCGCCAGAGGGCTGGAGAAGTCTGAGGGCTGGGGGAGGGAGGGATCCTGGTGAGGGATCCTGGTGAGGATGAACTCCCAGCAGAGAAGCTGTGGGGGCTTCCCGGGGGAAGAGCAGGTTTGCACCCAAGCCGGAAGGGCTGTCCTAATGAAAGGCCAGGAGAGGGCTGGAGAGGAGTCCAGGGGCGGTGGAAGATGCTGGAGCAGGCTACGTGCCACATCGATGGACTGGAGGATTTTAAGGACGGTGTTCGCTGGCTGAGAACTGAATTGTTTAGGACTTCAGTGGTGGAGTATTTGAACTAGGGTTTGGTAATGAGCCAGTCCCCAGGAGGGCGCGAGTCAGGAAAGCTCGCGGGGAGTTACCGGAGGCTCTGAAGGAAGCCAACTGAGGCAGATGTACTTGTGCCGCAGCCTACGGAAAAAGGCCGCTCCAGTCCGGGCTGCCCTAGGACATGCCCCAGGAGAGAGAACAAACCACGTGTGACAGATATCCGTCGCTACGGTTACCGCACAACAGGAAGGTGCTCAGATCCCATGGTGACGCAGGCAGGATGAGAACCTGGCCGGGAGAGGTGGAGTCCGTCCATCTCCGGGCCGTCAGTCCAGCCCCTTCACCCAGCGCTGACGTCCCGGTAAGAACATTCCTGGCTCTCGAAGCCACCCAGGGGAACCCACCAGCCCCCACCCTTTCCTAGAAGTGAAAAGTCACCTGAGGAGATCCTTGCCACCTCGTGATCAGCGAGCCAGATCCCCGCCCCTGCGCTCACGCAGCCCGCGCGGTGCCGGCAGGTTCCCAGGCTCCATCCGATGGCGGGTGAGGTCAGCTCCTTCACTGGCCCAACCTCTGCCGGTCAAAGAGACGAGCTTTCAAGCTGCACCCAAGTTTGGGGGGGGAGGGCTGCTTTCCAGGGAGGGTGTTAGGAGTCTGGCGCAAGCCAGGGTGACCTTTCGGGATCTTCCTGAGCCCTTGCAGCCATCTAAAGAGAGGCCCTGTGGGCAATGCTGCCCTGGGAGGGATCCCACCTTCCTCGAGGCCCCTCGGTATGAACCCCGATGCCGCCCCTTGGCCTGGGAGCTGGATTTCAGGCATATAAACGACTTTGGGTGCATCGGCTTGCCAGCCAAAGTACCGGCTGCGGCTGTTTGGCGCACCCCCTCCGCGGCAAGCTCTCCCCACCAGGCGGAAGGAGGGGCCAGGCACCGGTACTGTCAGGAGTCTCAATGCTCCTGCCAACGGCTGGCCCTTGCTGGGAGGAGTCGCGCGACCCCACGCCTCTCAGGCAGGGCTGGGTGGAGACGCAAAGGCAGTAGGCAGCCGGCCCTGGTCGTCCTGGGCCAGAGGCAGGTCGGAGGCCCCCTCTTCTCTCCCGTCTGTGTCTCAATCCTGCTAATGTCCCTGTGGGCAGGTCACTTAGCCTCTCTGGGCCTCCATTCCCCACCTGTGAAATGGAGATTGCAACACTGCCCTGCATCACGGGAGTAGAGAAGATAAATGCATTCAAGAATGGGAGAAGTTCTGATACCACAGGGCCTGGGAGTCCAGTCAGTATTAGGGGGAGGTGGATCTTCGGTTTCCTCCTCTTTGTTCCAATCATGATTGTCCATATTCACGTCACAGCCTGTCAGCATCTGCGAACAGGAATTCTCTACCAACGGCGCGCAGCCACCTCTGGGGTGGAACACTACAGTTCTTTGGCACCCCCGCAGCAACGCTGCACCACCGTTCGGGCCGCAAGCGAAGGATCTTGTAACCCGTTGAAACGGGGCTGGGGGGAGGAGGTTTTAGGGAGGCAGAATGGAACGACCCAGAGCCTGGCTAGGACACGAGGGACAATAACCTTCCTCGAATTTAAAAAAAAAAAGTGTGCTCGGAGTTCGTTAATGACACTTAGCAGTCAGGACCTCGGCTTGAAGCCCGGTGCGGCCGCACCTGCAGCGCAGCGCCCCCTAGTGTGATGCTGGGGTGTTGGGTCCGTCCTGGCTCAGAGCAGAGAACTCCCCTTATCAAATCACCCGCAGCGCTCCGCACAGCCCGGGGTCCCCTCTGTCCCAGAACAGCACGTGAGCTGGAAGGGAGCCCCCTGCTGAATCTCCACCGCCACGCCAAGCGGTTTGGAGCGAGGAATACAGGCTGGGATGTGCCCAGCGCGGCCGCGCTGAGTTCAGGTCCGGCGGATTCAACGCGGTGTCCCGAGGGCCGCGCGTCGGTGCCGCCGTCCTGCACCAATCGCCAAGCGGAGCCCAGGCCCTGCCCCCCGGGCCCATCCCAGGCCAGCGTGGCAGGAGCAGGCGTGGCCCTATGACTTCCAGGACGTCTCTTACCCGTCCGGCACTGGGCTGCCTCTCTGGGAGCCGGGGAAGAGATTGAGAGGTGCGGATGCTCTCGTGGTGCCCTTAGCAGGTTTGCTTGCCAGCCCTGGGCAGGAATTAGCTGTGGGGACCCAGAGCAATTCTGGGCTGTTTCTTCACCCAGCTCCGTGGCTACAGCCCGCGTCAGAAGGCCTGTGTGTCCAGCGAGCCCGGGAGAGGCCGCTCCGCCTTGCATTCAGCATCTGAACTATCTGTGGCCCCAGCAGGCAGGAATCCAGCCCCCCGAAGCTCCAGGGAGGTTTCTTGGGCCTTTAGGGTCACGTCCCCTCTCTGGTTCTGATCGTCTTCCCCAGTTGCCTTGGCCGCTACTTCAGACACTTCCGCAGCCTGTGGAATTCCCCGGTGTTGGGGGATTGTGCCGGGGTCAAGGGTCCCCAGGTCCCTCCCATCATCCTCATTTATTGTTTGCATTAGAGGGGGGCCTAAAGGCCCGTTTGGGACACCCCAGAGTGCTGGACAGACGTACCCACAGACAGTCCTTGCACCGAAGAACGTACAACCGAAACTGGGGGTGCAAATGGGGAGGGGGAAGGTGACAGCGGGGGACGTGTGGCTGCAGCAATTCTCAGCCCAGGGACCCATTTAGAAGCTTCCCAGTTTGGGGCCTCCATCCTCCTTAGGCCCAGCACAGGGGAGAGGTGGCTCTGAAGATTGGCAGGGGGGCAGGGTGGTGGCTGTTCCACTTGATCTGGGATTGGGGTGCATGTTTACATAGAGGGGCCCAAAGGGGTTGGGGGGAGAAGCAGCCGAGCAGGCCGCTGCCGCTGACAACGCGAAGGGGGCGGGGCACGCTGCGGTGGGACGAGATCAGATAAGGAGCGGGAGCTTCCCAGGGCTGGGGGTTTGTTTGCTGCCGGGGAGATGGGGGAGTGACGGACCCCACGAGGTTGCACTGAGCCTGGAAGATGCAGGGCGATCCCCCATGCGCCCACCCCTCTGCCCTCCCTCCATTCTCCCCTCGCAGGTGGAGAAACTACAACGGACTCATTTGCGTTCCCAGCCAATTAACTTGTTCGGCGCGTCGCGTGCCTGGTGCCGGGTCCGGTGCACGAACCGGGGGAGAGGTGAACCCTGCCCCGGCTTTTCCAGGCGCTTTGGGGAGCTGTCGAGCCCTGAACTAGTTACACCAAGATTCCCGGAAATCCTGGTTGGGGGGACACCTGCTCTGCTCGTTACAAAGGGCATCCTCTCCCCATGCATCCCAGCCCCACCCCACCCCACCCCCCTGCTCTGGCAAGGGCAATTTGGGGGTTTCGTGTCAGCTGGGCTCTTGCTCTTAGGGGTGCAGCGCAGCCGTGGACTGGGAGCTGCCCGCCCTGTACCAGCGCTGGCATTCCCATGGTTACAGCACCAAGCCCAGCGCCAGCTCCGTCTGCAGCCAGAGAAATGCCTTTAATACGCGGAGTGAAGACCAGCCTGTTTGGCTAATGATGACTGGGAGACCTGGCCATGAGGTGAGCATGGAGGGAGCTTAATGCATCTCTGCTAGAGAGGACAATTGGTTCCTGGGGTAGGCAGGAACTGAAAAGGAAAGCCCCTGTTTCTTTTGTAGGGCGGTGGTGTTTATGGGGTGGAGCCCACTACCGCCCCCTGCAGCATCCTCCTTTCGACAGCGTCCCCAGTCACTTTGCAAATAAGGCAGCAAAACTCCCAAGCCCGTCAGCTGTTTTAGCTCAGGCCTGAGCAATTTCCCTAGGGGATCTGGCCCTGGGTGGGCATTTTCAGGCCCAAAGAAATTGGCGGTGGAGGGAGTTCTCGACTCCGGAAAAAGGGAGGTGGCATGGAAACGGTTTCTCCGCTTTTTCTAGCGGTCACAGTACGCCGCAGCCGCCGCTGGGGTGGAAGGGAGCAGTGTCTCTGCACAGGCGTTCGGGACAGGAAGTGAAGGAGAGCCCTGCATCCCGCGGGAGCTTCAGGCTGGGAGTTAGGCAGGTGGGATGTAGCCAGGAAACCGGGGGACTCGCGCTTGCCAAAAGTTCCACGGGATAGTGAGTGGTTGAGGGGTGAGGATCTCGGCTCCGGAGCACGGGGCCTTCGAGCGTCAGGCTGAGGCAGGCGCTCTGCAGGGAAGCGAAACGTGTGGCGAATGCACAGAAACGTGTGGTGAGTGCCTGGCTTCCAGTCCCAGCTCTGCCACAGACCATAGAATCATAGACCATTAGGGTTGGAAGAGCCCTCAGGAGGTTCTAGTCCAACCCCCTGTTCAACCAATCCCCAACTAAATCATCCCAGCCAGGGCTTTGTCAAGCCGGGCCTCTAAGGAAGGAGATTCCACCACCTCCCTAGGTAACCCATTCCAGTGCTTCACCACCCTCCTAGTGAAATCGTTTTCCACCCGTCTGCTAAGCAGGTCTCGGAATCTCCCTGGGCCTGTTTCATCAGCTGTGTCATGGGGAACGGGCCTGTCTGAAGCAGGGTGACCAGATGTCCTGATTTTATAGGGAGAGTCCCGATATTTGGGGCTTTTTCTTCTATAGAGGCCTATTACCTCCCCACCCCCTTCTGATTTTTCACACTTGCTACCCTAGTCTGAAGGACGGTTCTGAGGCTAAATTCATTTGTGTCTGGGAGGCACATGGAGGGGCTCTGGAAAGGCCAAGTATTATTTTCGTAGGCACAGACTTGGTGACGAGAGCCCCACCTGCTGTACCCCGTCACCGCTCCCTTGCACCCCACTGGGGTTTGCTTTTGAGTCTCCCATCCAAACACTGACCCCGGCTTCATGAGCTGGGCAGAGCCTGACCCGGCTCCCGCCCGGTCTCAGCAGTGCAAGGCATGGCTGGCCGCTTCCCCATGCCCCAGAGACGCTGGCTGGGCTGCCCAGGGCAGGCATCGTGGTGGGCTTCATTGAAGACAGATTTAACGAGACGCCATCCCATTGTTTCCCCTTCTTTTGGCTGGCTCGGTTTCTTGGCGTGGGAGGCTCTGAGGCATCCTGTCAGTACCTGGGTCACTTTTCTCTCATCTCCCAGTCTGCTCTCGATGTGCCGGGGCTGGGGGGGTGAGCCAACCCTCCTCCCCGGGGCCATAAGGGGTGGGGCTAGGATAGTCGAGACTTCTGGATGCTGTGCCCAGCTCCTGCTGCCAATGTGGGAGGGGAGTGACGCGGGACAAGTCCTGGCCTCGCACAGTGCCTCAGTTTCCCCAGCTGTAGGCGGAGGGTAACGCCCACCTCCTGGGAGCGTTGCGTTACGGCCCGTAGAGCACGGTGCTGAAAGGGGCTAGAGCAGATGGCAATCCCAGGTGGGACCCACTCCAGGGCTGCCCCGCTGTTAACCCGCTGATGGGCTGCTGTGGCCAGGGACACTTGTGGGACCCGCGCAGATGCAGCGGGAGGTGCAGCCTGGGAAGTTTATCCCCGGGTTTGAGTCACGTGGGTGATTCCCTTCCGCACGTGGACACCGCATCCAGCTGGCACCAGCGGCAGGTGCATGCGAGAGAGAGAGAGAGAGAACAGCGGCTCCTCCCGCTCTTCCGATTCCGGGCTCCTCCCTCTTGGGCGGCCACGGTCCATCGAGCCAAATTGGGGGGTGGGTTCGCGAGGTGGGGAGAATGACACGCCGCCTCCCAAGCTCGTGTCACCGGTGACCTGTTCCAGATGCTAAGGCAGCTGGCCAGAGGTTGAAAGGCGCTCATTGTTTGGCTGAAGTTTCCCCGTGTTGCCTGGGGAGCTTTGGAGAGAACTTTGGGTGGAAACAGCTAACTAAAAAATGCCCCAGCTGTTTGACTTCAGCGCCGGGTTTCCTGGAGGGAGACATCTGCAGATCTGCGGGGAGCGCTGGTTCACACGAGTTTCTGATGGGAGGGGGCAGAAGAGTGTGGGGTGGACTGGGAGCTGGGGGGGTTTCCAGGCTCGGGAACACAGCCCCTCCCTTCCAGTTAGGCCGGGGTATGGAGCCAGAGTTGTTTGGCTGCTATTAATTCTGATGGTTATTCATTGGATTCCGACGCATTGATAAAAGCTCCCGACTGATCATCTCGCGACCGGGGACGTGTTTATCTCATGATCTGAACAAGCCAGGACAGGCCCGGTGGGCGGCCGAAGGGCGTGAGTGGAGAGAGAGTCACTCGTAGCGATGTCCCGCGGATGCCGCCGGGGCTGGAAAACGCAGGTAAGAGGTTAGAGTGGGCGTGCCAGGCTGGACAGCCGGTGATTGCCCAGGGGGTGGGCGGGAAGAAGAAATAGGCCCCCTCTGCGTCGGATGGACCACGTGTGTCTGAGCTGGGCTCGGGCTCTCGGGGGCCGGGACACGCGCTCTGTGCATGTCAGCACAGGACAGAGCAGGCTCTTGCCACTGGGTCGCTAATGCCACCGCACGTGAGTTAGCATGTCCGTGTTGAACTGCTCAGCTGTGTGTCCTAAACCCCATACTGCTAGAGGAAAGTCTCCTTGATTCTAATTTAATCTGATGGTGGTGCCATGGTTAGGTTACCCTAGGGTAGCCAGATGTCCCGATTTTATAGGGACGGTCCCGATATTTGGGGCTTTTTCTTATATAGGCTCCTACTACCCCCCCCACACCCTGTCCCGATTTTTCACACTTGCCCTCTGGTCACCCTAGGTTACCCCATTGCGCTTGGCATACCCCAGATACAGAGCCTGGGATGGCACCTGCTGGTGCTTGTGAAGCAGAAGGCTCTGACTTCTGTGCCGCCGGGAAGCTCTGAGTGGGTGCAGTGATAGCGGTGAGGGTCTGGACTTGTCGTCGTGTTACAATCCCAGGTGGGGAAACTGAGGCACGGAGCGGCGGCGCATTTTGCCCGGGGAGGCGGAGCGAGTCAGCGGCCCAGCCAGCATAAGAACCCAGGCGTCCTGGCGCACAGGACAGCTCCAAGAGTTCAATCCGCGCACTCGTTCGCCCCTCTAAAAGTGAGGGGATGATGCAAGCCCTCTGCCATCTCCGGGCCTCCAACTGGTTATGTCACTCTCCCTCCTGTGCGCAAACTTAGATAACCGCTTGGCTCCTGGTCCGGGGCGGGGGAAGAGGGGAGATGCCACTGGCCGCGCACCACCGCGCCTATAAATACACTCCCACTCCCCGGGCCTAGAGTGACCGAGCTCCTTGGAGCCCGGCCCGGCCCTAATCCTTTAATGTCTCATTTCCATCCAGGGAGGCAGCTGTTACACAGCTCTGGGGCAAGGTGCTGACGTGTGTTCCTGTCCCGGGGAAAGGAGCTGCTAATCTCCTTGTGTTACTGCAGCACAAGGAAGGGGATTCCGGGCTTGAAGACTCCCAGCAGCCTGGACGCCGTGGGGAGGAGTGGAGGGAGGCGTTACCCTGGCTCGATTCCCCCGTCCTTCCTTATCCCCGGATCCCAGGAAAGGGAATGAACCCATCCCTGGGAGCCTCTTCTCTCGGCCCCTCGTGCGCCAGAGGGAAACTCTTGGCTCTGGCCTGGCCACCACAGGGAAAGCAAAGTGCAAATCAGAATCCGGCCCCCCGTCTACGATATTCCACCCGGGGGAGCTCACCTTTCATTCGAGCCTTTCGGGCCAAAGGATCCCAAGCAGCCCGAGGCATTTCAACTGGCACACGAGCCGCCGCCTGTCCAGGGATGGCTTTTGATGGCTGCTGGAATGCAGCCACCTCTGGGGGGGGGGGATGCAGCAGCTGTTCAACAGCACACACTGGGAAGAGTGTAGCCAGCAGGGGGATTTTGGGTGGGGTGAGATGTTACTCGGGCGGACGGACACCCTCTGTTTAAGCTCCGCAGGGTCTGCGTTGACCGCCTGCTGCCAGGAGCGGGCGTTGGTGTTGCATCGCGGATGCGCTGGTGGTTGTGGGGCCGTAGGACTGCCTAGGTAGACTCGTCCGAAAGACGGCCCCCGCACCAGCGAGTACCACGTGGAGGTGTTGTGTCCGCCTGACCTCTGCGAAAAGAGCTCCCCGACCTACGGAACCACCCAGGATTCCTTGCAGCACCTTGGCGGTCTCCCTTCCAGGCCGCGGATGTGGCCAAGCCTGCTCAGGGGCGGGTGCAGGCGGAGGTCCAGCAGTGACACCGGGTGTCTTCCCCCTGAGGACAGCTTCATTGCTGGTGTCTCGGGGGAGTTGCTGTTTCCAGCACAGGCAGGATTCACTGTGGTTTGGCCGGGCGCGTGCACAGGGCCTTGGGCCAGCCGGGAAGACATTCGGGAGCCGTCGTGGCGTGATGTGCTGGGGGGGAACGGAGGGGTCAGGATCCAGCACTCGGCCCGCGGCGTTTCCGGGAGCGAGGCATTGGATGACTTCGGGCTCGGGTAGACCGGCGAAGCTTGCACCGATATAACGAGGTCAATGTAGTTCGGTTGGTGCAAACCGCTCTATCTTAGGGGGAGGGATAGCTCAGTGGTTTGAGCATTGGCCTGCTAAACCCAGGGTTGTGAGTTCAATCCCTGAGGGGACCGTTTGGGGATTGGTCCTGCTTTGAGCAGGGGGTTGGACTAGATGACCTCCCGAGGTCCCTTCCAACCCTGAGATTCTAGGATTCTATACGTCTCTGGCCCCCTCTGCTGCAGTGCCCGAGCCCCTCACGTTCTGTATCCTCACAACACCCTTGTGCAGTTGCGCTGCTCCATCAGCCGCATTTTAGAAGGGGAAACCGAGGCACGGAGCGGCTAAAGGATTTGCCCAAGGTCACACAAGAAGTCTGTAGTGGAGCAGGTCCCAGGCTAGCCCCGTACTCGCGGGAGCATCCTTCCCTGCAGATCTCTGTGCCGCTTGCCAGCTGAACTGCGCTTCGGGGTGACGGTTGGTCGCACTCCAGAGGGCGGATGCCCCGACTCAAGTCATGCCCCGTGACGTGGTTTCAAACAGCCCCATTGGAGGTGCCCAGGGACAAGCTTGGACCCGTTATTGTTCCCTGCTCTAGCCCCATTGGCACGGTGCAGCTAAACCTATTTCTAGCCTGCGCAGCCAGCCCTCCCCCCCCCCCCCCCACGCCCCCCACCGAAAGGTAGCCGCCGAGTTTGAGCCCATCCTGCCCGCTGTGGCAGGAGCATCCCCGGCCCACGTCTCCCTGAGCTACCCCAGCCTTGCGTGGGATGGACACATGCAGCCCGGGCACCTTGGCTGCTGACGGAAACAGCATCCTGGCCTGGCCCCACACCCCCTGCTTGGGAAGACACGGGAGCAGGCCCGCCGGCTCCTCACACGAAGCCCGTGGCTTGCTGCCTCTGCCTGGCAGGGAGTCTCCGGGCATGACGCCGCACAGGGCCAGGGCCGCGAGGGGGCACGGTGGGCGGCTGCAGATCCGTGTCGGCCTGATCTCCATCCGCCGCAGAGGAAGCAGGCCTGAGAGCAAATCTCCGCGGGCCAGGAAGCCGACTGGGCAGGGGAGGCAGTTTTGTTCCCTTTCGAAGAGTCCCTAGCATTGTTCACCTCACGTTTAAAAACAACATTTCCCCCCTGCGGGCGGGGAGAGAAAAGGGGGAGGGGGAAACGTAACAGAACATGTCTTGGGTTCGAAAACCTCTCCATTTTTCATTTCGTTCTGTTGGAACCTCCTCCCCCCTCTCCTCCCCCCTGGTCCTATCTTGATGTTTACAGGGAATGTTTATTTCCTTTGACAAGCCATTGATCGTCTGAAACATTTTCAACCCGCTTCAGGATTGTCCCCAGCCTGTGCATTGGCACCCGCTAGTGGCAGAGCGGCTCCTTTCGCTCGCACGCCCGTGTGTGCTTGGATCTGAAAGCCCCTGAGTTCACAGCTCCTGAGTCTCGGCTGCCGGGCCAGTCACCAGGCTGGCTACTCCTATCTCCTGCTGTTTCTCTGTTGGCCCCTGTTTAGATCTCTTCCTGTAACTGGCACGGGCACGCTGCTGGGTTGCCCGTTAGCTTCTCCGAGGTGCCCTCGCCCCGGGAAGCCTCTGCATGAATCGCTGCTGGAATCTGAAGCTTGGGTTTTTCCTAACTAGATTCTAGTGTCTCCGGCTTGGGTCATTTGGGGTCATCCGTCCCCCAAAACGTGGATGCTTCGGTGAGTCAGCCAAACATAGCTGATGACCTCAGCACTGTAGCACACGCTCTCTGACTCCAGCTGCCGCCACGAGACCAGGGGAGCTTGTCTCTTTCCCACACCCAGGTTGAATGCCGAAGCCCCGGGCTCGTCGGTACCAGAAAGGTGGAGTAAGGAGACAAACAGCCAAATGACAAGAGGCTGGAGCCGCTGAGTGTGATGGAAATTTTTTTAAATTGGAATTTACAGTGATCGAAAGGCTGAAAGCAGCTTAAGGAAGCCTCTTGAAACGGATCGAATAAAGCCTTTGATTGGTTTCAGCTGGTCAAAGAGAACTAGCTGTGTGAGCTAGCTAAGGAGTGCCCGGAGACGCCCTGCCAGCTGATCCTGCATGCTTAGAAATCTCCCCCACCTTCCGCTCATCCCCGCTGCTCCCTGCAGCTCTTAAAGAACCTGTAACGGACAGAGCAGAGCAGGACAAACGGACACCCAGCCCTGCGGGGAGGACGCACGTACCAGCCTGGCCGTTTGCCCAGGTCACCAGAACTCACACCCGAACTGTGTGTGGGGGTGTGGCACCGCTGCCCTCTGCTGGATAGAATGGCAGATCTGCTTGGGCCGGTGTGACTGTATCGGGGTGGGTGAGGGGCAATATCAAGACTTCAGGTCCAGAGGTCCCGTGCCTTCGTTTTCATCCACCAGGCAATGCTCACTCTCTCTCCAAGACACCTGGCTTCTATCCCTGGCTCTGCCGCTGACTCGATTCGTGACCCTGGACAAGTCACTCGGGGCCTCAGTCTCCTCATCTTTATAATGGGATTAACAATAGCCACCTCCAGGGAGCAGGGGACGCGATTGGGAGGGACTCTTTCATTATGGTTTGCAAAGCCCTTTGAGATCTGTTTGCTGGGCAGCGCTAGTGAAGGGCAAAGAATTATTGGGTTGGCCTCCAGGGGAACTAACCCGGAATGAGATTCTCGAGTCGCGAGGGCCTGTGTGTGGGGAACAGAAGACTCTGATTTCTCTCTCTGCCGTTGGCCATGAAGGCCACATGGTCACAGTGTGAAGGGCCGTGTAGGCTAATCCGTCCATGGAGTCAGTGAATCTAAGGGTCTCTAATGACCGTCTGATGTTATATCTCATCCAGCACCTCATAGAATCATAGAATCTCAGGATTGGAAGGGACCTCAGGAGGTCATCTAGTTCCACCCCCTGCTCAAAGCAGGACCAACCCCAACTAAATCATCTCAGCCAGGGCTTTGTCAAGCCTGACCTTAAAAACCTCTAAGGAAGGAGATTCCACCACCTCCCTAGGTAACCCATTCCAGTGCTTCACCGTGAAAAAGTTTTTCCTAATATCCAACCTAAACCTCCCCCTCTGCAATTTGAGACCATTACTCCTTGTTCTGTCATCTTCTACCACTGAGAACAGTCTAGATCCATCCTCTTTGGAACCCCTTTCAGGTAGTTGAAAGCAGCTATCAAATCCCCCCTCATTCTTCAATTCTGCAGGCTAAACAATCCCAGTTCCCTCAGCCTCTCCTCATACGTCATGTGCTCCAGCCCCCTAATCATTTTTGTTGCCCTCCGCTGGACTCTTTCCAATTTATCCACATCCTTCCTGTAGTGTGGGGCCCAAAACTGGACACAGTACTCCAAATGAGGCCTCACCAGTGCCGAATAGAGGGGAACAATCACGTCCCTCGATCTGCTGGAAATGCCCCTACTTATACAGCCCGAAATGCCGTTAGCCTTCTTGGCAACAAGGGGACACTGTTGACTCATAATCAGCTTTTCGTCCACTGTAACCCCTAGGTCCTTTTCTGCAGAACTGCTCACAGGCCAGGGCACGAGCTAACTGCTGACTCGGAGAAGCGTTCCCCGTCCTTCAGTCCCTGGGCTTCCCTGGAAGGCCCCCATCCAAACAGGGACTCAGCCTGGGCAAGATCTGATGTGGGGGTTGGCCCGTCTCTAGCTTTTTTGCCAGGTTGGAAGCATTTGTTGACCCCTCTCTCAGCCGGTTTCTTTCTGCGGTGTCAGTCGGTGAGCTCTGCCTATGCTCCCCCGACCCTCCCTTCCCAACAGTAGGCCAGTGAAGTGAAGGCCCGGGGCTGGCGAGTGCTTTCAGGCTGCCCAGCGCGTTGTTTGCTCCGCGTTGTGAGCTCGCTCCCATGTGGAGATGTCTCAGCCTGTCGGGAACTCGGGGCAGCCGTGTCAGGTGTTGTCCCGGGAGGCGCCCGCTGCCTCTGACGGACGTCGTGTTGTGCTCTGAGCTCTGGCGGGGTGACACGCCGAGGGGAAACGGTGTGGGGCTGTATTCCCTTGAGGACCGTGTCCGTGTCCCGCCCTGGCACAGTGCCCGGGATTGCTGGATCGTGTGCGTGGGCCAGTCGCGGGCCGGGAGGGGACGTCTCGCCGACGCTCTGTTCTAAGGGGCGGTCGGCGAGTGGAAGAGATGAATGCTTGCGGGGTGAGGTGCCTGGGTAATGCAAACCAGGGGCCCCCACCTTACTGTTGGAAAGGGGTTGCTGTGACAATGGAGCCATCCTGGTGGAGGGTCTCTGGCTGTTGAGTCTTGCATTGGCCCCCTCTCTTGGGGGGGCACTGAGTGCAGCATGCACTCAACCAAATGTTTAGTTTGGAAGAGAGGAGATTAAGGGGGACATGATAGCGGTCTTCAAATACTTGAAAGGCTGCCATCAAAAAGATGGAGAAAAGTTGTTCCCTCTTGCTACAGCGGGCAGGACAAGAGGCCATGGGTTCAAATTACAGCAGAGCAGATTTAGATGAAATATTAGGAAAAACTTCCTAACGGTAAGAACAGCAGGACAGCAGAACAGACGCTTAGGGAGGGTGTGGAAGCTCCTTCACTGGAGGTTTTCAAAAGAAGGCCGGAGAGCCTCTGTCTGGGATGATTTAGACACAACAAATCCTGCATCTTGGCAGGGGTTAGACTAGATGGCCCTTGTGATCCCTTCTAACCCTGTGGTTCCATGAGGATGTGTGACCTGTTCCTTTAAACAAGGAACTTTATTAGACTAAGTAAAACTACATCTCTGTACAACTTCTGCCTAGAACCTTCTCCAGCCACCACCTGCCCGGCTTCCTGCTATAGATTTCGAGTTAGAAAGTTACTCCTGTGATTCGTCACCATAGACATGGGGTGCTGCAGGCAGGACTGAGGTGTATTGGCAGAGCTGGGGGGGGGGGGGGGGTCCGGGCTTGCGCGACGTCGGGACTAAGGCACATCAGCAGAGCTGCCTGTATTTGGTGTGGGGCGATTAGGACCGCAATAGCCGGGGGCTGCACGTCGGATCAGGATCGAGAGGCGTCAGCGGAGCGGGGTGTGGGGAGCTCAGGACTGGAATAGCAGGTGGGTCTGGATCGGGGTCGAGGGGCATCAGGAGAACTTTGCCCAGTGACAGCTTGCACCATGCCTACCTCTAGCTAGTGCGCTGAGTTCCAGACATCCTTAGCAAAGACCCTTCTGTGTACTTGGTGCATGAGTGTAGTGAGGCTGGATGGATTCCAGCTCCGAATTCCTTCCGAGGAGCAAATTGGCTGGGAGTCCTTGAGCTCCTGACACTGGGGTGTATCTGGGGTACTCCTGGCTGATGTTTTCTACTCGCCAGCTTTCCCCACTGCTGCACGGGTCGAATCATCGGTAGTGGGTGTGACACTGAGGAGTGATATTGCCGGTGACTATGCAGCAATCCGTCAACACGTCCAGGTGTCTCCATTGCTGGCTCCGTGCACATATACGTGACTTATCGCCCTCCGGTGGTGGAGGAGAACATAAGCCCTAATAGCCATGTTACCGGTCTGTAATAACTTTCATTTACGTGGCACCTCCTCAGCCCAAAGAATCCCTAATCGCTTGGTCACCTTTACACACCGAGTAATCGCCTTCCCCACCACCCAAGTGCAGCCACCTCTGGGGTGGAACGTGAGAGTCATTTTCGTAGAGCCCTGCGTCGGCACAGGTTGGGACAAGAAGTGAAGGAGTATCATGGGGCCACACTGGGAAATTTGATCAAGGGCCTGGTACATTCTGTTGACTTCAGTGATCCTTTCTGTTTTTTCCTGGGTGAGTCTGCAAAAGCCATTGCCGGAATAACCACAGAATGAGACTTTTCCGACAGGACCGAGGACTGTGATAGGCAGTCACGAGTGAAAGAAGAAAACGCAGCATTCAGAAAAAGCAAGCAAGCAAAGGAAGCTTTTCTATCTAAGCAGGAAGGAGCTCTCCTGAGATACATAGACACAAATGTTCATGGTGAGCCTTCCGGCCCCAGTGAGGATGTGAGTGGTGAGGAGATGCCTGATTTTCCAGTTAGTCGGAGTGCAGGTGACCTGGCAGCTACTGCAGCATCTGTATCTCCATCTCAAATGGATGTAACCATGCACATTCCTGAAGAAAAGTGTAGCTCAGAGAAGAGTGTGGTGGAGGCGCAAGAAACAGCTGCTCTTGAGTTTAGTTCCTTAAGTCTAGATGATCCAGGACTGTGGACCCACGTGAGCAGTAGCCGGAGGGACTTCCTTGTACTGCATGGGCCACAGCAGGTGAAAAACTTCATGTTCCCCAAAGACAATGAAAATAGAAGTTTCCATCCAACACATTACTGGTGTGAAATCCCCAATGTGACAAAGTGGAGAGGCCATGGTTTATGTACTCAAAAACCCAGAATGCTGCATACTGTTTTTGTTGCAAACTCTTCCAGTCTAATGTTCCAGCCACACTGGGTTCTACAGGAACAAAGGACTGGAAAAATCTGGCTAGAAATCTGGCATGCCATGAGAAGGCAGCAAATCACAAGAGAGCATTTCATAGGTGGAAAGAGCTTGAGATGAGACTAAGGTTAAAGGCCACCATAGATGATCAGTACCAAGAGAAGATTGCATCAGTCTCTTTACTGGCAAAATGTTCTGAAAAGGCTCGTTGCCATTGTGAGAATGCTTGCTACCCAAAACCTAGCACTGCGTGGCACTTCAGATCAGCTGTATGTGCCAAACAATGGAAACTTCCTTAAAGTTGTGGAGCTGATGGCTGAGTTTGATGCTGTACTCCAGGAGCATCTAAGAGTCACCACCCAAGAAATGAACACACACCACTACCTTGGAAAAACAATTCAAAATGAGATCACACAGTAACACAGTTACTGGCAACAAAAGCCAAACAGAAGATTGTGGCAGTTCTGAAGTCAGCAAGATATTACTCGGTTATTCTGGACTGCACACCTGACATCAGCCATACGGAACAAATGACTTTAATGGTGCGTTTTGTAACAACAACAGAACCTAGTGAAAATGTCTCTGCAATGGTGACTGTCAGAGAGCATTTTCTAGAATTTATTGACATTGATGATACTACGGGAGCTCGTATGACAAATGTGCTTCTTAAAAAGCTGGAAGATTCGGGAATTGCGATAGCTGACATGAGAGGTCAGGGCTACGATAATGGTGCCAACATGAGAGGAAAGAACAGAGGAGTGCAGACACGGATCCAAGAGTTAAACCCTCGAGCGTCTTTTGTCCCATGCAGTTCTCATTCATTGAACTTGGTGGTCAGTGATGCAGCATCAGCTTCTAGTGAGGCTGCTGAATTTTTTAAATGTAATTCAAAGCATCTATGTATTTTTCTCTGCATCAGCTCATCGATGGCAAATTTTGAAGCAACATCTGGGAACATCCTCTCTGACACTGAAACCACTGAGTGCCACACGATGGGAAAGTCAAGTGGAGGCGATAAAGCCTATCAAACACCAAATTGGGAAGACCGATGATGCCATAGTTGCCATTATGGAGGATAATACTATGACAGGAACTGTTTGTGGGAGAACAGTGGCAGCAGGAAATGGAATCACCAGAAACATACATAACTTCAAATTTCTGTGTGGCTCACTGTTGTGGCATGACATACTGTTTGAAATAAATGTTGTAAGCAAGAGACTCCAAGGTGTTGACCTTGATATATCTGGAGCAATGGAACAACTGGACAAAGCAAAGTCATACCTACAGTCTTACCGGTCAGATGAGGGATTTCAAAACGTTCTAAAGAGTGCACAGAAGTTGGCAGAGGAACTTCACACTGAAGTTATTTTCCCACCCATTCGAGAATACAAGAGTCACAGAAGAAAAAGACATTTTGATTACGAGGCACGGGATAATCTCATAAGAGATCCCAAACAACAATTCAAAGTTGAATTCTTTAACAGGGTGCTAGATTGTGCAATACAGTCAGTTGAAGAACGTTTCATGCAGCTGAAGGAACACAGCAGTATATTTGGGATGTTGTATGATATTCCAAAACTCCTCACTGTCCCCGAAGAAGACCTACACCAGCAATGCAGGGCACTAGAGACAGTGTTGACACATGATGACATGCGCGATATTGATGCGAGTGATTTAGTTGATGAACTGAAAGCCCTTTCAAGATACATTTCAGCAGGATCAACTCCAAAGGCTGTTCTGGAATATAGGTGCACAAATAGGATGACCACGCCTCTTTCCAAATGCTTTTGTTGCTCTGCGCATACTTCTAACACTTCCTGTAACCGTTGCCAGTGGAGAACGCAGCTTCTCCAGGCTGAAGTTAATAAAAACACATCTACATTCCACAGTGACACAGGAGAGGCTGGTCGGCTTTGCAACCATCTCAACAGAGCATGAGCTGGCCCAGACTGTGGACCTTTCAGGAAGCAGGTCAAATCTTTGCAACCAGAAGGCACGGAAAGCACCACTTTGATTCTTCAAACCGATAAAAATGCCAGTGTTTACTATGCAGACGAGAAAAGTTACATTTGCTCCTCTGGCGTTTGAAAGTTAACTGTTACTTAACATTTTTTTGAACAAGGCATTTTAAGTTGTTTCTCCTTTATTGGGGTAGGTAGCAGAGCAGTCCCATGAGAGAAGTAGAACAGGACGAAGGCAGAATTGAGACCTTTCAAAGTTTTGGCCCAAGCGAGGGGGCATGGGGGCGTCATTTGAGCTCCCTGCCTCAGGTGCCAAAATGTTGTGGGCCGGCCCTGCTGACGTCAATGGGAGCTCAGCAGGACCGGGCCCTCTGTGCCTGGTCTTTTATAGACTGGGTGTTTTGGGGGCAGCTGGCTATGGGCTTGACCCTTGACAAATCGGAGCTGCTCTGTTTCTGCAACATTTTCCTACCTTGCAGTTTTTGTGGGGGGTGGAGGAGTGGAAAGTCATCTTACAAAACTGGCTCAATCTCAAAGCTCCAGGGGGCTGCTTTATTCGGTCGCCGCTGAGTGTATTTGGAAAGTAGCCCCCCCCCCCCCCCGGGAGTGCAAGGGAGCGGTGATGCTGAGAACCCTCCTACTCGTGTCCCGATGTGGGAGGGAAAGAGTTCTGTGCGTCACCGCGCTCTACCTCTATGCAGCCTGCTAGCCAGGTAATGAGCTGGCCCCCCGTGACCTTCCCAGCGGAGGGCCGGTGCCTTTAACAAAGAGCTCAGCTCCTGGCGCGCCGTGCTCAGCGGGACTGCCCCGGTCATTACACACACTCAGGGCTGAGCTCGCCGACAGCTGTCGGAACCCGGACACAGGCACTCGAGGGGAAAAGGCTCCCAGCAGAAAGCGGGGAGGAGGAGGGAGAGAGGTGGCGGCTGGTCTGGAGAGGGTTAATGCTCTCCGAGGAGAAAGCCCCTGAGTGACTGTCAGGTAACACTCCTGCCCTCCAGTTCCTGGGGAAGGCAGCAGGACTCCTGGGGTTTGGGCTGGGTGCCCGCTCTGTTACTGAGACGTGTCACGGGATCTGCCCTGTGATTTCCTGAGCACTGGAGAGTGCTGCAGGCCCAGGCAGTGTGCCCCCCCGTGTGGGGGTGGATGGGCACAGGTGCATCTCTGCCCCACAGGGCTGCGTTCCGATCGTGTGCATGCTTGGGTGTGCAGAGGCAGGGGTGTGTGTGTGTGGGGATGTGCGCACACCTTCCCCCCCCCCCCCCGGTCTATAGAAGTGTGAGGCAGGTTGTGCAACCCACTGGCCAGTGTGAGTTACATGTCGCCCCTGAATCCATAGAGGACGTGGGTCTGTTAAAACCCTCAGCGACGGAGCCTGGCTCTGCAGATCGGTTTCTGGAGGCTCCTGATTTTAGCCCTATGAAGTCCCCATTTCAGTCCTCAGTGCGTCGGCCAAGATGGTGGCTGTGATGGCACCCGGGGACCAGGAACCCCGAACCTGCCTAGAACACCTATGAATGACATTATAGGGTTTAAAGGTACTGGGAGGGGGTGTGACCAGAGACAAACAGGGATTTTACATGTACTGCCTCTGCCATGGACAGTGTCCAAGACTATGGCAGTAAGCTCAGGAGGAGGGTGTGACGTTGCACTCCATATGTTTTATGGAAAATGCTTATGAGTGTGAATATGATGCAACTGGAACATGCTTTATGCAAAAGGTCTCTTGTAAGGTATCATAACAAAGGTTATAACCTACTGAATATATTCCTCCTATTTGCATGCATGTATCCTTCTTGTATCTGAAGCTAGATATATGAAGTATAACTCTCAGGTCCTTATTGTAATTATACAAAGTGTGGGCCATTCATGGTGGTTTAGAATCTTGAGGGCTCCCATTGACGAGGACAATTGGTTGTAAATGGTTTATTTACCTGCAAGCCTTCCTGTGTAGGTGTGGGCCAACCCAGGAAGAAGGAAGACTAGGGGCTCTTACAGTGACCTGTGACCATGTCACATGATACTGGAATCCATCTTAATCCTTGTACTTTTCCATTGATGAGGCGGGGGTGGGGACAAGCACAGACAAAAGATTCCCGCCTTATGCCAAAGCTATAAAAGGGGGTGGAGCAGGACAAAAGGAGGCCAGTCATGAGAAAACCCCTGCTTACCACCTGAGATGCCTGCTAGAACTAACAAGGACTGTACCAGGGGAAAGGACTGGGCCCAGACTAGGAAGGAGTCTAGTCTGTGAAAGAAGCTTATTGGAACATCTCTGAAGTTGAGATATTACCTGTAATCGTTTTCTTAATGTATTAGGCTTAGACTTGCATGTTTTTGTTTTATTTTGCTTGGTGACTTACTTTGTTCTGTCTGTTATTTCTTGAAACCACTTAAATCCTACTTTTTATACTTAATAAAATCACGTTTGTATATTAATAAACCCAGAGTAAGCGGTTCATACCTGGGAGAGCGAAAGACTGTGCATATCTCTCTATCAGTGTTAGAGGGTGGACAATTTGAGTTTACCCTGTATAAGCTTTATACAGAGTAAAACAGATTTATTTGGGGTTTGGATCCCATTGTGTGCTGGAGACAGGAAACCTGCTAAGCTGTTTTTAGTTAAAGTGTGAAGCTTTGGGGGCATGGCCCAGACCTGGGTCTGTGTTTGCAGCAGGCTAGCATGTCTGGCTCAACTAGGCAGGGTTCTGGGGTCCCAAGCTGGCAGGGAAAATGGACTCAGAGGTAATTTCAGCACATCAGGTGACAGTCCCAAGGGGATCTCTGTGACCAAACCTGTCACAGTGGCTGTCTCCATTGCACGCATGGGGGTGCACGCCCAAGTGCTGCAGATTGCACATGGGTGTGTGGCCATACTCACATGCCAGAGCGGGGTTAAGGTCCTTCGTAGTTCCTCTCCTCTGTTAGAAACATTTCCTGGTTCTGGCTGCCTTTGGTGTCTTATTAGCCTCTCGCTCTCCGTGGCCAGGAGAGGGAACCTGCGTTGTTGGCTGCTGACGCAGAGAGAAGCCTGGAGATGGGTGGTGACGTTGCATTCGCAGCAGGGATCCGAGCCCTTCAGATCGTGTGGCTGGTGGAAAGAGGGTGCTGTTCCAGTGGCAGCAGATTGGGGGTGCTCTGGAAGGAGCATTACTCTTAGGGATGCCTGTCGCTACAGCAGCAAGGTTTGGGGTCTGTCTGCACCCACTTCTACCAGCAGCTGCCATCCTGTTCTCCCATCCCTGGCTCTGCTGATGCCCCAAATGAATTAGGGCCTCGGGGCTGGTAGAGTTTGGGGCACCTTCTGACGGATGGTGTCCCTTCCCTCGAACTCAGTCATCCTGGGCGATAGCTCAGTGCTTTAACACCCACCTTCCAGATGGGGAAACTGAGGCAGGAAGGCTGAGTGACTTGACTAAGGCCATGATAGGCAGTCAGTGCCAGAGCTAGGATTAGAACCCAGCTGTTGCTTAATCCATCCTGTGCTTAGTCCACTCAAACCAGACTGTTGCGTTGACAGGCCGCCCCGAAGCGTTGTGGCTGGAAGTGACACAGGCAGGAGGTAGCTGGTTGTCAGCTTTGTAGCACTAAAAATAAGACCAGGGGACAGAGGTGAGAAATTACCCACAGGTCTAATGAGGATCAGTGAATTTCTATAAACTGGTGCTAATTTCCTAACCCCAAATTGTCATCTCGGATCCTCCCTCCGTATGGACGCCGCCCCACCCCCCCACCCCCAAATTCTGATACACAGCACTTAGCATGTCAGTAACTGGCTGGTTTTCTCCTTTAAATGAGGAGTAAATGCCAGTTTTTGTTACAAATTGCCCCAGGTGTGAAGTGACTGAAATCTTCTTCCAATTCATCCTTCGGATGAGAGCAGGGCTCAAAGCAAATGGGATTTAGGCAAAGGAGAGAGAGACCCTGACTCACTAGTGTTGTTTTATTTACTCAGAAACAAGTCTGGTCTTCGGTTTAAGGCCTGGGACGGAGGCTTGAGAGATCTGGGTTGGATTCCCGGCCCTGCCACTGGGTTCCTCTGTGACCTTGGGCAAGTTGCTTCATCTTTCTGTGCCTCATTGTAAAATCCTTCCCTCCCTCACAGGGGACTGGTGAGGAGAAATTCAGAGATGCTTAGAGGCGCAGTGATGAGGGCCCCAGAAGACACTGGATGTGCAGAGATTTGATGGGAGGAGATCCCTGGTGACGAGCTTTGGGGCCCAAGCCGATCCTTGCTAAGGGGAGCTGGGGCAGTGTGGTACCCGGGTGTCCCCTCAGAGTCCTGACCATTGTGGTCAATCTGCATGGCTGACACTCGATGGCTGTCCCGAGGTGCCGGAGCTGTACAAACCTGAGCCTGAAAGCTGCATCCGCAGCTCACGAGGGCTGAGCCCTATGGGTGTGTCTACACCAACACTGCATTAGAAACAGTTGCTGAACCTGGCTCCCACAGCCCTGCCATTGGGTTCATACCGCACCACATTGCCCTTCTGTCTCGGGGCTGCCGCTTGGCCTGCGTCCACCCTGAAAAGTGGCAGGACTTGGACCCAGGTCACAGCAGGATTCGGGCTGTGACCCAGCGCCTCCCCCCTCCGCCAGCAGGGTCCTAGTGCTTGCTGACCAGAGTCAGACTGATTTGTGTGTGGACGGAACAGGGGCTTGCCCTTGAAGCTGAGTTACAGCCCGTGCTTTGTGTTCCCTGTAGACATACCCTTAAGGAGCTGAACTGACGGGTGCCTCTGTGGAGCCGAACATACTTGGAGATTAAGAGCTACTGCTGGCCCAGGAATCCTTTCTCACGATGGTTTCCTTGTATTCTGGATCATTGTTGCGCTCGCCCGTGTCCACCCGTCTTGTCCGCAAACGTTTGTGTGCACGGGATTGGTGTGCACGAGGGTTCTGCATGGGAAGACCCCGTGTTCCTGTGCAAATATGCAGGTGTAAGCCGGGTCTGAATGAACCCTCCCCTGACAGCTATTTGGGGAGGGGGAGAGCCTTCAGGAGCAAACTGTATTTATATGAACACACCTACTTTGGTATTGGGTTACATATTACTGTAGTACTGAATACAGGGAGTGAGATGTTGTTATCAATGGTGTTGTCTTTATTGTATGAGGAAAGGGGAGCAGAACTGTGCAGAGCCTGTCCTGATTGAGGGGGGCACCCTCAGGTGAAAGGGACTCGCTAAGCCAGGGGCTTGACTGCTAGACCCCTGTGAAGGGAAGAGGGGTGGGGACAGATGTCCCAGCTAGGAGGTGTGGCCTCTCCGGTCTGGTTTAACCTGTTCCTGCCCCACTGTTCAAAGATAGAGCTAAATAGGCTCCGTTAAGAGTCGTTTGTTATGTAAAGTGCTCACTAGAGCTGAAAACACTTGGGGTGGGACAATGTTCCTGCCCAGCCTGCATCACTAAGAGCTGACCGTTGCTAAGAGTTGGGTGGACTCTCAGGAAACTGACCTGCGGCGGTCACAGCAGAGAGGCAGATGGCAGAAGGTGACCGGCAAGCGGAATGAGCGGCTGGCAGAGCGGCGAGTGAAGAGAAACCGTGGCCGGCGGGGTGGCCAGCAGAGAGGAACCGCGGCGGGCGGGGCGGCCAGCCAGAGCAAGTGCTCAGATGGTGGAGCAAGCCAGGTGTTTTCTTCCCCGGGTGGGAGGGGAACTCTCACAGATGCACCTCTGAACCCTGGGACCTCACTGACCAAGGACAACCACTGTGAGTTGAGCGGAGAGGGGGCCCAGTAAAGGCACTTTTGTTTGTAGAACTCAAGAACATGAGGCGGGAGGCTCTGCCCCCCGCACTCTGGGGTGGGCGCCCTGCTCACGGTTTTAGGTTTATGAATCCTGCTTGTGGCATTTTCCCTAATTAATGTCGGGTGACTTCCCTCCTTTCATTAAAAGTTTATTTTCTACAGTCAGACTCTGTGCTGGCGAGAGGGGACGTATTGCCTCTCAGAGGTGCCCGGGGGTGGGGGGTCGAGCCGGTTCTGCGTTGTATTGTTAAAAAGGAACCCCTAGATGTTGAACCCGGCCCTGGTTGCTGCTGACTCCACCTGGCAGAAGAGTTACATGGACTTTGGTGCAGGCAGCTGGCTACCTGCTGCTGTTCCAGGAGCTTCACCGAAGCAGGGGCGCTGGATCGCAGGCGGTTTTGGGGCTGCCAGAGACAAAGCAGCGTCCATCCTGGCAGAATGCTACATCTCTAAACAGCCACAAGGTGGCAGTGCTTCCAGCCGCTCCGGCCACGTCAAAGGCCAATCCTGCACGGTGCTGAACGCCCTTCAGGCCCACTGACTTCGACGGAAGGCGTTGAGGGCTTGCAAGATGGGGCGGCGACTCTCTCCCACAATCCTTTGCTCCCTTCTCCCCTTTGAAGCTGACGCTTGTCCTCGGACTGCAGCTTGCGAAGGGTTAATTTAATAGCCAGGATCTTAGCTGGGCATGAAGAACTGTGGGCAGAGTCTCTGAGGTGGAGGAGGGCTATGGACGGACATCTTGGGCTCTGGATCTCCAGGCAGCGTGGAAAGGAGTCTCCGATTTCTGGGTGGAGCCGTTGACTTGGGGAGATTGGTTTTTGGGGCGGCTTCCCCGGGCGTAGCTGGGAGCTAATTGTACCTTGGCCCCGGGGCTGCTTCAGGGGACTGGCAGGCTAACTCCGCATTAGTCGGGCCAGTGTGACTCCTTTCAAAGGCCTCTGCAGATCTGCTCGGGCCAAAGCGAGTCGTGGAGGCAGAGCGGCCGGGGTGGGGGGAGAGGGGGGGTCTGCATGGCTGCTTGCTTCGGGTTGGGTGAGAGCTAGGCTTGGATCTGAACTCGGGGGGCCCAATGCTACTCTCATGATGCCAGTGGAAATCGCCAGCGCCGCTGACGTTGCATTGACGGTGCAGCTCAGAGCAAAACTGCCCCTCTCTACCCTTCACGCTGGAAGGCCCTGTCCACCCTGTGACGTCTCAAGTTACCAGCAGCTCCTTAAACCCAGAGGCTGAGCCTGGCTGGCGAGATATGTGCCAGTTGTCTCTGCACCGCATGGGTATTCACACGGCGCTCACTGAACTCCCAGAGTCATGGCCCAGGGTGCACTGAGCTCTGGGAAACGCCAGGAGGGATTCTCTGGGGCGGTCACTTCTCGGGCTGTTGCAGTCCCGGAACATGCATTGCTGCTCTGCCTTCGAGAGGGTTAATACAGTTTACCCACACCGCTGGTTTCTTACAGCTGAGCACGTTGTATCCTGTAAGCATTGCCTCTCCAGCGTGGGGCTGCTGAAAACCGTGATTTACTTGTAGCACGGACTATGCTCTTATAGGTCACCGGCAGATTAAAAATGTGGGGCTGGATATTCGTAACGGTGCGTGTGGGTATGAAAATCTAGCCCACACCCTTCAAAACAAAACAAATGTCCTGAGGCCTCAGACTTATTTAAACCTGAAGGCACTTTAAAAATCAAATTCCCTTTTTTTTTGCCACCTGTGCTTTATTGTATTTCTTTCTTTGCCTCTCACGCAGCCTGTAGCAATGATCGCTTTCACTGGAGCGTCTAGTCTTGCCGATCCAATTGCCTGGTTCAGTGCTCAGAGGCTACAGCGATGGGTGAGAGGATGCGGGCGCTATTTCTTTAAATCTGTCCCAGTGGGGCTCAGCAGGAAGGGCTGTGGGGTGAGCTCTAGGCAGAAGCACTATAGGGAAGTGGAGGGGGGAGCAGCGGAAGGAATGACACGGTTTTCCTTGTTCTAATAGAGTTCCTCGTTCGGTGCTAGATGAAAGTGACACTTTCTGTGGAATGAATTTTCAGAAGCGCTGAGCAGTCAGTTCCTTTGGACTTCATAGATTACCAGGCCAGAAGGGGCCACTGCGATCATCTCGTCTGACCCTGTGTGATGTAGCCCAGAGAACTGCCCCCAAGTCGTTCCTACAGCAGGTCTTTTAGAAAACAGCCAGTCTGGATTTTAAAATAGTCAGTGATGGAGTATCCACCATCACGCTTGGTAAGTTGTTCCAGTGGTTAATGACCCTCTCTGTTAAAAATGTACATCTTATTTCCAGTCTCAATTTGTCTCACTTCTACTTCCAGCCGTTGGATCATGTTAGACCTTTTCTCTGCTAGATTGAAGAGCCCGTTATCAAATACCTGTTCCCTGCGTAGGTAACAGACTGACTTCAAATCCCCCCTTCACCTTCTCTTTGTTAAGCTACATAGATTGAGCTCCTTGTTGGGTCTATCGCTCTAAGACAGGCTTTCTAATCCTGTAATCATTTTCGTGGCTCTTCTCTGAACCCATTCCAATTTATCAACCTCCTCCTTCAATTGTGGGCACCAGAACTGGACACAGGATTCCAGCAGCGGTCACTCCAATGCCAAATGAAGAGGTAAAATAACCTCTCTGCTCCTCAAGATTCCCGGTTCCACATCCAAGGATCGCATTAGCTTTGTTGGCCGCAGCGTCACACTGGGAGCTCACGTTCAGCTGATTATCCACCACAACCCCCAAATCTTTTTTTAGAGTCCCTGCTTCCCAATATAAAGTCCCCCATCCTGTAATCATGGCCTGTGTTCTTTGAGACGTATATATTTACATTTAGCCAGATTAAAATGCGTATTGTTTGCTTGAGCCCAGTTTACCAAGCGATCCAGATTTCTCTCGATCAGTGACCCGAGCTCTTCATTATTTACCACTCCCTCCATTTTTGTGTCATCTGCAAACTTTATCAGGGACGATTTTATGGTTTCTTTCCGGTCATTAACGAAAATATTAAATAGCAGAGGGCCAAGAGCCGATGAGGATGACCCACGTACAATTACATTTCGAGACCTATCAGTTAGTCAGCTTTTAATCCATTTAGTGAATGTATTAATAGCCTAGGCGGTACTCTTGATTCTGATTTCTCCTGCTGCCTCTTTATGTGCCCAAATACTGTAGCTAATGTTCCAAAGCTCCAATTAATAATGCTTCAACTGGAGCCGGGCATGCTCAGTGGTGTGTCTTTGGGGGCCAAACTACCCTAGGCTTGTCCGTTTGAAATGGCTTTTGAGATCTGTTCTGATTTGTAATTAGTGTGGGTGGAACATCATAGACTGGGTAGCTCCTGAGAGTGGATTTCTGGGGAAGGAGGCAGGCCTTTTTGGGGTTCTTCTGCACCCCCATCTGCCAGAAGATCTTGTACTTTGATTGTAAACTCTGTCTTTTTGTTCTGTGTTTGTACAGTGCCTAGCACAATGGGGTCCTGCCCCATGACTGGGGCTCCTAGCGGCTATGGTTAAGAAATAATCCATCCCCATAATGCAGCAGCTTGTCGCATTAATTGAAGAAAATCCATCCCTGCGCCCACCTGCCATTGCAGTTGCTAGAGAGACGGAGAGGTTGGGGTTTTGGGGAACAAATCCCAGGGACAGGAGGAGAAGAGAGAACAAAGATCCTTCCTCGGGCACCTCACCCTAGCTGAGGTCGGAATCAGGCTTCTCGCTGAGCCAACCAAGCGCCGCGTCCTCCGCTGCTGAGCCAGCAAGAGCTGTGCAGAGCCTGGAGGCCTTTGCTTTGCAGATATCTCACTCTGTATCAAGGGGCGAGTGACAGCCGTGGGGCGGAGGTGCTTCTCCCTCTCTGAATCCAGGCCAGCCCGTCTGGCAGGCTTCGGGGAGAGAGCCCCTTACTTTTAAAAAGCCATGCGAGTGTTCTTCGGGAACACTTCTAAACCACACACCCTGCAGCAGCGTTACTGCCGGGCTGGCGTGGGGCCGTTAAGGTAGGATACCGGAGGATTGTTTTAAAGGAATACTGCTGAGACTGGGTTCTTGCAAGGTTACTGGAGTGGCTGCATCGTTAGACTCGGCACGGATCGGACTGACTGTCGCCGGGCTTTCATATCCCAGGGAAGCCTTAGGGACATAGGAATTGCCAGGCTGGTTCAGTATCCTGTCTCTGACACTGCCCAGCACTAGATGCATCAGAAGGATGTACTAGAAACGCCACAGTGGACAGCTATGGACAGTGGATCAGACGCCATGGGAGGGTGTGGAAGCTCCTTCACTGGAGGTTTTCAAAAGGAGGCTGGAGAGCCCCTGTCTGGGATGGTTTAGACACAACAAACCCTGCATCTTGCCAGGGGGTTAGAATAGCTGACCCTTGAGGCCCCTTCTAACCTGATTAAGGAATTTCCCTCCTTATTCTCATCAGTTAGTGATTGGCTTATATCCTAAAGCTTGCAGATATATCATCCCCTTATTTTTAATCTGACCTCATGTGACTAATCTCCAGTCTGTTTTTGAATCCTGCTCAGCTCCTGACCTTGGTGATATCATGTAGCAGTGAGTTCCACTGGCTAACCATGCACTGAGTGAGTGTTTCCTTTTCGCCATTTAAAAATTTCTGCCTTCAGTTTCATTGGACATCCCCTTGCTCTTGTATATGAGAGACTAAATAGGAGGAGTGCCCAATTCACCACTTGTCTCTCATTCATTATTTTGCAAACCTCTATAGTGGCCCTTCTTATTTGTCTCCTCTCTAAACTAACCTGTCCCCATCTTTTCAATCTTCAATACCTTTAATCTATTCATAGTTTTGTGTTCTTCCATCTGTAGATCTCAAAGCACAGCACTTTATAAAGCTGGGTAAGTATCCCATTATTCCCATTGTATAGGAGGGGAAACTGAGGCACAGCAGTGACGTGACTCTCTCAGGGTCACGCAGCCACTGGGCAGCAGAACTGGAAGTAGCTCCCAGTTCTCCTCTTCTCTCCTCGCCAGTCATTCTGCCCACCGGGTTCTCCATGCACCGCAGTATATGGCAGAGCAGAAACTACTCAGCTCTTTCACAGTGTGGCCAGCTTTGCAAGAATAAGAGCCCTCAATAGACCATCAGCCCCCTCTCCCACAGTCCCCTGCTCTGTGGTTTTCAATCCGTTTTGTTCACGGGCCACAATGGTGAGCTCTGAGGCTCATCCGTGCAGCATGGATCATGGCTGGAGAATGGATAAGCTACATAAACAGTCCAGAGGACCCTGCACCTTCCAGTAGTGATGCTGCAGGGTTCATGCGATCACCGTAACCGGGCTTGGGACACACTGCGAGGGATAATTTTCCTCCCTCAAGGTGGGATCCTTCCTCTAAATTGCGGAGAAACTCTATCGTAAGGTCAGACCTGGGCGCAGCTGGTCATCTTCCCATTGACGCGCTTCCAGCCCCACATCCTCAGTGCGGGCCAAAGGCTCCCTCCCCGAGCATGGTTGCTGGGAGCAGAGTCCAGGTATGCTACTGCTTGGCCTCTCTGACACCAGGACCCCATCTCGTTGCTTGTTCTGCCTGGCCTGCAGGGCGGGCACGTGCCTGGAGCGAACGGGCACTCTTCCTGGAGCAGCAACGACAAGGGCTCTGGGCCTTCCCGCTGGGGTTCGGCGTCTGATCCTGACTCAGCCGTGTGGTGTGCGCAAAAAGAGCTGAATCCCGACCTCGCCGGGGCGGTGGTGGGAAATGAGCAGTGACTCGCCCCGCTTGGAAATCCTGCTGTTATCTCTGTGAACTGACCGTGTTGATGGGAATGGGAACTGTGTGGCTGTGTTTTCCCCCCCTCTGGCTAAATCTGGGGCTGTGGGATTTTGGCCAGTGGCTAGAGGTTTTTTGGCACAGGATGTGGGGGCGTGCCAGCCAGCCGCGCCCGGGGAGCGGGTTTGGTGCTGGCCCAGGGAACGTGGGACTGATGGAGAGACGACGAGCCCTGCAGCGGGATGAGTTGTTAGACTCTAATTCATGCGAAATCTGACACTGCAGATATTTGAAATCAATAAGCCACGTTCTGGGTTTTTCCCTTATCTTTGGAGGGAAGCTTTTTCCTTTTGCTTGGCCAAGTCCTGGTAGGAAAGTTACAATTTGCTGAGAGCAAAGGCAGGGCATTTTAACTAGCTTACAACAACCCCAATGAACCCCCCTGCCAAGATGTATGACGTGGGAACTGACTATCTTCAGGGGGCTAAGCCTTTGGTTATTGCAGTTTGTCAGCCTGTATGTGGTGGTTGTGGGATTTGAGGCAGGGGGACTGGAGGGGTGTGTGTGTTGCTTGCTGCCCTTTGGGGTACTGGGAAAAAGTACAGTATTGTGGTGTGTCAATTGGTGTGGCAGTTAGTGTGTATTGAAATGTCTTGTATGTGTGCAATTTGTGTGTATTATCATAGAATCATGGAATCTCAGGGTTGGAAGGGACCTCAGGAGGTCATCTAGTCCAACCCCCTGCTCAAAGCAGGACCAAACCCAACTAAATCATCCCAGCCAGGGCTTTGTCAAGCCTGACCTTAAAAGATGTATTAAGATGTATGTGATTCATGCAAGGCAGATATCTCCCAGTACGCCTATGGAGCTAGATGCAATGTGTGTATTGAAGTTTGTGTTTTTATTGTACAGAGCTCCCGGAATGCAGAGGGGGTGTGTGTGTGTGAGAGAGAGAGTGAGTAGTGGGGCGGGGGGCGATGCATTGCCCTGCTGTGTGCACCTGTGTTGTGGTGTGTGGTTTGTGTGTCATTTTTACATCCTCATAGAAGTGTTGGGAGAATTGTGGGGTGTATCAGAGCAGGTGTCTTTTGGATTATAATTATTATGGGTAACAGCATCACAAGCGTGGACAAGCTTGGGGTGTGCCTGCCTGTTTATGTATTTGCGTTAGTGGGGAGTGGAGTGAGGATGTGTTTGTATGGCGGGGGAGAAGAGTTGCATTGACCTTTCCTGCCGGTGCGCAGCAAGGTTAACAAGTGAAAACCCAGTTTTACTGCCCTGGTAACGGAGCAGAGCTGGCCCTGGAGGGCCAAGACATCTGTCTTTATTGTCAAACTTATTTCTTGCCCTTGCCCTTGGGGCTGATTAATTCAAAGGGAGACAATTATTAGACTAATCTGTGAATTTTGCATACAGTAAAATAAAGATCCCTGGGTTTTGTGGGATACATTTAAGGCTCAGCTAATTGTTCAGAGAATCTCCTTGTGCAAGGAGCTCTGGATTTGCTGTGAGAACCGAGGGGGGGGGAAGCTGGGGAGCAGCCAGCCGCCCCTTACACTAGAGTAGATTCCTTGCTCTATTTATGCTATTCCCGTGCATGGCCACTGGAGGGACTTTTTCCCTGCCCCCCCTTTCCCCTCCCTTACAGCTGTTCCCGCAGGAGACTGACAGCTGGCCCCAGGGTTGCTATAGGGATAGGCAAATCGCACCGGCTGTTATAGGTGGGGAGGCGGCTGCCCCCGCCCGGGGAGGCGGGGCCAGGCATGGCTCCCTATAAAAGGCAGAGTGCTCCATTCAGCACTTCAGCACTTGCAAAGCGGGAGAGGCGCCAGTGGTCGCGGGAGCTGCTGCCGCCGCCGAGTGTGGGGCGCAGGGCGCAGGGCGCAGGGGGAGCCCCCGGGCAGAGAGACCCTCTGCGGCAGCTGCCCGGCGTTGTGTCCGGTGTGCGTGGGGGGTGCATTGCCCTGAGCAGTCGGGCCAGCGGGCCGCTGCCAGGTGGGGCGGGGGTTGCAAAGCAGGACTCGGGGGCGGGGGGGGGGGCTCTGTGCCTTGGGCAGCTGGAGGCGAGAAGCGAGAGGCGGCAGCAGTTGCCCGGCGTGCGGGGACCCGGCGCCCTCGGATCCGGATTCCGGGGCAGCGCAACTTTTCTGGGGAGCCCCCCCCCGTCCCCCTCGCCTTTCTTCCCGCGGCTCCCCATGCGCCGGGTGCCGCTTCCCCCCTAGCCGAGCCTCGGAGCGGCCACGGGGAAAAGCCCCCATTTATTAACGCCCCCCCCGCCGCCCCGTCAAAGCCAAGCCGGGGGCGAGAGGCGCCCCGGGCCCCCCTCGGGCGGGCGCCGCCGGTGCATGGACTGAGATGGCCTCCGAGATGGCCATGAGCGGCGAGCTGCCCACCAGCCCGCTGGCCATCGAGTACGTCAACGACTTCGACCTGATGAAGTTCGAGGTGAAGAAGGAGCCGCCGGAGGCCGAGCGCTTCTGCCACCGCCTGCCCCCGGGCTCGCTCTCCTCCACCCCGCTCAGCACCCCCTGCTCCTCGGTGCCTTCCTCGCCCAGCTTCTGCGCGCCCAGCCCCGGCGGGCAGGCGGGCCCCGGCGGCGCCCCGCCGCACCACCCGGGCAGCGCCGGCAAGGCGCCGCTGGAGGATCTCTACTGGATGTCGGGCTACCAGCACCCGCTCAACCCGGAGGCGCTGAACCTCACCCCGGAGGACGCGGTGGAGGCGCTGATCGGCAACCCGCACCCGCTGCACGGCTACGAGGCCTTCCGGGGCCAGGGCTTCCCCGGCGAGGAGGCGGCCCCGGCCGGGCACCACCACCACCACCACCACGCGCACCACGCGCACTACCACCACGCGGCGCACCCGCACCACCACCCGCGGCTGGAGGAGCGCTTCTCGGACGAGCAGCTGGTCAGCATGTCGGTGCGGGAGCTGAACCGCCAGCTGCGGGGCTTCAGCAAGGAGGAGGTGATCCGCCTCAAGCAGAAGCGGCGCACGCTGAAGAACCGGGGCTACGCCCAGTCCTGCCGCTACAAGCGGGTCCAGCAGCGGCACATCCTGGAGAGCGAGAAGTGCCAGTTGCAGGGCCAGGTGGAGCAGCTCAAGCAGGAGGTGGCCCGGCTGGCCAAGGAGCGGGACCTGTACAAGGAGAAGTACGAGAAGCTGGCCGGCCGCGGCTTCCCGCGGGAGCCGGCCCCGCAGGCGGCCCCCAAAGCCTCGGCCGAGTTCTTCATGTGAAGGGGGGGGGCCCCCGCGGGGCTCGTCCGCCGTGTGCGCAGAGGGGGCCGGCTGCTGTACATAGACTCGTGCCGTGCGTCTCCGGGCTGCTCACCACGCGGGCGCGCACCCCAATGCAGGGCAAGGTCCCCCCGCACCCCGCTTCCCTCCCCGCTTGCGGCTCCTTCCCTCCCCGTCCGGGCTGCCCTCGGAAGCCCCAGCCCGCTGCGAGCTCGCCTTCGTTCCAGCCGGCACCCCGCGAGTTCCCCCGCCCCAGCGCATCAGCCTGCGTCTCCAGGACACGAAAGCCCGAGCTGGGCCCCGGAGAGGCGAGAGCAGCCTCCGGACACCGTGTCACCCTCACTCCTGAGTCTTAAACCGTGTGATCACGATAACTTTAAAACAAAACAAACCCCCCACCCCGACCAGACAAAGCGTTGGCCGGTGGGAAAGACAAAACTGAACTTTAAAAGACTTGAAGCAATAGGGGAAAAAAATAAGCAAAACCTCTGAATTTTTTTTGTTTTTTTCCTCCTGGAAAACTGGGTAACAAACCAAAATCGTTGTGGGAGAAAAGGTGCATCCTAATGAAATCCTCCTATATACTCTTCTTAATCATCTACTCATGAATAAAGCAGCATCCAAGGAACTGTGCAACTGAACTGTGGTTCTTAGAAGACTTTTTAAGCAATCCTGCATGCAGGACATGTATGGTATTTCAATAATCTCCCCTTCTTTTCTACTAGAACAGATGAAGAAAAAGCATGATCCAGTTTTTTTTTTTTCTTGGTAATATTTTTTGTTTTTTTTTCCCCGACGGTCAGTTTTTAGTTTGCAGCACTCTTTTTGGGTGCATCTTAAATAACAAATAGTCTTAAAATGTTTGCAAAGTGATGTTTTCTCTCTCAGTGGAACAGTGCAGCAAAATACTCACAAAAGGGACTGGAATATATATCTTGGGACTTCAGACTCCAAAAAAGAGTTGAGTTTACCTGCTTTTTATCTCCTTCCTTTTCTTACTAATAATTCTTGTTATTGTTTTAAAAAGGAACCCTGAGCCAGACTTAACTTATTGAAAGGTGTCCACTTGTACATATGTAGAATTTAGTTAGTTTTTTTTGCCTTTTGTTTTCTGAGCCTATATTTTGCTTGGTGATTTAAGAAAAAAAAACTTAAAAAAATCACGAGTCTTAATGAAAGTTTGTATGTAATAGCATGCAAATAATATAAGAATTAATTAATTTAATTATGTTGAAAAAGCCGAATGCACTATATACAGGAATCAATTGGATTAAATAATACTGTTGTTTTATAGAGATTTAAAATTATCTATGCTGTTAAAAATATTGGAAAAAAAGTTAACATTCTAAGATGACCTGAAAGGCAATATAGTAATATATGGACTGCAATCAGTTGGCTGCTATATCACTATGCACCAGATTTATTTATTAACCCCTGGGAAACAATATTATTTTAACCTTGATGATTTAAGAAAAAAAATACACATTGCTTTTTTTTGCAAGAAATAATCTTGCAATTATGCTTTGTGTGAAAGTAAAAAAAAAAATATGCATAGCAGTTGGGGTTTTTAACAAGTTGCTTATTTTAAAAAAGGAAATCTTAGGGAAAACTGTAAAAGTCTTAAAAACCAACCAACCATGTGTGAACTTTGGGAACTGGTGCATTTTAGGTGGTGCTTGTGCAGAGCATTTTAAATAACCAGATTGTTTCAATTTCTGATGGTTTTAACTCTGTTGCATCAAGATAGAACTTATATTCATCTAGAGCTTCAGTTAAGTCTTTTTATATAAACTGCTGTTGAGCCATGCGGGCTATTGCAACGTCAAAAACACTATATCTTTATTTTTGTTTGTTCTTTGAATTGTGTTTCCTTTGTGTTCAGGCATCAATGCAAAAACTCATTTGAGCTTTCATTTGCTACAGACGAACGAAAAATAAATCTCTTTAGACATACCTATCTTTTTTTTGCCTTCCTAGTTTTTGCAGGGAGGGGAAATTTGAAATTTTTGCACTGGTGACAGTGGTGATTCTCTTTTGGATTAGATGTTTGGGGGAAATTAAAGCACACTCGTTTCTTTGCTTTGTGTACCAGAATGAAATGTGATGGATTAATCCAAATGTGAGTTTGAGTTTAAATACAAAGGCAGGGAAATATAGGCAACTGCAATCCTTGGACTGAATGAATAGTTAGGAAATTATTTTGGCTTTATTTTGGTGGGCTCTAGATGAAACTGTGTAAACTCCCACATTAAAAATTCGTTTTCCAGTTTAAAAAATTAACCCCCAAATGGATATATTTGGAAAGCATGGTAAAAATTGATAGGTTTGTTTTAAACAAATGCATCAATATTTTGTCCATTTTTAAAGATGCATTTTCTTCTTCTGAGTGATGCTTAGCTTTCTAGTTTAAAGGAGCACTTTAAAAATACAGTTGGGGTGTTTGGAGCAGCAAGATATTAATGGTAAAAAAATAAGTTTAGGCTCATAATTTTTATTCCCAAGTTTTCATCTATGGGGGGAAAAAATTGACAGCATTTTAGTGCTATTTTTGGTACTTTTTTATTTCAAAGTTTTGGTTTGAAATAATTTTAAAACCTCACAATTTATTAGCCTGATTTATTTTTTGTTTAAATGCTGAAAATTTAAAATTTGAGAGGGATTCCTTGGAATTAAGTGGTGGTTTTACTCTTTTAAATCTGAAACACTTTTATCTGAATCATTCAATATATGGGATATGCTTTATTTAAAAAGTTTGTTTTTACAAAACTATTAAATTAAACATTTTTAAAGTGCATGTTTTAGACCCCCGTTTTAATTTTCAGAGTGCTGAGATTTAGAATGATAAAGGATTTGATCAGAAATCGGAGCATTTTTTCCACACTTACCAGTGAAATCATTTTTTCTTTTTAAACAAAGAATTATTTCCACACCAAACGAATGCTCTCAATAGCGTTTAATGCTGTCTCTCTCTCATACCCAAATCAGTCCATTGACTGACTTTTATTTTAAATGGCAATAAATGGTGTTATTTCCCCTTTTGGATATTGTTTAAGAATTTTTAATTAAAAAAAAAATCCTCCCAAAACCCAAACTAATATTTTAAACTGCAATTTAAAAATAGAAGAACAAGCAGTGAATGACTTTAAATTAGTTCAAAATGACTAGAAATAGAGTGGATTTAATTTGTTTGTTAAACATGCCTATGGTGGCGATCCTCACGGGAGGGAATCTTTTGGGTGCCAATTAAAATCCCCAGTACTAATTGATTTTTTTTCTTTTGCGCTAAACAAATGGGAAAAATCAGAGTTTCAAATATTTGAAAAAATAAACCAGAAGGCTTCTGCTTTGGCACAACCCCCCGCCCCCAGTCCCTTTTTCAGAGTCTGATTTTGAATTTCCCCCCAGTTTCTCTGGGTCTGGCGGGCTTGCTTTAGACTTTGTGCTACTCTCACTTTGCAGATGCGAAATGGATTGCTGGCTGGAGGCTTTGGTACCATTTCAGGGTGCGGAGTCAGAAAGCCGTTCCCCGAGGAGAGTCTCCTTGGCCTGGAGGAAGAAGGGGGGGTTGTTGTTTTTTTGCTTGAGGGGAGCTGAAATGGACACTTGGCATCTGTTCAGCACCACATCGGTTTTATTTAATCGGAGGGGGAAATGGCAATAAATGCGACGCTGGGACTGAGGATGGAGGGTGAATGGGAGAGCAGCTGCCTGCCTGGCACCTTTTATAGATCAGTCACAGAAGTTAAAGATGGAAAAGTCCGATTAGCTCATCCCGTTCATTCTCTTGGCCAGGACAGGCTTGGTCTGTATTGTACTTTCTTTTCCCTAGTGCTTTGTCCAGCCTAGTTTATCTATCCTAAGTCATGGGGCATCCACCCTGTCTCTGAAGGAGACTATATCACAACTGGATAGATTTCACTGTCTGGGAGTTTCTCTGAATACTCAGCCTAAATTTCTCCCCTTGTTAATTTCCCTTCCGGTTAGATCCCCTCCCACCGTCCTAAATAATTGTGGGCATTTCTCTCCCCGAATCGGTCAGCTCCTTTTTAGGCAGGTATTCGTTGCCTCGTGGTATTGACAGTTGGGCGAGATTCCTGACTTCTCAAAGCACGTTTTTTGTGTGGACTTGCAGGCGCGCTCTGTGTGTGTGTGTGTGTGAGAGATTGTTGTGTGTCCGCTACAGACTAGATTGGAATCTCAGAAATCCAGAGGTTTAGTATCGAGAGAGAGATCCATATGCTGTATAGAAGGGCATGATTCTGCTCTGACATCCTGGGGAATTTTGCTGCTGCCTTCCGTGGAAGCAGGATTGGGCCCTGAATAGATAAAAAGACGCTCTCTATGAGCGTAAAAATGTAAGATTCCTGGAAAACCTTCCTGTGCCGGTTGAGCATGCGAGGATCCCTGGCAAAGATGGGGGGGAAACGCGTCAGTCTGTCCATCCCAGAATTTTTTTCTGTTTTCTTGTTGTCTTTTCGCCATATGGAGATATATATATTTTTTTGCCATGGGTAACCCCAAGTTTTCTTTTTCCCACGCCCCGCGGGGATTCGGACACTGTTAATGGCACAGTGTCTCTCCGACGGGCAGGGCCTGGGTAGGATTCATTTGTGCTGGACTTGGGTCAGTCATTCGGATTTGATGAACGGCCACAAGTGTTAACAGCGAGGAAGCCGTTCGGGAAGGAAACTGGCGCTGTTTCTTTTAAAGCCAGGGAACAGATACCGTCTTTTATCACTGAATTTCGTCTTGTAAAGTGCGCCACTCGCTGCTCCACCTATTTTGTTTGTTTTTATTTCAGGGCCCTTCCCTGGTGATGACCCCCGAAGCCTTTGTTGAGTTTTTATTCAATTCTAGTTTAATTTCCCCATTTAATTGTGAGACGGTGCCTACGGGTTGTCAGATCCCCACCGTTTACTTAGTCTATGCTGGGTCCCAAGCCCCTGCAGTAGAAGTTGCTCTTAATTCCCCTGCATCTTCCCACCCTTAACCCCCACCTCTGCGTTTTTCAGACAGCAGCCCCGGCCCAAGCCAGCGGGTGTTACTAAATAAGGAGAGCAGAAAAGTTGGTGAGCGAAAGGGGTTTCGCTCTAGGAGAGGGGCCTCCCCCCCCCCCCCATAATGACTTGAGACTCATTAGCTTAAAAGCAATAGCTCTTTAGGCGAGTGACTGAAAATGAAACTGCTTGACAGCAGCCCCATTGGAGTAGATAGGACTTTAAAAGTGTCTCTAAAATCAAAGGCTAGGAAAGTTTTCACACCCACAAGAAGGGTCTTGTAATATTGCCCGTCTCTGGGCTAGATCATCTTCTGGTGTAAATTAGAATGGCTCCATTGTGGATCTGACCCTCTGTTTGGATTGTGTCCCATTTGATCTATATGGTTGGGGTGTGTGTGTACGTACATGGTCCTACGTGAATCATGTACACTTGCACTCCACTGAGATCAGTTAACTTCACATTTTGGCAGTTTTTCTGTGGGTGCGTGTGCGCATATGATATTCATGCATTAATTAACTCCATGGATTCCCCATTACAATCCAGTCTTTTTTAAGTAGGATGCCGGTCATTCAGCTGGCTATAGACCAGTCAATAGTCACTTAGTCTCACTCAATAAGCAACTAGACTATCTTGTGCTCTGGTAGGCCCAGGAACTGTGGCTACTTCTTCGGCAGAAGGAATAGTTGGGTTGCTTTTTGGCTGTTCTTTTGCTTGAAATCTATAGGCGACTATTTCTCCCCTCCGTTACATGCAATTTACTATTGGCATGACTCTCTTCACTCCCCTCTCTGACCCCTGCTCAAGGGCCTGGCCCACAGTAGCAGAATAAAAGACCAAATACAATCGAATACGGTTCAATCCGCACTCGCTTGTGCTTCATCTCTGGGCTGAGCTGGGACCATGCTCCGAGCTGCGCTTCCCAGATCATCAGATGAAACCAGGAGCCCTTAGAGAGGCCGAGTGAGCGGAGATCTTGACTTACACCGTGAATCCATTGTGGGTTACAGTGTGACAACTCCCTTTTCTGTGCCCCCAAGTCCGATGGGCATTGGTGGCGGTCTCCCTGCTATAGTGCGTCGTTCTCTGTGACGAGCTCAAACGGCGGTTGGCCTTCGTCCCTGGCTTGCCATCATATACTTTCCGAAGGGAACTGCGGGACATGAAGTTAATTGATCTCAACGGCGTGCCAGGGACGAGGGGGGGAATGTAAATGATTCGTGTAAGGCGATGTGGCCTCCTTTCGGAGAATGGGGTTTCGGAGAAAAGCCGTTCTGAAAATCTAGCTCTGATCCAGACACAGCGTCGGTGTGGCTCATGCCTACGCAGAGCACGGTAGCTGCACAACTTGACTATATATGTGTGTATATGCCCCATATATTTATAGACACACGCCAAGCGGACTGGTACGCTAGTCAATTACTGAAATCTTCCGGTTTAATTTTCAGAGTCCAACTCTGCCTGGTACATGGCACGGGGAGTGTGTCAAACCGTTCCTGCCTCGTCGCTGGCACACACAAGAGAGGCAGTTACATAAACGGTGGCATTTTCCGCCCCGTCTCTGTGTATATTCATGCGCTCTATTTATTTCTTCTTAGTAAGGGGCAAACTCTTCCCCCCCACTTGTCCTTGAGAATTGTGTTCCCTCTCCCTCTCTGTTTTAATCTTTTTTAGCTCTTCTCTGGAGTGCTCCTGTGTTCATTTGCTTTGTTTTTGACCTGGGTAATTTTGGACAAACACGCCATGAGGAATTAACAGGACTAAAGCTCGAGGGAATGGAGCAAATCGGGACAAGGCCGAGTGAAATAGAAGTTGCATCGAGTCCGGTCAGAAACCTGGCTCGCCGGCCGCACCGAGATGCAGCATAGCCCCGTGCAATACAAAATACAGTCATTCGCAGGGCAGAGAGTCCTGGATTTTTAGCTCATGATTAGGCTTCCTCGCTCTAAGGGCTCCCATCGTAACTCGGCCTGCGTGATTGCGGCTGCTTTTCTCAGTGCACTGACAAAATAATTAGTGAGCGTGGGCCCGATTCTGCTCCTGTTGAAATCAAGGGGACTTTTGCCACTGATTTTGATGGGAACGGAGCTAAGGCCAGTTGCATTTCCCAAGCAGCCCATGATATTTGAGAGATACCTGGTGATTTCTCCATTCTGGGCCTTGATTGCGCACGGCCTGAGTGCTCAGTGCTGGGGAATGGGCACTGTCCGCCTGCTTCAGACTGTGGGAAACAGGGATTCAGGGCTGAAATGTTTCTACCCCTATGTGGATGCCTGTTTATTCCCCAGCATCCAACTAACGCAGGAGCCTTTTGTGGGGTCTGATTCTTACAGCTCTGCTGGGTGGGGAAATGTGTGTACTAATAATGTTTAGCAATTTCCACCCCTAGAACTCAGACCACTTCACAGGGGCGGGTACCCACCGCTGCCCCATTTTACAGATGGTGAAACAGAGGCAAGAGAAGATGAAGGGACTTGTCTAAGGCAACACGGCAAGTCGGTGGCAGACCCGGGAATAGAGGCGAGGCCTCCTGACTTCCTGGTGCAATGGAACGGGAAAGTTTCGGCTCCCACCCAGCCCAATCTGCCTTTTGGCTGCTTTGCACGGAAGCTCCCTCGGTGGCACTAGAGGGGTGCCATGGTTGGCCAGTTCCCTGGGGCTTGCCCCCCACTTTACCGACCCCCCCCCCCCGCAACCTCCGAGGAGGTTGTTGACAAAAGAGACTCCTAGATTCCAAGGCCGAAGGTCATCATGTCATCTAACCCCCTGTGTAACACAGGCCCGAAAACTGCGTTCCTAGAGCAGGTCTTCTAGGAAAACGGCCAAGCTGGATTTAAAAATGTCGGTGACAGACAATCCACCATGCTCCAGTGGCTAATTAACCCCACTCTGTCCTAGAAACAGCCCTTGGTTTTCCTACCCAGGACCCCCCTTCCCCAACTGTGTCTAAGCTGCTCTTTGAGTCGCAGTCCTTTTTTGGCCAGCGAGCGAGGGGCTGGGAGGTTTGTCTGTGTAGCCAAGACCCCCCGCGACTGAGTTCCGGACCGGTTCCAAGGGCAGGCCTGGTGCCGGGGGAGGGGAGAGGAGGCGTTAGGGGAGGTGACCAATCCCCTTGCAGCTCTGCCTTTTCGGTCTCTGGTTTATTTTTTTCCCCCCAATGTTGTCCCTGAAACTTGCCTCCAAAAAAGGGAAGGGTGGTGAACGTGAACGGTAAAATGCGTGGTGTGCCCATGTGTGGGGCAGGGCGGGTACCCTGTGGATTCCTCCCAGGGCTTGCATCCCAATTGTGAGGAGCGCCCACCCTCGTTGTGAGCGCCGGGCTGTTTTGGAGTTGCCTTGCCCTTGAGAGCTGCCGGCGAGCCAGCCTCGGCCGGATTCAAAGGGAGTTTGGTGCAAAGGTTCGGGGCAGCCCTTTAAACAGACTCCGATCCTACGGAGATGGAAGGAAGTCTGCTAGGCCCCCCCCCTCCCCTTCCCTAGCAGGCGGGGAACGGGCCCTACGCTCTAGTCTTGTCTTGTTTTCAGTGTCTCAAGCAAGGCCCTGGCTACGTTTGCTCCAAACCAGTTTGCCCAGCCCAGCCCGGTAGCCTCTCGCTACCGGGCTGCCCCCTGGCCTCGCGTTCGAAAGCACCCTCCAGGCCGCAATTCAAAACCGAGCCCCAGCGTCCGCAAAACCCCAAACGGCCGCCTGGTTTGGCGTAGACGAGCAGAACCCATCACTGCTGCCGCAGTTCTAGAGCTGCCTGGCTAAGCCCTGGGTTTATGTGATTCCTTTGCTACAACGTGCCGTGTTGTCGGATGAATAATACAGGATCAAGAAAGCATACGCCACTCCCTCTCCCGCGCCCCCCCCCCCCCCGTTAAACTTCAGCAGGCTGGCAAGTGGGCAAGTCTCTCGGGGTGCCGGTTTCCTTCGGCGTCTTAGGGTGAGGGTGGGAACTGAGACTTTCCCATAGATGTAGAGGGGCTTCCATGCCACTGGCCTAATGACAGTGCTTAATTTGTAATGAAAGAGGTGCCGGGGATCAAGCAATTTATTGACTTTCAGAACTGACGGGGCAAGCCCGGAGCTGCCGGGGCTATGAAGGGCCAAGCCTAGAGGTGTTGGGACTATGAACGTCCAAGCTTAGAGCTGCCGGCACCGATTAAGCATTGTTTAATGAACCTAGCGCAGATCTGCTTTGGCAAAGGGGAGAATGGTCGTGTCTGAAACGCGATGCTTCCAACGTTCAAACCCCTCCGCCGTCTGTGCAGTTTTGTTGATTTTAACCACAGGGAGGTGGTTTGGGGCTGGCGTAGGGTGACCAGATGTTCCGATTTTATAGGGACAGCCCCGATTTTTGGGTCTTTCTTATATAGGCTCCTATTACCCCTCACCTCCGTCCCGATTTTTCACACTTGCTTTCTGGTCACCCTACCTGGCGCGAGGCTATAGGGTGTCTTTTAATTGAAAGGGTGAACACAGCGAGGCCAACAAATGACCAAGAAGAATGAATAGTGACCGCTCCCCGCCCCCCACACCCGGAAGTGGAACAGTTCAGCTACAAATTCTTTTTGCCCGAGTTGGGTCCGTGTATTGCAGGTGGCCGATTCAGATCCACCTCTTTCATTTCTCTCTCCTTTGTAGACAGCAGCTTCCTATTTCCTCGGTTGTGTAATGTCAATCTTAAATGGAGGTGAGAGTGAAATCACATCTCGTGTGTGTGTCCGTCCCTCTCAAGACAAGCGGGAAAGTCGCAAACCACATGCTGGATGCCTCTCTTGTGTAAGCTGTGAGTTTGGAAGGGTTGTAAATCTCATTTGGGGTTAGAAATATGCTGGGGCTTCCACTGCCTTCTCCAGTCCCCCCCCCCCCCCCCCAACTAAGGCATTGTGCTAATTTCCCTCCTGGTAGCTGAAATCTGAGCTCCCCCTGCCACGATATTAGTTGTGTATTTTGCATGTAAGATCATCCCCCTTCAGCATTTTCTCCCTAGCTACAATATTATGATTAACGTGTGGTGTTTTATATGCCCGCGTACAGACAATATGCTGGAAGAAGTCTCTTGGGTCATAGAATAATAGAATCTCAGGGTTGGAAGGGACCTTAGGAGGTCATCTAGTCCAACCCCCTGCTCATAGCAGGACCAATCCCTAATTTTTGCCCCAGATCCCTAAATGGCCCCCTCAAGGATTGAACTCACAGCCCTGGGTTTAGCAGGCCAATGCTCAAACCACTGAGCTATCCCTCCCCCTTTCGTTAAGCTTTCTTCTCTCCCCACCCCCTGCCCCGCCCAATCTATCACCAAGTTTTCCATGTGTAAAAAGGACCTTGTGTCTACTGAACAAAACTGCTTGTGCCAATTGTCTTTTGAAAACACCCCAACTATGTGAGCGATTTTTTTTTTCCGAGGCAAACGACGGTATGTGCATTCTCGGCTTGCTCCCCGCGGCCTGTATTTAGCGCTCCCCGCCCTCCTCAAACACACGTGCCCACCGTCTATAGCGCGTACGGCGAGATGGTGCACACGCATCTGTCCGCCCGGAGCAGAGGGGAATTGGTGTGGGTGCACCTCCTTCCTAATCCACCAACAGCCGCTGGTTCCGCAGAGTGCCGCGGCCTGGGAGGATGTTGCAGGATGTGGAGTGTGATTTATCCTCCCCTATAGATCGTGGGGATCTAGTCTGACTTGGTCCAGCCGTGTAACCGTCTGCAGCTAGTGTCCGGCCCCTCCCTTTCTCTGGACATGCCCCCAGCTCTCACTGCGGCTTTGCTTCCTTCTCCCCCCCCCTCCCCTAAATCCTGCCCGAGTCCGCTCCTGGGGGTTTGGCCAGCCTCCCCGTTGAAAATAGCCCCCTTAATAATCCGTCCCTGAGCTCGGCTCTTGGAATGGAACAATATTATTTTAAGCTCTCCTGGCTGTCGACAGGGGCCAGCCCAGATCCTGGCCTGGCTCAGCCCCAATGCAGGGCAGGCGGCTCTCCGGTTTGCGGAGAATTCTCCTGCTGTCTCCTCCCCCCGGGGAGGGGGACAGGCTGGGGGGAGCTTTGCAGCCTCCTTGGCAGGTCCCACAGCCTTTGGCAGCTGCTGGAGTCCTGGCGGGCCGGGGAAATTCTTCTGGCCTGAACAAGTGAGGCTGGGATCCTGCTCTCTGCACGCTCACCCCACGCGGGGAGGGGATTCCGGGCCCCATTGGGGGTGGGGAGGGGAAGCACTCTGTTTAACCCTTGGAGCGCCACTGTCTGGAGTGGTCAGAGGAGACCTTAAAAACCAAGCTCCTGGAGATCCATGGCTCTCTTTGTGGGCGTTCGAGAGCTTTCCCCTGTGTCCTGGCCTGGGTTTCCCCTCCCGCCCCTTCTCCCACTCAGCAGGCCGGCCACCTGGCTGCGCCAGTCCGCCCACGGGGCAGCTGAATGAAAGTGCCCCGCGTTTGATCCCAAGCAAGCGAGGGTTCCAGGCCGGCGTGTGAGGTTCCCGTCAGGTCGCTGTCCCCAGGCTGGGTCTGAGCAAGGGGCTGCGAGCAGCAGCCCTTCAGAGCTCGGTTCCCAAGGGCTCCTTGCTGCCGGCTTGTAAGTTCCCTAGGGAACCCTCTCTCTGGATATTCGCCTGCAGTTCCCATGGCCGTGGCAGGGCTGAGAGGAGCTGTGACCTTCCTCGTTCCCTGGGATCACGCGCCTCCTGCCACCTAACCCCGCATCCCTCCTTGGGCAGTGTCTCTTTCCCCAGCTCTCCCCTCCCTCCACCACTTCCCCAGCTAATCACTCTCCCCCGTCACTGTCCGCACAGGGGTAGTGCTGCAGGAACGGCATCGCTTGCAATGTCACCCGCGCCAAAGGGGGCCTCGGTCTCCCCCGATCGAAGCCGGCGTGCTGGTTTCCCTTCATCTTGTGCTTCTCTTTGGAAGAGCCCTAGGGGACTTTGGAGTTTGCAGCGTTCTTGTGCTTTTCACGGCCGCCTGCCGGGGCGCAGACGGAGCAGTGGTGCGTGGTGTTGGTGGAGCAATGCGTTGGGGGCGTCTCTCTGACCTGCACCCCGTGGAGGTGGCTCTGTCTTGTTGTGGAGAAGGTGGAGTGAGCCCGCCAGGGCTGTGAGGGTAACGCAGGAGATGCCCTTGGGTACCTCTGGCCTCCGTTGAAGAGTAAAACGTGCCCTGTTGACAAGGCGCCCTGAAACTGGCAAGCTAGAGGGCCGTGCAAATTCTTCCAGGGTAGCCTGCCTGGCCTTCCAGCCCTGGGCTCCCCTCCCTCCTCTGCCAATGCTTCTTGAGCCTACCCTGCTATAGCAGCCCAGGGCTCCCCCAGCTCTGCCCAGTACCCCTCACTCTTGTTCTGTAGCCCACCCCCTGCTACTCCCGTCCTGGAGGCTTTGTTGGAGAGAGACTGCCGGGCATGGTGAATTATTCCAAACTTGATGGTGTGTCTTAGGGGCTGGCCAAAAATCCCCTGGGGCCTAGATGGGGTGGCCCCATAAGCCACGCTCCCTGGTTGAGCTGAGGACTCGTGTGGATTGAGGCTAGGACATTAGCCCCTCCACATGTTGGATTCGGCGTGGAGGACTCGGACGTTTTACCGCCGACAGGAGCGTGCTCCGGCTTTCCCTGCATGTTTGCATCCGTCTGCGTAGGCCAGGGGTCTCAAACACGCGGCCCCGGGGCCACATGCGGCCCGCGGAGTTCTTTCCTGCGGCCCGCCATAGGCGCCGACTCCACTGACAGCCAAGCTCCAAACATTACTGAGTGTTTATATTTTATTCAAACCCCTCTTTGCATTATCATTTTTAAAAAGTGAATACATTGACTTTTAATAGAATACTCTATTGCTCTTCATTTTTTACTATACGTTTGTATCACTGTACGAAAAGGTTTCAGTGATGCGGCCCTCGGGCCAATGTACTAGTTCTCATGTGGCCCTCGTGGGGATTTGACTTTGAGATCCCTGGTGTAGGCCGAGGCTGTTTTCATCCTCCCTCGGCCTGCAACTCGGAAGGATGCTCTTTACGGTTTTGTACTCCCGGCTTCAATAAGAGGGAGACCAGGCCTTAGAGACTCATCCCAGGGGCTAGGATGGACGAGGCACCGGAGAAAGTGCCGTAGGGAACTCGCCTGCGGATGACTGATGCCGAGCGCGGCTTCTTCCAGGGGAGGCTTTTCTAGGGCTTGCCAAGCTTTCATTAAGCCTCACCATAGGTGTGGAGAGCAATTTTAAAGGGCCACTGTCAGCTTCAAATCACAGGCCAGATCCCCAGCTGGGGTAAAGGGACATAGCTCCACTGAAGTCACGGGGGAGGGATAGCTCAGTGGTTTGAGCATTGGCCTGCTAAACCCAGGGTTGGGAGTTCAATCCTTGAGGGGGCCATTTAGGGATTTGGGGCAAAAATCTGTCAGGGGACAGCACAGGCGCTGACTTCCTGTGGCACCGGTGGGAGCTCACGCCCAGCGTCGGGGGCGGGGCCCCGCCCCTGACGCCGGGCCCCGCCCCTGACGCCGGGCCCCGCCCCTGACGCCGGGCGATGTTGCGGGGCCCCGCCCCTGACACTGGGCGACGTTGCGTCGGGGGCGGGGCCCCGCAACGTCTCCCGGTGCTACGGTAAGATGGCGGCGGGCCCCGGGGTTGGCGGGGAGCTGGCCGTGGGTCCCGGTGCGGGCGGGGAGCTGCCGGTGGGTGCGGAGCACCCATCAATTTTCCCCCGTGGGTGCTCCAGCCCCGGAGCACCCACGAGGTCGGCACCTATGGGGGACAGTACTTGGTCCTGCTAGTGAAGGCAGGGGACTGGACTCGATGACCTTTCAAGGTCCTTCCAGTTCTAGGAGAGAGGCATATCTCCATATATTTTTTTTTTTAAGTCCATCCAGTGATGCTCACTCACGCCAGCTACGGATCTGCCCCCCAGACGGTGAATAAATGGATTGTTTCCCCTGCGTAACAGGCATCACTTTGTATTACTGAAGTGGAAAAGACTGTAAACGTTCAGTTTTATTTTTCACTGTGTCTGCCCTTTGCAGGTCTCCGCCTTTGGACAAGGGAGAGCAGTGACGTCAGTTTCACGCTGGTTTGCGATCAGTTGCACTTTCTGGTTGGGAGTACTGCAGAGTTTATTGGTTTAAAACAACTGCTTTCAGATCTGTGCTGAGGTGTGGAAACCTTTGGGCTGATCTTCGATTTTAGTACAAAATTAAATGGTTGTTGCACATGGGGACACTGGGACTTGGAGAGGTGAAGTGACAAGGTTAGGCTGTAGGTAGGTCAGTGATAGAGTGAGGAGTAGACCCAGCTCTCATGACTTCCACTTCTGTACTTTAACCACAAGACCAACCCAGCCTTTCCTATTGGATCTGACTAAATGACCTACCTGAGCTTTCCCATCTCAAATGTCTGTGATGCTCTGAGATGGTGCATATGTCATCTCGCACGAATGATTAGAAAAATCATTGCAGATAACCAGATTCTGCAAATAAGTGGACAACCAAGATAAAACAATCGATGGTGCACCACAAAATACACTTTGCTCGGTCATTTGCCAAGTGTAGCTTCAGCTTTAATTATTGATACTAATATTCCCTAGTTATACTACTGAATGCCCTGCAGTGTATTTTGCAGAAGTCGTGATGTCTTAGTAACATGGGACCATCCTATGACACTCGGCTATTAAATTGTTGCGGAGAAGCAGGGAGAAGAGGCTGTTTGGGGTACGTGAATTATGGGATTTGTGAACTAGTGAAGACTGAATTAACACTAACAAAGTTTGATGGTATATTATACAATTCTTTTAACTGCTAACGGTGATGGGGTTGCTTATGCACTGAGTTATACTCCAGATTTACATCCGTATAACTCCATTGGCTTCAGTGGAGTTGCTCTGGATTTAAACCAGCATAACTGAGACCTGGAGCTGGCCAATGAGAGAGTATGTAGTTGTGTATATAACCCGGAGATGCTGTTTCGATTGCATATTTTGCCCTACTCACTTTTAAAATTTTCTCCAGTTCTTTGAATTCTCTTTTTGTTTAGATATTATTTTTACACATCCCCCACCCCCACCCCCATTGTTTATATCTAAAAAACAAACTGTCAGACACATGAGCGACATGTTGCTTTGTGGCCTGTCGAAAAACAGTGACATGGGTTTGAGAGGTGTTTGTTTCATCAGGTTTCAAACAGACCTGTGGCAGTCTGCAGGTCGGGGTCGGTCTCTCTCTCTCTGTCTAATAAACAAAACGCGTGCTTTCTCTCTCTCTCTCTGCAAACCAATGTTTAGCAAAGCGCACCACTGTGTGTCCAAAGAGGAGGGCATCAAGCAGAATTAGGACCAGTTCTGCTGCACTAATCCAGTAAATTGTAAATCCACAAACAGGCAACCCCTTCTCAAGAAAGATGTTTATGGAGAAACGGGACCATAAAGTAGATGCAAATGGAAGAAGATATTTAGGCCAAAGTTGTTGTTTTTTTTTTCATCAGCCTTCAAGGGAAACTCTCAAGGAGTCTAGGTGTCAAATTTTTGTTTTTATTTAAACAGTTTTTAAAGAATAAAAGCCTCTTGACTTTTTAAGAAAATTGTTGTTTGAGAGTAAGTTAAGTTAGTTGTACATGGGGCGAGAATTGAGCCTTCTTTAGCTGTCCTGTAACCTGGATCATCCCTTGGACCTAGGTGTCATGTGAAACTGACTAGAAACTGATTTATGAGGTTGGACAGGCTAGCTTTTCTGTCCACACTGAGTGAAGAGCAAAGGGCAAATAAAATACAACTCTAATGGGCTCTTTTGTGAGATTCTTTCTGTTTTAATAATCTCAGCTGAGTTTAGTCACCAATAGGGAATTTTCCTGGAAAGCCTTTTTATTTTATTGTTGCTTTATGCACACATTAAACACAAATGAGTGCACTGTTTCCAACCCCAGACACTAAACAATCACGAGCCTGGCCCTGCACAATCACGGCATTGGCTAAAAAAGCATGACATTAAAAAGCTCCCATTTTGAGTTATTTTCCTTTACCTTCTTGTTTTGAAAACCTTAGGAAGCACTTGAGTCACATTTTTCCTTCCTTAAAAAATGAAACGCCCACATAGTCCCATGACTCCAGCAGCTGGGGCTTGCAACACTGTCGTGGTTCCATTTGTTTATAATTATCTGTCCAATCTCTTCCGCACCCATTGTTGTGGTACAGTATTTCAGTGGGTGACCCTGAACAAGGAAGAAGAGGCCACACATGAAAATGGAAGATCAACGTGGAGACCAACATTTTCAAAGGCAAGTGCCTGGACTGACGTCCTTCCTCAGTTTTAGGTTGCAGGGGCTGGCTCTTAAGCTGTGTCTACACACGGCACACTTTCGGCAGCAGGTAGGAGGGTATGTACTCAGGAGGCCCCCCGGGATAGGTTTAAGTAGCTCTGTGGATGGTGAGGCATGGCTGAGTAGAGAACAGTCACGCCTGAACAGATACTACCGGCCCGAGCCCTCCCTTCCCGTCTGCACTGCTTTTTTGACTGGTTGGTGTCCTGCTGCCTCCCTGCCGCAGAAAAAGCCTCCGGCAGCGGGCACAGGCTTCCGCCTCAGAGCCTGTTGCTGACACGGTAGTACACACCGCAGCGTGGATGCCGCCTGCTTTTTGCTGCCGTGTGTAGCTACACGTATCCTACACGCCACCGGCAGTGGTGCGTGGTGTAGCCGGTAGCCTTCCTCTGTGTGTGCAGTGCTCAGTCTAACGGGGTCGCGATCTAGGTCGTGGCTTCTAGGCACGGCTGCAGTGCACATAACGGATAAATGTGCTCGAGTACGAATTTACGTGCCTAGCGTTGGCCAGCGACATTGGACAACGGTGTGTTCAGAGCTGCTATGAATATATCGCCCAAAGGGATTGAGGTGCTTTACGGACCATGAATACAGGGTCCCTGCCCGGAAGGGCTTGCAAGTCTATTTTCTGTTTCCTAAAATGCCCCAATGTAGGTAGCGGTTTGTTTTTAAATAGTATAAAGTCTTGCTGGGCAGCTCTTGAAAAGTAATCTACTCCAAAGGTATTTTTAACCGAGGGAATCCGGGGTTTGCGTTTGTCCCGTATGAATCCAGTAGGAGACACATGCACATGGTGTTCTGAATGCCCTCTAGTGGTAATATTAATTATACATTTCTCGGTACAGGAAATGGCCTTTTATAACGTGTATATCTGGAATCCAGAGTGGAAAGATTGGGGGACAGGGTGTATATTTGGAGCTGGGAGGAATAAAACTGGTTTGTTTTTAGTAGCAAACTTTAAGGTCTCTCCCTTTCCTTAGAAACCAAAGAAAAACTCCTCAAATCCTACACGAGCAGACTATTATCACACCTGTAATTTAAAATTATCCCTCTCTCCCCATCCCCGCTAATGTAAAAAAAATTAAATAAAAATGCTTTCTTGACTGATCTTGTCAATTACATGTGACCCTATCGAAGTCAATACGCTGGTGTGTTAGAGGGAAATTAGAAGGGTTAAAAATGGATTTCGAAGAGCTAATAGCTAAAGAAGTAAAAACAAACAAGCGATTCTTTAGGTGTATCAAAACCACGAAGCCCGTGAAAGAATCCGTGGGTCCATTGTATCATTGAGGTCAAAGGGACCAATTAAGAAAATAAGGACATAGCTGAGAAATTAAATGATTTCTTTGCATCAGGATGTGGAGGGAGATATCTACCCAGCTTTGCTCTTTCCTGATGATAAACATGAGCGAGACTCCAAGATTGAGGTATCAGAAGAAAAAGAATTTGCTGGAGCAAATAAATAATTTAAAAACCGTTAAGTCACCAGACCCACATGGTCTGCTCCAGAGTTCGGAGGGAACTTAAACATGAAGAAGCTCAGCTGCTAACAAACCTATGGAGAATATTTTAATCACTTTATGTAAAGTGATGGCTTTACTGTGTACAGTAATAATAATACCGACCTCTTCCCAGTAGATAAGAGATTAGCTGCATCAGTAGCTCTCTGAGCCCTTTACACAGGAGGTAAGCATCCTTATCTCCATTGTACAGTGGGGGAAACTGAGGCACGGGGCAGTAGTGACTTGTCCACGGTCATCCAGCAAGCTAGTGGCACAGCTGGAAATACTGAGTTCCAGGCCAGTGTTCTATCCACTAGACTACACTGCCTCTCAGTACTGGGCACCCCATCTCAAGGGATATTACGTCATAGGAATGGCCACAGCAAAGGTCCACCTAGCCCAGAATCCTGTCTTCTGGCAATGGCCAATGCCAGGTGCCCAGAGGGAATGAACAGAGCAGGTATCATCAAGTGATCCATCCCCTGTCACCCATTTCCAGCTTCTGGCAAACAGAGGCTAGGGACACCATCCCTGCCCATCCTGGCTAATAGCCATTGATGGACCTAACCTCCATGAAGTTACCTAGTTCCTCTTTGAATCCTGTTAGTGTCTTGGCCTTCACAGCATCCTCTGGCAAGGAGTTCCACAGGCTGACTGTGTGTTTTGTGAAGAAATACTTCCTTTTGTTTGTTTTAAACCTGCTGCCTATTCATTTCATTGGGTGACCCCTAGTTCTTGTGTTATGAGAAGGAGTAAATAACATTTGCTTATTTACTTTCTCCACACCAGTCATGCACTAGAGGGTATTCAGAGAAGAGCAATGAGTATGATCCAGGGCCTGGAAAAAAATCCCCGTGGAGAGAGATTGGAAAAGTTGAAATTGTTACGTTAGAAAGGAAACTAATAAGGGGGGACAAAAGAGTCTATGAAATACTGATAGGTCTAGAGAAGGGAGATAGGGAACTTTGGTTCTCCTTGGCTCATAATATAAGAACAAGAGACATTCAATGAAATTAAAAGGTGGGAAATTCAAAGCGAATAGATGGAAATACTTTTTCACACAATGTGTGATTAAACTATGGAACTCACTGCCACTGGAAGTCATTGAAGCCAAGAGTTTAACAAGATGGAAGAAGGGATTGGACATTTATATGGAGATCAGGAATATCCAGAATTATAATTATTTATGATAAAATATCATGGAAGAGATATTAAACCTCCTGTTTCAGGGTTTAAGCCAATCTCTGTATTAGGATGAGGAGACCTAATGTTGGGGGCAAATTACGCCACATGTGCTACTATGGGGTTCTTATTCCTTCCTGCAGCTGGTGTAAGCCACTGTCAGAGACTGAAGACTGGACTAGATGGGCTATCAGTCTGATCTGGTCTGGCAAGTCATATGCCATAAGCCCTATACTGCTAACAGTTAAGGAAGATTTTTCTTTAGATCAGCTTCTAGGGGCCTCCTGTGCTTTTGGGGCTGGAGGATCTGACTCCCGTCTCTGCTGGCATGCTGTTCTGAGTGACCTCAGACTGCAGCAGAGTGAGCTAGTGACCACGGAGTAGCATTTTTGTTGCCCGTTCATCTCCAGCAAACATCTTTGGATTCCTTGAAGGAATGTGGCCAGAGTGTGTTATCTTGCCACGGGCTCTTGAAGGGGCCATTTTTTTACATTTCCACCAGCTGCGTTAAATGCCCGAGGTTGTTTCCTGCCCTGGTTCCCCCTGACCATGGCTGTGGGATTTGCCGAGCTCCAGATAGAGAAGTGTCCCTGTGGTAGAACTTTGCTTGAATCTCTACTGAGCTGGTGGGTGAAGGGGACCAAAGAAACTTGCATGTGATCTCCGGAGATGCAAGGGTCCCCGGGCAGAGTGGCTGAGGAAGAGCAGAACGGAACAGGCTTCTGATTGCTGATGGGGACTGTAACGATGCAGGTTCCGGCGGGACTCAACTGAGAGTGCCAGTTCAGGACAAAATGCTTCAAGCAGGGCAGTTACAGCCCAAGGCTGGGGTTCTTCCACCTCTAAGGCAAACCAAACCAGCCAGACAGAGAAGACTTTGGTTTACCCCACTGGCTAACCACAAGTCACACAAGCAATTCCCTTAGACACTCCAGTTTCCCAGTCTCCCCACCAGTGCCACTCGTTATGGGGACAAATGGTCATGAAAACCAATGCCCCAGTAAGAGAAAAAAGGTTCTCCCGATCCCAAAGGACCAAGCCCCAGACCCAGGTCAATATACAAATCAGATCTTACCCACAAATCACGCTGTTGCCAATCCTTTAGAATCTAAAATCTAAAGGTTTATTCATAAAAGGAAAAAGGTCTAGGTGAGAGCTAGAATTGATTAAAAGGAATCAATTACATTCAGTAATGGCAAAGTTCTTGGTTCAGGCTTGTAGCAGAGATGGAATAAACTGCAAGTTCAAATCAAGTCTCTGGAGTACATCCACAGCTGGGATGGGTCATTCAGTCCTTTGTGTAGAGCTTCCATTTATAGCAAAGTCCCTCCAGAGGTAAGAAGCAGGAAAGAAGACAAAATGGAGATGAGGCAGCTGCCTTTTATAGTTTCTTCCAGGTGTAAAGACACCTCTTTGGCCTCACTGTGGAAAATCACAGCAAAATGGAGTCTGGAGTCACATGGGCAAGTCCCTGCATAATTTGCTGAGTCACAGGTGTGTCTGCCTTCTCTCAATGGGTCCATTGTATCGCTGATGGTTCTTAATGGGCCATCAAGCCGGCCTAGCAGAGCTGATATGAGCTTGTGTGGGGTCCCAGAAGCACAGCACAGGTTTGAAATACAAACAGTATAGAGCCAATATTCATAACTTCAACTACAAAACTGATACATGCATATAAATGACATAATCATAGCCAGCCAAGCATAACCTGGTCTTAGACACCTCATTTGACCCCCTTTAGATAAGCTTTGGTGCCACTACAGGCCCTTGGTTGCAACAATGTTCTATACGGTCCCAGTTATTGTCAATAACGTCACAGGGATATTCTACCATGGGGCTTCATACTCTCCAGGGGCAGCGGCATCTTGCTGGGAGGAATCTATTGTTACAGCTGCCCTAAGCGCCCGAGTTCCATTTGCAGCAGAATGTCCCGTCCCTGCGCAGGGCCGCATCTGTCTGACGCTGGGTGCAAGACCTTCATGATCTAATCCAATCTGGCACCTGTCCCACTGGCATGTCCCCGCAGTGTCGCCAGCTCTCGCGACTTTATCGTTCGTCTCATGAGATCTGGCATCTTTCTTAAAGCCCCAGCGCCTGGAGGAATGAGACTCTGGGCTTTCACTGGGGAAAAAACCAAAGTCAGTTTCAAGCCCTTGTCGCAGAGGAGAGCTTGAAACTGTGACCCCGGAGCGCCGGGACGCTCCAAAAAAGAACCTGACGTTTATTATTATTTTTAAATCTCACGATTTTGGGGGCCTGTTCCATGATTTTTCTGAATGCTTGGGGTTGACGATGTGGTGATTGTAGCCCTGCCCGGTCCTCTCTCTTAGGATTTCCAGTTGATTGGATACCCAGCATTTCCCTGACCCCTCCTCCAAGGGGATCAAAGTGACCTGGAGAGCTGAGATCAGCAAGGGGGGGAACTCAGTGCCTAGACACGTAAAACCCTGCACGCCACTAAGAGGAAATCAACAGCCCAGACGCTGATGGGAGGGACTTAATGAGGCTGCTGCCCCACATCCGTTCTCCTCTTGTGTCTCCTAGAGTCTGTTCCTCATGGGGTACCTGTCTCAAGGGAGGTGTGGCTCTGCCTCTGGGCGATTAGGAGGGGGAGGCGTCTGCACCAGGATCTCCAGTGGCTGAAAGGGCTGAGAGATGCTGAGCCCGGAGCTCAAGCTTGGTTGCATTGGTGTAAATCCACAGGAACCACGTCGACTTTAGTGGGATCCGCCCGATTTACGCCAGCCTAACTGTGGACAGAACCTGCCCCCCTGCTCTGGGAAGGGGAGCCTCTGGGGTCATTAGGAAGGGCTGACGATGCCCTCGAACCACCTGTATTTGTGCCAACTCCGGGCAGGGGCCTGGGCCTTCCTCGGGGTCTTTCTCCTGCTGATCCCCACAGTCTGGGTTTGACTGCTGGGCCGATGCATGGTAGGAAGACTGAAAGGTTCTTAGTGCCAGGGCGTGAGTGCTGCACCCACGCAGGCTGCAGCTGCTGCTGGGGTGAGATGGGAGGGGAGAAGTGGAACAGGCCAGCCGGGCGCCAATGGTTCTCTGAGGCTTTCCTACAAAACAGGCAATACTTTGCTGGCCGTTTGGACTGGGTTTTGTCGGCGAACCCATTTCTCTCCTATGCCCAGGCTCCCTATTACACGGCAGCTTGTTCCAGGCCTGGATCTGGGATGAGTAGAGCACAAGTCGAAAGAACCAGGGCCTTGATTGTCATGGAGCATTCCCCACGGGGGAGCTTTATTCTCTGTGATTTCCGCCCCCCCTCTGGGGCCAGGGGAGGGGGGTGCAATGCCAGGCACATCGCTGGGGTTCAGCTGTCCAGTCTCAGAAACCCCCCCCCAAGTAGCCTCCACCCAGCTGAGGTGCTGAAGCTCCCAGCAGGCTGGCTGAGACCGCGGGCATCACAAGGATCACACCCTGCCTAGGCTTGGTCACAGGATCTTGCCCTACACACGTGGAGTTTGACCCAAGCCAGAACGCCTGGTTTCAGATTGTCCCTGCTCCGATCCAGGGCCCCCGTCCCTGCAGACCCTGAGAGGGGAGCTGAGCGGCTGCTCCCGGGTTCATGGGCAACGGTGCCAGCCCCCGCCCTGACAGCACGTTCCCCGAAGAGGCATTGGGCAGAGCGGTGCGTCAATCCGCGCAGCCGGGAGCTCTGACCCCTCCTCCTAGGAACTGCTTGGGAGTCACCGCCTTGGAATCGACACGAGCAATCACTCGAAGAAGAAACACCGGTGACCTGCCTCTCGTAACTGTTCTTCGAGATGTGTTGCTGACGTCCATTCCAAGACCCCCCCGCCTCGCCCTCTGTCAGAGCAAAGCCGGTAAGACGGAACCGAAGAGGGGGTGAATCGGCAGAGCCCTAGAAGCAGGGGTTTGGGGTGTGGGAGGGGCTTTGGGCTGGGGCAGAGGATTGGGGTGCGGGCTGCGGGGTGGGGCTGGGGATGAGGGGTTCAGGGTGTGGGAGGGGGCTCTGGGCTGGGGCAGGGGGTTGGGGTGCGGGCTTACCTCGGGCAGCTCCCGGGCAGCGGCACAGCGGGGGTGCAGAGGCAGGCTTCCTGCCTGTCCTGGCACTGCGGAGCGCGCTGCACCCCGGAAGTGGGCAGCAGCGGGTCCGGCTCCCAGGCGGCTCCGCGGGGCTCTCGCCTGCAGGCACCGCCCCTCCAGGTCCCATTAGCCAGTTCCTGGCCAGTGGGAGTGCGGAGCCGGTGCTCGGGGAGGGAGCAGCATGCGGGGCCCCGTGCCTAGAAACCAGACCCGCCGCTGGCCGCTTTTGGGGCGCAGCGCGGTGTCGGAACAGGTAGGCACTAGCCTGTCTTAGCTGGGCAGCACCGCCAACGGGACTTTTAATGGCCTGGCTGACGGTGCTGACCAGAGCCGCTAGGGTCCCCGTCTCTGGGTGCTGAGCAAGGCGAGCCAGTGCCTTACATGCCGAACTTTAAAAAACACTGCTCTGTAATCTTCTCAGCCCTCCAGAGAGAGTCCTGCTGATGCACCTCAGCCCTGACCCGCAGCCCCCCGGCTCTTCCAGCGCCGGGCTCCTCCCGCCTGAGGTTTCTCGTGAACAGAGACAGCTCAGCATATTGCACTGGGTGCAGACGTCTGGGATGGGTGCCGACGTCTCACGGGGACTAGGCTGAGACCCGCAAACTCATTGCACAGCCCTAGCGCCCAGAAACAGCAGATCAGGGAATTAGCTTGTTGGGTCCTAGCTTTGCAAAGTCAGGCACGTACCACCGGGCAGAGGAGAGATTTGCTGCTACTTCTGGAACCCCGTTCTCTTCCCTGTTGCTGCAACTGAGGGCGGGGGGTGCTCACCACTAGTGTGTGCTCACATCCCCAGCAAACCCCCCTGTGTTCAGAGGGTCACAGTTCGTGACTGGTTTGGCCATTAGAGCGCTGGTCAGGCTAGATCACATAGTGTGTCCTCCTGGGAGCTCGGAGTGCCCTGCGGCCTCTCTAAGCTTTGCCTACCGCAGGCCCCACTCCGTTGATCTGGGTCCCAACCACTGCAGCCTGAGATCCACCTCCTCCTGCCCCCTTCCCCCAGGGCCGCTTTGGCCTGCTCTCTTCCCGCCCCACAGCTCACCTGCATTGTCAGGGGCCATGGGGATTTTCTGCAGAGGACCTCGTCTGCCCTCACCCCCAGACACTAAACGAGCAGGCTCCCCAAGGTGTTAGCCTCGCCTAAGCGGGGCTGGGCAGTTCCCAGCCAGGCCCAGAGGGAGGCGCTAGATCACACAGGCTGCCCTCCCTGCATCAGCTTAGTTGCTTGCCAACTGCCTGCGGCTCTGTTTCTGGGTTTGCAAACAGCCCCGTGATTTCCCCCGGCCCTGCTTGGCTGCCCCTTGAACACATCTGTCCTGAGCCTGCAGGGCTGCAGGGATTTTCCCTCCTGATTTCTGCAAGGCTCACAATCTGAAGACTTCAATAGGAACAAAGATTGGGCCTGGAGCTGGCTATATTTAGAGGGTCTGGAGGCGGGGGGTGGGGATCAAAGCATTGGGGACACCAGCATGTTCACTGTCATTGGAAAGAAGGGAGAGCTGGGCCGGGATCTTTACATTCACCTCTGAGCAGAGGGTGTAACTTCTCTCCCCTACCCCACGCCTGGTGGAAGATGGGAGTGCCTAGAATTAGGAGCTCGTATGGTGGCTGGGATGTTTATTTGTAGTAGCTTATTTGACCACTAGAGGTCTCTGTGTGCTGTAGAGAGCTCCAGACAAGGTGTGGTCACTGGTAAACAAAGGAGACAAAGCGGAGACTCGAGCTGCGGGGAACCTACCCTCCCATCTATCCCGCTGCTCTGTTTTCTCACTGCTCACCTTTCTGACCTTCCCGTCTCAGTGCTTTGGTTCACACTGCACGCCCAGCTGAGTCTGGCAGTCCCTCCCCAGCCCGGTTGTCTGGGCACCTTCTCTCTCAGTCAGATCCCACTTCCATGCTCACTCTCTAGCGCTGTTTGCAAACACTCAGAGAGAATGGGGCTGGTAGGGAGATGGGCTCAGCTAGAGGCTTCCTCTGGGTCTTCCCGTGCAGCTGGCTTGGGCTGTGTCTATCTGTTGAGACTGGGGCCTCACTAGGGTCAACTGTGACACTTCCCGGGGGTACCCAGGATTGAGAGGCACCTCACTTTCACCAGCCCTTAGCGTGAGGAAGCCTCGTCTGTGCCAGCCAGGGGTCAGCTCCCTGACTCCTCTGGTCACGGGTAACACAAGCACTCACAGGCTGTGCTGTTACTTTGCAGGTCAGCGTTCGGCACACTCCCACCCTTGGCCCCTCTGAACGTTTGCCTGGAGGGTCCAGCCCCTGGTGCACTGGGCACTCACGGCATTCACAGCTCTGCTGCTCCCAAAGAAACAGGGCTGCCCAGCCTACCAGTTCCAGCTCAGCTCCTCGCTCTGCTTACCACGCAGCACTTAGGTATGTTTATAGTGAAATCACACGTACGTTTATTTAACAAAGCAGAGGAGGTTCAGGTAGCAGCAAGTACAAGTGTTGGAAACAAATGGTTACGTATAAAATAACATCATAACCTGCATGCTAGAGCCTCGACTTGCTCAACAAGATGCTCTCCTGTCTAATACCGTATCGCTCACCCAAGATCCCGGCAGTGGTTTACAGCCAGTTTTGGCTGTGACCCTCCTTTCATGAGACACACGTGCTGCTAGTTTGCCTCCTAGGTGAAGGATCTAGTGCGTCACTTTGTTCTCCCAGAACAATCCTCTGGCTTTATTCATGCGCAGGGCACTGCCCTGCTGACTTGCTTCCAGTAGATTTGCTCGCCTGCAGATTTGGCAATCTCTTAATCAGCAGCTGCCGCCGCGTGCAATCGGGTGTCCGTTGTGACGTGCTGCCAGACCGGGAGCTGGGTGGTGGCTGCCTCCCACCTGAAAGGAACGCTTCCCAGGTACGTCCCCTCCTGGTGACCTGCTTTAATCCCAAGACTTTAAGGACATAATTTTCAGTATAGACACAGGACCCCCTTACATAGTATCCACATGTACATTTGGCACTGATTGTATTGACCTCTGGTAAAGACTACCTGTCTCGGTAGAGACCTCACGTGCCACCCTTTGAACGGTTAAATCCCTGTGCACGCTCAGTTGGCACCAACAGGTCCCTAGGTCACACGGGGCCCATGTCTTCTGCGGAGGCCTTGCCTACTGGGCAGAGGTTTTTTTGCTACAACCTAAGGTAGGAATTTAAACCAGTGTAGGTACACTGGTATAGCCCCTGTGTGGACACTCTTATACTGGACTAAAAGTGCCCACCCAGGCGCTAACCAGTACAGCTATAGCAGTGTAACTGGTAAAACTGTCCCATGTAGACAAGGCCTGAGTCTTCTACAGGGCGGAGGGAGGAAGGGTGGCTGCGTGGTGGGAGCACCGGCTTGGAAGATCTGGGCTCGGTTCCTGGCTCCACCACGGGTTTGCTGTGTGGTCTTGGGTGAATCACTTATTCTCAGTGTCCTCATCTGTAATCTGAGGATAACAGCACCTCCCTGGGGTGGTGTGAGGGGCTCACAGACGAAGCCCTGCGAGCACATGGTGCTGAATGAATAATAAGGTTTACATTCAACTTCATCTTCCCATATGCTAAGCAGGGAGCGGTGAGAATTTGTAGGGAAGGCCTCCCACATTCAGGGGCATAGGAGCCAAGACTCCTGGGTTCTCTTCCCTGCTTTGTTCCATACCTCAGTTTCCCTGTCTAGATAATGGGGATAACAGCACTGAGCCCCTTCCCAGGGATGCGGCTGCTGTTTTGTTGGTGGTCCAGTAGCATCTGAAGACCCCCGCTGAGACTGGGTCCCCATTGTGCAAGGTGCTGTACAGACACGGAGCGAGAGACACCCCCGACCCCAGGCAGGCGCAGGATGAGAGGGGACGCCGACATGGGACTTTCCCAGGGTCATACGGCAGGTCAGTGGCAGAGCCGGAAACAGAACGCTGGGACCCCTGTTTATGCCGGAGGCCAGACGAGCTGATCAGAATGATCCCTAGGAATCCAGGAACCTGGGTCGCTGAGGGCCAGCCCAGGGTCCCTGCCTCGTCAGCTGGGAGTCTGACCCAATGTCTGTGAAGTGCTTTGAGATCCTCCAGGGACGGGGACAACAGCAGAAGCAATTACCAATCGGATACTCCGGCTGCATTAAGACTGACGTAAGCCGGCCGGGCTGGGGGCGTCTGTCTATCGGCTCAGGGCTCGGTTTCTGCTAGCGGCTCAATAAGCTTTGACAAAGAATCGGATCGTTCCTTTTATTAGCATTTCACGTCAAAAAAAAACCCACGACTCTTTATTCCCAGCGACCGAAGGCAGCAAGCAGCCGTCAGCTTTTTGGCTTATTCCGTATCGATAGATTTAATTGTGGCCAACAATTAAATTTTATTGATAGGGATTCAAATTGAGGCAAAAAACCTTTAATGGAAAAGAAATGAGATGTGGGGGGGAAGGGGGACCCAATAACAACAAATCCCATCAGCTCTCATCAGGAAATAAGGAATTGGGGAGGAAAAGCCGGAGATAGATTTGGATTTTGATCCCCCCGCCTGCCTTTAAAATATAATTGTTGGCTGTTGAATCCAGTGGCTGGTGGATAGCTGGACTTGGGGGCTTTCTGGACCGCAGCCCTCCGCCATGCAGTCGACAGAATCAAATGGACCGACGTCCCCCGTCCCCCTCCCAAGAAGACATCAATAATGACATCATAAAGCAAGGGCCTATCGGAGATGGAGTTGAGAGATTCCCTGGTGTTCCAACTGTTGTGTGAGGAGCAGCCTCGGCCCCGCACCGAATCCAAGCAAACCCAAACAGAAATTCAGGCACGGGAGCATGGCACAGACAGTGCAGATGGGAGGATCTGGCCCAGAGATTGGCAGAGCTGGGTTTAGCAGGAAGCCAGCCATGTGTCACAGCTACTGTTGCAGATAGTTACTATCAACAGCTCCTGGCTAAGAGCAGATACCGAATACCGCATTCGGCTCCCTGCAAGCCAGTTTAAATCCAGGGTAATGCCACTGGTAGCAGGAGAACGGTGTTTTTCTCAGCAAGAGACAGAATGGCCCAGTGGTTTGGTGGCTAACCTAGCACTTAAGAGACCCCGGTTCAATTCTCTGCTTCATGAAAGACTCCTTGGGCAAATCACTTAGCGGCTCTGTGCCCCAGATGGGGGCTGTAGAAGGTCCCAAGCTAGGTGAGGATTTATATGGCTCCGTTCATCCATGGGACCCCAATGTTCTTTGCCCCTGGTGCTGCAACGCTGTGCCTGCCTGCCTGCCCAGTGTTCAGCCCTTTGGACTCCCTACCCTGTTAGGTGACCAAACACCCTGTGCAAGTCGCTGAGACGACTGCCCCCGTCCTGTCCGCCTCAGACCTGGCCACAGCGCAAAACATGTCCCTGGCTTCCAGGCTGCAGCTCACATCAGAGTTAGGAACGAAGCCACATGCCCTGAAGAGGCTCTAACGGGTGCAAATCGCAACTCCAAGTGTGCAAAGCTCAGGCATACAGAGGGACCATGAATGCATCACCCCTGGGCTCTGCCCTTTGGATCCCCACTGGACAGAGAACAGTTCCAGGTCTCAGTGCTGCTATTCAAAGCCCTCTGTGGACTGGTCCTAGTGACTCTCGGTCTCCTTCCCTTCATGACCATGAGTTCCCTGTACAGCTCCGCTCCCCTGGGACAGTTCCACTGTTCGTCCATGGGGAGGGGCTGAGTGCAGGAGAAAGAATTTTCCAAGGCAACTGCGGAACTCACTGCCACAAGAAACCATGGGTCTCGCCGCATTCAGGACCAAATGCAAAACCCAGCACTGAGACTTAGCCTTTCCTCAAGGAGTTCTTCACACGACGCGCTCACTCTCTTGCACTCCTGCCTTGCGTGCTGTACATTCACTCGCACGCCCATCCAGAGACACGTGCCGCCCACCTCCCTGGAAAGGTGCTATCCATGCCCATCGCCCACCTGCAGCCACATTCCCGCCCTCTTGCATGCTATTAACCAATCAAATGGTTTTTGGACAAGACAGAGGGAAATTGTCATTGTTGTTTCTTGTTTTGATTGCTTGGGAGGTGCCTGGATGCACCAGTGACGGGGCCATTACCACGGACAGTCTGGCCCAGTGATCTGCTTCTTTCCTCTGGGCCTGAGGCCTGGGATGCCAGGCTGGCGATGGGCACAGCCAGCCAGAGACAATCTTGTCGCTTGACCGTGTAGCTGGTGAGCGCCGACCTGTGAAACTGGGGTCCCATGCTGACCAGCCTCCCTGGTTCCAGCTGCCCCGGACGCCGGGCACGCCGCATCCGTCTCTCTTCATGGCCATTTATTAGCCTGCTGCTGGCAATGAATGGGCAGCGTCTCTCCAGCGCCAACGGCGCCGGGCCCGAGTGGCAGGAATCACCGACAGGAGGTGAAGTAGGGACGTGAGCCAGGGGCACGCAGGGGGGCAGACTCTGCAGTGGGAGTGGGTGGGAGGGCGGGGGGGGGAGCAAAATGGGCGCGACCCAAACAAAGGGCGCTCTGGGGTCATCCTCCTGGTGGGCTGGGCAGGCCATGGGGAAGCGGCAGGAGGAGGGGTGCTGGGGTGTCTAAAGGGCGGCTCGCCCTTTTCCCGCTCTCCAGTCCCTTGCTCTGGGGCCTCTAAAATTCCTCCCTCCTTCTTAGGGTTCCAGGGCAAGCAGCCCCCTGGGGCTGCCCCGGGTCCCCTTGGCAAGATGGGCCCTGGAACAGCTGCTTACAGGCAGCCCGCGGGAGCGGCCACAGCGAGGGAGGCAGGGCGCCCCCTGCATCTCCAGGAACCCCTTCCTTGCCCACGGCCTCGCTGTCGGGGGCACCTCCCCACTCACGACAGCTCGCAGGACGTTGGGAGAGCTCGCAAGGGGGGGGGGCACTTCCCGCCCCCCTCTGAGCTCTGGGCAAGGCCATGCGGTATTCCTTCCCCACCCCCGGCCGCTGTCTCTGCAGATCTCTGCTGTGGAGCCCAGCCCCTCAGGGGGAGACTGAGTCACTGGGCCCGTTAAAGGAAAACCCCCTCCGAAGCGTGTCCCGGCCTCACCTCGCCCACCCCCTCCCCCTCTCTGCTGCCGTCTCTCCCCCGCTCTCCAGCCAGCCAGCGTATTAGTGGATTTGCAGACGGCTTTGGAGCTCAGCCTAATGCAGAGTTGGAGCCAATGGCCATTGCTCCAGGAGCCTCGGCTGCCAAGTATTAATAGGGCCAGGAGTTGGTGCCATTCATCAGCATCGGTGATGGGGGAGGAGACTGGACCATCGCACCAGAAGGAAGCATATTACTAGTGTAGCTTTGGCTGTAGCACCCCGAGGCCCCCGCCGCGATCAGTGCCCCCAGGGGTGCTCGGAGCTGTACTTATAGTTCATTTGAGACAGAGCCCTATGAGCGAAGGTCTCGGTCCTGCAATGGGGCCTAAAATTTGAGGCTCAGTGGGCGGATGAATAAACATGACAAGGGGATGTGGGGCGGCGGGAGAGGGGATGGGAGCAGGTGGGTTTGCACAGCGGGTAAGTTGAATTTCTCAGCTTCCCTTGATCTTTGCTTTCCACCCCCGGAAAAAGTGGAATCTTCAGTGACCTGCTGAGGCAGCGCCAAGAACAGGTTTTTCCTGTGATCACTGAAGAGCGAGCAGCAATTGTTGTGCTCCCAGGATCCTCCCCTGCTGTTTCTCTTTGCAGCCTCCCATCACCCGGGTCTGGGCGCCGCGTGCCGTGCACTCGGGAGCCTTTGTCATAACACTTTAAGTGAGATGTCGCGGGCGTTTAATTTAGATTTACTCCGACAGGTTGCGTCTGTTAATTAAATATCAATTGATTGTTTGGAGAACACTTCCTTGGGTTTATCGTGTTTCTGCGAGACAAATCAAATTACCATGTCATTAACTCACAGCTATGCAATCCATACATAATGACCGTCTTATTAATACAGTCGAGTTACAAGGAAGTTTTAGGCAATTAATATTTGTGGGCTAGTTTGTATCAAGTTAATTACGTCAGGATTATGTTAACAATGCGGACATCTGATAAGCTGGGTAATTAACGTCTTTCTCGTTAGCATCTTCCCTGATGCCAGTTAAATGTCGCCCCTGTCTTTGTGGCCATGCTGGCTTTAATTACATGTGTATTACAGACGGATTTGTTTGTTACACGATAACTACATTCACAGGCTTATCCTACCTGAGTGATCCCTGTATAAAGAGCTGCCAGGGTCCATCTCAGAGGTGGCTGCATTTCAGTGATAGGTGCGTGATCTCTTTATAAACAGCTGCCATGTTTCTTCACAGAGGGGGCAGCATTTCAGCAGCAGGCGAATAAGCCTCCTATATATGTTCTGCTTAGGTTTTGGTGTAATAAAAGGAATCCAGGTGTGACGTTATTGTCAATAACTGGGACCATATAGATCATTGTTACAACCAAGGTCCTGTAGTGGCACCAAATCTTATCTAAAGGGGGTCAAATGAGGTGTCTAAGCCCAGGTTATGGTTTGCTGGTTAGGATTATGCCATTTATATGTACGTATCAGTTTTGTAGTTGAAGTTATGAATATTGGCTTTATACTGTCTGTATTTCAAACTGGGGCTGTGTTTCTGGGACCACAGACACGCTATCAGCTCTGCTAGGCCTGTCTGATGGCCCATTAAGAGCCATCAGCGATACAATGGACCCATTGAGAGAGGCAGACACGCCTGTGACTTAACAAGATATGCAGGGACTTGCCCATGTGACTCCAGACTCCATTTTGCTGTGATTTTCCACAGTAAGGACAAAGAGGTGTCTTTACACCTGGAAGAAACTATAAAAGGCAGCTGCCTCATCTCCATTTTGTCTTCATTCCTGCTTCTTACCTCTGGAGGAACCTTTCTACACATGGAAGCTTTGAACAAAGGACTGAAGAACCCATCCCAGCTGTGGATGTATTCCAGAGACTTGATCTGAACCTGCAGTTTATTCCATCTGCTGCAAGCCTGAACCATGAACTTTGCCATTACTGTATGTAATTGATTCCTTTTAACCAATTCTAGCTCTCACCTAGACCTTTTTCCTTTTATGAATAAACCTATAGATTTTAGATTCTAAAGGATTGGCAACAGCGTGATTTGTGGGTAAGATCTGATTTGTATATTGACCTGGATCTGGGGGCTTGGTCCTTTGGGATCGGGAGACCTTTTTTCTTTTACTGGGGCATTGGTTTTCATGACCATTTGTCCGCATAACGAGTGGCGCTGGTGGTGAGACTGGGAAACTGGAGTGTCTTAGGGGATTGCTTGGGATGATGTGTGGTTAGCCAGTGGGGTAAAACCAAAGTATCCCCTGTCTGGCTGGTTTGGTTTGCCTTAGAGCTGGAAAAACCCCAGCCTTGGGCTGTAATTGCCCTGCTTGAAGCAATTTGTCCTGAACTGGCACTCTCAGTTGGGTCCCGCCAGAACCAGCATCGTTACACCAGGGTATTATTTAAGAATGCCTAGATGCCCTGCCTGTCATGACCGCATTGTACTTACACATACTGAGGTCCTGCCTGCACTGAAATCCTGCTGCATCGGCATAGCTGCGCTGCTGTAGAGCTTTAGTGAAGACGCTCTATACCGATGGGAGAGCTGTCCTGTTAAGTCACTTCCCTGAGAGGCAGTAGCTGTGTCAGTAGGAGACGCTGTCCCATTGACACAGCACTGTCTACGTGGGGGGTTTGGTCGATGCAACTGCATCACTCAGGGGGGTGGACTTTTCACACCGCCGAGCGCCGTAGTTATTCCGATATAGGTCTGTCGTGTAGATCAGATCGAAGAGGCAGCAATCTAAACTGGCAATACAGATTTATTATCCCTGTTTTACAGCTGGGCCAGGCCTACACCACAGACCTCCAGCGGGATAACCCCGTTGCGCAGGGGTGTGAAAAATCCACAGCCCTGAGCGACGCAGTCATGCTGACCTAACCCCTGGTTGTAGGGAGGGTTGTCAGTTTTGGTCGGACGTATTCCTGGAGGTTTCTGCGCATGACATCATCAGGAATTTCTGGAGACTCCAGGCCACTCCTGGATGACAAGGAGGGCTTCTCCCGTCCACGTAGCTACCCCCTTTCGCGGAGGTGGATTAACGACGCTGACGTAGGAGCGTTTTCACTGAAGCAGTGCAGCAAGACCATTGCACCTGTACAGAGTTTTAAGTGTAAACCTGCCCCGGGACTAGATTAAGCGTCTTGCCCAGGAAGTCTGTGGCAGGGCTGGGTCTAGCCCGCAGACCTCCTGAAACCCAGTTTGTGCTTTAATCATAAGGTCAGCTTTCCTGACTATTCAAATGATTTTTTTAAGTTAATTAGGTTTTGTTACATTAATAGCAACGTGCAGGAACTCACTTGACTGGGAGCGGTGGGGTTCAGCACCTCTCAGGATCAGCCCCACACAGGAATCGGAGACAGGACAAATCCCCATCTCAATCCTACAGAGAATTCTTCCCTGGGTGTCTGGCTGGTGAGTCTTGCCCACATGCTCAGAGTTCAGCTGATCGCCATATTTGGGGTCGGGAAGGAATTTTCCTCCAGGGTAGATCGGCAGAGGCCCTGAGGGTTTTTTGCCTTCCTCTGCAGCATGGGGCACAGGTTACTTCCCAGAGGATTCTCTGCACCTTGAAGTCTTTAAACCATGATTTGAGGACAGACGACTTGTGCTGTTGCTAGCAGCTACCTCTGCAAAAAAAGATCGTAGGCTACTAACAGAAACCACTGCTGCTGGGGCAGGGGTTATTTCTCCACACATGTCTAGCCACATGTGTGTGGCCTGCCACGGCCCAGGCAGCGGTATGTTAGGGATCATGGGTCCACTGGTTGGCTTGTAGGATTTACCGCTAAGTAAACAGCTTTCTGTTTCAACACAATTTCTGACCAATGCTTTAATTCCTGGCCACCACACAGAGGTGCGACACCTCTGCTTCATACGGCCCATGCAAGGGACCCTTTGTGGGTGGTGGCCAGCACCTCTGCCTTCATGGCCTCGAACCACCAGAATAGGCTATGATCACCCCATGGCGAGCATTCATGTCGCACATGAAAATAAGCTCCAAGATCGTCTGGAACGGCATTTGGCCAACCCCAAGGAACGTATCGGAGACCTCTTTGTAACACTGCCTCCTGGAGCAGTGCCACTCACAATGACATGGGTGTGACAAGAGCGAAATCAGTCAAGGTGTTGTTAGCTTCTGCGTGGCTCAGAACAGTAGCATAGCCGAGGGGGGGAGCAGGGGGAGTGGCCACTCCCCCACTGAGCAGAAGCACGCCTTTTTTGTGCTCCCGGCGCCTTTTGCTCCTACTGCTGCAGCCAGAGCAGAGCATTTTTTTTTGCTCCCGGTGCCTTTTTTTAGCTCCGCTCCCCCTGTGCTCTAAACCTGGCTACGCACTGCTCAGAACCCCCCTTTCTGTGGATTGGGCAGGTAAAGCCCGGGACAGGTGACCGGCTACCTGATTGCGTTTACCCAGAGGGTACTGTACTGTGACATTGTACTGGTGTAAGTGATCAGCCCCGCTATGAATATGAAAGGGCCGGTGCCCTGACCCGGACTGCGTTAACAGTGTGGTTAACACCAGGTGGTCGGTGCGTAATGTGAAAGTGCACCCGTCTATAATGATGCCGCCTTTCACATGCCCAGATGTACGCTAGGGCCTCCCTCTGCCGCCGAGAAGGGCGGTCGGGAGGAAACTGCCACTGGATGGTCCACCCCCTGGAGGATCCGGGAGAGCGCAGCTCTGCGAGTCACAGCTGAGCCAACGCACATGACAAAAGTTGGCAACGTATGCTAGTGTGGGAGCTGATGTCAGACATTCTTTGAGCTGGCCCCCTGCCTAGGGACACGCTAGAGTCCAGTTCCAGCCCACGTCACTGCCACAGGGGCCATCAGGGTGCAGTGATCTGAGCAACATCTTGTACAAAATGAACATAAGAGTCACCCCAAGAAACGCTAGGGCTTCCAACTTGTCCATGGGGTCTGGCAGTTGAACGATGGCATACACGTTGGATTGCAAGGAGTGATTCCACTCGCCAACAGATGATGACCCACAAAATCCAGATGAAAAACATACGTCTCTGTGTTCAGCTTAGATGATGGTCCTTAAATCGGGTTAGTCCCGCATGGGGGGAAGCATCGTGGTCAGAAGAAGATGACCCATGAACCAAATGTCATCTGGCTAGATGGCCACCCCAGGAATGCCTGCTAACAGTGAGGTGAAGACTTTTTGGAATCAGCCAGGGGCTAAAGATAAACCAAAAGGCATCCTTTGAAACCGAAAGAGCCCATGTGACTGAGAAAAGTCATGAGGTTCTGTGAGTAAGGGGCTAACGGTATCTGGAGATATCCCTGGTGTAGATCCAATGTAGTGAACACAGTTGAACCAAGACATCGTGCTGCCAGTTCTTCTACAATCGGCAGAGGTTAGCAGTCGGGTCTGACGGCCTTGTTCACTTGGCGCAAGCCCACACAAAAGCATAGTTCGCCTACTATCTTTTTTGCAACAACAAGGTTTGACACTCACAGTGGGGAGTCAGTCGCTTCTGTCACGTCCTCCTTGAGCAAGCGAGAAATCTCCGTGGCTACGGCATCCTTGAACGCCAGGGCAGGGCTGCGGAATGGTTGTATAATTGGGGTGGCCAGTGGATCCACCCATGGATGATGCGTATGGAGACGGCAACAGCTGAGTCCAGGGGAGACCTCAGCGTCTATGCCTCTCCAATCATTCCCCACAAGGTGGATTTCTGTGTTCTGTGAGCCTAATACTTTAAAGCCAGTGCCTGGAACAGATCCTGCCCCAGAATGGGCCATGTAAAATGGGAACGCTCCCACGTCTTGTCGATGATGCATCCCGGGGAGATTCACCATCCCCAGCAAAGCGAAGTTGGCATTGCCGTATCTGGATCGGGTGGACTGCGCTGGCCGCAAGGCGAAATAGGCAAAATACCTATGGTAGGTGGTGTCGTTTAGGAGTGAGACTCATGCTCCAGTGTCCACCCGCAGTAGTATCTCCACACCTGCTAAATGGCATGGGCAGATTTTAACTCTCCCCAGGCCGTGTCACCGAGTTGATCCCCTCAGGCATGGAATCTTCCTCCATCCCCTGGACTTTCAGGTAGGTGACGGCTGGAGCAGAGTGGCACCATCTGGCAAAATGGTTAAGTTTTCCACATTGCTGATGCATTTGTCCCTGGACTGGACACTCCTGGAGCCCCTGATGGTGACGGGCTCAGCCAGATGCAGCTGCTGATTGGGACGATCCCTTCCGTGACCCCCGTGGGTACCTGAACTCGGTCGGCTGCAGCGGCGGATGGCGTGCAGGATGCTCCTGAAGAAGAAGAACCTGTGGGGCTCTGTCTCTTAGGTGGCATGTTCAATTGACAGCCCGGGAATCTGGTTCCACCAGGAGGCGCTCCTGCAAGCGGGGACGGAGGCGGGAGGGAAGGGGACGAAATCCACTCCAGAAACGGATCCCGAGCCATCTCCTCATTTAGGGTTGCAAATTTTCCCATAACTGCCCATTCCCAGAGGCTGGCTACAAACGGACAGACTGATTCCCCGGGGAGTTGCGCTTACCACTGAAACTTAATACATTTGAGTACAGCCTTGGGCGTGGGGTGAAAGTGTCCTGCTAGTGCACTTACCGCCCCCTGGTACGACGTGCCTGTCTCCAGAGTGGAGAAGATCCAAAAGCCTTCGGTACCTAGCACGTGGCGTGCGTTGGCACACTTCAGGTGCCACCTCCAGACCAGCCACCCTCAAGAACACATCGAATGCTGCGATCCAGCTGGTCCATGGCAAGGGTGGGTCCCGTGGTAGCATCAGGAATGGGGCAGATGTGGGCACAGAAGCTGGGAATTGCATGGCAGCCAATGGCACATGTGGGTCTGACACTCTCTCGCCACGGTGGTATCCCGATAACTTGAAGACCGCTTAGGTTTAAATGCAAAGAGGACCAAACTTTATTCCAGGGATGTAATGGGGGATATGACAGAGGTCTGTAAAATCATTAATGCTGTTGGAGAAGTTGACCGAGGAAGTGTTATTTACCCCATCACATAACACAAGAACTAGGGGTCACCCAATGAAATGAATAGGCAGCAGGTTTAAAATAAACACAAGGAAGTACTTCTTCACACAAAACACAATCAGCCTGTGGAACTCCTTGCCAGAGGATGTTGTGAAGGCCAAGACTAAAGCAGGGTTCAAAAAAGAACTAGATAAGTTCATGGAGGATGTGTCCATCAATGGCTATTAGCCAGGATGGGCAGGGATGCAACCCCTGACTGCCAGACGCTGAGAGTGGATGACATAGATCACTCACGATGGCCTGTTCTGTTCATTCCCTCTGGGGCACCTGGCTCTGGCCACTGTCGGAAGACAGGATACCAGGTAGATGGACCATTGGTCTGACCCAGTATGGCCGTTCTTATGTTCTTATGACTGCCACCGCGGCCCCTCCTCCTGGCTCCACTTCCTGGTTTCTTAAAGGAGCCACACCTCATAAGCAGCAATTCCCAAATACGACATGTGTGCGTTTATGTGTGTGTGTACATATGTCCCATGGGCTGTGGGGACTGGGAATTGCCACAGTGATCTCCCTAAGAATTGTGTGCTGTTTATTACATCGGGTCAGGATATCAGTTCCGAAAGCCAATGGTGAGCTCCAGTGGATGGGTGCTTACAACAGATCCTCGGTGCGATCCTTCGCTTGCTCCCGCTGATGTCGATCGGGAATAGCTCCACTGTGGCCAGTGTGAAGCCAGCGTAAGTGAGAGGGGAGTCGGGCCCGTCAATCCCAGTCTCTCGGCTCTGTCAGCTCTGGTCCTGAAGCACACTCTGTCCGGTGGAGCCTGCGTTCGTCGGGTGCCCTCTGTGTGTGTCTCTCTCCCTCCCTCCGGAGGGTCATAAATAAAAGATTCGCCTTATGTACCTGGCCTGTTTGTCTTTGTGAAATATTCATTGGTGGCTGATTAAGTTTTAAGTAAGGGTCCAGCCATCCAGATGTGCGGCTGGGCTCCAGCTGCTAGGAACGAGATGGCACATGGAGTCTCTCATCAGCACGCCTGACCCCCCCCCGCTGCCCCTTCTGCTGTATACTCTGGGGTCCAATGCAGGGGGTATTGGGTAGGTTGCTGCGCCCTCAAGTTTATAGACTCGAGTCCTGTCTCCGTGCTGCTTGAGGGGGTGTTTCCATTCCTCCCTCCCCGACCTGCTTAGATTGTCGGGAACAAACACTCTTGCATGTCTCCAGACAACTCCTGCTACCAGCAAGCCATGGCCTGACCCTGGCTGCTAATTACTGCCGGCTGGGGTCACAGCCTGCCAGGGCAGCGAGCGAGCGGAGGGAGGGGAGTGGGCACAGGGCTGTTCCTGGCTCTGCCACCGGGCAGCCTCACAGATGAGACACCGAGGATGGGAGAACGGGCCCGGGCCCTCTCTAGCTTTGTCCTGGGGGGTAGAGAGAGCCTGGTTTTGCAGTTGGTGGTTTTCGACCTTGGACCGATGCTGACCTTAAATCACTCTATGGCAGCGAGAGGGGCCCAGCCTGGCCTTGTGTGGTATGGAGTAAGGGGCATATTAAGTGATGCCAGGGGGTAGGCTGCTTCCTCTCACGTGGCCTGTGGCTAGTCCGGAAGTTGAGGAAGGGGCATGGCTGGGCCCCACAGAGCTCCTTTGGGAAACTGGGATTGACACTTTACAGAGCCTGATTCCTGCCAGCAGGGGTCACCACATGCAGCCCGGGGGCTGGAACAAGCCCATTGGGAATGCCCCAAGGGAAGAGATGGGGAACAGGGCTCATCCCTAAATTGCACCCAGTCGTGTGCGTTAGCCACAAGATCACCCTTTGTGTCCTAATTCACAAGACTGGGAGCCAGGACTCCTTGGTTCTATTCTTGCCTCCGATGCTGTCTTGCGCAAGTCACCTCCCCACTCTGTGCCTCAGTTTCCCCACACAGGGGACATCTCCTTGCCTCCCAAGGCTGTTGTGAGGCTCAAGTCATGAATTTTTTTATTGTTTGTGACATGCCTTGAGCTCCCTGTATACAGGTTGCCAGTGAAGGACAAAGGAGTAGGAGGAGGATGGTATTTTATTACCCTAGCTGATATTACTGTAGATGTTGTTTGTCACAGAAATAGCTCATCTTTTGTTGGAAACTTGCTGAGCTGTTTTCCTGCAGCAGAGAGTCCCACAGGTTAGCTGTGTTGCATGAAGGAGCGCGTCCTGTTATCCAGTCAAAATGTGGGAGCTAGGTGCCCAGCTACCACAGTGGTGAGTGGCCATATAAAACCCCAAGAGAGCCCTTTTAAAGGGTGTCAGAGCAAGCTCTCAGCACCGTGACCCACAGCCTGGCTCTGACTCGGGAGAAGTAAGAGACATGAAGCTGGCCTGGCGCTGAGGTGAAGCAACAACCTCTCATGAGAGCGAGGGGCCTGGCCAACTTCGGGGCAGCAGGGGCCTCCTTTGCCTGGCACATGGTGCCCTGCACTGTAGCAAGAGCTCTCCTTTCTCCCTGGCTTCCGAGCCACGGAGGAGGAGGAGAAGTCTGCAGGGAGCGGGGTACCGCTGTTTGGCAAGTTATACTGAGGAGCAATATCTAAGCCTTGGGCTGTGATGGAGGTAAGAGCCGGGCTCAGAAACATAAGAACATAAGAAAGGCCATATTGGGTCAGACCAAAGGTCCATCCAGCCCAGTATCCTGTCCACCGACAGTGGCCAATGCCAGGTGCCCCGGAGTGAGTGGACCTAACAGGTAATGATCAAGTGATCTCTCTCCTGCCATCCATCACCCCCCCTCTGACAAACAAAGGCTAAGGACACCATTCCTTACCCATCCTGGTGTCACGGAGTGTGGGGGAGTCAGGCCTTGCACCCTTCTGCCTGGGATTCACTGTGACGCTCAGCCAGCCAGCAGAACAGAAGGTTTATTAGGGATGCCAGGAACACAGTCCAACCAGAGTTTGTCAGTACAAACAGGACCCCTCAGTCGGGCCCTTCTGGGGGGCAGGGAGCTTAGACCCCAGCCTGGGGCTCCCTGCGTTTCACCACCCAGCTCCAAACTGAAACCAACCAGACAAACCCTCCAGCAGACTCTCTTCCCCTCCCCCCCAGGCTCCTCCTCTAGCCTGTGTCCATTCTCCCAGCCAAAGGTGTCACCTCCCAAACCCCATCCTGGCTCATGTTACAGCCCCAGGTAAAGTCTCACATTCCCAATGCAGCAGGTCCCAGGGAACCTCCCCCGCAAACCTCCCAGGTCAAATCCACCTCACTCCCTACTCCGTCACACCTGGTTAATTGCCATCCTGGTTAAAAACCTTCTACAAGGGAGGGCTTCAGGGTGACGAGCTTACAGAGAGGTCGCCTGGCATTTGGGTAGAATACACTCCCCTTCTTTTTTAACTACCCTCATCCCGTCTTTATTTGGCCTCTTTCTTTCTTTCTTTCTTTCTTTCTTTCTTTCTTTCTTTCTTTCTTTCTTTCTTTCTTGTTAGTCCTCCATTTACCTTTTCTCACACCCTCCTTACCTTACCCCTCTGCTTCCCTGCCTGCCCTATTTCCCTCTCCTTTCCACGTCAGCCCCGCCCCCCTGTGTCACATCCTTCCCGAAGCCCACCAGGCCAGTGCCTGTTACCTGCTTGCCCCATCAATATTTCAGGCGTTGAAGTGGCTTGTCTCTGGGGGACGGGGCATTAGCTCAGGTTGAAGTAGCACCGGACAGGCAGCAGACGGGAAAGAGCGAAAGCGGCTACAATAAACAAGCGAGAGGCTGCCAACAACACAGGGCCAGGCATGAAATATTCATCCCCGTCACGCTGCCGCCGCTCTGGAAGGCAAGTGTGGGGGCCCTGGTGAGGCAGCGCCCCCCCCCAGCACCGCATCAAAAATGCACGGCCTGACAAAGTTGGGGCTGTAGTTAAAGATGCATGATCCTATTTTGGTAACACCCAGGTCCATCTGTCGCCGCGGCTCTCTCCCCGTCGGAACCTGCAGGAGACGACGCGGAGGGGAGATGGGCAACGGTTCGGAGCTCGTCGGGATGCTACCGTTCAGCTACGCCCGAATCCCGCCATGGCGTGACCTCCTCCATCGAAGTCAATGGGTTTGATGGGTGTAACTGACAGGATCAGGGGAACGGCCAGGGGTACTACCTCCTCCAGGCGAGACTAGGGTGACCAGATGTCCCGATTTTATAGGGACAGTCCTGATTTTGGGGTCTTTTTCTTATATAGGCTCCTATTACCCCCCTTCCTCTGTCCCGATTTTTCACACTTGCTGTCTGGTCACCCTAGGCGAGATGGGCTGCTTGGGAGCATCCCAATGAAATGTTTTTGTCAGACTCTGACGATTCATTGACATGGGCACGTTTTGCAGAGATGCTTGTGACCAAGTTCCCATAGAAGACTGGCAGGTTTCCTGCCAGTTCACTGCCCCCCTCCCCCCCATCCCGCCTCCTCCACAGTCTGCCACGAGGACAGCCCTGGAGTCATGGCGGCCCTCTGGGGCCGCAGCACCAGGTCAGCCCACTAGGCAGACTGTCCGAGAGCTGGGGCTCCATTCCCTTTCACCGAGAATTTTGAAATGTTTGGCTTTTCATTCGGAATTGGAGCAAAACCAAATTTTGAAATATCAAAATCCTCCAGGAATCAGAATGACCTTTGTCCACCGAACTCTAGTGCCGGGTGCTTCAGTGGAAGCTGCAGGGAGCCCCATCATGGACAATAATGGAGTCACCAACTCACGGGGGGAGCTTTCTGCCTAAACCCCATCAGTTAGTGCTTGGCTTTTGCCCTGAAGCATGAGAGTTTAAATCCATTCTCCATGGATATCCGGTCTAAAGATAACCCTTGATGCATATAAATGACTGCTCCATTTTGGAATCCCGCTAAACTCTTGACCTTGACAATATCATGCGGCAGAGAGTTCCACAGGCCAATGGTGTTTGGGTTTGAAAAAACAACAATGGATTTTCTTCATTTATCTTTCAAATTTCACTAGGTGTTCTCTAGTTTCAGCTCTATGAGAAATAGTCAGTCGGAGCTCCTGGCTGACTTCTGGGGAATCTGGGGAGTGTGGCCCATTCATTGGAAGCTGAACGGGGTGCTGGAGGGGTGTCTGTGGTCATGGAGGTGGGCTCAGATCTTTGATGGCTGTGTTCAAATCCCCTGGGTGGAAGGAACTGGGGTGTGTGTGTCCTTCTTGGTTAATGGGAATCCCACAGGAAAATCCCTCCTTCCCCAGGGACAGAGGAAGAGGAAAAGACCCCCTTACCGACAGATGGTGTATATTAAAAAACAGCTTTTCATCAAGATAATGAGCTGGTGAGGACTGCTCCTTGTATTTGCTTATACAAAAGATTTTCCTTCGTCTTGTGTATGAGCTAATTATCATTCTGAAATCAATTTAGTCTAGGTCAAAAGAAAGGGAGGCACTTTTTCTTTGCCGGGTGACTTTATTTCCAGGACTAATCGGACCAGGGTACAGCGGATGGAAACTTTTTTCTCTCACTTTCTTTCTGGCGTTGTTCACAGCTGATGAATTTCCAGTTGGTTATTTTGTCAGGGGGGAGGATCTCTCTGATTAAATTAGAATGGAATAATAATAATGATGCTTGTTATTATGAGGCTGCACAATGGTGGATTATTTTTAAATTGTCTCCGAATTGTGCTCTGGGATCTCGGCTTTCCTTTAAAAAACGACGTCTCCAGTCCTTGTGGTTACAAATAGTGGCGCCAAAATGTGAACTGAATGAAAAGTGTCAAGTGCTTGAGCCTGCCGCCCTCTCTGAAAGGTGTGAACAGGCCCATCCATCTCAATGAGATGTTAACTCTGAATCATAGTGACCGCATTTGAATAGAGTATAAGACAAGAAGGGGCCATTGTGATCATCTAGTCTGACCTCCTGTATAACACAGGCCATGGGACTTCCATGAATTAATTGCTGTTTAACCTACAGCAGATCTCTTAGAAAAACAGCCAAGCTTAATTTAAAAATTTCCAGTGATGGAGAATCCACCACGACCCTTGGTATATTGTTCCAGTGGTCAGGTACTCTCACTGTTAAAAAAGTGCACCTTATTTCCAGTCTGAATGTGTTCAGCCATTGGTTCTCATTATACTTGGCGTGCTAGACTGAAGAACCGTCTGTTAGCACGTTTTTGTTCCCCAAGTAGGTACTCCTAGCCTGTGATCAAGTCACACTTTGGTAAGCCACGTGGCGCTCTGACTGTCGCTATCCTGTGGATGATTAACTAGGCTGAGCCCATGTCTCTGGGGATCGTGGAAAGCAGAATGCGTTGCTGATCTCAGGCCAGTCCTTTGCCCTATTCTAATACGTTGCTCTTATTTTTCGTTTGTGTGACAGTAGCACTTGGGCCCCGATCCCTGACTGTGGCCCCTCATTGCAGTAGGCGCTGTACACAACAAGCAGGGGTCTGCGGCAACCTGAAGCAGGGAGCCCACAATAGACGTGAGCTGCCTAGTGTAATACGCAGCACTTGCGACATGCCAGCTGCCTTGCCAACTTGTGGTGGCATCTGCTTCGACTTTTAAGTTTGATGCACCTCCAGCTTGCTCTTGGCACCCGAGGGACTTTGCTCGTACCCCCCACACCTTGCAGAGCCGCATGCACAAACACAAATGCACACGACGTACTAGCAGCCGTAGAAATGCAATGCAAAACACTGATCCAGTGAGACAACGGGCAGGACGAGCTAGCGTAAAAAACAATATGCGCTATATATATGCACACGCATGCCGGCACACACCCTAAAGACATGCATGCACACACATAGCACAGGTACATACATGTACATGAACGCACACGCTGGACATACATGTCTGCACCCACCATAATCATGGATTCGTATATACATGCACTCACACGCTAGAGACACAAGACATATATGCACAAAACACATGCACACCCATGCTATAGACATGTGGGCGCACACACACTGTCAGCCTCATGGACAGGCATTTCTGCATGCCCACAGCCTGTAGACACAGATGCACGCTTACGAAGCACACGTGGGCATACTGCCCCCCCCAATATACAGACACATGCTAGAGAACGGCTATAGACTCAGAGTTACCCTCGATTTCCCATCCCTCCAAATCTGGGTGGTGTTGGGGTGTGGGGTTCTGGTCCAGGCCCTCCCCCCCCCCCCGCCCCCCCCGAGAGACATTGTTGGCTCGAGGTCTGCTGGCTGTGAGGAGAGGCCGGGAGTTGCAGCGTCAGCAGCCTGCACATCTGCAGCGAAGGATCCGCCGTGCGATGATATTAATCAGTGGTTTTCTATCGGACTTTGGCAGGCTCCCGATGCTCGCAGCTGTGGCTGCATCCTGGGAAATAAGCCCCAGCAGTGCAGTCAGCAAACTCCACCCTCTCCGTCCCTAATCTCTACGCCTCGCCCCCAAAACTGCAGGCGCATTGCAGGCTCCCAGCTGTCCCCAGCACCCCCGATTTGCCAGCACGCTGAATCTGTAGAGAAGAACTTTCCTTGTTGTGTCTCTCCCCCCAGGCCCTGCTTTCCAGCCACTCAAGCACCTCCTGGCACTGATCGCCACTTGGGAGGACGCTGGCAGCTCTACCCTGAAACCGATCCAGCGGCTTAAACTAGCTTGATCCCCAATGGCAAGACCCCGATGGTCACCTGCTGCCATTGCTGCAGGTCTGGGAGAGCCTTGCGAAGCCAGGAGACTGAGAGCAGCCCCACTGGGCTAAGCAGAACCCTCTCCAGTGGCCAGGCTGCTGTGCCCTATCCCTGGGAGCCCCCTGCTTCAGTGTGGGGGGAGGGGATGTGGGGTACAGGGGTGCCTCAGTGAATTCCCCATTCAGGGGCTTCTGTTGACCCAGCCCCGGGCGGGTGCGGAGCAGTCTCAGCGGAGTTGGACTCTGTTGAGTCTGAGGTGCAGGTGGGCCCAGACCCCAACACCAGTGGAGATGGCGCCCTCTGCTTTGGGGGTTCGCTGAGTGATGCCGGGGGAGATTCCCTGTTAATGCACGAGCTGATTGAGTGGTGGGCAGAGCCAGGGGCACAAAGCCCTTCCCCAACCTGTATTAGCAGGAGCAGGAAATCGGGCACCAGGCTGCCCTGTTTTCCCCAGCAAGTGGGCGGCCCAGGGCGTGCTGCTGAACTGGGCGAGCGGCACTCTCCGTCGCGTGACCGGTCGCTGCCCGAGTCGGTCCTCTGGCTGCTGCCCTAATTAAGGGGTGGCCCCTGGGGTCTCTGGTTGACACTGATCTAATATTCGTCGTCCTTAGGGCAGCCGCCACCCTCGGCCAAGGCTGCAGCAGGCGAGTGAAGGAATGAGTTGGAAGCTGGCCGTGGCCAGGCACAGAGTAAATAATCACAATCTCGCGCTGTGCTAAGACAGCACCATCCAGCGGAGGATCACCAGGCTCTTTACAGACCCTGAAGTAGTTCGCCTCACAAGAGCCCTGCAGGCTGAGGCAGTGGGGGGTCAGGGCCAGGACCCTTGCGTGGGAGATCTGGTTTCTAGTCCCAGCTCTGCCACTGGCTCAGCAAGTGATGCTGGATAAGTCATTTCCCTGCTCCGTGCCTCAGTTTCCCTAGCTGTAAAATGAGCATGATAGCCCAGCCCAACCTCTGTAAAGTGCTTTGAGATCCATGGGGTAAACCCCTCGCCCCCACGCACTGAATGTATTGACAGCTGAATCATACTGAAGGGCTTGTTGAGGCAGGAACCAATGTGTGGGGGTGGGCGGGGTGGGGGGGGGGGACTAGCACAATGAAGCCCCCTGTCCCTGTTTGAGTCTCCTAGGGGATCTACAGCAATAACAATCGTAACCCAGACCTCCGGCCTCCTTTCCCGTGTCTTACGTCCAGGGGTTCCCTGCATCCCAGTAACAGAACAACATTAACGGGAGTAAAACTGAGGCTGTCCCCGAAAGAGCATCCCGGTAGTGGGATCTGTGGGGCCGCGGAACAGTCTCCCCACTTAAAATGGGTCAGGATGCAACACAGAGCGATGGTGCGCAGGAAGGATGGAGTCTGCCCTGGGGCTGGGAGCAGCTGATCCAGCGCAGGGTGATTGAGACACAGGAGGGTTGGATCCAGCACGGGGCTGGGAGCAGCTGATCCAGCGCAGGGCGATTGAGACACAGGAGGGTTGGATCCAGCACGGGGCTGGGAGCAGCTGATCCAGCGCAGGGTGATTGAGACACAGGAGGGTTGGATCCAGCACGGGGCTGGGCGCAGCTGATCCAGCGCAGGGTGATTGAGACACAGGAGGGTTGGATCCAGCACGGGGCTGGGCGCAGCTGATCCAGCGCAGGGTGATAACGCAGGCGGGATGGATCCTGTGTTGGGTCAGGGGCAGGAGTGGCTGATGCAGCACGGGGCGATACGAAGGAGGGAGGTATCCTGCATGAGGCCTGGCATTGCCTCAGAAGACTATCTAGGCCTCTCTGTTGTTCTAATCCCTGTGCTATGATGGCCCAGCAGGACTGTGGAGTTTTGATTTTGTGTTGTGCCTTTTCCTCTGGACACTGGCTCTCGGTGGGGGTGGGCGAATGTGGAGCGGGAGGGGGGGAGCGGTTACTCGGAGCAGGCTGCCGCTCGCTCCCAGTCCCGCGCTGTGTTGTGGAATAAGCAGCACTCACTTATTCTCTTTGATTTTGCTCTTTTTGTTGTTGCTATTTTTCATGTTTCCCCGGTGTCGGCAGTTTTCTCAAGCCCCCCCCCACCCCCCTTTGTGTTACAATAGCAACCTGAAACCAGGAATCGTTTGGGTTGCAAAGGACCTTTAGTGGGTCGTTCCCTCCAGCTGCCTGCTCTGTGGCATCCTCCAGAGACTAACTCAGTTATTAACTGTCCCCTCTTCCCGCAGCGACCCCTCCATATACACGCACGCGCGTGCGCTTTGCTAGCAACGGGCCTGGGACATTCCTGGGCTCCATGCTGGGCAACGTATTAACCCTCCCCAACCCCGCTGCCCCTTTGCTTTAGTAAATTCATTATTTTTAAATCCCTCTGCGTAAAGCCAAAGGATGGACAACCAACCTTCGGGGGCCTGGGACTTGCTTCTAAATGGCAGGCAAGGGGCTAATGGAGTTCTGGCATTTCTGGGGCAGGACTGGATGTGTAATTCGGAGCACTGTGGCATTCTGGGAGTGGGTTGGGGGCAGAATTCCCAGCACTGTGGCATTCTGGGAGGAGGTTAGGGGCAGAATTTGGAGCACTGTGGCATTCTGGGAGGAGGTTGGGGGCAGAATTTGGAGCACTGCGGCATTCTGGGAAGAGGTTGGGGGCAGAATTTGGAGCACTGTGGCATTCTGGGAGGAGGTTGGGGGCAGACTTTGGAGCACTGTGGCATTCTGGGAGAAGGTTGGGGGCAGAATTTGGAGCACTGCGGCATTCTGGGAAGAGGTTGGGGGCAGAATTTGGAGCACTGTGGCATTCTGGGAAGAGGTTGGGGGCAGAATTTGGAGCACTGTGGCATTCTGGGAAGAGGTTGGGGCAGAATTTGGAGCACTGTGGCATTCTGGGAAGAGGTTGGGGGCAGACTTTGGAGCACTGTGGCATTCTGGGAGGAGGTTGGGGGCAGAATTCTGAGCCCTGCGGCATTCTGGGAAGAGGTTGGGGGGAAATCTCCGTCTTCATTCAGTGTAAAACCTGTGTTGTGCCATCTCCTGATAGTGCACAGGGTGGTGTACAGGAGGGATGAATCCTGCTACATCTTCTGCTCTTGTTCCATTGCTTTTCTCGCCCCCGTCTCCTCTCTGCTCCTCTACACCAGGGGTTGGTGCGGGAGCCTTCTCCTCTGCAGCGCCTGCAGTCTGGACCAGCTTCTCCTGGGCTCCCTCATTCCAGATCTCAGCAGCCACAAATCTGGGACCCCAGTAGTTATGAGACTGGCTGAAAAATTGTGAGCTGTAGGGGGAAAAAGGAATCAGGTGGCTTGGGTTTGTCTTCTGGTTTATGAACTTCCCCGTGTGTGTGTGTGTGTGTGTGTGTGTGTGTGTGTGTAAATTACAACCAACATAAACACAAGATGTGCACACACAGCAGCCTCCTCTGCAGCTGCTCCCTCGCGCTGCCCAGAGCCCTTCCCAGCTCTCCACTCTTCCCAGCCTCCAGTTCCCTGGTATATAAGGGGAGGGGGCTGTCTCTGGGCTCCTGCCTGCTGCCCCAGCTGCCTGTCTCTCGAGGCCAGCGGGGAAAACTGCAGGGGGGAGATTTTCAGGCAGTCGTCCCAAGATGCCTGTTTGCTTGCGAGAGCCGCCTGAAATCACAACACTGTTGCAAGTGTTGGCAGCGCTGTGTTGATTTCTCTAGGCCTCCCCGCCCGCGATTATTCACTATTCAGCTCCCTGGTATTTAATGGTGTAAGAGGCAGCGGGACGCTGGGCAGGTGAGAGACACCAGGCGGGATGAAGCTGAAGGGGAGAGGAGAAAGGAATCCGGCAGGGCTCTCAACCTGCTCTCTGCGGGACTCGGGCCCCTCTAAGAAATGCAGAGTGGCAGACCAGGCTAGATCTGTTAGACGAGCCCCCGCCCCGTTAAGCGGAGAGGCAGTGTGAGCTAGTGGGTAGAGATTCCAATGATAATATTAATAAGGCCGGTGTGAAAGCGCTTGAATGTATATAACTCCAGTGGGAGATTGAGGTGGCCTTGCAAAAGAAAAGAAATGTAACGACTATAAAGTCTGAATGTTCTTCAAATAATTTTATAAGCCCTTCCCCCCTTATTTTTCACCTTAGGGCTTGTCTACATGGAGGATTTATTCCGAAGCTTTTCAACGTGCGTCGGGTAATGCGCAGCACGCAAGCCGTACCGATAGCGTGCACACGCCGCGCCTCTTCTGTCTTTCAGCTTGCACTGTGTGTATACACAGCAGGGCCTTGCTGCATGCTAAGCATGTGGCGTTCTTGGAGGGTGTCCCAAGGCCCTTTGCGTCCATCCTGAGCAATGTGCATCCTGGGATTTATTTTTTTTTACTAGGCGTTGTGGGATGCAAAGCAGAAACCGAACTTAAAAACCAAAACATCCCGTGTTCACTCTGGCTCTGCCCCACGCTTCATTTGTGGGTGGAGACAACGCTTTTTTCGAATTGCTATTGGCCAGCGTGGATCCAGCAATGCTCCGCTCCGTACCCACCGAGACACAAAGGCTGCTTGGGCTGTGTTTCAGCGCTCGGATCCGGACGAATTTGGCTTTCGACTTTGCCCGTCGAGCCACGGAGCAGATGCTGATCAGCAGCAGTCAGAGAGTCAGCGGTGATGGAAGCCGAACGAGGACAAGGAAGAAGAGGAGGGCACCGAGCAGTTGGCCTTAGAGGGCTGGTTCCTGGAGCAGCCTCCCAGGGTGCAGCGCCATTTCTGGGTTCAGCAAAGCAGCGTGGATTGATGGCAAAGGATCGTTCTCTGGACCCGGGCCATCGGAGAGAGAATTCTAGCACGGGGAGGGCTGACTTTTTGGAGATATGTGCTGAACTGACCCTGGAGCTGCAGCGGCCAGGGGCGTAGCCAGGTTTAGAGCACAGGGGGAGCGGAGCTAAAAAAAGGCGCCGGGAGCAAAAAAAAAATGCTCCGCTCTGGCTGGCTGCAGCGTAGGAGCAAAAGGCGTCAGAGCACAAAAAAGGCACCGCTTCTGCTCAGTGGGGGAGCGGCCGCTCCCCCTTCTCCCCACCCCCCGGCTACGCTACTGGCAGCGGCAACGTACCAACATGTGGTGCCCCATGCCCATTGGAGAGGCAGGTCCTCACAACGGCCACCCTGGCATGCTACCGGTCCATAGACAACTGATTCAGCAGGGGGAGGCCAACGGTTGGAGCCATTGCCATGCTGGTGTGTGACTCCCTGGAGTGGGTACTGTCTTACTGGCATGGGCGATGGGTGAACCGGCCTTTGAGGGAGGCTAGCCCCGTCCCCTCCCCTTCTGCTCGGGGACCCTTTCCTCTCCCTCCCCTTCTGCCCTCCCTCCCCCACCGGCGCCTAGAGCACCCCCCCTCATGGCAGCCAACCCCCCCTCACCATCCCCAAGCGATCCCAGCACCCCCAGCCCCGGCACGCCAGGCGGCTGGTGTGACCACGGCGCCCCCAGCCCGAGCCCTGGAGTGCTGGGTAGGCAGCGCATGGGTGGGGCCACGCTGGGCTGTGTGGGGAGGCTCAGTCTCCCCCAACCTAGGATACCCACCACCCATGCTCACCGGGTTGTAAAGCACCCATGTCTTTGCATACGGGGGCGGGGGGGTGTTCCGGGACTGTGCTGGGCAGCCTGCCCGAGTCTGTGTGCCCGAGCAAGACGCAGGGTGACCAGACAGCAAGTGTGAAAAATCGGGACGGGGGTGGGGGGTAATAGGAGCCTATATAAGAAAAAGTCCCAAAAATCGGGACTGTCCCTATAAAATTGGGACGTCTGTTCACCCTAACAGAAAGGGGTATTTCTCCATGGTGCTCCGAGGGCAGGCTGAGCACCGGGATAAGTTCACTGCAGAGTGCCCTGGAAGGGTTCATGGTGCTGTGATCTTTCAGAACTCAGTTGTATTTGCATTACTGGAGAAGGGACTTTCTGTCCCCAGGGTCGGGTGGACGTTAATGGTGTATGAAGATTGCGCTGGTTATTCTAGGAGGACCCGGCTTGTGGCCCTGCTTCCCTGGCTAATGCAGCCATTCACAGGCCACTTGGACCGAAGACAGGAACTCTTTGACTACCTTCTCGGCAGGGGCAGAGTGGCCGGGGTGCGTTGGGCCATCTGAAAGGAAGGCGATGCTGGTGGCGGAATCAGTCAGTGGCAGCGGGAGGAAACACTTCAACCGTTCTCTTTGTGTGGGTAAGGGAGAAAACCGCGCCGCTGGGAGGAAGGCTGAGGTGTACAGACTCGCTCAGGGGTTTGAGCCGCCGTGAAGGTGTCGCAAAGGAAACAGAAATAGCCGGTGGAGGAGTCCCAGGGCTGCTTCCTGTTCTGAGGGTGAGTCTCCGGCCTGCAAATGTGCGTGGAGAAGGGGTTGGGAGGGCGGAGGCGATAGGACGCTGTTCTGTAAAACCCTGAGAATTGTTTCCTCGGGATTAGAGGGCTTGTCTATGCTACCGCTTATGTCGATGTAACTTACGTCGCTGGAGGGGGTGAAAAAGCCCCACCCCAAGCAACACAAGGTTTTAAGGACAGGGGGAGGTTTTTAAGGTCAGGCTTGACAAAGCCCTGGCTGGGATGATTTAGCTGGGGTTGGTCCTGCTTTGAGCAGGGGATTGGACTAGATTCTGAGGTCCCTTCCAACCCTGATATTCTATCATTCTAAGTTACATCGACTTAAAGTGGTGTCCGCACTGCGTTACGTCGGCAGGAGACGCTCTCCCGCTGACACGGCTCCTGCCTCTCGTCGAGGTGGAGTAATTAAGCCGACAGGAGAGCACTCTCCCGGCGGCATAGTGCGTCTTCACCGGACACGCGGCAGCGGCGCAGTGGCGGTGTAGACTAGCCCTAAAGATCTTTCTGCACGAAATGCCGATTTGAGGCCCCGTCGGGGATGATTTTTAAATGGGTTTTTATTACGAAACAGCAATCAATTATGTAACAGACCAAAAATAAAGGTTTATGCGAGCCAACGGCTAAACCAACAATCATTTATTGGGAAATACATTGGAGAAAAAAAAACCTATTAAGTAAGAGCTGCAAAAGAAACTTTTCCATTTTGGCTTCACTGATGTTTTACTTCAAGTGCAACCGTGCAGGGCACAACAGTGTTGGGTGAGGGGCTTAAAGTCACAGGCCCGTATATGTTTTGGCTCTGTCTCTTTTTGTTTGTGGGGCTTCTGGGGCTGAGTGGCGTGGCGTGGCTTGAATGCATCAGGGCTCAAATGTCTGCGCACAGGGGGGGTTCTCAGACTGTACTGGGCCACTCGCTGGAACCCATGTGTCTATCCTCTGCTCCCACCCCAGTAAGACACAGGATCTGAAAACACAAAGGGGTATTGCTCCAAGGACTGGCTGACCACTGGGATATGTTCACTGCAGGGTGCTCTGGCAGGGTTCCCGACGCTAAGATCTCTCAGAACTCAGTTGTATTTGCATGAATGGAGAAGGGACTTTCTGCCCTTAGGAGCACGGTGGGCTCAAAAGAGCTGGGCTCCTGGTGTAATTTTTCTTTGTGCCCAGAGGTTGGTTCTGCAAGGGGAAGGGCTTCTGGGAGTATCAGGGAGCCCTGTTAGAGCAGGGAGGAGTCGCTGGCATCCCCAGTAACCCGTATGGCCCAGGGTCTGACGAACATGGGTGGGTCCTGGCGTACGGAGCAGAGCATTTTGGCTTAGGAGAGCCTCTGCATCTCCCACCGTGCGGCACATCTCGCCATGGCGATGCTTTCGCTGGCAGCTTCCATACAGTCCTCGGCCCCTTCCACCATCTCCCCGGAGAGCGCCATTTCTTGTTTCCTCTGGGTCCTCGGACGCCAGAGCTGCCTTGGTTTTCCTTTGGGACCCTGTGGTGAGCTCCGAGAACATCTCATCGCGGGTCTTCCCTTTTGGCCTCCTCTGGCTGGCCGGCTGCTCTGTGGCTGGCGGAGCCCCTCACCTCGACGGTCTGGCCACTGCAGGTGTTGTGGCTGGGGGTGTGTGGGAAAAACAGTTAGTTATTGTTTGTATTCCAGACAGGGCATGCTAGCCTGTGTGTGTGTGTGTGTGTGTGCGCGCAGTTCTGACTTTACCTCCCTGGGAGTCTTCCCAGTCCTGGGGAACTCAGAGCCGGCAAGTGGGGTGTGCATGGGAAAGATGCTGGTTGCATTGCTGTCTGGCCTTCCTGCTGTGACGTGGGGGGGTGGAATTATGTTCCTGGTTTCCCCTGGAGGCACGTCTGTGCTGTCGGTAGGGTGACCAGATGTCCCGATTTTATAGGGACAGTCCCGATTTTTGGGTCTTATTCTTATATAGGCTCCTATTACTTCCCACCCTCTGTCCCGATTTTTCACACTTGCTGTCTGGTCACCCTAGCTGTCGGTCGGAGCAGTAAGGGGGATATTCGGGGGGGGGGGGGGCGAGCTGGAAAGGAATCCCATCTCCACCTCTTTCAGGCTGTCCTGACTCTCCGTGAGGAGGCCGTGTGCCCAGGAGGTAGAGAACGGCCTTATTCAAAAAGGCAAAGGGCAGAGATACTCTGTGAATTGATTCACCAAGGTGGTCCCCCCCCCGGAGTGCTGCAGGAATGCGAGCCGTCTCAGGGGCGGTCATGCCCTGTAATGTGTGAAGCAAAATCGAGCCATTTCTTGGTCTTCAATTCTGCTTTATCTCCCCTGCAGACGTGGCGAAAAGGCAGAGGAAAAACAGGTCGGCTTGTGCAGTGAGTGTCAGCTCTTTTCCTGCAAGAATGTGTGTTACGGGGCATTTGAACCTCAGTGGGGAGCAGTCGTGTTTGTACCGCTATGGGCAGGCCATGCTGCTAACCAAACTCCTTTGCTCGCAGCCGCTGTCTCGATAAACTGCTGAATTTTGCACAAACGGATGTCAAATCTGCCGTGAGAGCTGGGCTGCTGGCCACCATTTGGAGATGGCAAACGGGTGCTGGGATGGAGGGTGGTTTACTGGGTAGGACAGATTAGGGAAGGGGAAAGGCAAATAGGATGGGCATGAGCTCTCCAGGGTGTGGGCCCTCTTGGGAATGGACAGCAGGGCCGAGCAGACAGTGTGGGCCGAGGGAGGGATGGAGACAGGTACTTACATCCACCAGAGGATCTGCCTTTTTGGTTGCTGGCTGGGACTTGGGCTTGGCTGATGCAGGGCAGGAATCGGGCTGGATTTCACCCTGGCCAGCGTCCGGGTCCTGAGACCCAAGGAGATCCTGGCTGTCAGGGGACAGCTCTTCTCCGGCTTTGTCCTGCTCATCCTCGGATGGGTCTTGCTGGTCATCTTTGGGGGCAGGGAGGGAAGAGAGCCGACAGCAGGTTACGCCAGCTTTCTGGGTTATGTCCTTGTGCAAAATGCTGTCCCGTTCCTCAAAAAATGGACAGGTCACATGTCCCCTGCTGGCTGTTTACCTTGCATCCCTCGTTTTAGTATAGACCCTGCTTGCTCTTTTTCGGACTCTGCTCGTCCTCCGGGTCATGACCCCTCGTGGACGTCTGCTTATGTCCACAAATAGATCTTCATGCTCCGCGCAGGTCACAACACCTTCCTACACTGATGCACTCCCCTCATGACCAATGAGCTCCAGGGTCTGAGCACTGGCTAGCTCTAGGTGGCTGTATGGGGCATGTTGTGGGGATTCTGAACTGCCACTGCAGCAGTATCACAAGCATACCGATACTCTCAAATCCAGGAGCAAAGGGTCAAAAGCTGGCCTTGTGCCAGGTTTTAAATAGGGGAGGGGTCGCCATGGGAACTTGACACCAGAGCAGGGGAGGGCAGACAGGTCTGGAATAGTCACCTGCAACGCAGTGTGGGGTAGCCACTGGAGAGGTGCAAAAAGTGGGGCACAGCACTTGCGTGCACCCCAACAATACACCGAACTATTTCGGTTCACAGCAAACTTAGTCCGCTTTGCAAGAGGACCCCAGAGTTCTCAGCAAATGTGGAGCTAGTGTGCTGTGAGCGATTGCATCATGGGTACGTGTGCATTCTCAAACCGGATTAACTTGGCTTGATCTGGTTTAAAACCTCTGTGTAGGCAAGCCCTTAGACTGTCAGGAATGTCAAATCTGGCCCGTCCTGATTTTTCTGGAGAACTCATTGGAGGTCCCAGGAAAGTGAATTGACGCTGAATGGAAGGGGTGAGCATTTTGAATCTTTAACTGCGAGGTTTTGTCTCCCAGCTGTCTGTTGGGTGTTTGTGTTAAATAGGGGTTGACCAAAAACAACAACAAAAAAGACTTGGAGTGAATCAAAATCATTGCCCCTTTCAATAAGGTTTTCAGGGTTTAGCAATTCTGATGCTATTACCGTACCAGTTCTCCAGTCAACCATAGAATCTTCCAGGAAGATCTGGCTAGAAAAGGCCTGAACATTTGCTGTAATAAACGATCAGAAGAAATAATAGTTTGAAAAAAAACAACCCATCAGCAACAGCAAATCTTTCAGGTCATTTTATACATAATAAAGAAGCAACTAAAGGCAGAGACCAGTTCTTATGACCCATCTCAGTCTGTGTTTTCAAACACAGCCTTCTATTTAAGAGCTAGGGTCACCCCCATCCTGCCCATGAAGCATATGCTTATATGTGTTCTGTGGCTAAAGAGTCTCTGGGGCTCTCAATCAGGCATCTTTCGCCAGCTCCAAATTCACTTTAAGAAAAGAGCCATTTAAGCAAACAAAGCAAAAATTGGCCTGGGTCCATAAAGCGAAGAGCCAAGCAAATGGGGCAACTGTCAAGGGAAGTCAAATCTGTTGCCTGTCAAGGTTTCTTTGAAACGCACTTGATGTCACTCCTGTTTGTGTAACAGTAGGTCCAGTTTTGTGACATGCCCCTCTTTCGTGGAGCCTGTTTTGGCAACTCAAATCAGGCCAATTTCACGTCGCGGTGAACATTTCGTAATTGCACCCGGCCGGTCATATGCAGCGCTGCAGCTAGGGGGTTGCCCAAATGTGGCCATTTTACATTGTTTTTTTGCACTGGTGGAGCTGCATGGGAACAACCCCCAACTGCAGACATGGAGAGGGAGGGTGGTACAGTGGTTGGGGCATTAGCATGGTGTTGGGAGATGCAGAGACAATTCTCTGCTTTGCCAGAGACTTCCTGGGTGAACTTGGGCCAGTCCTTTAGTCTCGCTGTGCCCGGATGGTGGGGATAAAAGCACTGTCCTGCCTCACAGGGGTGTTGTGAGGATGAATACGTTAAAGATTGTGACATGCTCGCGGTACTGTGCTAATGGAGGCCAGACAAGTAGCTAAGCTAGACAGATGCTGCGCTGGTGTAGAAAATGACTTACGCAGCAAGTTTCCCTGTTGTTTTCTGTCCCGCTCCTAACTGCAACTTAACAGCCGAGGGAACTGACGTCAGGGAAATGCAGAGTCTGGTTTATGTGGAGTGGCTGCTGCTGGATGGATTTTGGATGGGCCAAGTTTGGTGGGTTTTGGCCCCCCAACCCAGCTACATAGCAGGGTCCTCTGTTTGAGCCACGCAGGGCTGAGCCGAAGCCCTGGACCGAATGCACGCAAACCTCAGGGATGATTGGACTTGGATCCAGCTCAAAACTGCCTGGCTGGGGTCCGTTTCTGGTGACTGCTTTCGGCGTCAGAGCTCAGCGGCTGGGCGACACCGGAGCCGCTTTGGGAAGGGCTAGGGGAGCGCTCCTGTGGCAAAACCATGTGGCTCAGTGGGCCCGATCGGGTGTGGGACTGAGTGACTCCTTCTTGATGCCCAGCACCCCTCATTCCCAGAAAAGGATCGTCTACCTGGAAGGTGCAAACGTGTGTGTGTGTGTGTGTGTGTGTGTGTGTGTGTGTGTGTGTAAGCAAGGCTTAAATTGAGAGTGCTTGACTGGGCCCCTGCGGCTCACCGCGTAGCCCCCTGCTCATGCAGGACTCTTGGAAGGAGGTTTCCAGGGAGCGTCTCTGGGGGTAGGTGTGACAGCGCAGCAGCATATCAATCCCCGGCTGCCGTATTCCCCACCCACCCGCCTCCTCCCTCCTCCATCAAATAATTAACGTTGTTCTTGATGTTTTCTCCAAGCCCCCTTATCTGCTGCTTCACAGCCCCCCCATCCCTCGCCAAAATGAAGCCCTGTCAAGGCTCTCACCAGCTGTTAAGAGTGAGGCGTTTAGAAATGAAAGCGCCCGCGTCAGCGAGCTCCATTAAAATCCACCGGGAAGCTGCTTATTGTAACAGGGATGCATCTTAATACAGGTTATTTCATGAAGCAGGCGAGAGAGACGGTATCTCCTATAGAGAGGGAGCGAGACTTAAAAACAATCTCTGCATTATCGTCTCCAGAAGTCTTCAGGGGTCTTTCTCTTATTTCCAGTGACACGCACACACCGGCTGACAGTCTGAAGGCAAACAAACGAAACCAAACTGGAATTAAATGGAGGAGCCTGACGAGGCTTATTGCCAAACTTTCTTGCTTTTCCCAACCCAGCTTGCTTCCGAGGGGCAATAAACACTGAGCTGCCAGAAGGGAAGGCCCCGGACTCTGACCTGCCTTTCCCCCCTCTCCTGCAAAGATCTCATTGCAAAGTCCATGCAATGTTTTTGCAGGTTCTTTCTAAAGAGAATGCAATTCTCTGATGCACTTGAAAGTTGTCACAGTCAGCAGAATAGCAGGCTCCGCAACTCCACAGTAACAATCTGGCGCATGCAGACGTAGCCTTCACGAGCCGCCCCGCAATAACAGACCAGCGTGTGCAGTCCAGTGCTCACGAGCGACCCTACAATAAACAAATGGGTGTGTGTGTGTGACATAGTGCTCTTGGGAAGCCCAACAACAATAAAGCAGCGTGAGCGAACCTACAGTAACAAACCAGTGTATCCCACTCGGCAATAAGAAAGCAGTGTGCAATGAAGGGAACCAAATTCCAGCAAGTGAACACCATTTAATTTCAAGTGTTCCAAGGGAACTGCTAAGGAACAGATGGTACGTCTACATTGCAAAAACGGACCCGTGGCAGCCAATCTCAGGGCCCGGGTCTACGGATCGGGGCTCATGCTACGGCACTCAAAAGAGCAGTGTAGACAGTCCCTCTCTGGCTAGAGCTCTTGGGTGCTGATACCCCGGGAGAGCGGTGCGTCTCAGAGCCTGAGCAGGAATGTCTACGTGGCTGTAGTGTGAACCTGGGCTCTGCGGGCTTGTCTACACCATGCAGCTTTTAGCGACAAGGCTGTGTCGATAAGTCAGCATGTGTAAACGCTCTTTGTCGGTACTTTGTCGGCATTTTTGCCAACAAAACACTTCCAGCCCCGCGAGTGGCGTTAGCTTTGTCGGCCGGAGAGCGCTCTTGCTGACAAAGCCGCGTTCACGCCACCACTTGCGTCGGCAAAACTTTTGTCTTTCGCGGGGAGGGGGAGGGCTTTTTTAAGTACCCGTGAAAGACAAAAGTTTTGTCGACAACTTCGCAGTGTAGACAAGCCCTGAGACTCATTGCCACAGGGTTTTTTGGTTTGTAAGCCGGGTCTGAATGAATGCTTCCCTGACAGCTAGCCAGGAGGGGAAGAGAGGATGGGTGTGTTTTATGTAAATACAGTTTGCTCCTGCTCTGGTTACATATTCATCAGATACAGCTAATTCCAAGTATGAACTCTGACTGGTGTGGGGTACAAATGACCTTAATACTGAATGTCGGGGTAGTGGAATATGGTTACCAATGTTGTAATTATTGTAGGAATACAGGAAAGCAGGACTGCGCTTAACCTGTCCCAAATGAGGAGGGCCACCCTCAGTTGAAAGGATGGTTTGATGCGATAACATGATCTTAGTCAAAGGTCAATTAATTGCCATCAGTGGTAAATAGGACCAATGGTCAATGATGGGATGTTAGAAGTTGCTACAGAGAACTTTTTCCTGGGTGTCTGGCTGGTGAGTCTTGCCCACATGCTCAGAGTTCAGCTGATCGCCATATTTGGGGTCGGGAAGGAATTTTCCTCCAGGGTAGATTGGCAGAGGCCCTGGAGGTTTTTCGCCTTACTCTGCAGCAAGGGGCATGGGGCACGGGTCACTTACTGGAGGATTCTCTGCATCTGGAAGTCTTTAAACCATGATTTGAGGACTTCAATAGCTGAGACATAGGGGAGAGAATTATTTCAGGAGTGGGTGGGTGAGATTCTGTGGCCTGCATTGTGCAGGAGATCAGACTAGATGATCATAATGGTCCCTTCTGACCTTAAAGTCTATGAGTCTATGAAAGAACCTTGTTAAGTAGGGGCTCGAATGTCAGAGCCCTATGAAAGTAAGAGTGGTGGGGACTGATACCCCCACCCAGGACGATGCACATACTCCAGGGTTCTTCCTAGATGAGTTTAACTTGTTCTTCCCTGACCTTGAAAGACTAAAGCTAAATCAGTGTCATTAGGAGCCTCTTTGTTATGTTAAATGCCTCATCAGAGCTGAAGTCAGTTGTGGTAGGACTGTGTTTCTGCCCTGCCTGCTAAGAGCTAACACTGAGAGCTGGAATCACTTGAGAGGGGGCGGTGTTTCAGCCCACCCTGCAAAGAGCTGAAAGTCACTAAGAGACTGATGGGCAGAGGTCACGGCAGACGGTGACTGACAGTCAGAGGGTGAATGAGTGGCTGGTGCGGCGGAGAGGCGCGATGAGTGGCCAGCAAGGGGGCTGCTGGAGAGGCGCGGTGAGCAGGTGGCCGGTGAGTGACCAGCAGGGTGGCCGGCAGAGCAAGGTGACGAGCGAGTGCCCGAGCAGCGGAGCGAGTAAGGTAGCTCTTTACCCCAACCAGGGTGGGAGGTGAACTCTGCAGATGCACTTCTGAACTCTGGGTCTGCACTAACCAAGGACAGCAACTGAGAGTGGGGTGCAGAGAAGGGTCGGGCACATGAAAGGGACGTGTGGGTTGCTGGATTTAAGACCCTGAGGGGAAAAGGACACTGTCCAGCTTACTTGAGGGTGGGTCTTTTACTCATGGTTTATGTTTATGAACCCTGTTTGCGGTGTTTTCCCAAATTAATGCCGAGTTACTTCCCTCCTTTTATTAAACGTTTCTTTGGTACACAGACTCTGTGCTTGCGAGTGGGGAAGCATTGCCTCTCTGAGGCGCCCGGGGTGGTGGGTAAATTTCCCAGGTTACTGGGTGGGGACTCGAGCCGGTTCTGTGTTGTATCGATGGACAGGAACCCCTAGATATTGAACGCGGCCCTGGTTGCTGTTGGCTCCACCTGCCAGAAGGGTTACATGGTTGTTTGTTTTTGGTTTTTTTGCAGTGCAGATGTACCCAGAAAGGACAAAATGACTATAAATCTTATGGAAGATACGTCATCAGTGTCTCTTAGGAAAGCTTATCCAAATGGAGATTTTCCCAGTCCTGTCTGGTCTGCCATCTACTTAGAGTTCTCTCTCTCTCTCTCTCTCTCTCTCTGGAAGTGGAGTGTTTATGATCACTGAACATCTCACAGGCAGAGCCAGGCAGAGCCTGTTTTAGGGGAAGAATATTTGCTCCTTTTTTTAAAGTGAGAAATAAAATCTCCCATGGATTTGCCCTCTTCCCTTCTTGAGCCTGGAGGGGTCCGATCAGAAACTGGTCCATATAGAGGGGACTGGTCCCAGTCAGAAAATACTTCCCTTCTGCATGGACTAGTTTCTGATGATGTAGCCTTGTCTAGCTCGACTGTGAACAGCCTTGTTGGATACAACATCTTCCCATGTAGCCCATGTGGTTCAACCCCCAAAAGACGTAATAGTCTAATGTACTGTCTGGGGCGATGGAGATGCCCAACTCCCATGGAATCTCATGGATCTGCATATCTAAGCTCCTCTGTATTCCCTTGCAAAGCCCAGGTTACATGTCCATATGGTGGTAGTATACATTGCCCTATGCATCTGTCATATATGTAGATCACTGTGTTTGTCCATATGGTGGACACCCATGTGTGTCTACATAGGAGTTGCCGGACTGGATCACACCTCCGGTCCAGCTAATCCAGTAGCCTGACTCTGCCAGTGATCGGCACCAAGTGCTTCAGAGGAAGGGGTCAGAATCCCGCAGTAGCTGATGCCGCCAGTGTTGGTTTCCTTCTGCTCTCTGAGAGGTAGAGATTGGCTTAAACCCTGAAACGAAATGTGTGTTAGCATTGACTCTGATAACGCTGGGTATCCTTGTTATCCACAGAAATGTCCAGTTCCCTTTTGAATCCTGCTAAATTCTTGGCCCCAACAACATCCTGTGGCAATGAGTTCCACCGTCTAATTACATGTTGAATGAAAAAGATTTCTTTTGATCAGTTCTGAATTTTATAGCATACTATGGTACATCTATGGCCCAGCTTGTTAAATTAGGCATGTTTTCCTCTGAGTTTCATTCCTCCAGGGATTCATTAAAGATAGGGAGATTCTCTGATACCATGGCATTGGGGCCATATAAATACCTAGGATGGCTGGCTGGCTAGAGAGTTAACCTCTGCTGTAGATGTAGTTGTTTGGTCTGATAGATGTGCAGAACAGGCCAGCTGAGATCTCCACAGGTGTCTTCTGCAGCTAAAGTTCCAGGGTTGCTGTTTTGACGATAGGTTGTTTGATGCTCCATCGTTGTCCATGACGCTTGGGGTCCGCCGGCAGGTTCGTATTGCCCTGTGGTTGGTCATTGTTAGCAGTTCTTCAGCTGCGGCATTATGGAAATGTCACAATGTCTGGGACTACGTGGCCAAGATGGGGGAGGTGTGATATCTTTTATTTCAAGGTGCAAGAGACAAGATGTTGCGCTCTCCGGCACGCTTCCTGGGGACGTAAAGTGACAGTCAGCAAACCAGCCACAGTCTGCCCTGCTGGGTGATACAGAACCTACATGAGGAGGACGCTAGAATAACTAGCGTCAGCGTAGCTGGAGCCTGGATTGGAGGTGATCAGGCCTTCGGCAGGCGAGGACGTCAAGGTCACGGGCTAAGGCAGGTAAGGAATGGGCCATTCCTAGATGGTGACATGCGGGAGAGGGGAAAGGAAGGTTTGGGAGGGTCTGGGGTGGGAGGGGAGCATCATGAGCCGTTCGCTGATGAAATGATGGAGCGAAGTCTTTGAAAGCCCTTTGCCGGACCACACTCAAAGGCACGACGGCTGCAGCGTGCGAGGAGGAGGCGTCCGTGCGAGCTACCGCTCCATCCTGATGATGTCATCAGGCGATGCCAAGGAGCAGGCGTTCGAAATGCTTCCGTCGGGTGGCTAAGGAGCTGGGAGGCAGGGACGCTGCTGAGAGCTTTGTCTTGATTAATTCGTTATTATTTTGTTTCAAGCCAGCGCTGGGCTTGCAGAGGCAGCCGGGCGGGAACGTAAGTGAACCGAGCGTGGGTGAAAGGTGCCAGGTTGACAGTCGTTGGAGGCAGGAGCTCTCTAGCCATTCGCCCAGGAGATACAGCCCAAGCACCGGCAGGTGTGAGCCTCCCCATGAACATGCTGAGGGCTTGGAGGGAGCATACGTAGGGCCAAGACGGGACTAGGTCCAGCTCTGTTCTCATCCAGTCCCTTGCTGCTCCGCTCGCAGCTGGTTTTTGGGATGCTGATGTTTGCTCCGTGGCCTGAGCTAATCCTTACCTACATGGGTGGAAAGACTCCCACGCACTTTGTCTCGAGCCCTAGGAACTGACCTGAGGCCCTGCCAATTCGTCCCACGTGGCCGCTGCACACCTGCTGCTATTGGCTTTTGCGCCCTAGCACCAAACCGGGGCTGGACTTGAACCAGTGGCAAAAGCTTCTGCCTCCTCTTGACAATTCCCCGACCCATCTGGTCTCCTGTCCTGCCTTTCACATATTCTCTTGAGGCTGCTCTTGCATTCTGGTCCATTTTTCTGACCTCTTGCCTATCCTCATGAGCATATAACTAGCGGCTGATCCTTGAGGCTTTGCTTTTGGTAAGGTCAAGTGCTTGAAAGGAAGCCAATAGGCCATGTCTGAATATCATCTCTCTACAGCGGTGGTCCCTAAACTGTGGGGCACAGACCCCTAAGGGGGAGCGGAGGAACCTTGGGGGGGAGGGCGCAGTGCAACTGTACCAGCACCCACGGGCAGCGGGAAGGGAACGCCCCCCCCCCAGCCCCGCTACGCCCCCAGCTCTGGTCCAGCCGTGGCCCCCGCTCCAGGCCCAGCTCCCAGCTCCGCCTGGAGCCTCGGCCCCTGGCTGGGGCTCTGCTCCCGGGCCCCAGCCTCAGCCCCTGGCTGCAGCTTCATTCCTGGCCCCGAGCCCAGACCCAGACTCGCCCCCAGCTGCAGCCCCAGCCTCGGGACCTCTTACCCCCTGGAATGTTTGGGGACCACCGCACTGCAGAGCTGGGTCCAAGATTCCTTTAGAGCGGCCATTTGCATGCCAAGGCCAGGAATTCCAGCCTGTTCGAATGCTTTGACAGAAGTAAGGAATGAGAGGACCGCAGAGAAAAAGTGGGTGCCGTTCCTTTAGACTTTCAAACGATTTGGACAGAGTCCCTCCCAAGGGGCTGAGAAGGAAACTTGGTAGCTGTGGAGTGTAGAGGTAAATTCGTGGATTAAAAGCTGGTGACGAGAGAAGCAGCCAAGGAAGACAATGCCCACTGTGGAACGAGTGGGAGGCGCCCAAGATCTTCAGGAGGGCAGCTGCCACTCGGTATATTTATGAATGATGGGGAGGAAGGAGTGAATTCATAATAGGGCCTTGCGCTCCGATTCAGCCAAACACCAAAGCGCAAGGTTCACTTCAAGCATGTGTTTAAGTCCACCCCCATCCGGCCCAGTACACAAGTAACGTATTTAAGTCTGAAAGGGGTGCCAGTGTCTCGTTAGGGGACGGTCTGGAGCCAATTCTAAGGCGTGGCACCAGGGGGCACCTTACTGCCAAAGTTACATTCTTTCGGATGCAAAGTGAAAACTGAGATGGCGACTTTAATAAAGAATCCATTCTGTTAAGGCAAGCACACGGCGGCTGAGTTTGAAATGCCGTCAGTGACGGGGCTTGCATTGCGTCCTTTGGGAGCACTGTGCCATGACTCGATACAGCTCCCTGCTAGGGAGATTTCCTCTGTATTTAACATTTTTAATATCATCTTAATGTTCCGAGTTCCAGCAGCTCGGAACATGCTCGATAATTCCTTGACATGTACACCCCGGAGATACTTGTAGGCTGCTCTTCCTTCCTTTTGCTCTGTCAGTCCATCCGTCCCCACAGTCGTACCTCAGTGACTGTCTACACTCAGCTATTGCTTAGCCAAGGTAGGTTGTGTCTTTCTCATCAGAAATGAGTCCCTCTGGCCCCGGAGGATGCAAGGGGAGGGAGAACAGGTAGAGAGGGGTGCATGGTTAGAAAGAGAGAGCGAAAGGAATTGGCACCCAAAGCAGCTTTGCAGAGCAGAGGAATTCCCATGCTGGAAATGTATCGTGCAGTTTCCTTTTCCCACTGCTGGGAGTTCAGCTCCTGGTGGGATTTGCAGCAGGCAGCCTCCCCCAGGCTAGGAGCAGGCTAAAATCTTCCTCCCTTCCTCTCCCTGTCGGGATCTTTGGGGACTTGATTTTGGAAAAACGCCTTGGCTTTGCTTCCAGGAAACGAGGACCTGACTGTGGGAGATGGTAAGGAATGGTCACCAGTGGCAAACCAGTGACAGTCTCTGTTAACCGGACTGGGAAAGGAGGGTTGGGGGGTGGATTTGGCATTTGAGAGCACAGCGGAAAAAGGGATACATGGCAGAAAAGAGGAAGCCTAATTCCTTTTGCAATAACCCAGAAGAACCAAGCTGTCTGCAGACTGGGGTGAGCCCCAGGCCAGGGATGCCCTTGGCTGTGTGGTAGGTGCTATCCAGTAGCGTAGCCGCGGGGGAGCAGGGGGAGCGGCTGCTCCCCCTGTGAGGAGAAGCGGCACTTTTTGGCGCCACCCCAGCCCCGCTGCCGGAGCCGGGCTGGGCGGGGGGGGGAGGCTTTAAAAGGCCCGCGGCTCCTGCAGCCAAGGGGAGCCGCGGGCCTTTTAAAGCGCCGCCGGAGCCCCGTTGCCAGAGCTCCGGCGGCACTTTAAAGGGCCCAGGGGCTCTGCAGCGGCTGGAGCCCCGGGCCCTTTAAAGCGCCGCAGGGGGAGCGGGGAGGCGCCTTTTTAGAGCGCCGCTCCCCCTGTGCTCTAAACCTGGCTACGCCGCTGGTGCTGTCCCGCGCTGGAGGGCAGGCCTTTGACAGCTGAGCAGAACGGGAAGAGTGAAGAGAAGCAGAATGATCTCCACCATAGGCGCTGACTTTAGTCGGCGCCAGTGGGTGCTCGCGCCCCAGCCCCAACTCCATCCTCGGCCCCACCCCCATTCCACCCCTCCCCCAAATCCCCACCTCCTCCCCCAGGCGTGCTGCATTTCCCCTCCACGCCCCCGCGCCCAACTCGCCTCCGCCTCTCCGCTCCAGGCTTGCTGCGCGCCAGCTGGTCGGCGCACGGCAAGCCTGGGAAGGAGGTGGGGGGAAGCGGAGTGACGGAGCCGAGGGGGAGGAGGCGGAGCCGGGCTGTAGCTCACCTCCGCCTCCTCCCCCTCTCCCGAGGCGCTGCCGCTCTGCTTCCCCCCCCCCCCATCCCAGGCTTGCCGCATGCCGAACAGCTGGCGCGCGGCAAGCCTGGGAGGGAGGAAAAGCGGAGGGGAGGCGGCGGAAGAGGAGGTGAGTTGGGCACAGGGGGGCCGGCGGGGAGCACCCACCAATTTTTCCCCCTGGGTGCTCCAGCCCCGGAGCACCCACGGAGTCGGCGCCTATGATCTCCAGTAAAATTTTCTGTTGCATGGACTCATCCAATTAGTCCACTGACCTCATCACGGGCTGGCTGTATTAACTAGCCTGCTCTATGTCCTAGGTGCCTTAGTGTTTTGTGTACATTCACTAAGGGCCCCATCCAAAGTTTAGTGGAGTCAACAGGAATCTTTCTATTGGCTTCCACAGGCTTTGGAGTCAAGCCCATGATTCACTGCAGCAGAACCCCCCTCCCCCCCCCCCCCCCGCCATTACCAAATGTCTCCGTCTCGGTGAACCTTGGAATAACATGGACTCTCGTCATTTTTCAAAGGGCCCTAGAGATGGGGCTCCCACCTCTTTGCTAGGGGAACTATTCCACAGCCGGCTAGGTCAGAGATTCCAGGGCCGGAAGGGAGCACTGTCATCATCTGGACTCACCTCCTGGATAGCACACCCCAGAGACATTCCTCGGGCAGCACTTTTAGAAAAACCAGCCAGTTTTGATTTAGACATTGCCAATGATGGAGACTCCACCAGGGCCAGTGGTTAATCACCCTCACTGGTAAAATGTTACACCTTCTTTCCAGTCTGAATCTGTCTGGCTTCAACTTCCAGCCATTGGCTCGTGCTTTACCTTTTTCTGCTAGATTGAAGAGCTCGCGATCAAATGTTTGTACCAATGGACTGTAATCAAGTCACCCCTTAGCGTTCTCTTTGCTGCGCGAAATAGATTGCGCTCCCTGAGTCTGTCACTATAAGGCAGGTTGTTTAATCATTCTTGTGGCTCTTCTCTGAACCCTCTGCAATGTATCAACCTCCTTCCTCAGTTGTGGGCACCAGCACAGGATTCCAGCCGCGGTCGCACCAATGCCAGAAACAGGTAAAATAACCTCTCTGCTATACTCAAGATTCCTGTTTTTGCATCCCAGGATTGCCTTAGCTCTTTTGGGCATAGTGTTGCAGTGGGAGCTCATGGTCAGCTGATTATCCACCATACCCCACAAAGCTTTTTCAGTCGCTGCTTCCCAGGGTAGAGCCCCCATCCGGTGAGTAACGCCGACATTCTTTGTTCCTAGCTGTATATATTTACAATTAGCTGTATTAAAACACATATTGTTTGTTTTTGTCCAGTTTACCAAGCGATCCAGATTGCTCCATATCAGTGACCTGTCCTCTTCCTTGTTTACCTCTCTCCCAATTTTTGTGTCATCTGCAATCTTTATCGGTCATGGTTTTATGGTTTCTTCAAGGACATTGATAAAAAAAATTAATAGTACAGGGCCAAGAACTGATCCCGGCAGGACTCCACTAGAGAAACATGCACTCAATGATCATTCCCTGTTTACAATTACATTTTGAGATCTATCAGTTAGCCAGCTTTTAATCCATTTATTGGGTGCCATGTTGATTTTATATCTTTCTAGTTTTTTAATTACAATGTCATGCAGTACCAAGCTGAACACCTTACAGAAATTTTAGTTTATTATGTTGCTGTTAGTACCTTTATCAACCAAACTTGCAGTCTCATAAAAAAATATGTCGTTAGTTTGTCAGGATCTATTTTCCATAAACCCATGTTTATTGACATTAATTATATTATCCTAATTTAATTCTTTATTAATCTAGTCCTGTGTCAGATGCTCCATTATCTTGCCCAGGATCGATGCGAGACTGACAAGCCTATAATTACCCAGGTATTCCTGTTTATCATTTAAAAATATTGGCACAGTATTAGGTTTCCTTCCATTGTTCTGGAAATTCCCCAGTGTTCCAAGATTTATTGAAAATCAACACTAACAGTCCAGTAAGCTCCTCGGACAGCTCTTTTAAAACTCTTGGATGCCAGTTATCTGGACTTTCTGATTTTAAAATGTCTAACTTCAGTAGATCGTGCTATCAAAAAGTTATTCCTGATATTCAGCTCCAAATTTCTCTTGGCTTCTTATGAATCATTAGTTAATTCACTGCTAAGACTACTTAGCATAGGTATTAATGAAGAAATCTTGCCATATCCTTTCTGTTTTGTCCATGGGTACATTCAATTTTGTGTCGTTTTATGGCATGCAAAATGGAAGTTTCCTCCTGGGTTGCAACTTGCTTCAAGGGGTATGTTGAGGTGGGGGCAGTTTCACCGGTGTTTAGATCACACAGAAACAAGCCATCTGGGTTCTGATCCAAGCTCTGTTATAGATGTTTATGAAACCCCTGTGTCCCAGTAGCCTCATCTCTGACATGGGGATAATACTGACCTGCCTCAAGGGCGACAGGGAAGGCTTGAGTTCAAATGCTCAAAAATTAGACACATGGTGCACTTGCCTGCAATATTCAACATTTGCAATTTTCCCTATTTTGATTATTCACAAAAGCTGCCCAATCAGGGAATGGAAATAAACCCATGTGATTTATCCAGCTAGACGGTGCAGTGTAGATTTCAGTATCAGAGTTCTGAAGAGTTTGTGAGCTATTCATTGAGTAAGGAGGGAAGAGCCTTAGGTCTATTTGGATTGTAAAGCCTGTAGATTCTACTTAGATTGTAATCTCCAGGGGCAGGGGCTGTTTCTTATGTGTACCGCACCCAGCACAATGGGGCCTGGGTTGCAATGAAGGCCTCCAAGTGCTACTTTAGTGACAATAAAGAAATTGATGAGCAATTTCTGGCAACACAGTCGTGAATGTTATGATCTGTTCTCGCGCAGAGAAAGAAGGGAAATTCGCCACTTAGCAATGGAGCCGCTGCGATCAGTTCGACTGACCCATGGGGCATCGCGGAGGCCCGAAGAGTGGACGTGACTTGCCCAAGCTATGAAAGCGCAACCCAAGAGATGCGGATTGTCCTCGCTTCCGAGAGGGATGGCTTAGGATAGCAGGACAGGCTGTTACTAGGATGGAATTAAGAGAGGGGACATTTTGTCTGAATGAAGCACACTCTCTGCTGGTATCAGTGTAGCTCCATTAACTTCCAGGCAGCTCTGCTGATGTGAGGAGCTGACCCAAGGCTGGGAAAAACTTCCTGCTGGGAAGATCTCCTGGACTGTGAAGTGGGCTCCTTAGGAAAGGGACCTTTGCAACTAGACTGTCTAAAGAACGGTGGCAATGGATCTAGCAGGGGCTCCAAGGGATGGCTGACATCTATCATCCTCATTGCAAAGTGTGTTGCCTCCTTGCAGACTGATCTCAAGGTATGGACTAAATGACCCATTAGATAGCTGTTTTCTATCCCTAATGTTGGTGATTCCAGCCTCTTTTGAGTGCGTGGGGGTGTGGTTAGGAAGGAAGGAAAAGGCTGAGTCAGCGTACCTTGCTGTGCAAAGCGACAGGCAAAACTTCAGGAATTCATCTCCAGCTTTTCTGAGCCTCATTTGTCCGGAGCCTCCCGGGGCCTCATTTTCCTGGTGATTCCTAACAGGTCTTGTCTGGGGCAGGAAAGCAGCTACAATGGCCTTGCTCCAAATCTTTCAGTGCTTTGGCTCCTGCTCCTGGTGGAACATCTGAAATGCAGAGGGGTGCTTGCATTGCAGCAAGAAATAAACAAGCTAAAGGCAAGCGTGCAAAACGTTTTACACAAGAAATAAGGTTCTGTTTTAGCTCTGGGTAGACTTGTTATTTCTTCCAAACTCATTTTGTCATCCATCCGTCAGGGAAATCCGTATTTTTAGCTCTGATCACTGAACCAGGACCAGTGGTTGGAGGAGTTTACTGATCCATCAAATTTACCCTAGTCCTGGCAGGTCACAAGAAAGAAGACCTTAAAAAATCACATCATTCTGATTACCACCTTATGTCCATTCTCACATTACTCTAGCAGCTGATGGCTTATAACCCACTGAGGTGACAGATTGAGGGATCAAGGCTTTTTTCCGCTGGGGATCTTTGCATCAGGGCAGTTACACCAGTGCGCAAATCCCTAGATGTGTACAACATGCCCGGCTTTGCTTCCCGAGTGCAGCGTGTTGCCACTAGTGGCTTGCATTGGGGCAGCAGCATCAGTGTAAAATCCCTCACAGTATCAGCCAAAGGGCTGACGTGGTACTTAGGTCTTGTGCTGGCTCCCTGCACTGGGCTCAGTTTCACCCACTGAGAGCAAGGCAGCTAGCCGTACTGATAGTGACTGATGCCCCCAAGAGGGTATGATCAGGCAGGCTGGGCATGTGAGTGACCGCCTGTCCACTCTTAGCACCTTGGAAGGCAGCACTAGAAGAATCGCGGGATGCACCTTTTTTTCTAACGCCTGGAAGGGGGCCGCCTGTCCAGGTGTACAATGTGGTGTGATGGACTTGCAGGGTTGCCACTTCAAAACCTCAGAGGTTCCTGGCCCTGCCTGTAGGCTAGGGGGCTCTGTAGGTAAACATGCAATCTGGGTCTTTCAGCAATCAGTCTGCAGAGAAACCGTCTAGAGTAAGATGGGTGGTGAGTTGTGCCACTCTGTTTCAGGGAGCAGCCTGCTTTGTGTCTCTCTGGTTTGGGGTCTTGTATGCTGATGCTCTTGTGGCAAATTGCCGGCACTACTATGATGGGTCCCAGGCTTTCTCTTCTTGTGGGGGGGTTTCAGGGTGCTGTGTCTTGCCCCTGAACTGGGGTATCAGCTGCCCCCCTAGTATCCCAGAGAAGGGGCGTGGAGAGGGAGGGACCCGGGCCCACCCTCTACTCTGGGACCCAGCCCAGGGGCCCTAGGATAGCGGGTAAACCACTTGTACTAGTGATTCTTTCCCCTGGGCTACTTCCCTCTCCTGCCCTTCAGCTTGTGGGGCTTCCTGCCTTCCGTCTGCACAAGCCAGGTGTCCCTTTACCTAGGGTCTTGGTCTTCTTAGCCCACCGCAGCACTTCTCCAGACTCTCCTCTGCTTTCCTCCAAACTGCTCTCTGCTCCACCACCAAATCACTCTGCTCCAACTCCTTCAAACTGCTCTCTGCTCCACCACCAAATCACTCTGCTTCAACTCCTCCAAACTGCTCTTTGCTCCACCACCAGTCCACTCTGCTTCAACTCCTCCAAACTGCTCTTTGCTCCACCACCAAATCACTCTGCTTCAACTCCTCCAAACTGCTCTCTGCTCCACCGCCAAATCAATTTGCTTCAACTCCTCCAAACTGCTCTCTGTTCCAACTCCAAACCACTCTGCTCCAACTCCTTCCTCCTCCTCCTCCTCTGTCTGCCTGAAACAGGGGGTTTTATTAGGTTCCTGAGAGGGCCTTAATTGACTGTAGGTGCTCCAATTAACCTGTAGCCACCCTCCCTAGTCTCCAGGGAACCACGCCTTAATTAGCCTAGGGCTTATGTATTTCCCCTCTCACACTCTACTACTGCTCCCTGGCCCTCCTGTATCACACTCTGAATTCGAACAAATCAAATAGTGCCACACTGCAACCTTCCAGCAAGTGTATTTGATGTTTTTATCTAGCATCTCGGTGTGTATGAGGTGGATGTAGCATACAGCACCGCCTGGAGGCATCTGCCCTGGGTGGGTAGGATGCCTCCATCTGCTCTTTCACCCTCTTTAAGCCAACCTCTCTCTGCCGTAGTCCTAAAATGTTAACCCAATGACATGCTCCTCCCTTCCTCCCACTCCCTCACCTGCTCTGCTTGTCTCTGGCAGCAGCCACGGATTCTCTTTCAGGTTAGCTCAGAGCTTAATTGAAAGCAACTGATGCTGAGCGTAAACTGCACACAAACACACAGAGACGCGGGAGCCACTTTGAAGCTTGACTAGGGCTGGGTTACCTGCCGGCACGTTGAGGGGCCGATAGATAATTAAAGTGACAATCGATCAGGCGGGAACAGAGGGGGAAAAAGAGGAGGAGGAGGATGAAGATGACGGTAACGCTGATGATGAAGTCAAAACAGCCCAGAAGGGGGCTGCCTGTCCAGGTGGCTGAGTGGAGTGAGAGGAACGGAGCCCGTCATATTCCAACCTCCGGGCCCACTTCCCCATGTCTTCCAGAGGCTTAAAGTCCCTCGGAAATTATTTATGCTGCTACAAAAAGCCGCGGCTGATAGACAAAGTGTTGTGCCGTTTAGAAGAGTGAGGCAGGAGAGGAAGACAGATGGGCTAAAATTTCCGAACGCTCATGAAAGATTCACGGGCGTCTCTTGTTAAATTTAATTGGGAGAAACCCGACTCGGCGTCTGCCTGCCTGGCTTGCTGGCTTTTACTTAAGAAGTCAACTGACAAGCTTGTTGTGTGTATTTTCTCGCCCTACCTCCCCCGCCTCCTCTTAACCCCCGCCACGGGCCTAGTCGGGAATAATTCTGGGAGCGTTCTCACCCGCCGTCACCCGGGCTGGTTCTGCCCCCATCTCTTGTCTTGTTAGCATTAAAGAGAGGAAGGGCAGGTGCACTGTTAGGGCACGGGAGCAGACCGGGCAGATCCAGGTTCCGCTTCTTGTTCTGCTGTGGATTCCTATGCATGATCTTGGGCATGTCGTTTAGGGTATGTCTACACACTGGAGCTGGAAATGTAAATGCCAGCTCAGGTAGACATACCTGTGTGACGAAGTGGGACGGTTCTTAATGTTTCCTCTAAATATCGTGTGTACACCTCAGTTTCCCCTATGCATTTCTTAAGTCTCTAGGTGGTGGGATAAAGGTGTGTGATTGCAGAGCCCTGGAGGGCCAGGGTGATGACAGAGAATGGCTGATACCCTGTCTCCTGGCAACTGATGGCCTGGGCCCCTCCCCTGCAAGGATGCAGACTAAAGGTGTTGCAGAACGAAGGGATCAGGTGACCTCCTGGCCCGGGAAGGAGACAAAGGCAAAGGAGGGGCTAAAGACTCAGTTTGGAGCTGGCTGGGGACGTGGGGGGGAGGCGCAGAGATAGTCTGGCCTCCCTGCCCCCCAAGATAGACCTGATTGAGGGGTACTGTTTCCTGTACCTACAAGCTCTGTTTTAGACCATGTTCCTGTCGTCTAATAAACCTTCTGTGTTACTGGCTGGCTGAGAGTCACAGTGAATCGCAGGAAGTGGGAGTGCAGGACCCTAACTCCCCCACACTCTGTGACAACCTGCTGTAGCTGACGGATGACGTAACTCCTGCATAGGCAAGTCTGTATCATTATCCCCATTCACACAAAGGGAAACTGAGGCACGGAGCGGGGCAGCGACTTGCCCAAGGGTGATCAGGGGGTCAGTGACAGCCCACCAGCGGCTCGCCTCCTTCCTGTGCTCCAACCACTAGATCGGTGTTCCCGGGGCCCCGGGTGGGTTGTGAAGCCCTTCTCTGGGGTGGCGTCCTGACCTGTTCCGTGGGAGCTCTGCTTTCAGCTAAGCCAAACCTGTTCCGACTTGGGATGGCGAAGGAAACCGTGTGAATGTAAAACAGCAGCGAGGATTATGTTGATTAGGGCTGCGGCTCTGGGGAACGTGGGAGTTGTGAGAATGCAGACGTGATACCTGCCGGTGTGTTTTTCGGAATGTGCAATTCTCCCATCCCTGTGCAGGTGGGGCCAGATGTTCAAAACAACTCCGCACCCGCCAGCGCGGCCAGGTTTTCTTCAGGGCTCAGCTGCCACTCGGGCACCTCGCTATCTTTCCAGCGTGTCCAGCGGTGCCGCGATGGGAGCTGAGCGCTTCTGAAAATCTGGCCACTCGGATCAAGACGGCATGTTACGTCCTTAGCTGCCGGGGTGAAGATGGAGTGTTGCATGCTGGGAGAGGTCGCCTCCCTGGTGGGCCTCACCTCTCTATTGATAGCGAGGATGTCTGCAATCTGCGCCGTTTGATGCAAATCAGGAACCGGGCGATGTACCAACAGGGACCGGTCAGGACCGCCCCTGGTGCTCACCACCTCGTGCCCATCCCATGTCGGAGGGGCAACCGTGTTTAACTAGGCCTGTGAGCGGGCAGCCATTCCCAAGGGCTCCCGTGTCAGATCAGCAGCCGGGCCAGCTTCCACCTTCTGGGCAGACCCCATCCTATCAGTGGACGTTAATGCATCTCCCGAGGGCCCATGGCAGCCGGGCGCCAGGGACTCAGCTCTATGCGGCACTGATTTCTGGGCAGCCACTGGGCAGTTCAGACAGCGAGGACGAGACGCTGTTTGAATCTCTTCCCCTGTTGCCGTCGGCAGTGCTGGGGAAGGCTTTCCTCCCTGGCTTCCTACAGCAGGCAGGAAACAACAGCACAACGTTTAGATGAACAGGTGGCCTTCAGCAGCGCAAACGGGAAATGGATGATGTACGTGGAAGCAGCTGGATGTGGCTGGTTAGGCAGCCAACTCTTTGCTCTTTGTTTTCCTCAGAGGGTGGATGTGAGCGGGTTTTCTCCCCGGGACAAGCTACTCCTTGTTCCAAAACATTGCTCCCTCCTGCCCTTTTGCCTGGGTAATTTACTCTTTGGCTTCAATGAAACGATCCATGTGAGTGTGGTTTTTCAGGATCAGGTTGTCCATCCATCCATCCACCCGTCTGTCCATCCGTCCGCCCATCCACCTCTCCGTCCATCCTCTCCCAGGCCCACCACGTTGGTATCTGAGCATAGTATTTCTCTTCTCGCCCCACCCTAATGAGCTGGCTGGTATGTAACTTGTCTCCACTGCCCTCTACTGGATGCAATTAGAACTGCTCAGTTGTGCCTCATAAGCCCCATACTGCTAACAGAGATTCTCCTTTAGCTGAAGTGGTAAGAGCATTTTGGATCATGAGGGTCTGAGTTCTAATCCCCCTGCCACCATGAAGTTCTGAGTAGCTGTGGCATGCAACACAGTGACAGCTGTGAGGCCCTACGGCGCTGTGGATTCTTTGCACTGTATGGCACCATACATGTAACAATCCCAAGCAGTTGCTGACCAATCCTCACAGTCCCCGGTGAGGCATTATCACTGCCCTTTCGCAGAGGGGAAACTGAGGCACAGAGCGGTCAAGTGACTCGCCCAAGGTCGCAAAGCAGGGAATAGAATCCAGTCGCCTGCTCCCTCCCCATCATGAGAGAACTCAAGCATGTGTAATAATGAAACGATTTCCACTTGTGGTTAAAGTATTTCCCTTGGGTGGAGCTGACTGACTTATCAGTTGCAGCTAATTTATCCCATGAACCTACCCCCTTTATTTCAGCTTACAAATCACCTGGGAACAGTCGGTGACTTTGACACATTTGGCTGTCACTGTTTGCTGAATAATCTGTGCTCCCAGAATTTAGCTGATGGCTTTTCATGAAACGCACCCCAGTGCCAAGGGCAGGCACCAAACTTGGGCCCACTTACACCCTGGGGGAGTTCAGTGCTTCCTGGGCCCTGCACGGAGGTGAATTTCACCCATCTCCTTTATGCAGTTTTTCCTTTTCCTGTTTTTCTTGTTGTTCAATAAATTATGCATAATTGTTAAGGCCAAGACGGGACCATTATGATAATCTAATCTGACCTGCATGACACAGGCAGAGAAACCTCACCCAGTGATTCCTGCATCAAGCCTAAAAGTGCCAACTGAGCTAGAATGCATGGTTTAGACAGGGATATACCTTTGATGTAAAGCCTCCAAGTGCAGGAAAATCCACCACATCCCTAGGTGCGTCACCCCAGTGATTAATTGTCCTTGCTGTTAAAATTTTGCTCCTTATTCCTGGTTTGAATTCATCTAGCTTCAGCTTCAAGACACTGAATCTTGTTAGGACTTTGTCTTCTATAAAACGAATACCATAAAATATACAGAACGTGCAACATAGCCGGTTCCTGTAGGAACCTTAATTTTTGCATTTCCGTCTTCTTTTAACTGTCTACTCTTAATGCTGTGTTGACATCGGTTTTTTGCATTTCATTTCCTTGGTTTTTTAAAAACCTTACGTTGCCTATGCTTGCAAATCCTAGCATGTCAAAGATCCCAATTAGTAGTTAAATGTTCCCTTGCTGATTGGCCAGATGGGATGAATGGATCCTATTGGTTTCCCAGAATTCTCTGCCGTGCCCTGGACTGTGCTGGTGGTAGATTGTGGGACTATACAACGAGATATTGACCTGTGACAATGTGAACTGTCACATGGCGGGGAAAAAAATCCCAAGCAGCAGCTGACTCCAAGTAACCAATCCTTTCAGAGGCTGCTGGCAGTGGAACGGGACTGGGGTCTATATACATCAGACCCAGATCATTCCAGAGAGGAACCGGAGCAATACTCATACCCAAGAACACTGTATGCTGAAGCGACAGAGTCCTGTGGCACCTTATAGACTAACAGACGTATTGGAGCATAAGCTTTCGTGGGCAAAGACCCACTTCGTCAGATGCATGCAGTAGAACTATCCAGAGGCAGGTATAAATATGCAGGCAAGCCTGACTCTTGCGTGACTCTTGCCTGCATATTTATACCTGCCTCTGGATATTTCCACTGCATGCATCTGATGAAGTGGGTATTCACCCACAAAAGCTTATGCTCCAATACGTCTGTTAGTCTATAAGGTGCCACCGGACTCTTTGTCACTTCTACAGATCCAGACTAACACGGCTACCCCTCTGATACTTGCATGTTGAAGGAGTGCCAAAGAGAAAAACAGCTCCAGAAACGGGCAGGAGGAGAGACCTTCCTTGGGGGGGAAGGTCCTGAGTTTGGGGTGCTCTGTGGACTTGTCTGAGAGGTCAGAGAGTTTACAGGGAAATGGGATTAAAAACTTGAGGTGTTGATGATAAACTGAACACCGCTACACCCTTTTATAATTCCTTCCGGTGCCCAGCCCCCTTTCCGCGGCGGTCAGGTCATCCTTGCCCACCAGGCAAGGTGATATTTGGAGCTCTGGGATTTGGAGAGTCAAGACACCTTCATGATCGTCTGCTGACCGCTCCGGGGCTGGTGAGAATGCTCCGGTTCATATGTCTGTAGACACGGAAGCCCTCTTGCCCACAGCTTCACTGATGAGCTCTGACAACTTAAACAGGAGGGCATGAGAACCCAGCTCTGCTGGTAGGAAACCAGCATGAACCTGGCAGGTAGCAATGCTATGCCACCCGAGTGCAATGTATTAAGAGATCCTTCTCTCCTGCCACGGCCTCTGTAAAGTCTAGTCCAAAAAGCCTATTCTGGGATAACGGGGCCAGTCAATGCCCCTGTTCTGAGCAGGTAGCATTTGACTTTGTGGAAAGGAGCAGTTGGGCGTTCTGGCCAGAGCTAAGGATTCAGAGGCGGAATTGAAGCAAGAAGCCAACCAAACTCCACGGGGATGTGCTTGGGTTAAAAAAGAAGTAGTATTTTTGGAGGGGAAAAAAAGAGAGACATTTTCTTTCATTTGAAACTTTCTACTGATTTATACATATGTAGGCTTGGCAGAGCTCCATTTGTTATTTTTAAAATAATTTTGATGGAAAATATCAATGTTTATTTGTAAGCATTTTAATTTTTTTTATTGATCTACATTTTCACAACTGCGGGAAATTATGGGGGGACCAGATAATGGGGAGGCCAGACAATTAGCTAATGATGGGAGAAGCTGAGATTCAGAAAGTTAAAGCTTTATAACCATTAACACACAAACTGTCAACATCCCATTTCAAAATATACAAAGTAAATGTCCTTACATCAAACTCTAACAAATTCTCAAGCAGCATTTTTCGTATGTCACCCATCTGTAAATTTTTATTATTGATGTAAATATTTTCCCATCCATTTGTGTGTGTCCGGTGAAATCTACGTTTACCACTGCTTACCAATAAAACTTGAATCTTTCCAAGCCTATATATATTGTCAACATGAATCTTTCTTGTTTGGTTTGTTTCTCTTCCCCACCCCGCTCTCCCTTTTTGCCCTCTTTTTCCATTAGAAAAGGAGTTGGGGAGGGAAAGGAACAAGAAATGGGAAAGGGGAAACGCCCCCCTCCAATCCCTAAACAACAACATGTTCATTTTAATTCCAATAGAAATGAATTTATTCATTTCAAGCTAATTTGAAATGAAAATTTTGTACTGAATAGAAATGAAAAATGTTGCTTTGACGGAAATTAAAAAACCTTGAACAATGTGCTCATTTTTGTATGGTTCAAAAAGTGTTTTGTGTCCAAAAAAGTTGATAAATAAACTTCCACTTGGGTAGAATTTGAACCATTCTTGCTGGAAGAGCTCCTGAAAGTCTGTGTCGTCAGATACTCTCCGCATCTGGTCGGCACTCAAAAGAAAGTACTGGCCTACGCCAATGAGCAATGGCTTCTCTAACTACTGCCCTGTCTGAAAGGTCTCCTTCTTAAGAAGGTGATGTTAGGCCAACCTGGCTGTTGGTTTAGACGCAACAAATCCTGTATCTTGGCAGGGGGTTAGACTAGCTGACCCTTGTGGTTCCTTTTAACGCTATGATTCAGCATCTTAGACCCTGGCTCAGACCTGGATAAATTGCAGAAATGTGACTGGTTGAGCCGATGGATGAACTCCGCAGGGCTATGGAAAAGGCCCAGTCATCCTTGCTGGTATTGCTGGGATCAGTGGGCAGCCTTTGACACAGTCCATGAGGTTGTGGTACTGTTGGCCAGCCTGTGGGACCCAGCATGGTCGCTTAAAGCTGTCTTTACTCCTTCCTCTCTGAGAGATTCCAGCCTGTGAGCTCCGCAAGGCAAGCCCCATGTGTGTTTTAGCTGTCCCGTGAGGTGCCTAGCGCACGTCGGCGTTACCGGGACCATTGAGGCAGAAGTGTATAGTGTCCGCTCCGTCCCTGGCTGTGCCGAGTTCAGTTACAGAGTTTAGGAGAGAGCACTTCTTCAGGGAACAGCTTCTTTGCGAGTTTGGCCGCTTCATGGCATCACCTCTCTTCTAGGGCCAACCGCGCTGAGCTCCGTGTGTTAATCTGAGCAGTAGGGTAGGTTTCCATAACCACTTTGTTTTTTAAAGGAGCGGGTTGTTGGCCCCCTCCCAACCCCATCTGAGGAGGACCAGTGGATTGCCTTTAATCTGACTCTTACCCTTCGAGCTGGCTGGCACGGGTGGCCCTATCACTTAGACTCAGGGCCGGCGCTTCCACTAGGCGACCCTAGGCAGTCGCCTAGGGCGGCAGGATTTGGGGGGGCGGCATTTCGGCAGCGACTCATTTCCCGGCGGCGATTCAGCGGCAAGAAAAGCGGCCGCCGAAACGCCGCTGAGAACGCGGCTTCAGAGGAGCTGCCGCCGAAGCGCCACTATTACGGCGGAGGAGCGCTGCCGCCTAGGGCGGCAAAAACCCTGGTGCCGCTACTGCTTATACTCCTGCCAGCATAGCCCTTGGGGTGATGGGAGCAGGCAAGATGTCCGCCCATGTCAAGGTGCAGTCCCTGGGGAAGGTCCCTTTGGGCTCCAGTACAATAATTTATTATGTGTGTTTATGTCTCGTGTTGACACTTTGCCAACCTGAGCATGTTTGAGGACTTTTACATGTCTTTTGTATGAGACTGTGACATGTGGCCATGTGAAGACACTGAGCAGGGATTCAGGAGATCTGGGTTCAATTCCCTGCAATATCACAGTCTCCCTGTGTGACCTTGATCACATAGTCACTCGATGCCTCCGTTTCCCCATCTGTAAAATGGGGATAATGATCCTGCCTTTGTCTTGTCCATGAAACTGGAAGCTCTTCAGGGCAGGCGCTGTCTTTCGCTGCGGGTTTGTGCAGAGCCTGGCACAATGGGGGCCCAGAGCTTGGTTGGTGCTTCTAACCCTCCTGCAAAATGAATAATAAAAAATCATAATTGCGGACCTGCACCCAGCAATGGAGACAGATGTGCAAGGATGGCTGGGTCAGGCAGATCATTGTAATATCATAGGCCTAACAGAGTACTGCCCTTTAATGCTGTTTTCAAAAGCTGGGTGGGAGCCCTCGGTATTGAACCTCAGCCCTCCAGCACCAAAAGGGGGACCCTCGACCACTTTGCCTTAATGAGTAGCTTCTCTAGCTGGCTGCTGTAATAGACTCTTATATTCTGTGGCCCAGCCACTAGAGAGAGTTGTGTAACACACACCAAATTGCATCACCATACTCTTATTTTTATGATGGTAGCATTTAGAAGAACACTGCCCCATTGTGCTGGGTGCTGTTCATAGACATAGTAAGCGACTGTCCCTGCCCTGAAGAACTCACAGTCCAAGGAGATAAGACAGGCAAAGGCTGGGTGGGGAAACTGAGGCACACAGCGGCAAAGTAGCTTGCCCAAGGTCACACACCAGGTCAGTGGCAGAGTCAGCAATAGACCGCAAGTCTCCTGAATCCCAGCCCAGTGCCTCATCCACATGCTACCATCGAGTCTCCTGAATCCCAGCCCCGTGCGCTATGCCTGTGCTCCCTTCCCGAACATTGCATAGGAAATTCGGAGGGAGTGGGGTGATGGAATCTACTCCCCGGCCCGTGGGCAAGCCAGGGGATTGCAATCCGTCCTATCCGCAGACACTATTACAGCTGAGGGGCAGAGATAGCAGCTGCTGTCCCTCCATGGGCCCCCCATGTGGGGATTTTGAGCCACTGGATCTGTGACCCTGTAGTTTGCCCCTTCCAACTCCCTCCTGCATGTGCCTTTAGGCCCTGGCACAGCGCCTTATGCTTCAGCTCTCCTGGGGGGCAGGAGTGCCCCCTGTGTACTGCCCGCCTCAGGGGCCTTGGTACCAGCCCCCCTTTCGCCCCAAAGCCAGGGAAGGATGCAGTTATCTAAGGGGAAGGAATCCAAAAGCTTATCCACCCACCAGTCTAATATTCAGTGGTGGGGACCCCCAAAACATGGCCCAGGCCCCCCGAAAAGGGAGCGGGCAGATGCCCTCAGGAGGAGAAATCACCCAAATGCAATACATACTGGGCACCCCAGAGACCCAGGCAGTGGTGAAGGGTCCAGGATCATGCAGGGGGTGGGCGACCAGCAGGGCCGGCGCTTTCACTAGGCGACCCTAGGCAGCCGCCTAGAGCACCAGGATTTGGGGGGGCGGCATTTCGCCACCCTCGGTGGCGGGCGGCTGCCTCCTGCCTCCCAGCTCCATGCTCGGCTGAGCGTGGAGCCGGGAGGCAGGGGGCGGCTCACTGCGGGCAGGGGGGAGTCTGCTGTGGCTCGTGGGTGGGGGGGCTGAGCTGCCATGGCCCACGGGGGGGTGGGGAGCCGCCTGCCGCGGGGGGGATGGCGTTAGCAGATGGCGGGGCGCAGGGCTGGTGCAAGGAAGTTTCACCTAGGGCGCAAAACTTCCTTGCACTGGCCCTGGTGACCGGCGACTCCGTTCTCTCAGCCCACCTGTCCTCATTGGCTTTCCCCCAGGATGGGCCGCTTTCCCGTCCCTTCCACGCAGGCACGGCCATGCTGCTGGAGAGGGGCCGGGAGCTGGGTGAGGCTCCCGTGGGGTCGGAGGATCTCACTGGGGAACTCTTTGCTGCAGAGAATGCCCGGGGTGTGGGGCTGGTGGTGTTCAATGCACGGGGAGAAGGGGGGGCATGGGTGCAGTCCATTCTCCTGTCTACACCTGGGTTTAAATCCGGGCTCAGTGTGACGACAAGGGGCTGGCCCCTGTTCTCCAGGCCCTGTATGATAACGCCATCCGAGACATGGAGCCAGTGCGGCATGAGCAGAGGCGGGGTCTGGAAAGGGACGGGCAGGTTAGAGCTTCTGTTGGCTGGGGTCGGAGTAGCAGAGGGGGCGGTGGGTCAGGACTGAGGGGCAGCAGCAGAGCTGTGTGTATGGGGAGCCCAGGGGCGCTGTGCGTTGGGGCTGTATGGTGAGCCCCAGGCTGGGACCGCAGGTCGGGGAGGGCTGCAGATATCGCTCGAGGTGCATTTACAGACAGACAGGGAACGTCTCCCCGGCGAACACCTGCCTGGCCGTTTGGAACCCAGCGCCTCCGTGCCGAATAAAGCAGCGGAAATGTTGTTCTCCAAGAGGGCGCTTTCCATCTGGCTCAGGTGTGACGTGGTGCCGTGGCTACGATGCATTATTTAGATAGCACCGTCGGTGAGCGTGGTACATGACAGACCGAGAACAAGGGCCCTGCCCCAAGGAACTTCCTAGCTAAACAAGATGGCGAATCATAAACAGACGGGGGGCAGCGGGGGGCAGAAAACAACAGGAGGGGAGGATCTGCTCCAGGCAAGCAGCGCCTGGCTCTAAGTTTTCCTTCTGATGTGCACCAAGGTCTGGGTGACACCATTGTCACTGGGGCTGTGGGGTTTGCTGGACGTTAACATTTCCTTCCTCCCGGCCTGCAGTTCGCCGGGGGTAGGGTGACCAGATGTCCCAATTTTATAGGGACAGCCCCAATATTCGGGGCTTTGTCTTATTCAGACACCTATTTCCCCCCACCCCTGTCCTGAATGTTCACACTTGCTCTCTAGTCCCCCTAAGTGGGGGTCTCAGTGCGTCACTGCCGCAGGTTAGGTGGTCTCTATTGGCACTTTTATTGACAGAGCAGGGGGATGCGGCTGTAAAAGCGACAGGTGAAATGTCAATGGGGCCAGGACTCCACTCCTGGCTGCCGTGGGGCTTTACACGGAGGGGCGCTGGCACTGATCCACGTCGGCGGTGGCTCTTTGTGAACATCCGTCGTGAGCCGTTCAGGGCTGGGGCTGCCCCGCACAGTGAGGCTTTGCGGTGCTACGAGAATACAACTTCAATCCCCGACCGTCTCCCCGCAGTTGAGTTGCCTTTGCCCAGAGGTGTGTGAAAAGGGAATTCCACAGACCCATGCGTGAGGATTCACGCGGGCCAAGCGTTCGATTGGTACACGTGACTACTAATGCTGCAGGCTCACCCAATCGGGGAACAGAAACAGGACCATGCCGCATAACTGACCAATCATTGCTAACCAAGGCAGCTTAAATAGTGTCGACTGCAAAGTCCTCTTCCTGCCCCAAATCATTAAATAACCTAAGGAATAAATTTGAGGCCACGGGGGTCAATCGGCATGTGGATGTTCTATGAGCAGGACCAGGACATGCTTTGCCAGGTGGATTATTGACTCGAAATTATTCTCTTGGCTCTGGTTCTTGGTATGTCGTGCGTATGGGTAAGAGAGGAAGATGGGCCCAGGGGCAAGGTGCTATCCTAGGACTCGGAATTGCTGCTCTGCCACAGACATCCTGTTTAAACATGGGCAAGTCACTTTGCCTCTCTGCCTCATCTCCCCGTCTGTACCATGCCGTACCTCGCCGGGGGGTTGCGAGGAGATAGACATCAAAGCGGGGCTGGTCGAAAAGACTCTGTCAAAACTCTTCTCCGATGGAAAATTGGGTTTTCAATTCAACTTTTTTTGGTGAAAAGTGTCTGCTCGTGTGAAAAATGTCAGGTTTTTTTGTCCATCTGGATGAACACAGAACATCAGTAGCTGAAATATATTGCCTTTTGGACAAAAACGTTTGGTTTTTCAGTCAAAAACTTGAAAATTGCTGCTGAGGAAAACAAACCAACAAACTTGGTACTGGCTTGCCAATGGTGATGAGGCCAGATAAGGATCTTTGGTGAGTTGGTATTTGACTGCCCTTGTCTGTGGTGAGTAGTTGCTCTGTGCTTTCTGAAATGAATAAAAAGATTTAAAATAAATATTTAACGAGAGGAATGGGAACCTGAGCTTTTAAAAACAGCCTGTGATACACTGGAGGTCGGCTTTGCTAATTGCCCCTTTTGGTCTTAAACTCTATGAATCTATAAACATTCAGATTTTTTCCCCCAGACACCCGAGTCTGCTGTGCATGTGCTCCCTTGTGGTCAGCCTCCCATCTGTGACTTAAAGCAGGATTGAGTTGGGTTCGACATAAAGGTGCAATGCACGGTTTTGTTCCTCCGTGGGCTAGCATGGACTGGAAGCTGGGATTCTAGCCCTGCCTTTGCTGCTCAGCTCCTCGTGCCAGTTCATTTCGCTTCCCCAGGCTGCACTTTGCCCATCTGTAAAATGGGGATATTAACACCGACCAACCTCACAGGTGGGTTGGGACGCCTAATAAAGAAGCAGTCGGAAGGTGTTTTGAGATCTTGGGGTGAACTGTGCCATGTAAGTTGCAATGTGTTACTGCAGTCCTGGCCTGTTAAAATGCCTCCTGTGGGAAGGGGGAATCTCTTTTTTTATGATAGGAACTCAGCGCTGTTCAATGCAATTCACCCGGCTGGACCCGGAAACTGCCCCTAGGAAAGGTGCAGTTTTACAAGGCCAGGTCTGTGGAATGGCTCTTCTACACCTGATCAGCTCAGGCAGGAGGCTGGTAAATTGGCTGCCCTGTGGATCCTGGGGATGGTTTATACTTTCCTAGGACACAGGGGTTTTTTGAGCAGAGCAGGGCACATACCCACGTGAGCGCCACATCCAGGCAGAACAAACCGTGCTCTAATTTTGAAGAGTTGCAAGGAGCTGTTAGTGCAGTCGGCAAGTCCTAGGCCAACATTCATTTGCAGAAGTTAGGAACATAGGAACTGCCAGACTGGATCAAATCCCGGGTCCATGTAGTCCAGCGTCCTGTCTCTGGCAGTGGCCGGCACCAGAGACATCAGAGGAAAGCACAGAAAGCCCTGCAGTTATGGGATAACCTGCCCTGGGAAAGTTTCTTTGTATTACCCATCAGCTCAGGGCTCACTCAGGCTTAAGGCTAAGATTATGTCACGGAAGTCACAGATTCAGTGACCTCTGTGACATTTTCCGCTTCAGTCCCCCGGGGCGATGGAGCTGAAGCTGTCAGCTGGCAGGCCCCCAGCGCTCTCAGCCACCACGGCTAGTGGGGGGACCCTGCAGCTCCCAGCTGTTGGCCCCAGAGCTCAGAGTCATGGCGGGGTGGGGGGCCCCTGCAGCCCTGAGCTGCCGTGGGTGGTGGGGGGAACCCCGGCACAATCAGCCACTGTGGGCAGTGGGGGGACCTGGGATCTCCGAGCTGCCGCGGGCACCTGGGGGACCCTGGAGCTGCAGGAGCAGCGGGTGCCGGAACCTCCCCTCCTAATTTTTGTCACAGTTATTTTTAGTAAAAGTCAGGGGCAGATCATGAGCTTCCATGAATTTTTGTTTATTGCCCGTGACCTGTCTGGGACGTTTACTAAAAATAACCGTGACAAAATCTTCACTTTACTCATGCTCTCTGGCCCCATTCTGAACACAGGGTATATTTCAGAAAGTTGCAAACTGTTAGCAGGTGATTCTCAACGTAACAAACGGCTGAAACTGGAGAATAAATGATTTGCTCTGACCTAGTTTTCTGGTTTCAATTCCTTAATATCTGCAGGTGATTTCTTAGATCCCAAGGCCAGAAGGGAGCACTGTGATCAACTAGTCTGACCTCCTGCATACCACAGCCCAGAGAACTGCTCCCAGATCATTCTGAGACCACATCTTTTAGAAAAACAGCCCATCTTGATTTGAGATCCTTCGCCCAAAGGGGGAAGGATGAGGATTAATAACACGATTTTCATGCGGGGCTGCCAAACAGACACACAGCAGAGCTGGTAGGGATTTTTTTTGGGCGGGCAAAATGTTTTCCCCTCTCTTGAAAAAGGCAGACTTTTTGAAATGGAAACTTTTTGTGGCAAAAGGTCAGTTCTGACGCACTTCTCGTTTTGAAATGGCAGCAACATCCCGGTTTGACATGTTCAAAATGAAAAAAAATTCGGGGGTATTTTGTTCAAAACAATGTTTTCTTTAGAAACGGAAGTCCATTTTAGTAAAAAAATATTAAACCAGTTTTCAACGGTCAAAATCGAAACGAGTTGTTTGCAGGGTTGTTGTAGCCGTGTTGGTCCCAGGGTATTAGAGAGACAAGGTGGGTGAGGTGATATCTTTATCTAGTAGTGAGAGAGATAAGCTTTTCAGAAGCGACAAAGGGTCCTGTGGCATCTTATAGACTAACAGGGGTTTTGGAGCATAAGCTTTCGTGGGTGAATACCCACTTCATCGGATGCAAGCAGTGGAAATGTCGCTTCTACAGATCCAGACTAACACGGCTACCCCTCTGATATTTAAGCTTTTCAGACACACCGAGCTCTTCTTTAGGTCTGGGAAATGCACTCAGAGTGTCACAGCTAAATACGAGGTAGAACAGATTGTTTAGCATCAGGGTTAACATATAGGGACCATTCAAGGTGAAATGGCCCGTTAACACCCCTCCAGTCATAGGGAGGAAAGGAAGGGGAAGAAAAGGAAGGAAGGGAAGGGAAAGAAGGAGAGAGGCAAAAAAAGAGGCAGCTGGGGGTGGCTATGAGTGGGTTATAGCTCATTGTAATGAGCCATAAATCCAGTATCTCTGGTCAGTCCATGATTTTTAGTGTCTAGCAAAGTTATGAGTTTAAGCTCCCAGGCTCGTCTGTTGAAAGTGTTGTGCAGGTTTCCTTTGAGGATGAGGACTGAGAGGTCAGCTATGGAGTGATCGCTTTGGGAAAAGTGTTCACCCCCAGGTGATGTCGTGTGATGCTTTTGTCTTTTGTCATTTTCCTGTGTGCGTTCACTCGAGAGCGTAGTGATTGTCTGGTTTCACCCACCTAGTCGTTGTGGGGGCATTTAGTGCCCTGGCTGAGATACACCGCATGTTGTGATAGGCACGTGTAGGACCCCTGGATCCTGAAAGATGCATTGTGGGGGGCATGTTTGTCTTTGCAGCCGTTGAGGTATGGCTGCAGATTTTGCATCTGTTGCTCTGGCAGGATCTGGTGCCGCTTTGAGTCGGTGGGTCCTGGTCCTTGAATGGTCTCTTGAAATGTGTGTGAACTCCGTATGCTAAATAACCTTGCATTTAGCTGTGACACTCTGAGTGCATTTCCCACACCTGGAGAAGAGCTTTGTGTAAGCTCGAAAGCTTGTTTCTCTCACCAACAGCAGCTGGTCCAATAAAAGATCTCACCTCACCCACCTTGATTCTGTCTAAAATAGAAACAAAGCGTTTCAACTGACCTGCCCCCAAATTTTGTTTGGAGTTTCAGTTTGCAAAAATTTGAGATTTCCACTTTTTGTCTCAGTGCAGGACGGGGATTTTTTTTTTTTAAATTTTTCACATTTTCAGCTTAGAAAACTGGTTCCTGCTCAGCTCTAATATTCAGCTCCCCCGATCCCCCAAAGGCAGCTGCCTCTGGGGTGGAAGGCAGCAGCCGTTGAACGGCACACAGCAACACCATGTCGCAATGTAGGATGGGGAGTGAGGAAGAACCCGGGATCCAACCAAAGCTGCAGTGGGCAGTTTAAGATGGTGGAATAGACTTACTGTGCCTCTAGTGTAACGCAGCCAAGACACGGGAGCTCTTGGGAAAGCCGTGCGATCTCTTGAATGGCCACACCCAGGTGGGAGGGGCCTCAGCTTTAAGATTGACAGGTTAATGGTCCATGTATTGTTTCAATGTTGTTTTATTGCAGGGGCAGGGAGAAGAAAGGGAAAGTCCAGGGGAGCTCCCAATTCTCTTCTGCTTTTAGTCTCTGCTGCCTGAAAATCCCTGTGTGTGTATAGCAGCCTTCTTAAGGCTGAGCCAGACTCTGCTTTGTCCAGCGGCTGTCCATGCTGCTGCTCTAGTCGGCTAGTGGCTTTGGTCTGGGCCAGCCCCTCTGTAGGGCATGATCCCATGGCCTCCTCACTGCCCCAGCTAGGGCTGCAGTGATCTGCCCTGGGACCGTATCCGCTCCTCTCTGCACGGCGGTGCCGTACGCACAGCTCCCAAGCAGCAGGGCTGGGTCCTATTGCCGGAATTGGCTCCAGCCTCCTTAGTGAAATTCCAGCTTTGCCTGCTGTACCATACTGCACTGGGGCTCTCCTCACTGCGCAGTGCGGCCCCACCTCAGCCCCGCCACCCCTCCGCCCCCGGCCGTAACTGACTTTTCCTTTCAAGAATGTAGGAACTGGGGAAAGACCAATGGTCCGTGAGACTGGGGTTCCGTCTCCAACGGTGGCCAGTGCTGGGTGCATCAGAGAGCGGGGTACCCGTCCCGTCTCCTGCTGCCAAGTGTTCCTGGTTGTGCTGTGTTACGGCATGGAGGGTCTTCCTGACCCCAGTTTCTCATCCGTGCCCTGGAGCCTGCAGGTTGATGGGCCCTTTTCTCTGGAGTCACAGCAGATGCTCCTCTCATTTGTACAAGTGCCCTTGGAACTGCATGTATTACCAATCTGGTTGTCTCTGTAGCCCTGTGGCAGCAGTACCTCGGGGCACAGTTGTCTCCCCCGCCCCAAGGAAAAGCAGTGATGGTGGAGAAATCTCAGATTTTTCTCCCCCTGTTTTCCCCAGGCTGCCTGGCTGCCCCCCCTGCCTGCACCTGCACCCAGAAGATTGCGCAGGGGTCAGCACATACCTCTGCGCTAGCTCTGTGTCCGACACCCATTCCCTGGCTGGCACCGAAGCAGCGGATCTGTACGGATTGGGGCGCTGCGGCCAGTAGCTGCCATGTGCCCTGCCCTTAGAGTCAGCGTTTAAGGTCGGAAGGAACCACCAGATCCAGTCTGTTTCCTGTAGGTCACAGGCCATCAACACCCCCCGGCACCTGCACGCCAAGCCCAGCCACCAGAATTAGACCAAAGTATCACGGTCCTCAGGAGACCGAGCGATTGTGTGTCCCAGGCAGAGAACAGAAGGGCAGGTCCTTCCTCACCACAGAGAGGAGAGCTCGAGGTGTATGACATCTCTGAGTGGCCGCTGTAGGGTGATGCCTGTTTCTCTTATGGCCTGCCTGGTGCCCACCCGCTTACACTGTGTTCACACCGTCTAAGAAAGGGAGCAGAGTTGTCACAGGGCCATAAGACCACTCCCTTCTTCAGACGGGCTGTCCCCTCCATACTAGATCTCAGGGGGCTCACCCAGGCCGGAGGTCTTTTCCTATGCAGTGGCAGTGAGTTCTGCAGGTTAATGTATACATTGCATTAATGAAACCAACCAATCTTCCCCACCGCCCCCCAGCTCCTACCCCTTCTTCTTCGCCATGGCTGGGACGCTTCTGAGTTGCTTTCTCCCGCATCTCATTGTTTCCTTGCGTCCCCGTTGTTTTCTCCGGGCTCGGCAGAGGCAGCTGTACCATTAAACCAGCCGCTTGAATTTCCCCCCCTTCCCTCAAAGTAATTTTTTCTCACTTCCGCACAGCGTGTGGAGTGAATTTTAGCACCCGTAAACAGTTTGCGCTGCTGGCTCCCGGCTAATTGACTCTGACAGTTAGTGCAGTCAGCAGCTGAATGGTGTCACTGGGAATTAGACAGCCGTGATAGACTGCCAAGAGCAAATTACTTTGTCACTTCTCAGCTGACTCTGAAATGTGGGGCTTTTTTTTTTTCCCCCCTTCTTCTTTTTACTTTTGATTTTTTGTTTTTTGTTTTTAGGATTTTTTTTTTCTGCCTGTGCGTTTGAAGCCCAGATAAACTGCACTTGATTTGTTTAAGGATCCTTTTCTGTTGAAGACAGCCTGGCACGTTGGGAATGAACCCCCTCAGTTCTGTTTATGAAGCAGGTTCTGGAAGTGCTCTTTTAAAGAGGACCCCAGGGTACGGCAGGCAAGTGAATCTGAAAGTGCAGTGCACATGGGAAAGGTGATTATACACCACTCCTGCGGTTGACACACATTTCCATCTATGTACAGTATCCTTCTACCTACAGGATCTATCATTCGCCTGTCTACAGCATGTATCTATCACTCCTCTATCCACCTACAGCATGTATCTATCACTCCTCTATCCACCTACAGCATGTATCTATTTGCCTGTTCATCTGACATGTTTCTTTTGCTGTACACTGTCTCTCTCTTGCATCCATTTGCCTGCTGTATGTAGCTAGCTATCAATCAGCCAACGACGGTATCTATCTTATATTTGCCCAGCCTTCTTGCTATCTACCGACCTATCTCCCAGCCCACACTTCTGTCTGACCATCTTGTCTGTCTGTCTGACCAGCTGTTTTTCAGTCCGTTTGCCCACTTACAAGTCTGTCAGCCTATACAGGGCTCCACCGGGTGGTTGGCGAGTGGTCGGTCAAGCTGAGGAAGGGGCTCAGATCCTTCTCGGATCTTCAAAGGTAGTTAGGCGCCAACCCCCAACTGACTTCAATGGAAGTTAAGTGCCAAATACTTTTGAGGATGTGGGCCAGGGTTCGCAGCTCTGGTTTTGATGCGCCCGGATCCCGCGTGGCTGGCCTAGGAGCATGTAGGGAATGGGGAGGCGCGTAGTGCAAATCACAGTTTTGCCCTAAGTAAACACTGGGAACAGATCTATTCAGAGAGTCTAAAGCCAGAAGGGCCCATTGTGATTGTCTCGTTTGATCTGCCTCCCAAAGCCGGCCACAGGCCGGCTCTGAATTCATTCCTGCATGCAGCAGAGCAGAGCTTTCAGAAAGACATCCCACCGTGATTTAAACATGGCCAGTGGTGGAGAATCCACCACAACCTTGTTCCAGTGGTTAATGACCCTCGCTGTTAAAAATGGGCGTCTTATTTCTAGTCTGAATTGGTCTAGCTTCAGCTTCCAGCCATTAGATCTTGTTAGGCTGTTGTCTAAAAGACCGAGAAGCCCTTTTATTGAATGTCTCCAGGTAGGTGCTTATAGATTGTGATCAGGGCCGGCTTCAGCTTTTCGGCCGCCCCAAACAAAAACAAACAAACAAAAAAAAATGCCTCCGCCGAACTGCCGAAGCAAAAAACAAAAGGCCGCCCCAGGATCCCCGGACTGCTGCCCCTTGCAAGGTGCCGCCCCAGGCACGTGCTTTGTCATCTGGTGCCTGGAGCCGGCCCTGACTGTGATCAAATCACCCCTTAACCTTCTCTTTGTCCAGCTAAACAGCTCGAGCACCTGATCCTAGCCCTATAAGGCATTGAGTTCCCAGGAGCTGGGTTTTGCCTTAGAGCAGCGGTTCTCAAACTGAGGGTCAGGACCCCAAAGTGGGTCGTGACCCCGTTTTAATGGCGTTGCCAGGGCTGGTGTTAGACTGTCTGGGGCCCGGGGCCAAAGCCTAAGCCCGAGCCTCACCGCTTGGGGCTCAGACTTTGGTTTCAGCCGGGAGTGGTGGGGCTCAGGTTACAGGCCCCACGCCCGGGGACGACACCCGGGGGGGCGGGGCTTAAAATGCAGGTTGTGCATGCACAGCTTGGAGTACCTACATTTGAACACTTGTCCCTAAAAGAGCGGCCTGCACGGCGGGACTGACATTGAACGCAGCAGCTGCCAGGTTAGGAGTGTTGTCTAATGGTTAGAGTAGGGAACTGGGAGTCAGTAAATGGCACAACTGGTGTGAATGGTGAATTGTGGTCTAGTGGCATTTAGCTTGACGCAGGTATGCGAGAGAGGAGAACAAGCCCAGTGTTTCTGTGTAAGTCCTAAATAAACAGTTGCCCTTGTTGCTGAGAGTTTATATTTTCTGGCAGGTGGAGTAGGATGTTTGTTCCTTTGTTTCTAAACTAGCTCTCTATGTTCTGATCATTTTAAAGGCATCTCAGGGAAAATTTCCTCCCAAAGGCATTGTCTCGACTAGGATTTCAAGGTACCTTTGGGGATTGTGCTAGCTAGCGGGATCGAACGCTCTCCAGAATTCTAGACAAGGCAAGTCGTACCAAGTGCAACGCTGCGTCCCCGCTTTCAAACGGCTCATCTGAGCACGTGCTGCAGTACAACTTACCATGTCTAGCGTTCTGGAAAGCGTCCGCTCGCTCGAGCTAGCTAATGCAATCGGAGTTGTGTTGCCAACACGCACATTTTTGCACCAGCCTCGTAAAGTTTGGTGCCTTTCTAGAAGCCCCGGTAGCTGGAGTCATGTCATATGGGTGTAAGCAGAGTCAGGATGAGCCCCACCCTGACATCTGGTGGTGAGTCATGGCAAAGAACTTCAGGGGCTGATCTCATTTGCATAGGCACACCCACCCCACCTAGCATGAGCCCATAATAGCTCAAATGGTCACTTTGGGCTGCTGTAGGATCCCCAGTTTTTATGTTTTGGGGCAGGAAGAATAAGATGTTATTATCCTGATTATGTAAATCAAGGACAGTGGAACTGTACTTGGCATTTTGTCATGATGGAGGGAAACTCGCCATCAACTAAGCAGCACTCGCTAGGCAAGGGACATGGATTCCAAAACCCAGTGAATTGAGAGAGGTTGGGGACAGGAATCAGTACCTGGTGGTGTGGGCACTATGTGAGGGCCTGAGACACTAATTGCTCCTCTCTCTTCCCCTCCCCTCCCCTTCCCTCCCCTCTCTCTTTCTCTCCTCCCCTCCCCTCTCCCCCCAGTGTGGAATATCAGAGCTAATGTTGAGTTCATTGAGAGTCTGGTTACAGGCTGACGAGTTGAAATCACTCTGGGCTAATGGTGCAAATGAGCATTAAGGCTCCCCTTGCTACAAGCTGAAATCACTGAGCACTGTGTTAAGTAGTGGGGGAGCCTGAAGATATATTGCTGAGCGGCTGGTGGAGTGGAGCTGCTGGCGGAGTGGAGCAGTTTGCAGGATGGCTGGTGGAGCGGAGCAGTTTGCAGGACAGCTGGCGGAGTGGAGCAAAGCCCCATGGAGGGGTGAGGCAGTCAGCGTCGAGTCACGTAAGGTGTCCCTTACCTCTCCCCTCCCCATTTCCGCCCAGTCTGGGGGGTGGTGTGGCACTCTGAAGATGAACTTTTGAACTCTGGGGCTGGACTTTTGGGTTCTTGGACTTTGGGTGATTGTTGGGTTGCTGGACTCAAGAGACTTTTGGGTTGTTGGACTCAAGAACCAAAGGGAAAGGACATGGCCCAATTTGCTGGGGTGGGTCTTTGCTCACAGTTTGGTTTATGGATCCTAGTTGTGGTGTTTTCCCAGTTTAATGCTGATGTCGTTCACCTGCTGTTATTAAAGATTTTCTGCTACACCGAGGCTCTGTGCTTGCGAGAGGGGAAGTATCGCCTCTTTGAGGCACCCAGGGGTGTGTGCAAGATTTCCCCAGGTTACTGGGTGGGGGCTCGAGCCGGTTTTGCATTGTGTTGTTGAGAAGGGAACCCCTATGTACTGAACCCGGCCCTTGCTGCTGTCAACTCATCCTGGCAGAAGGGTTACATGGGGAGAATGTCATTTAAACAGAGCAAGTTAAGCATTCCTGGTTAGATGCATAGATTTTAAGGCCAGGTCATCTAGCTTGTCCTCCTATATATCACAGGCCACCAACCCCACTCGGCACCCACTCACCAAACCCAATGACCAGAATTAGACCAAAGTATTACAGCCCTCGGGAGACTGACCTATTGCGTGCTGCAGGCAGAGCATAAGGTGTACCAATACACGAGGCCCCTGCAGTGACCGGGAACTGATTACCTGAGTTATGCTGCAGAGGGTTGCGGTGAGAAGCTTGAAAATGTGACCCGAGTGGCCCCTCAAAGGCTCCGAAACCAGAAGAAAAATTAAATGAACCCAAGACTGATAATTATTTATTGTTATGTGTATTGCACTAGCACCTGGGAGCCCAGTCATGGATCAGGACCCTGTGGCGCTAGGTGCTGGACAAACACATTTAAAAAAAAACCCTCTGGATTTCTAAGCCATACCTGTGATTTTTGTGGACGTGGTTTGTGAGTTTTTTGACCGCTTGGGTTTGGAAAGCTGCTCCCGTTCCCCCTGTGACTAATACGACTTTCAGCAAAGTCTAACCCTCCAGGGTCTTCCTGTCCCTATAGGAAATGCAGCCCATTTCCAGGCACCATGAGGCCAGGACCCATTCTGGCGCATCACCCGAATGTGAAGTGTGACGAGGGAAGAGACGTATTACAGTAGGGCTCCCCCATTCCCTGGGCGCAGGGGCGGCTCTAACAATTTTGCCACCCCAAGCAGACGCCGTCGTGGCGACAATTCGGTGGCAGGTCCGCCGTTCTTCCTGCCGCCGCAGGACTCGGACTGCCGCCCCATTCTCGCCCGCGGCAAAAATTCGGCGGCAGGAAAAGCGGAGGACCTGCCGCCGAATTGCTGCCACGGCAGGCAAGAATGGGGCGGCAGTCCGAGTCCCGCGGCAGCAATTCGGCAGCGGGCGAGCAGACCTGCCGCCGAATTGCTGCCGCGGCAGGCAAGAATAGGGTGGCAGTCCGAGTCCCGCGGCAGCAATTCGGCAGCGGGCGAGCAGACCTGCCGCCCAATTGCCGCCGCAGAAGGCGAGAATGGGGCAGCAGTCCGAGTCCCGTGGTGGCAATTCGGCGGCGGGAAGAGCAGACCTGCTGCCGAATTGCCGCTGCGGGACTCGAACTGCCGGCCCATTCTTGATGCCGCCCCAAGCACCAGCTTGGAAAGCTGGTGCCTGGAGCCGGCCCTGCCTGGGCGCAGGGGCAGAAACACCCCCTGGAGACAGCGCTGATATGCAGGAAGTCAGTGGCCTGCTCTCTGCCTCTCCTGCCCCTCCTCCATGCAATAAACCTGAGTGTATTTAATCCTCAAAGTGCCTGGGCCCTTCTCCCGCCAGCCTCTGGCTCCGACACAAGCCGTGCATCAGCCGTAAGTGGCAATTCCTTTCAGATACACAAATAAATAGATTGAACTGCAGGGCCTTCCCATCTCCTGGGGAGGGAGTGTGTGTGTGTGTGTGTGTGTGGCGGGGCAGATGTGAGCAGGGCCTGGGGGGCTGCTGAACGGTGTCAGGCCCTATTGATGCTCCAGTGAAGGGTAACTCCAGAGGGAAGGGTCTGCCGGAGTCAGGCGATTCCCCCTCCCTGCTCCTTCGGCTCAGCTTCCGCTTTGTTCCTTCCCAGGATCTCGCCCTGTTGGTGCAGGAGGTTTCTTCTCCACCGCTGTTGCTGCCGTACCCTAACGTAACAGTCCCAGCCCGCCTGTGCGTCACACCTTTTCTATGGGGACCGTTCATTTCCTGGGGTATTTCCCCCCCCGGGTCGGTTGTTGGGAAAAAATGTTGCGGTTAACTGGCATAGCGCATGTAACCCAGGAAATCCAGCAGGGTAGGATGGGGTGTCTACGAACGAGCAGCATAATGACCTGGAGTGGCAACGTGGCCTGAAAACCACAGCACCTCGTTACAAGAGGGACGGTTAAAATGCTTCCATCGACTCCTATGCCACAGCCACTATCATGCGGTTCAACGTGGAGGCGGTGGTGTCTGCAGAGACTACAGGTCCCAGCGTGCAATGCTCCAGCCAGTTCTGATTGGAGGCCGCTCCAGATCCGATCAAGGTGGAGCATTGCCTGCTGGGAGCTGTAGTCCCGGAGGCCTGCACCTTCTTATTCAAAAGGAGGGGGGCTGCAATTTGCTCTTTAAAAAAAAAAAGGCAAATTAGCGCTGACACTTGGGCTCCTAGCAACCACTCTGGTCACTGGTTGGCCGCCCCTAGATCAGGATAAGTGTCCAGAGGGTCTAAGATGCACTAATGGCTCCCTGGTGGGAATCCCAGTAGACTGCATTGGAATCCTTTAGCAGCCCCGTCTCTGATTTTACTGGTGGCCCAGTAGGCTCTGGAACCGATAGATGATTGCACCATGGCTCTGCCCAAACCGGTGGACCTCTGCTGTCTAGAATCCAGCTGGTTGACTGGGACCCATTGCAATTTTTCACTGGGAGTGTCTGGCTGGGACTCGGAACAGTTCTGCAATGAAACCACCCCATTCTCCTGACATGTCACCCTCTCTTCCTCCTCTCTGCTGGCCCCCAAAGGCGCATCTGACAGGCGTCAGAGTTGGTGGGTGCGCTGGGCAGCAGAGATGTTGGCGCACGTCCTGAAGGAGGAGAATTTGACAGGCAGATCGGGAGTCTGCTAGCGATGGTGGAAAGGAAATCCTGGGGTATCCTCATGAGGCTCACTGGGCAGGTGGGATGGAGCATTTTGTGGCTGTACACACAGTGGGCCCCAAACCTTTTACCTCATGCCCCCTCTTACTCCCTGTCTGTGCTCCTCCCCCTGCCCCGAGCTGGGAGTGGGGCTGTGGCTCTGGGGGGGAGTGGAGGGGGGGACGCGGACAGAGGTAAGGGGGCCGAGGCTGGGGCCACAGCTGGGGGTGGAGGTAGAAGCAGAGTGGAGGCCGGGGGCCAAGGCCAGCAGCCAGGGCTCTGGGTGCGGAGTCAGCAGCTGCGGCCAAGAGGGGAGCCCTGGGCGTGGGGCTGGCAGCCGGGACCCCGGGCATGGGACCAGTGGCTGGGAGTGGATCCATGGGTGTGGGGCAAAGAACGGAGCTCTGGGTGCAGGGTCAGGAGCCGGGACCCTGGGTGTGGGGCTGGCAGCTGGGGACAGATCCCCAGACGCGGGGCTGGGAGTGGAGCTGAGTGGTTCTCCCTCCCTGCCTCCCATGGGGGCTGGCCCCGGCCCAAAACGCCCCTCAAATGTTCCTCTGTGCCCACCTAGGGGGTGTGCCCCATAGATTGGGGACCTCCCATACAATGTTTGGAAATGACAGCCTAGCCCTGCCCAGATGCTGACCGTTCCGCCGTACACTCCAGCTGTTCACTCGCGTTGGGTGACCGGGTACTGTGGGCCAACTGAATTCCCTGAACCATTGTACCAGTCTGATGAGTTTCTGATGTTGTGGATAGGGCCCTCCCAAATTCACGGTCCGTTTTGGTCAATTTCACCGCCACACAGTGACCCCCCTGCAGCTCCCTTTTGGGTCAGGACCCCCAATTTGAGGTCCCAGCTCTGAAGGCAGAGCCGCTGCCGGGGCCAGCGCAGAAGTCAGGATGGCACGGAGTGGTATTGCCACCCTGACTTCTGCGCTGCTGCCGGCAGAGCTGGGCCCCTCTGTCAGCAGCCGCCGCTCTCCAGCCGCCCAGCTCTGAAGGCAGCGCAGAAGTGAGGGTGGCAATATCGCAACCCCCCTAAAATAACCTTGTGACCCCCCCCCCACTGCAGCTCCCTTTTGGGTCAAGACCCCCCGTTTGAGAACCGCTGGTCTCCCCAGTAAAATCTGGTCTTTCGTGTGCTTTTCCCCTGCTATACAGACTTCACAGGGGGAGACCAGATTTCGTGGTCCAGGACGTGTTTTTCATGGCCGTGAATTTGACAGGGTCCTGGTTCTGGATGGTGCCCAGTGAGCTTTGCCCCACATTCATTCTTTCCCAGTGGGCTGAGCTGCATTTCAAGTGTGGAAAAGTCAGTGAACCCCTTGGTGTAGAGGCCTGGCAGATGGGGGTGGGGGTGGGGGAGTTTCTATTCCCAGCTCCGCCGCTGACTTGCTGTGTGACTTTGGCCAAGTCACTTCCCCCCCGTTCTGTGACTCAGTTTCCCCTTCATAGAATCATAGAATCTCAGGGTTGGAAGGGACCTCAGGAGGTCATCTAGTCCAACCCCCTGCTCAAAGCAGGACCAAACCCAACTAGATCATCCCAGCCAGGGCTTTGTCAAGCCTGACCTTAAAAACCTCTAAGGATGGAGATTCCACCACCTCCCTAGGTAACCCATTCCAGTGCTTCACCACCCTACCAGTGAAAAAGTTTTTCCTAATATCCAACCTAAACCTCCCCCTCTGCAACTTGAGACCATTACTCCTTGTTCTGTCATCTTCTACCACTGAGAACAGTCTAGATCCATCCTCTTTGGAACCCCCTTTTAGGTAGTTGAAAGCAGCTATCAAATCCCCCCTCACTCTTCTCTTCTGCAGGCTAAACAATCCCAGTTCCCTCAGCCTCTCCTCATAAGTCATGTGCTCCAGCCCCCTAATCATTTTTGTTGCCCTCCGTTGGACTCTTTCCAATTTATCCACATCCTTCTTGTAGTGTGGGGCCCAAAACTGGACACAGTACTCCAAATGAGGCCTCACCAGTGCCGAATAGAGGGGAATAATCACATCCCTCGATCTGCTGGAAATGCCCCTACTTATACAGCCCAAAATGCCGTTAGCCTTCTTGGCAACAAGGGCACACTGTTGACTTCATTGAAATGGGGATAGTAATACCTGAAAGGAGTGTGGTGAGGCTTAATTCGTTAGTGTTCATAAAGTGCTTTGATCGTCTCAGATCATAGAATCTCAGGGTTGGAAGGGACCTCAGGAGGTCAGCTAGTCCGACCCCCTGCTCAAAGCAGGACCAATCCCCAACATGGAAGATGGAAAAGGTCAGGGAAGGGAAAAGTATTAGCATTTGAATAGGGTGCCTCTGATGAAGCCACGTGTAAACGCGAGCTATTGCGCGTTCTCGGTGGAGGGGAGGGATGTTGCTCTACATGGAATTGCTCCCTGCGATCGGAATAGCATGGATGCTGTGATATCGTAGCATGCCAGCTGGGGTGAACCGTGTGTGGCTGGTAAATAATCACACTCTTCTTTAGCGCTTCATGTTAGAGCATTTTCAACACAGGGCCAAAGTTTGCTCTTGTTCCCCTAATCCAAGCCCCCCGGCATTGGTGTCGCTCGGAGCAGCACGCAGTGCTAATAGCTTACCTGTACGTACTGCCGTTCACTTCATTTGTGGGTGTGAGACTGTCTGGGTGAGGGAGCTTGTGAGACGGTGCGTTTGTATTTTTGTGTGGGAGGCTGTGGGGTGGATTTGGGGAGATGCCGTGCTTGGTTGTGTCAGGCTGCGTGGGAGAGCGTTTGTGAGCTGGGGTGTGTGTGCAGATGTTTGTGTGAGAACGTGCGCTGCTCTGTGTGTGTGTGTGTGTGTGTAGATGTTTGTGTGAGAACGTGCGCTGCTGTGTGCGTGTGTGTGTGTGTGAGAATGTGTGATGCTCTGTGTGTGTGTGTGAGAGAATGTGTGATGCTGTGTGTGTGTGTGTGTGTGTAGGTGTTTGTGTGAGAACGTGCGCTGCTGTGTGTGTGTGTGTGAGAGAATGTGTGATGCTCTGTGTGTGTGTGTGTAGGTGTTTGTGTGAGAACGTGCGCTGCTCTCTCTGTGTGTGTGCGTGTGTGTGTGTGTGTGAGAGAGAATGTGTGATGCTCTGTGTGTGTGTCTGTGTGTGTAGATGTTTGTGTGAGAACGTGCGCTGCTCTGTCTGTGTGTGAGAACGTGTGTGTGTGTGTCCCAAACCCAGGTGGGAGGGCGGTCTCTCAGGAAGGTGCTGGAAGTCAGGGTCTCTGCTGATGCCAACCCCACGTCTCGCTGACGCGCTGTTGTTTGCGATCGGTGCCGGCTGTGGATGCTGTGCGCTGTGCACAGGGACATGGCCTTTTGCCAAAGGGGCGTGTGGGGGGAGAAGCAGCAGAGACCCAGGTGCGGTTCGCTCCCTTCCCCTGCCCCCCCGCCCCGGCAGCGCTGGGTGGTGGGTCTGGGCAGCGGGGAAGCAGTGGGAGGGGAAGCCAAGGCAGCGAGAAGGCGACGGGGCAGGCTGACAGCTCAACGCACGTTTACCAGCACAGCGCAGAGGCCTGTACGGTAATTACGAAGCCCTGTCAGGAGCGAGCTGGGGACAGGGACCTCGTTAGGTGGCAGCTTCGCAGCGTCATGCGCCTCTGCCATGCTGCCTGCAAGACAAAACACACACACACAACTCATTAGGCAAAAGAGTCCCGTTCAGCAACGGGCGGGGGGACTGGCGCCAGCCGCCCTGCACAGGCAAAGCACAGCGTGTACACAGCCCCCCAACACCCACCCAGCCCCTGTGCAGTACCACCCACCCAGATACGGTATACATCCCCTAGACCCAGACACTGTACAGTACAACCCCCATCCGGACATTGTACAGTACAACCCCCATCTGGACATTGTACAATATACATCCCCTAGACCCAGACACTGTACAGTACAACCCCCATCCGGACATTGTACAATATACATCCCCTAGACCCAGACACTGTACAGTACAACCCCCATCCGGACATTGTACAGTACAACCCTCATCCGGACATTGTACAATATACATCCTCCAGACCCAGACACTGTACAGTACAACCCCCATCCGGACATTGTACAATATACATCCCCTAGACCCAGACACTGTACAGTACAACCCCCATCCGGACATTGTACAGTACAACCCCCATCCGGACATTGTACAATATACATCCTCCAGACCCAGACACTGTACAGTACAACCCCCATCCGGACATTGTACAGCACAACCCCCATCTGAATATTGTACAGGACACCCCCATCCGGACATTGTACAGTAGACACCCCCATCCGGACATTGTACACTACACTCCCATTCAGACATTGTACAGTACAATCTCTATCTGGACAATGTACAGCACACCCCATCCAGACATTGTATAGTACAGCCCCCATCCGGACATTGTACAGTACACCCCCACACCCAAACACTGTAAAGTACTCCCCAGCATCCCATCCACACACTGTACAGTATACATCCCCCAAACCCAGACACTGTACAATACAATCCCCATCCAAATATTGTACAGTAAACACCCTCGCACCCAAACACCGTACCGTATTCCCCAACATCCCTATCCAGACATTGTGCAGTATGCTCCTATCCAGACACTGTACAGTATACATCCCCCTCACGCAAACACTGTGCATCCCCCAATGCCCCCATTCAGACATTGTAAAGTACCCTCCCATCCAGATACTGTACAGTATATACCCCCCATGCAAGCACTGTACATCCCCCCATGCCCCCATTCAGATATTGTGCAGTATGCACCCTCACATTCTAATGCAGTACTCAACAGCCCCCACAAACACTGTGCAGTACACCCCCACCCCAAATGTTATACAGTACAAACACCCCCCATTGTACAGTATAGACACACTCCTACACTCCCCCAGCACTATACAGGGCACATCCACCCAACTCCTGTACAGTATGTCCACTCACCCCAACCCCCCAAGCACTGTACAGCGCGCACACACACGCAGATGCACACACACTCTCTCTCTCTCTCTCTCTCACACACACACACACACACACACACACACACACACACACACACACACACACACACACACACGCCTGATTCCCAATCCAGCACAAGCCTCCCCACACAGGCAAACGCTCAGTGTATACGCAGTCCCACAACAACCACCCAGACATGCTCCAGAACATGCAGACTGACCCCCAGCCTCTGACAGGTGTGTACCTCCATCTCTCACACACCACTCCCCCCATATGCGGTATGGTATCACCCCATCTCCAAACACACACGTACAGACGCAGATAGGCGTATGCTTCACTCACGCTGGCACATTCTGGACTCTGATGGACATTAAATAGTGCCAGCGTCGCCCCTCGCAAGCATTCAAAAATCCCGAATCGGGCGCTGAAAAATGATGATTGGTGTCAAAATCACGGCACGTCATCGGCTTCAGTTCTCATGTCATCACCTGACTCCTGGCATGGGGGCTTTAAGTAAGCCACTCACAGTCAGGAGACTTGTGATAAAATCACCAGCGAGCGCCACATGAGATCCTAATAATGTACAGTACTCTAACAACCAGGTCCTAATGATCTTTCCAATCTGCCCCATCTGGAAGTATTTCCCAGCTGCATAAGAATGGCCAGACTGGGTCAGACCAAAGGTCCATCTAGCCCACTATCCTGTCTCCCAACAGTGGCCAATACCAGGTGCCCCAGAGGGAATGAACAGAACAGGTGATCATCAAGTGATCCATCCCCGGTTGCCCATTCCCAGCTTCTGGCAAACATAGGCTAGGGACACCATCCCTGCCCATCCTGGCTAATAGCCATTGATGGACCTATCCTCCATGAATTTATTCAGTTCTTTTTTGAATCCTGTTATAGTCTTGGCCTTCACAACATCCTCTGGCAAGGAGTTCCGCAGGTTGACTGTGCATTGTGTGTAAAAATACTTCCTTTTGTTTGTTTTAAACCTGCTGCCTATTAATTTCATTTGGTGACCCCTGGTTCTTGTGTTATGAGAAAGAGGTGTGGAGAAAGTAAATAAGGAAGTGTTATTTACTCTATCATATATATCCCCCTTAGTCGTCTCTTTTCCAAGCTGAAAAGTCCCAATCTTATTACTCTCTCCTCATACGGAAGCTGTTCGATACCCCTAATCATTTTTGTTGCCCTTTTCTGAACCTTTTCCAATTCCAATAAATCTTTTTTGAGATGGGACGATCCCATCTGCACGCAGTATTCAAGATGTGGGCGTACCATGGATTTATCTAGAGGCAATAGGATATTTTCTGTCTTATTATCTATCCCTTTCTTAATGATTCCCAACATTCTTTTCGCTTGTTTGACTGCCGCTGCACATTGAGTGGATGTTTTCAGAGAACTATCCACAATGACGCCAGGATCTCTCTCTGGAGTGGTAACAGCTAATTTAGACCCCGTCATTTTATATGTATAGTTGGGATTATGTTTTGCAATGTGCTTTACTTTACATTTATCAACACTGAATTTCATCTGCCATTTTGTTGCCCAGTCACCCAGTTTTGAGAGATCCTTTTGTAGCTCTTTGGTCTGCATGGGACTTAACTATCTTGAGTAGTTTTGTATCATCTGCAAATTTTGCCCCCTCTTTCTGCCTCTCCATTGGGCAGAACTGGACCGGACGCACACACCCTCCCAGCACACAGACACCCAAATACAGTATGGGGCAGGGAGTATCGTTCGTGTCTATAATGGTGGTGTCAGCTATTCAATATTAACCTCTAGTTCAGAGGTCCCCAAACTGTGGGATGCGCCCCCCCAAGTGGCCCTAGGTGGCCCCCTTACCCCTGGCTGTATCCCCAGTTCTGGAAGGAGGGGGGGAGCAGACAGGGGTAAGGGGGGGGGTGTGATCCTGAAAAGTTTGGGGACCACTGCTCTAGTCCTTTCTTAACACTGCTTCCCACGCTATCCTCGCCCACACTGGAGAAATGTACTGTGCCCCATAGCCGGTGCCTCCTTTGTGACCAGCTGGGCCCTCTTCACCTCTCCCCACAGCATGGCCCAGGTTCTGAAGCACCACCTGGACTTCAGCAGGGCTGACTGTGATGGCGTCTCAGTTGTCCCAGGCTCAGGCCTTTCCGTGCCGACTAGCCGAGGCCGTTCAGCTCGCTCTCCCACAATGCACCATGGCCCTATCGCCAGCACCTGTCACCGCGACCAGAGGGCTAGATCCCTTTGCCCTCACTCACGCATCCAGGTCCGGGGGGGGCGGGGCGGGGCGGGGGAAGGGGGGTCGCCCACTGAGCCCCACCCTCTCTTCTCAGAGTGGTGGGCACTACCTGGGGTTCTCTGCTCAGTGCCCCCATTCCATGTGTGGCCCCATCTGTTTGCCCCCCACATTTGGCTGACCTTGGTTTCTTTTTTGGCCCCTGCCCTCTTTCGAGAGGGCGGCCATTGTCGTTCCTGAGGGCGGGAAGCCATTTTGGGGCCTGCCCTCCCATCACCAGAGGTCAGCTAGGCCAGTGAGTGCAACAAGCAGGGTGTGGTGGGGCATGTGGGCTGCAAAGCCTCATGCCCAGTGTAGACGTGGTCTAAGCCCAGGGAGGACGAATCTCGGACGCAGCGGGATGGGACAGCAGAGGTTGTCCCAGCTGGAGTCAGGAGATCTAGCCCAGCTCTTCCCACCCACCGCATCCCAATGCTGCCCCCCAGCCAATGCAAGCTGGACACGTCCCCTCCTGGCTGGAGCTGCGACTGGTCCTGGGGAAGGCCCGGTCTGCCAGGCAGCACCCAGCCTGTGTCACAGCCAATGGTGGGAATACATCGTATGTGGGGGGGGGGGCATAAAGGGCACTTGAGTCTTTATGTTAGTGAGGACAGGAATGATAATAGAAGCCTTTGTCTGAGGAGCCCATTACGAGCCGCAGGCCTCTCCCTCGCTCGCTCGCTTCCCTTTGAGAACTCTATTGATTTAATTTCCTGGACGAGCCAAAAAGCCCAATAAAGGAAATTGTTCAATAATGAAAAATAGACAATTGGACTCCATTAAGTGGCCGAGCCGGCGGTGGAGTTGAGCACATTAACGGTAGCCACCTCCCTGCCTCCGCTTGCAGCTGCGGGGAAAACAGGGCTGGGGAGGGGCAGTTCCAGGCCATCCGGTCCCAGCTGTGGGGTTGCCACCCGCTTTCGCGGGCCAGGCCTGATACCGGCAAGGCCGGTCCATGTCCCAGCCTGAGGGAAACGCCTCCTGAACTATCTTCAGGGCGGTTGCAGCAGCACCATGGTTGTTGCACCGTAGCGGGATCGGTGCGACGTCCCATGGCAAGGAAAGCATGGAACAGTGTGTTGCGGTGGGAGGGCGGAGCATCACGTCCCAGCGGGACCATGCAGTGCACTAGGAGCACGCAACAGTGTGGTCCTAGTGCCAAGAAGGCTAGCGGCATTTTGGGCTGTATAAGTAGGGGCATTTCCAGCAGATCGAGGGACGTGATCATTCCCCTCTATTCGGCACTGGGGAGGCCTCATTTGGAGTACTGTGTCCAGTTTTGGGCCCCACACTACAAGAAGGATGTGGATACATTGGAAAGAGTCCAGCGGAGGGCAACAAAAATGATTAGGGGGCTGGAGCACATGACTTATGAGGAGAGGCTGAGGGAACTGGGATTGTTTAGCCTGCAGAAGAGAAGAATGAGGGGGGATTTGATAGCTGCTTTCAACTACCTGAAAGGGGGTTCCAAAGAGGATGGATCTAGACTGTTCTCAGTGGTAGAAGATGACAGAACAAGGAGTAATGGTCTCAAGTTGCAGAGCGGGAGGTCTAGGTTGGGTGGTTTTCACTAGTAGGGTGGTTAAACACTGGAATGGGTTACCTAGGGAGGTGGTGGAATCTCCTTCCTTAGAGGTTTTAAGGCCTGGCTTGACAAAGCCCTGGCTGGGATGATCTAGTTGGGGTTGGTCCTGCTTTGAGCAGGGGGTTGGACTAGATGATCTCCTGAGGTCCCTTCCAACCCTGAGATTCTATGATTCTATGATAACACTGCAGTGCATATGGGACAGCGCAGCGCAAAGGGACCGGGCTGCAGTGCACTGCATTGCGATGGCTCTCGACGTGAATCCGCACTGCAGCAGGACCGGGGATGCTGCATTGCAGGGAGACCATGCACCACCACGTTGTGAGGCATTGCACAACTATGCGACGTCCCGGCAGGACCACGCAGCGCGGTGTGCACTGCAACTGGCTCGCGCGACGTCTCCTTGTGGCAGGGTAACGAAACAGCACATTGCAGTGGGGACACGCAGTGTTCCATTGCAGCAGGATAGATAGACAGATTGACCTCCTGATTCCCGAAGGACAGCCCCTGGAGCTGCTCCTCAGTTGTCAGGATATTACCGATGTCCCTCCCACAATGACTGGGCTAGCGGACACCCCAGCACCTGATCCACCTGTTACTTTAACCTTTGGTTCTTTGGCGCTTGCCCCCACTCTGGTGGGGCAGGCCTGTTCATAGCAAGTTGGGAGTCTGCTACCCTTTGTCCCCTAATGAACCGCTGTCCCCGGCTCCCTGCAATGAGTTCCCCCCTCCGGGAAGTGTAAATGGATCCCTCTGCTCCCTGTGGCTTTTGACCTTTCCTAGCACAGTCCGTGCTGTACCTCCAGGAATTCTGAGATGGATACAGCCCATCGGGGTGGGGGGAGCGCTCGGGAGCAAAAAGAACGGCGTTTCCCCTGTACGTCGTGTAGCAGCCGGTTCAGCTAGGCAGGACGCGGCCGAGGCATTTCACGTAGCCCTCAGCTGGTAAAACGTACAGCAAAAGCCCGGGGGGAGATGCGACACTGGAATGTTGTTTCCTGCCTGCGGTGACACTGGTTTGTTATTGGAGGGCTTGCCCCCGAGGCCTGGGCAGCTAGGGTGACCAGATGTCCCGATTTTATAGGGACAGTCCTGATTTTTGGGTCTTTTTCTTCTATAGGCTCCTATTACCCCCCAGCCCCGTCCCGATTTTTCATACTTGCTGTCTGGTCACCCTATCAGGGCAGCACACGCTTGCCAGGTTGTTTGGGAACACTGAGCCGTAGGCCCCGATTTATTACGGTGGGGCCGGCTTGTGAGAATCGGGCTCCCCCTAGGCGCTTGTTGCTGAAGGCTGCTCTGGGTTGTTCTGCTGCTGGATGCTGGTGGCTTTGTGTTGGCCAGGCGGCCGGCCCCCGTGCCTGCTGCTTTGTTGTGGAAGGGTGTTATAGGTGGAAGGAGGTTTGTTGGGGGGAGGGTTGCTCTGAGCACCGGTTGGGTGGTTGTGGCAGGGTCGCTAAAAGGTGCCGGACTTGTTTTCTTATCAGCGCCAAATCGGCTGTTTTTGAGGAATAAAGGACCGTTGCCAAAGAGAAACAGAAGCGAGGAGCAGAACTGTATTGAGTCCAGTTGTGATGGGGGGCGGGGGGTGGGGAGCGGAGGGGAAGTCACATGCTCCCTGGTGGAGGGTGAGAAAAGAGCCGCCGGGGCTGTGTATTGTGTGTCTGTATTGTGCATACCCCTTGTCTCCTGGACACTGTGTTAGGTTTCAGTGTAGTAGCCGTGTTAGTCTGTGTCAGCAAAATGAAAATAAGAAAGAAAAACTTGTAGCACCTTAGAGACTAACAAATTTATTTCAGCATAAGCTTTCGTGGGTTAGTACCCAAACAACCCTGGCAGCTCAGGGCCCCTAGCTCTGGCTCTCACCAGAGAGGCAGTGACACGAAGGGGATACAAAGCCAAGCAGACCTGGATGTATCTTGCAGGGATGATGGACAGCAGCTGCTCACCGCCTCCGGCTGCTCCAAGCATTCAGGTGACGCCGTTTGGCGCACGTATGGCAACCTGGCACCTTTCATCAGCACTTACTGCACAGAGCCATGATGTCAGGGGTAAGAAATTCCCTCTTTCCACCCCCCTCCCCCCACTGCTGCCCCACACTGGGTTGGCAGAGCCTCTTTCTCCTCCTGCCCCCCACTGGGCACGTCTCCAACACAACCTCTCCCGGAGCATCCTAAGAGCTTTGCAAAGGTCCTTATCCCTCTTGCATAGATGGGGAAACTGAGGCACAGAGCTAGGAAGTGACTTGCCTAAAGGTCCTAAAGTGAGCTAGTGTCAGTGTCCAGAACAAAACCCAGGTCTCTCAACTCCCAGTTGGCTGCTCTAACCAGTAAACCACACTGCCTTTCTATTATTCCAGCTGTTCATGCAGGGCCTAATGCTGCACTCTGCTCTCTCACAAGCAGTCCTGCCTCCTGTGACTGGTCCCATTGATTTTGAAGGGGCTATTCCCAGGAATATTCCCAGGTTTGATGGGATAACATGATCTTAGTCAAAGGTCAATTAATTGCCATCAGTGGTAAATAGGACCAATGGTCAATGATGGGATGTTAGAAGTTACTACAGAGAACTTTTGCCTGGGTGTCTGGCTGGTGAGTCTTGCCCACATGCTCGGGGTTCAGCTGATCGCCATATTTGGGGTCGGGAAGGAATTTTCCTCCAGGGTAGATTGGCAGAGGCCCTGGAGGTTTTTTGCCTTCCTCTGCAGCATGGGGCACGGGTCACTTGCCGGAGGATTCTTTGCATCTTGAAGTCTTTAAACCATGATTTGAGGACTTCAATAGCTGAGACATAGGTGAGAGGATTATTCCAGCAGTGGGTGGGTGGGATTCTGTGGCCTGCATTGTGCAGGAGGTCAGACTAGATGATCATAATGGTCCCTTCTGACCTTAAAGTCTGAGTCTATGAATAAGGAGATTTACTTGCATGAGTAAGGTTTGAAAAATTAGCCCCTTTGTTCCTAGAAGGAGTTTGGTTTGCCCTGGACTGCAAATCCTCTAACACGTGGCTAGGGAAACCTGCCAAAATCTGGCAAATTTCCAGGTGAACTCTTGCCTTCGCAAAATTGGTGTGAGTTGGTGACACTTTCCTCTGTGATTTCAATTCCAGAGCAGAGGGGATTCCCTTAAAGCGACAGAGCAAAGGAGAACTGCGAGATGGGGTCAAACGTCCATAACAGCAAAAGGGGACATGGCTGAGCATTGGTCTGGGAGAGCAACACCTGGGAGTTTTCTTAGGGAGAGACTGTCAGAGTCTTGCACCTTATCGGCTAGGAGGCTCTGTCGGTGTGGGGTGTGTGTGTGTGGGGGTATGGATATGCATGGGTCTGTCTGGGCAAGGGTGTGTGTTTCGGCATGTGCGGTGTGCAGAGGGCCGTGTTTGTGCGAAAGTCGGACCGCACTGTGTGGGCGTTTCTGCACAGGTTGAAATGTGTTTGTGTGGATATGGGTGTGTTTGGTTGTGGGCTTGAGGGTGAGTGTGCACGGGCGTTTGAAATCGAGTGTGATGCTGTGTGTATTGGGGGACACGGGTATTTCTGTGGGAGCAGTGGATGTTGTAGGTGGGAGGTGTTTGTGTGTGTTACTGGGTGTGATGTTTGCGTGTATGTGACTGGGTGTGCTTGTGGATGGAGGTGCTTGGGGGTTTGTGAGCCTGGGCAGTGTGTGTATGTGTCACCACTTTTATATTGTTTGTGGGGTGTGAGTGGCTGCATCCTATTGTGTGCACAGTGGGGACTCTTTGTGTGTGAGATTGTGTGTCTGTGTGATAAGGGTGTGCAGAGGAACTACTTGTGTGGGTCTCTGTGCCTCTCTGAGAATAGTGTGCATGCCAGGGGGCTGTTTGTGTCAGCCTGTGGCGTTTGTGTCTGTCTGTATGGGGCTGTGTGTTATGTTTGTGTGTGGTGTCTATGATGTGTGTCTGCACTCTGTGCATGTGTTGTGTGTGTGTCTGGTATGTGAGGTGTTGTGTTTGGTGTTTATGGTGTGTGTGTGTGTGTGCTCATTGTGAATCTGTGGTGTGTGTGTGTGCATGCTCTGTGTGTATCTATGGTGTATGTGTGTGTGCACACTGCATGCATCTGTGGTATGTGCGTGCGTGAATGCTTTGTTTGTATCAATGGTGTATGTGTGTGTGCACTTGGTGTGTATCTGTGGGGTGTGTGTGTGTGCTCTCATGTGCATGTTGACCAGCGTGTGTGCGGGGGAGGGGGAGGGTCACGGCCCTGGGGAACCGGAGCAGGTGGCCTAGTGCCGAGAAATGTCAAAGAGCCACCAAGGACAAGATCCTTTTTCACCCACCCGGGGGGGGGGGGCGGGCGCAGGGAGCGCAGGGAGCTCCTCCCTGTGAGGGAATGGTTGGGCCTCCCAGACAGAGACAGGCCTGCCCCTGGGAGTGACACCTCCTCGCCCCCCAGCCCGCAGGAAGCCTGGCCGGGGCCTCTCCAGCCCGCAGCCCGCAGGGGTTTCTCTGCCATGCTGAGAAGCAGCCGAGTGATGGGGAAACCAGGTCCTCTAGGCCCGTCCCAGACAGTGGGCCTGATTCTGTGAGACGCTAAGCGCTCTCAGCTCCCAGTGCAGCCAGGGCGGGTAGACGGGGCTCAGCACCTTGCGGGATTGGGCCCGTTAACATGCGAGGGGCTGGGTTTGGTGGCAGGCTGGGTCTTGGTCTGGGTCACTGCTTCACGGCTGATCCAGCCCCTGCTCCCTGCCTCCCGTTCAATGGGACGCCCTCTGGCCCACGGCATCGGTTATGGGGAGGGGAGGTTATAAAGCCAGCAGGGACCACTGGGATCATCAGCGATTTTAAAATCCAGACGGGATGTTTTCCTAAAAGCTCTGGGAAGTTTCGGTTCAGGAGGAGCTTCTTGCTGAGGGGACGGGGAGCGGGCGCCTGCCAGCCCTGGGACTTCAGTCTCTTCTCTGCAGGCGCCGTTCAATTCCTGACCATCCCCACCTGGTGCCCGGGCGTGCAGATGAGAGACTTGCCTCTGGGGCAGGGCTGAGTGTGTTGCTCTCGGGTCAGTCCTTCCCCCGTTTCTGAGCCTCAGTTTCCCCCTTTGTGAAATGGGGCTGATAACAGTTATGCAGCTCACTGGGAGGTTGTAAGGCAGAATTCGCTCCTGTTTCGAAAGCGCAGCTTGCCAGTTCCATGGCTCGGGGTCCAGGGGCATGGCACTGTGAGAGTAGCCACCGCAACCCCCCGGCTCTCACGGCACAACTTTTGCTTTCTTCCAGTCTTCTAGAACTTTCCTAGTGTTCCGAGACTTATTGAAAATCAACGTTAACAGTCCAGCGAGCTCCTCAGCCAGCTCTTTTAAAACTCTTGGATAGAAATTATCTGGACCTGCTGATTTAAAAATGTCTAACTTTAGAAGCTGCTGTTTAACATCCTCATGAGATCCTAATGGAATGGAAAGAGTGTTGTTATGATAAGACCACCTTATCGGTTTTCTTCCCAAATACAGAACAGAAATATTTATTGAACACTTTTGCCTTTTCTGCATTATTAATGATAATTCTACCATTTCCATCAAGTAATGGACCAATATCATTGTTAGGATTCTTTTTTTTCTTAATATACTTAAAGAACTCCTCTTCATTGCCCTGATAATAGTATCAGAGGAGTAGCCGTGTTAGTCTGGGGAACTACAGGCCAGTCAGTCTCACCTCAGTCCCTGGTAAAATCATGGAACAGGTCCTCAAGGAATCAATTCTGAACCACTTAAAGGAGGGGAAAGTGATCAGGAACAGTCAGCATGGATTCACCAAGGGCAAGTCATGCCTGACTAACCTAATTGCCTTCTACGATGAGATAACCGGCTCTGTGGATGAGGGGAAAGCAGTGGATGTGCTATTTCTTGACTTTAGCAAAGCTTTTGGTACAGTCTCCCACAGCGTTCTTGCCAGCAAGTTAAAGAAGTATGGGCTGGATGAATGGACGGTAAGGTGGATAGAAAACTGGCTGGATGGTCGTGCTCAACGGGTAGTGATCAATGGCTCCATGTCTAGTTGGCAGCCGGTATCAAGTGGAGTGCCCCAAGGGTCGGTGCTGGGGCCGGTTTTGTTCAATATCTTCATCAACGACCTGGAGGATGGTGTGGACTGCACCCTTAGCAAGTTTGCAGATGACACTAAACTGGGAGGAGTGGTTGATACGCTGGAGGGTAGGGATAGGATACAGAGGGACCTAGACAAATTAGAGGATTGGGCCAAAAGAAATCTGATGAGGTTCAACAAGGACAAGTGCAGAGTCCTGCACTTAGGACGGAAGAATCCCATGCACTGCTACAGACTAGGGACCGAATGGCTGGGCAGCAGTTCTGCAGAAAAGGACCTAGGGGTTACAGTGGACGAAAAGCTGAATATGAGTCAACAGTGTGCCCTTGTTGCCAAGAAGGCTAACGGCATTTTGGGCTGTATAAGTAGGGGCATTTCCAGCAGATCGAGGGATGTGATTATTCCCCTCTATTCGGCACTGGTGAGGCCTCATTTGGAGTACTGTGTCCAGTTTTGGGCCCCACACTACAGGAAGGATGTGGATAAATTGGAAAGAGTCCAACGGAGGGCAACAAAAATGATTAGGGGGCTGGAGCACATGACTTATGAGGAGAGGCTGAGGGAACTGAGATTGTTTAGCCTGCAGAAGAGAAGAGTGAGGGGGGATTTGATAGCTGCTTTCAACTACCTAAAAGGGGGTTCCAAAGAGGATGGATCTAGACTGTTCTCAGTGGTAGAAGATGACAGAACAAGGAGTAATGGTCTCAAGTTGCAGAGGGGGAGGTTTAGGTTGGATATTAGGAAAAACTTTTTCACTAGTAGGGTGGTGAAGCACTGGAATGGGTTACCTAGGGAGGTGGTGGAATCTCCTTCCTTAGAGGTTTTTAAGGTCAGGCTTGACAAAGCCCTGGCTGGGATGATCTAGTTGGGGTTGGTCCTGCTTTGAGCAGGGGGTTGGACTAGATGACCTCCTGAGGTCCCTTCCAACCCTGAGATTCTATGATTCTATGATTCTATGACCTAGGGGTTACAGTGGACGAAAAGCTGAATATGAGTCAACAGTGTGCCCTTGTTGCCAAGAAAGCTAATGGCATTTTGGGCTGTATAAGTAGGGGCATTTCCAGCAGATCGAGGGAAGTGATCATTCCCCTCTATTCGGCACTGGTGAGGCCTCATTTGGAGTACTGTGTCCAGTTTTGGGCCCCACACTACAAGAAGGATGTGGATAAATTGAAAAGAGTCCAGCGGAGGGCAACAAAAATGATTAGGGGGCTGGAGCACATGACTTATGAGGAGAGGCTGAGGGAACTGGGATTGTTTAGCCTGCAGAAGAGAAGAATGAGGGGGGATTTGATAGCTGCTTTCAACTACCTGAAAGGGGGTTCCAAAGAGGATGGATCGATCTAGACTGTTCTCAGTGGTAGAAGGTGACAGAACAAGGAGTAATGGTCTCAAGTTGCAGAGGGGGAGGTTTAGGTTGGATATTAGGAAAAACTTTTTCACTGGTAGGGTGGTGAAGCACTGGAATGGGTTACCTAGAGAGGTGGTGAAATCTCCTTCCTTAGAGGTTTTTAAGATCAGGCTTGACAAAGCCCTGGCTGGGATGATTTATTTGGGGTTGGTCCTGCTTTGAGCAGGGGGTTGGACTAGATGACCTCCTGAGGTCCCTTCCAACCCTGAGATTCTATGATTCTATGAAATTCTGCTAGCCATAGATTTGTCTTTGTGTCCCTTTATGTCCCTTATCAATTTTCTACAATTCATAGCTTCTGATTTACATTTATTACTGTCAACTTCCCCTTTCTTCCATTTCTTATATATTTTTATTTTTTATAGCTGTCTTTGCTTCATCTCTAAATCAGGTTGGTTTTTTAACCAATACGGCTTTCTTGTTCAATTGTTGGATTGTGGCTTTTTGAGCATCTAGTAAAGTGTTCTTAAACAATTCCCAATTATCATTCCCTTTTTTCTGATTAAATTCTTCCTCCCAGCAAATCAAATTTCCTAATTCCAAAAATTAGGAAATTACATACAAATTCCTATGTTAAAAGAACACTGGGATGCAGGCTTGCCAACTTTCCAGTCGCACAAAACCGAACACCTTTGCCCCTTCCCTTAAGCCCCGCCCCTTCCCCAAGGCCCCGCCCCTCTCACTCCATCCCCTCTCCCTCCATCGCTCACTCTCCCCACTCTCACTGGGCTGGGGCAGGGGGTTGGGGTGCAGGAGGGGGTTCCAACCTGGGGCAGGGGGTTTGGGGTGCTGGTGCCATGTCTGGGAGGGTGTGGGAAGGAGTTCCGACATTCCAGCAAGGGGTTTGGGGTGAGGGCTCTGGATACGGGCTCCAGCCTGGCAGCGTTTACCTCAGGCAGCTCCAAGTCGGCAGCACTGTGAGGCTAAGGCAGGTTCCCTGCCTGCCTGCCCTGGCTCTCCGCTGCTCCTGGAAGTGGCTGGCATGTCTGGTCCCTAGGCAGAGGTGTGGCCAGGTGGCTCTGCGCAATGTGTGCTGCCCGCATCCATAGGCACCGCCTTTGCAACTCCCATTGTTCCGCAGTTCCCAGCCAATGGGAGCTGTGGAGGTGGCACTCAGGGTGGGGTCAGCGCGCAGAGCTTCTCTGATTGCATCTGTGCCAAGGAGCCGGACATGCTGGTTGCTTCCGGGAGCTGCACGGAGCCAGGGGAAGCAGGGAGCCTGCCTTAGCTCCACTGAGCCACCAACCAGACTTTTAACAGCCCGGTCAGCACTGCTGACCAGAGACGCCAGGGTTCCTATTCGACTAGGTGTTCCAGTCAAAAACCGGATGCCTAGTAACCCTAACGAGGGTTGAAAAGTCAAGCACTCAAAAGTAGATCTAGGTGAATAATTAAGGAGGCCAAACAAAAAAAATTTATTTTGGGTCAGCCCAAAACAAAAATGTTTCAGTTTTTTTCAGCACACTTTAAAAGTAAACAAACAACCAAAACCAAACCAACCAACCAACCAAAACCAAACCAACCAGCCAACCAACCAACCAACCAAAACCCAACCAACCAAAACCAAACCAACCAGCCAACCAACCAACCAAAACCAAACCAACCAGCCAACCAACCAAAACCAAACCAACCAGCCAACTAACCAACCAACCAAAACCAAACCAACCAGCCAACTAACCAACCAACCAAAACCCAACCAACCAGCCAACTAACCAACCAACCAAAACCAAACCAAACCAACCAGCCAACCAACCGAAACCAAACCAACCAGCCAACCAACCAAAACCAAACCAACCAGCCAACTAACCAACCAACCAAAACCAAACCAAACCAACCAACCAAAACCAAACCAACCAGCCAACTAACCAACCAACCAAAACCAAACCAACCAGCCAACTAACCAACCAACCAAAACCAAACCAACCAGCCAACCAACCAAAACCAAACCAACCAGCCAACTAACCAACCAACCAAAACCAAACCAACCAGCCAACTAACCAACCAACCAAAACCAAACCAACCAACCAGCCAACCAACCAACCAAAACCAAACCAACCAACCAAAACCAAACCAACCAGCCAACCAACCAAAACCAAACCAACCAGCCAACTAACCAACCAACCAAAACCAAACCAAACCAACCAGCCAAACAACCAAAACCAAACCAACCAGCCAACCAACCAAAACCAAACCAACCAGCCAACTAACCAACCAACCAAAACCAAACCAACCAACCAGCCAACCAACCAAAACCAAACCAACCAGCCAACCAACCAAAACCAAACCAACCAGCCAACTAACCAACCAACCAAAACCAAACCAACCAGCCAACTAACCAACAAAGCAAAACAAAACCCAACCAGCCAACCAACCAAAACCAAACCAACCAACCAAAACCAAACCAACCAGCCAACTAACCAACCAAACCAACCAACCAAAACCAAGCCAACCAGCCAACTAACCAACCAACGAAAACAACCAGCCAAAACCAAACCAACCAGCCAACTAACCAACCAACCAAAACCAAACCAAATCAACCAGCCAACCAACCAACCAAAACCAAGAAGTGATGTGCTTAGTCAGCAGCAAGGGAGATTTAGGTTAGATATTAGGAAAACCTTTCTAACTCTCAGAGTAGTTAAGCTCCGGAATAGGCTTCCATGGGCGGTTGTGGAATCCCTGTCATTGGAGGCAGTAGCGTAGGCAGGTCTGGAGCACAGGGGGAGTGGCTGCTCCCCCTGCTCCCGGGCTGGCTACGCTACTGATTGGAGGTCTTTAAGAACAGGTTAGACAAACACCAGCTGGAGATGGGCTAGGTTTACTGGGTCCTGCCCCGGTGCAGGGGACTGGACTTACTGACCTCTCAAGGTCCCTTCCAGCCTGAAATTTCTGTGATTCAATGATTTTATTGATTTGGTGTTTTAAACAAGTTTTTAACCTTTTAAAAAACAAACTTGAAGTAAAATTGTAAACAGATTTCTTTATTTATTTATATTATCTATATTATGTATTTATATTATATATCATTATTTATTATTTTATATTAATTCATTTCGAATTTTAAAAAAAATCAAAGTGTTTTGTTTCCAAACTGGGGAAATGAAATGGTCCATTGCTTCAGAATGTGTATTCATTTTTTTCAACCTAACTCGCTGGGTGAAGGTGACTTGAATTTGCAAAACATTTCGGTTAGCCCAAGTTTACAATTGGCAGTGAAAAAACGGTCACCCTAGTGGGGGGTGCTGCGGGTGGGTGGCTGAGCTGCCGGCCCGCGGGGGGAGGGGGAGCCGCCGCGGGGGGGGCGGGGGGGTATTAGCTGGGGGCGGGCAGGGCTGGTGCAAGGAAGTTTCGCCTAGGGTGCACCGACCCTGCCTGTCCAGCCTTCACGCGGCCCCTTGTGTGTGGGCGTTGTGAGCCAAGCTTTAATTACATGATCACCGCCTGGCGGTTTCCACAGTGCCCATGCCTCACGCAGCGTACACAGCGGACTGCGCTCCGGACTGACTCTGGGTTGTGTAGCGAGGAAGGCTGTTGGCTGTCGGACGTCTCCCTCGCTGGTTACAGAAGCTAGAAGATGTGTGGTGGGTGAGGCGGGGGACTGCAGGGAGAGAAAGGATAATCTCGTGGTTAAGGCCGCTGAAGGCTGCCCTGGAGAACTGGATTCTACCCCTGCCTCTGCCAGAGATCTCCTGTGGGAAGCCGGGCAGGTCACACCAGCCAAATGGTTCACAAACAGTGTGTTCCTCGCAGGGGTGCTGGAATGGGGGGGGCCAAGGGGTCATGCCCCCCCCCCCCACTTTGTACCGGCTGTAAGGGCGAGCACTGGGGAGAGTGGGCGGGGGAGAGGAGCAAACAGAGGGCTGGGTGTTGGGGGGAATTAGCGGGGTGAGGCTGGTGGCTTGGGAAGAAGGCGTGGTGCAGGGGTGGGGCTTTGGGGGGAGGGCAGCACGGTAGGGGAAGTGGGGCGCCAGTTTGGGCGGCAGTAGCCCCCACCCCCCCACTTTTAGGGCGCTTCTGCAGCTCCTAGTTCCTCGTTTTTGTGGTAACCCCCAGGAGACGCCTGTTGCCAGATTTGCAGACGGGCTGAGCACTCTCAGGGGCCGCTGAAGCCAGGGGGAGCTGTGCCTTGAACAGACGCTGGGCTGTAAAGATGCTGCAGACGCTGGAACCGTTCGGGTCCTGGACGTCACAGGTTGGGCACCCAAAATCAGTGGAGGCTTCTGGAATGTTTGGCCTGAGTCTCTCTGTGCCTCCGTTTTCCATCTGTAAAATAATACCGCCTAATTTCCCAGGCGCTAAATTCATTAATGGTTAGGAAGCCCTCCGATCCCAGGAGGAGAGCACCACAGAAATGCCCAGGAGGCAGGGGCGCTGGAACAGGGGGGCCAAGGGGCCATGGTCCTCCCACTTTTGAAAGTGGATGGGCCTGCCCCGTCCACTTTTCGCCATGGGCCCAGCGCCCTGCCCCTCCTCTTCCCTCTAAAGCCCCGCCCCCTGGCCAGGAGTCCAGCCCGGGGAGCCCAGGCAGCTGTGGGGAGCTGAAACACTCCACCTGCCTGGGGTGGGGGGACCTGAGAGCAGCCCCTGGCCCGTGTCCCTGGGCAGGTGCCCAGGGTAGGTGGAGGGTCTGCCCGCATGGCTCTTACCCGACCCAGCTCTAGCTTCCGACTTGGCCAGGGGGCAGGGCCTCAGGGGGATGAGGCGGGGCAGGGGCGGGGGGGCCACAGAGAGGGTGGGGCCTCATGCCCCTCCCGCCACTATTAAGCAATCTCCAGCGTCCCTACCAGAAGGAAATGAATAATTCTGGAGTCAGTGCAGGGTTTGCAGGGTGTGGGGTAAGCGAAGCTACGGCTCCATGTCGAACGAGGAGGAGGAGAAGTATTGAACAACTACCCGTCTGCTGAATAAGGCAGGTGTCCTGCAGGAAAGAAAATATAGTCGGGAGCATGGAATTAACGACTGTATCAGGTGCTGCCTAGGGCACCTGAATACTGGCATTTCCTTACCGGTGCATGCCTGACTTAGAAACCCGACGCCTTTTTTCACATAGGTCTTTGGACGTAACCGAATATGAGCCATCGGGGCAAATCCACAGGCTCCTGGAGCTTCAGATGAGATTAGGGTGACCAGACAGCAAGGGTGAAAAATCGGGACAGGGGGTGGGGGGGTAATTGGAGCCTATATAAGAAAAAGACCCACAAATTGGGACTGTCCCTATAAAATCAGGACATCTGGTCACCTTAGAGGAGATGGGCTCTATCAGGTGAGCATATGGCCCCGGGGGAGGAGGAGAAGGGAGGGGGATCCAGCAGCTTTTGGCCTTTCATCTCTGGATAAATCACTCAGTGTCTTGTTGCCTCTCGCACCCGCACGAGGACTGTGTGCTGCTCTCTCAGTCGGAGAGACAGTGAAGTGAGTGCAGGCCGGGGTCAAGTGTAATCATTTTTATAGCGCCGGGGATCAATAACCGTTTGAGATAAATGCTGCGTGTCAGAGTCCCCGCCTCGGATCCCGGAAAGCCGGAGAAACACAACATGAAACAGCACTTACGATATTACAGCCCCGGGCGGATGCAGGGGACGGAGCCCAGCGCCAGCTGCTCAGCAGCGCTGTCCAGGTACGCTGGATGCGGACGCGGGTCGCACCTGCCTCCTGGGGATCTCAAAGCGCTTCACAGCGGTGTGTGACTTGTGTTGCAGCAGCGCCTAGAGGCTCCGGACCCCATTGAGCTGGGCACTGAACAGACACATAGTGAGAGACTGTCCCTGTCCCAAAGAGCTTTCGATTGCAATAGGCAAGGCTGACCAAGAACATGTTATTAACCCCATTGTACCGATGGGAAACTGAGAGGCTGTGACTCTCCCAAGGGCATGCAGGGATGTCTGAATCCAGATCCCCAGCATTTTAGTTTAGTGCCTTACCCACAAGACCATGCTTCTACTCTTATCCTCTGCATAGTACACAGATCACATTTATCTTCATTTTACAATCGGGGAAACTGAGTCATGCATCAATTGAGTGACTTGCCCAAGGTCACCCAGTGAGTCAGTGGCAGGAAATGAACTTAGTCTCCAGACACCGATCAAATCACTAGATCCTTCTCTCTCTTAAGCAAGTTAAACATCTCCAGAATAGCTTCAGAGATTCCAAGGCCAGATGGGACCCTTGCGATCAACCTAATCTCCTGTATAACACAGTTCATCAAACTTCCCCCAAATAATTCCTAGAGCACAGGGCTGTAAACGCCGGTATTTTCCTCCAAATGCCAGTTCTGTGTGGCTCCCCTACAGGATGCAGTGTTTGCATCCTGCTCTTAGGTGCTGGGTGTTACTGTGTGCTGTTAGCTGCTGCGATCTACCCCAGAGATGGCTGCATTTCAGAGGGAGGGAAAGTGATTCCTGTATCACATCGCATGTAAAGTACTTTGGGATGCGATGCTATATAAATGTAAGATGACATCTCCATGGGAGATATGCAAGCTCGTTATTAGCTTCAGCTGATACCAAGGTGAGCTGTGCGGCATAGGGGGGGAATAGCTATGTCTGATCCCAGAGGCGTGGCTTCCCCTGCTTGACAGCGGATGAGTGAAATGGGCAGTTCAGGCTCTTTACAGCCCAGAAATCCTTTCTTTAATAATCACTGCTCCTTATTCTTTGTACGGCAGGGGTGCCCAAACCCCCCAGGCAGGATCAGGCTCCGTTGTGCCAGGTGCCGCATAGACCCAGCGCAGGAGCCAGTCCCTGTCTCAGCGAGTTTGCAATCTAACTAGACAGCAAGTGGATGTCTGTAAGTGCGGCGGGTGTCCGCTCCGCTCAGCGACCAGAGCTCTTGACTGATGCTTCACTTAGGCAGCCGCTGCTTACGGCACAGTACTAATGTATCTTAATGGCTCCCTACCATGCTGGCTACAGGTGTGTCCCCAAGGAGAACTGGAGGAGTTATGTCCTTTAGAGGCACCTGACATCATCTGGTGGGAGCCTCGAGCGTTCCGGTTCGAAGACAGCCTCGGCGCAGTGCCCAGCCAGGAAGCGGAAAAGGGAGAGGGCAGGCAGGTAGCACTGCCTCCAGTCTATCCCGCCACCCGTTTCGAGAGTGCCAATTCTCTGCTGCTACAGGGGACGGCTGGATAACCCGCGTCGCACAATTTTGTATCGTTACTAATTAATCTCTGGTTGTATGGATACGATCCACTGCTGATACTTCGCTAAGGAAAGACATTTCAATCAGTAACCGGCAACGGCCCCTTAAGCCCCTCAAGACTCCCTCCCTCAAGGGGGGAGGGATAGCTCAGTGGTTTGAGCATTGGCCTGCTAAACCCAGGGCTGTGAGTTCAATCCTTGAGGGGGCCATTTAGGGATCTGGGGCAAAAATTGGGGTTTGGTCCTGCTTTGAGCAGGGGGTTGGACTAGATGACCTACTAAGGTCCCTTCCAACCCTGATATTCTATGACTGTTAAAGTCCTAACAATCATGACGCATACAAACCAAAACGTTCCCTAGAGTTCCCTACGAATCCCTACGCCTTCACCTCATCTCCTGAGACTCATCCACCCGGAGTCTTCTGGCATCTCCCCACCTTCTGCCCCCTCGGCCCCACGCCCGTCCACCGTCAGAAGGTAGCTCTCTGGGCATTTTTAGACGGCAAACGCCTGGAGGGCGGCACCGTAACATGTGACGTGTCTGCAAGGTACCAGGCACACCTATGACTGCAGGCACATGTAATGCTCTTGTGAAGCTTGTATCACGTCCCCTTCCAGGGGCTAGTCCATATGGAGCAGCGGTCCCCCAACGTTTGATGTCGCTGTCTCCCCTTACCCCTGTCCATGCCCCTTACCCCTGTCCATTCCCCTCTCCCAGATCCGCAATTGGGAGCCGGGGCCATGGCTGGGGCCGCGGCTGGAAGCAGGGCTGCAGTCAGGGCCGGAGGCTGAGGTAGGGTTGCCAACTTTCTAATCATCCAAAACCAAACACCCCTGCCCCGCCCCTTCTCTGAGCCCCCGCCCCTTCTCTGAGGCCACACCCCTACTTGCTCCATCCCCCCTCCCTCTGTCACTCACTCTTCCCCACCCTCACTCACTTTCACCGGGCTGGGGCAGGGGGTTGGGGTGCAGGAGGGGGTATGGGCTTTGGGCTGGGGGTGCAGGCTCTGGTGTGGGGCCGGGGTTGAGGGGTTTGGTGTGCAGAAGGGGGCTCTGGGCTGGGCCAGGGGATTGGGGTGTGTGTGGGGATGACGGCTCTGGATGGGGCTGGGGCCGTGGATGAGGAGTTTGGGGTGAAAGAGGGGATGAGGGCTCCGACTGGGGGGGTGGGCTCTGGAGTGGGGCAGGGGATGAGGGATTTGGGGTGCAGGAGGGGACTACGGGCTGGCTGGGATGGGGGCGCGAGGTCCCAGCGGTGCTTACCACGGCTCCAAGGAAGCAGCTGCCAGGTCCCTGTGGCCTTTAGGCGCATGGGCGGCCAGGCGGAGCTGCGTGGTGCATGCTGCCTTCACGCCCGCAGGCACTCCCCCTACCCCGCAGCTCCCATTGGTCGTGGTTCCCGGCCAATGGGAGCTGCAGAGCCGGTACTCGGGGCAGGGGCAGCGCGCAGAGCCTCCCAGTCCCTGGCCACCCCAGCACCTAGGGGCCGCAAGGACCCAGCGGCCACTTCCATGAGGAGCTAGGGCAGGCCGGGAGCCTGCCTTAGCCCTGGGTCCCCGCTGTGCCTCCAACTGGAGTTTTAACGGCCCGGTCGGTGGTGCCAACCAGTGCTGCCCGGGTCCCTTTTTGACTGGGTGTTCTGGTCGAAAACCGGACACCTGGCAACCCGGGGCTGAGGCTGGAGCTGGAGCTGTGGCTAGGCTGGGAGCCAGTGGCCGCAGCTGGGGGTGAGTCTGGGGCCGGGAGTGGAGCCGTGGCTGGGGGTCATTGCTGGGCCAGGGTTAGGGCTGGTAGCCGGGGCTGCAGCCAGGCCAGAAACCAGGGACCAAGGGCCGGGGCCACAGCTGGGGGTGAAGCCGGGAGCAGAGCTGTGGCCAGGAACCGGGGCCGTGGCTGGGGGGTGGGGCCGGAGCAGAGCTGGGGACAGAGTGGGGCTGGGTGGCGTTCCCTCCCTGCCCCCTGCGGAGGCTGGCCCAGGCCCTGCCACACGCCCCTGAACATTCCTCCGTGCCCCCCCCCAGGGGAGCACACCCCACAGTTTGGGGACCACTGATATGGAGGTTAATAGTCTACTACGACTGGAGTTACTTCTTTAGCTCAAATGGTAGAGAGCTAGGTTTTGGGAGCCCTTCATCGCTGAGAGAAAGGAACCGCTCCCTTAGCTGGCAGTTGTACTCAATTAGCTGTTGGTAAGTGTGACGGCATGGGGGAGTTTCCTGTTTTCCTTGTTGCCTATGGGGGGTTTTCTTGGTTTCCTAGGGGTTGCATGCAGAGGGGGTGGGACTCAGTTTCCCTGGGGGTTACGGGTTTAATGAAGTGATGGGAGGGGGAGTTTGTTGTTACAGGGGACTGGCGAGGGGACTGGGGACCCCAGCCACGGACGTGGAGAATGGAGACCCTGGTGACAGGTGACCTGGAAGCCAGCTCAGGAATCGCAGCCGGTTCTGGCCAGTGGCTGCGAAGAGAGGAGCCCGGGGGGCCTAACCCACCGGTTCCAGCCACAGGGGGCCAGAGAGGAGAAGAGGCCCAGAGGACCCTGTTTACAGGAGAGAAGACAATGGACAGAGGCGGGGCTTGGGGCCAGTGATAGCCACAGCCCAGCTGGGGGGCTCTGGGCTGGAGAGAGGAAGCAGGCAGAGCCCACCTGGATACAGGAGAGAGCTGGATGTGTTGGGCTTGGGGGAGGCCAGGCCTGAGGGCCCTCAGAGTTCCTGTGCTGTGTTCAACGCTCAATAAACCCTCCTGTTTTACGCTGGTTGACAGTCACTCTAGTCTATAGAACAGGGTTGCATCATCCTCTTCGGGGGCGGAGGCCCGGGGGTCCAGAGTGCGTGGACTCCCTGAGGGGGCCCACGGCAAGAGACAGGCGTGCTAAGGCTCAGAGAGGTGCGGCTCCAGGAGGTGGAGGGGCTGAACCCCGAGAGAGAGTGGACCCCCGAGAAGGGCTGTCTCACTGAAAGGGCCACCCCCCACGGACCGCACGGGGCCAAGAGAGGGCACGACCTGTGAGTCCGTGACAGTAAGTAACAGGGTCTCTCTGGGTCTGACATGATCACATGCACTGTCAATGTATTGCAACAGGTGTTACTATTTGTGATTACAGCCGTGGCGGAGCAGGCATAGAACCCAGGAGTCCCGACGGCCAGTTCCCTGTTGTAACCAGTAGGCCACGCTCCCCTCTTTGCATTTTCACCCTGAAGGGATCACAAAGGCTTTGCCAACCGTGAGTATGGGAGTCCAGTGGGAATGCAGCTGCCTCTGGGGTAGGAAGCAGCTACTCTAAACAGGAGCTGCGCCAGCTCTTTTGCTGCCCTAGGCGGCGGGAGAGGCTGCCGCCTAGGACCCCGGCAGCCGAAATGCCGCCCCCCAAATCCAGGCGCCCTAGGCGACCGCCTACGGTCGCCTAATGGTAGCGCTGGCCCTGTCTTTAAACAGGCCACAGCAGCACTCGGCTCGCTAACGCCCGCAAGCCTTCAGCGGCACGGCTTTGCTGGCAGACAGGACGGCACCCTGTCATGCTGCCCTATGCTCGGCGCTTGCTCAGAGGGGAGGGTGGCATCTTTTGAATCACAACCTCCTCTACCCCACGCCCCTTCCCACCCCCGCAGAACCAGCTGCTGGAAACCTAGTGCCCTGTCTTACCCTCGCTGATGCCCTCTCCGGGGTGAAACCCTCTCCAGAGCAAGAGACCTCACACATTCTCCCCAGGCAATGGCTTCCCCAAACCTGGCAGCTCCCGTGGCCAGCAGCCAAGAGGCAGGGGATGACTTCACACCATCCTCTTCCTGTGCGTGCCCTGGGCCGAGGCCTGTTGGATGCAATCGGAGGTGACATTTTGCCCCCTCCCCTGGCAGGGGGAGGAGGAAAGAACAAGTAAGTTTAGCTGCATCTGTTTTAATCCTTGGCTCAGGGAGGATCCCGAGGCTCTAATGCTGCCTCGGATCCTGTTTTCTGACTCTTGTTTAAACACAGCTGCTCCCCTTCTGCCACGCACCCACTGGCTCTGCACCTGCCCCGCTTCTTAGTTCTGTGTGGGGGAAGAGGGGCCAGTCAGAGTTCTGCAGCTGAGTCCCTTGTAGCTTTGGCCGAGTCACTTGCCTGCTCGGTGCCTCAGTTTCCCCCTCTGTATAATGGGAAGATGACCCCTTCTCATGTCCATTAAAGCGCTTTGAGATGGAAGGTGCACCCAGAACCTGGGCAGCAGGGTAGTGAAGTTGAATCCGTTTGTTCTCACACAGGTTTGACTGTGTCCCTCTGCCCCCATTTATTACCAACAGCTTGGAATAGCCAGCCGGTGATTATTACAAGCTCCCTCGTGTCTGCAGTGATGCCCCCGTCCCCGGTCACCCAATACGGTGTGTATCCCAGATGGCTGGCCCTCGGCGCTGGCAGAGGACAAGGTTTTGCAAGGACCTGCAAACTTCCGCCATCGCTCAGCTGGTGCGGGAGATAAATCAGAGAACGTCTTTTGGCTTCGGTCACCTTCGTCACTGGCGGGGCAGCTGGAGAGAGACTAATCCCCCTTCTGATACCTGGCTTTTCTCCTGTGGCACCATCACGAAGCTTAATGAAATGAGCCTCTTCCTCCCCGCTTTGGATGTGGGCGTCAACTTTACAGGTGAAGAAACTGAGTTCCAGAGCAGGGCATTGCTCGAGGTCAGGCAGCAGGTTAGTGATGGAGCCTGGGACTGACCCTGGATAATTTGACTCCTAGACCATCAGTTTAATGATGAGACCGTCAGGCTAGTGGCAGCCTTGGAGCCTGAAGCAAATGACCAGGTATAAGATAAGCTGTTACAAAACGTAGTATGAATCATAGGCGGGTGCCCCTCCGCCCCGCTCCCTCCCCGATTCCATCCCTTCCCCAAATCCCCGCCCCTGCTTCCTTCTCCGGGTGCTCCGCATTTCCCCTCCACCTCCCCAGGCTTGCAGCAGCTCCCTGCCAGCGCCCCCCTACCCCGCCCAGCTCACCTCCGCTCCGCCTCCTTCCCCGAGGCGCCCCTGCTCCGCTTCTTCCCCCCCCACCCCAGGCTTACCGGAATCAGCTGTTTGGCATGCGGCAAGCCTGGGAGGGAGGGGGGAGAAGCGAAGCAGCGGTGCCTCGGGGGAGGAGGCGGAGCGGAGGTGAGCTGGGCGGGGGTGGGGAGGAGGCTGGTGGGGAGCTGCACCAATTTTTCCCCGTGGGTGCTCCAGCCCCGCAGCACCCACGGAGTCGGCGCCTATGGTATGAAATACCAGGGAGGGAGAGGAATTATTTCAGCTCAGTACCAATGTGGACACAAGAACAGATGGATACAAACTGGCCATCAGGAAGTTTAGACTTGAAATTAGACGAAGGTTTCTAACCATCAGAGGAGTGAAGTTCTGGAACAGCCTTCCAAGGGAAGCAGTGGGGGCAAAAGACCTATCTGGCTTCAAAATTAAGCTAGATACGTTTATGGAGGAGATGGTTTGATGGGATAACATGATCTTAGTCAAAGGTCAATTAATTGCCATCAGTGGTAAATAGGACCAATGGTCAATGATGGGATGTTAGAAGTTACTACAGAGAACTTTTTCCTGGGTGTCTGGCTGGTGAGTCTTGCCCACATGCTCGGGGTTCAGCTGATCACCATATTTGGGGTCGGGAAGGAATTTTCCTCCAAGGTAGATTGGCAGAGGCCCTGGAGGTTTTTTGCCTTCCTCTGCAGCAAGGGGCATGGGGCACGGGTCACTTACTGGAGGATTCTCTGCATCTTGAAGTCTTTAAACCATGATTTGAGGACTTCAATAGCTGAGACATAGGTGAGAGGATTATTCCAGGAGTGGGTGGGTGAGATTCTGTGGCCTGCATTGTGCAGGAGATCAGACTAGATGATCATAATGGTCCCTTCTGACCTTAAAGTCTATGAGTCTATGAATAGACGTTATTGCCAAACTGATCAGACCACGGGTGCAGCTATGCCTGTGTCCCATCTCTGACAGCAGCCTGTACTGTCTACGTCCGAGGAAGGCGTAAAAAGACCTTTTTATGAATCCCGGGCGATTCTTAGCCGTGGCGCTATCCGGTGGCAATGAGTTCCGCTGGCCCACTGTGGGTGCTGTGAAAAAAAAAATTTCCTTCGGTCGCTTTTGAAGGTGCCGCTTTTCGATTTCAATGACCGTCCCCTTGTTCTTGTGTGACGCGCCCTCAGGGAAAACATTCCTCGTTTTCTGCCCCGTGGGAAATGTGACGGCAACACACCTGCGCTGTAGGCAGCTGGACGATGAAACTGATCAAGCAAAATTGACCAGCTCGGTCTGAGAATCTTCATGTCGCTCTTAATATTCGTATGTGTTGTTTGTATTGCGTCAGTGCCTGGAAGCCCCCGGGCCTGTTGTGTGAGGGGCTGTACAAATACAGGATGAAAAACTGATCCCTGCTTCAAAGAGCTTACATTGCAAGACATGGGACAACACCCACCATGCCTAGCTCTTATCAGTGGCTCGCCAACCACTTTACAAAGGAGATCAGTTTCATTATCTCTACAGTTGGGGAAATTGAAGCCCAAGGAGAGGACATGTCTTGCCCAAGGTCACCTAGCAGGTTAGTGGGAGGACCGGGAACAGCACCGAGATCATCTGAGTCCTAATCCAGTGCTCTAGGCCGCACTGCTGGAGAAAGCCCCAGGTAGCAACAAGAAGAACGTGATCAGCCCCAGTCACTGCCCACCAGCTGCCTGAGAAATGCACCAGCGCAGCAGGGCAGGATAGAGTTAAATACAGTCGGTGGATATTTTTTTTAAGGGATGGACGATTTTATGAGCAATGATACAGGACCTCAGGAATCACCGCAGTGTCTCAGACCCACGGCATCTTGTCCAATATCTTGTCTCCGAGAGTAGTATAAAAACCCTGTAATGGACACTTAGCCGATAACATGCCGGGGCGGGGCGGGGCGGGGCGGGGGGGGGGCAGTTTCTTCCCAACCCCAGAAGGTTAGTGCTTTGCTTGTATCCTGACGCAGAAGGGCTGAGATCCCTTATAAATATTTATCCAGCTAGTGGAGCTGCCGATGATTTTTTTTATTGCTGTCCCACTAAACTCTCGGCCTCAATGATCTCTAGTGGCAGTGAGTCTCCCAGGCTAACCAGACATTGCAGACGAGCGATTCTCTTTTATCCATTCTAAAATCTGTCACTATAACAGCTTCTGTTTCACTTCATTCGGGAGCAGCAATGCACATGGGACCCTGAGCTGGCAAGTCACGCTTGGGGTTCTGCCATGGACCCAGCAGACAGCTTTGGGTCTGTCTCGCTCTGCCTCAGTTTCCCTGCTTGCAAAATGGGGCTAATAAGCCCACCCCATGTGACGCTGTGAGGGTTGATTCATTAATGACAGTGCTGCTCATTGAAACTAGATGACGGGATGCAGTCCAAGGGCCAGGATCAACTCTTGGTTACAGTGGTGTAAATCTGGACTAGTGCTCCTGGCTTCCGTGCTGTTACCTGGGTGTAACTGAGAGCAGAATTTAGCCCTAAGTGTTCTTGCTGTTATGCAGACAAAGACAAGGGTAATCAAATATGAGACTTCAGGGCTTCCCTGCAAGGGTCAGGAAGGAATTAACCCCCATGTACAGGAAGAGAGGAAGGCTGGCCTGGCAGTTAAGGCACTCAGGACACCTGGCTTCTAGTCCCAGTGCAGCTGCAGGCTCCCGGCATTAAAGTAGGTAAGTTCTGTGCCCACTCTGTATCCCCATTCCCCCTCTGTACTATGGGGATGTCTTTGCTAGGGCTCTCTGCAGCAAGGACTCTCTTATGCTGTTATGCAGACAAAGACAAGGGTAATTGAATATGAGGCTTCAGGGCACACCCTGCTTCCCTGCAAGGGTCAGGAAGGACAGTCTGGACCCTCCCACATCCATCCTCTAAAGCTGCAGGTAAAGGTAGAACACCAGGACTCGAGGGGCAATGTGCTGATCCAGCAAGGCATGCCCTCTGCTCTTAAAGAGGGTCCCCAATGACTCCACCCGATGGCGACTGAGGCTACAAACTCCCCCCGCCCCCCAGTTCCCTTGGGCTCCGTCCCTCTCTGCAGTGAGGCTGGGCTCTGCGCGGGCTGGGGGTGAAAGGGTTAAGCGCTCGCAAGGTCGCCCTCACCCGCGCGGCGTAATGAATGAATATCATCGCTCAGGGAAGGCCGTACTCCCCCGGGAGCAGAGCCCAGCCCTCCTCCGGCTCCGGGGGGCAGCCAAGCCTAACGCCCCGTCGGTTCCCCCTGGCATGAACAATGTTATTCTCCACCGATGCAATTACCTCCATCTAATTAAAACCGAGGTGCGCGCCATCCCTCAATGACAAGGGGGGAGGGAAGGGTCGCTGGCTGCCCGGCCCCACTAGCAGTGCTCCCCTTCCCGGCAAGCAGCAGCCCCCACCCCCCAGTTCTTGCTGGAGGATCCTCCCGTGCCATGGTTTGATTAGGGGGATGCCGCCACCCAATGGGGCAGGCTGGAGGATGAGGCGTGGGGCTTGGGTTATAGCCTCGTGCCAATGTGGTGGTGATGCTGCAGGGGGCAGCAGGGGAGGGAAATGGATGTGGGGGTGGGGGTGATGAATGGATGGGGGGCTGTGGATTTATCATCAGGGCAGACCCCATTGTCCCCTTCCCCTCCTCTCCCCGTGCCCCAGGCAGGTCGGAGACAAAGGCCAGGGACTGGTTTAGTGAACACAGCAAAGCAGCTAACAGGGCCTTCCCCCCCCCCCCCCCCCCGCTCCACTGCCCACCCCCTTAATAGCATCTCTCAGCTCCAGGAGCTCCTGATTGACTTTAAATGTAATTAAATTGTAAGAGTGCCGAGTGGCATAATTCAGAGAGATTTCATTGCCCATCAGAGAGCGCGCGGGAGCGGGAGACAGAGGGGGATTAATAACGCGCTTTTTATGGTTGTGCCATTGGAGTCGTTTCAAGGGATTTGTGGGAAGGGAACACCGCTGGAAACGGGGCTTCGAGCAGGCCCCCGGGGTGCCAGGCACCCCAGCCCATAATGATCTCGATGCCAAAGCTGCGGGCCCCAGCAGGAGGGAGGGCGCCTGTTGGGAACAGACAGAGATGGCGGGCGGGCGCTAGACTGGGTGGGACAGGTCACCGGGTCGGCGTTGTTTGCATGAGGCGGGGGGACATGAGGTTTGCATGAGGTGTGGGGAGGGGCCCCCCTCCTTGCTCTGGCTCAGGGCCCAAGGAAACCTTAATCCACCTCTGCCTCTAAATCCAGCCAAGTATAAACCTGCCGGGTGCTTCTCTCTCTCGCTGGCTGCTTGGAGCTCACCCTGTTCTGTGGCATCAGAGCAATCCCGCCGAGAGGGGGCGCTGGAGAAGGCCACTGGCTGCGCTGGCAGGGCTGGTGCTATCACTAGGCGACCCTAGGCGGTCGCCTAGGGCGCCAGGATTTGGGGGGCGGCGGGCGGCCGCCTCCTGCCTCCACGCTCGAGCCGGGAGGCAGGAGGCAGCCGCCCGCTTCCTCGCGAAGCCCTTCTGTGGCGAGGGCTGTTGCCGTGCCGCTGGGGCTCAGCAGGGCTTCGGGAGGAGGGCGGCTCGCCGCGGCTGCCTCCTGCCTCCCGGCTCCATGCTCAGAGGTCGAGCGTGGAGCCGGGAGGTAGCCGCGGCGAGCCACCCCCTGGCTCCATGCTCAGCTGCCACGAGCGGGCGGGAGGGGAGCTGCTGCGGCCCGCGGGCGCGGGGGGGGCTGAGCTGCCGCGGGCGGGTGGGCTAGCTGGGGGTGGGCATGAGCAGGGGTGGGCGCAGGCCTTGCACCAGCCCTGTGCGCTGGGGTGTTGCAATCCGATGGAAGCGTTCTCCTCGCAGCTCGGTCCCACTGGACTGGACCTGCAGCTGGAGCAAGTCGGTGTGGCGCCGGGCACTTGAGAATCTGGCCCGGTGCTGGAGGACAATGGAGCCCAAACCTCTTCCATTGAGTTCCTCGGGGCTTTGCCAGGTTCCCCACGGCGGGCACTGGCCTGTCTGCTGAGCAAGCCTGTGGCCGCTGTTGCGTTCTCTGGAAAGACGGCTCGTGGCTTCCGAATCCAAGAGCTGCTCCTGTAGATTTCGCCTGTGTGTTGGGCCAAACTCATCCCTTGGTGGAAGTCAGTGGCGGCCAACAGAACGGAACGTGGCCTATTGCTCCTTGCATGCCATCCGGTGACCTCGAAGGACTGTATCCGTGGATCTGCTGGGTAAATACGGCTTTACGCTGTGACTCTTCCCTGGAGCAGAGCTAGTGAATGAGACGGAAGATACAGATTTACTGCATCTCGTTGAGCCTCAATATAAGAGGGGTAGTGTTGGTTTCTACTGCAGAAATGCCAGCAGGTCCCGGGCCAAGATTGGGGCTCCATTGTGCTAGGCGCTGTACACGCTTTCCTTTTGTTCTGTGTTTGTACAGCACCCAGCACGGCTCCGTGACTCGGGCTCCTAGGTGCTACGACAATACGAATAATTAACCAGGATAACAACAAAAGACCGTCCCAGCTGTGAGGGGGAAACTGAGGCACGGAGGGACTAAGTGACTTGCCCAGGGTCACTCAGGGAGGCTGTGGCTGAGCTGGGAACTGAACCCAGATCTCCTGAGTCCCAGCCCAGGGCCGTCTCTCTGATAAGCGCCTAGATTGAGCAACAGAGTTGTAAGCGTGGCCCGGTTACTGTAGGATCAATGCCCCTCTGTCAGGTAGGAAGTTACAGGCCTTGCAGGTGTTGGTGCTTTCTGTAACTTACCCCCATCCCAGGGGCAGGTTTCTCTGCTGACTTCTATGTGGTCAGGAGTTGGTTAATTGACATTTCTGGCCCAGGGAGGTGCTCAGATCTGAACGGGACCCGGGATCCCAAGTGAGCAGGGGCCTGCTCCTCCATTTGGCTCAGCCGCAGATCCAGACTCCCTTGAAAGAAGCAGCGCCGGGGAGGTTTCAGCCCAAGGCGAGGGGAAAACGCATCGGCGCCCCTGAGCGTTTTGACCGTCTGCGCCAACGCGACGGGACGCAGGGAGGGGAGAGTGAGGCACGGGGCGGAGGGGCGGTGACTTGCCCAACTCACACAGTGAGACGGTGGCGGAGAGGGGACGAAACCCGAGCTCTCCGGAGTGACAGCTCCAGATTCTAGCTGCATGGGGTATTGTCCACACCCTCCCACCCTGATTCCACCTGGGCCAGCTCTGCGGTGGGTCCATCACCCACCACCCCATCAGTATGTCCTCCCTATAGGCCGGCTCCAACCTCCATTAACGTCCAGGGGAGTCTTTCCCTTGGCGTCAGTACTCACTAGAGCGGGCCCTCGGGATAGGATAGAAAGCTGATGGTGCTGTCATGGCTGAGGAGAAGCGTTTCCTCCTTAGCCTCTGTCCTGAAACGCTTGGGGTTGAAATTTCTCATGCTTGTTCTCAGCCTCCCTTTTATATTGAAGGGAGAGAAATGCGATGAAATTCCACTTGGCCTGGTGTGTGAGGCAGCCGAGGACATAGGCGCCGACTCTGTGGGTGCTCCAGGGCTGGAGCACCCACGGGGAAAAAATGGTGGGTGCTGAGCACCCACCGGCAGCTCCCCATCAGCTCCTCACCTGCCCCCCCGGTGTTTGCCATCCGCCGGCAGGCCCCGCTGATCAGCGCCTCCCCTTCCCTCCTCGCACCTCCGGCCCGGTGATCAGCTGTTTCGCAGCGTGCAGGAGGCTTTGGGAGGGAGGGGCAGGAGCGAGGGGACAGCGCGCTGGGGGTGGAACGGGGCAGGAAGAGGCGGGAAGGGGGTGGAGCGGGGGCGGGAAGGGGCTGGGCAGGGGCGTGGCCTTGGAGGAAGGGGTGGAGTCAGGGCAGGGCCTGGGGCAGGGCCAGGGGGGTCGAGCACCCCCCACAGCACATTCAACAGTCGGCGCCCGTGGCTGAGTGCAAACACCGGGAGCAGCGAAGATGGTTTTCAGAAGCTTTCTGGGCTTAGGAGGTGTGTGAGGCAGTGTGGACTAATGGCTAGGCCAGTTCTATCCCAAGATCTGCCACTGGTCGGCTGGGTAACTTGGGGGCTGCCCCAGTCTGCGCCGCTGCTGCTCCTCCCACTCTTTGTCTGTTGAGATTGTGTTCGTACAGCCCCTCGCGCCGACTCCAGTTCTGACCTCCAGGCATCGCTGTCAGACAAAGGAAAATAGCAACTCAGAAATGGACCCTTTGAAAGACTCCCCAGGCTGGTTTCCCTCTGGCTAAATGATCCCCCTCGTGTTTGTTTGAATGGGGGCACGTTTTCCAACACGCGCCTTCCCGCCACCCCTGCAGACACCCACAAAGCCAACCCCGTCCTCCGTCAGGTCTCTCCTTTAAAACTCACTTCTGCCACGATGCCTACAAAACACCGGCCCGTGGTTTAGAACATAAGAACGGTCACTCTGGGTCAGACCAAAGGTCCATCCAGCCCAGTACCCTGTCTTCCAACAGTGGCCAATGCCAGGTGCCTCAGAGGGAATGAACAGAACAGGTAATCATCAAGTGATCCATCCCCTGTTGCCCATTCCCAGCTTCTGGCAAACAGAGGCTAGGGACACCATCCCTGCCCATCCTGGCTAATAGCCATTGATGGACCTATCCTCTAAGAACTTATCTAGTTCTTTTTTGAGCCCTGTTATAGTCTTGGCCTTCACAACATCCTCTGGCAAGGAGTTCCACAGGTTATGTGTCTGCTGCTGATCCCTCAGCACCAAACTCCCCCTCTTGGCTCTCATGCCAGGTAGCCCAGGTAGCAATGCCCTAGTTAAGGTTTCGCGACACTTTCCATTTATAAGACCTTCTTTTTCATTGCGTATAACTTTGCCAAGCTTAAACCACTGAGACTGAAATTTCCCCTGCTGGGTGTCTGCCGCAGGCTGAATTGCTCTTGGAAATTTCCTCAAAGTGGTTCTGCTGTGCCTCAGAATGAGGCCAGGGAAAAAGAGACTGTTCTGCCCCGTTAAAAACTCCTACAACTGTTTTTTTGAGATGCTCTGGCACCTCCGTGCTTGGAAGCAGGGATCTGAAATCTGGCAGGCGGGTGCCTTAGTGTCAGGCAGGTGCATTTTGCTGTTCCCGGAAAAAAAAACGCCCAAATTGATCCAAGTTAGGAGCCTCTGAAAATCTTAGTTTGCACACGCTCAGTAGAGAGTTGACAAAGGGTCCTGTGGCACCTTATAGACTAACAGAGGTATTGAAGCATAAGCTTTCATGGGTCAATACCCACTTCTTCGGATCCTTTTGCAGCCGAAGAAGTGGGTATTGACCCACGAAAGCTTATGCTTCAATACCTCTGTTAGTCTATAAGGTGTCACAGGACCCTTTGTCGCTTCTGCAGATCCAGACTAACACGGCTACCCCTCTGATTCAGTAGAGAGTTGTTAGAGTTGGGCAGCTAAAGTCCCAGCAAGGTCTACCCACACTGAGCATGCTGCATCCCTGGGATGCAGGTAGGGTCGGCACTTCCACTAGGTGACCTTAGGCGGTCTCCTAGGGCGGCAGGATTTGGGGGGCAGCATTTCACCGCCCTCGGCGGCATTTCGGCGGCGACTCCTTCTTCCCTCTTCGGTCCGTGGCGGCATTTCGGCGGCGGCGACTCCTCTTCTCGGCGGCATTTCGCCGGCGACTCCTCCGCTGCGGCGTCAGGTTGGGTTTTTTTCTTCTTCGCCGCCTAGGGCGGCAAAAAAGCTTGCGCCGGGCCTGGATGCAGGGCCTGAGGTGGACTTCCCCTGCGATTGCTGCTGGCCAGGGTGGCGCCCAGGCACTGAAACAGAGAGCAAGGAGATTCTCCATTGCGCTCTCAATGTTTCACCCGCATGGAAGAAGTGAAGGAATCCCGACTGAAACGCAGAAGGCTGAGGAGCTGGGCCTGGGGGTGGGGAGAGACACGGATAAAGAGAGCGGGAAGGACACTGGGATGAAGAGCAGGAGTGAGTAACCAAAGGGAGTGTGTGTCTAGGGCTGGGACCAGGAGCCTGAGGGGACTGGGATAGGGAGCCGAGGGTGGAGACTGGGACAGGGGTGTGACGCCGACGGGGGGTGGAGACTGGGACTGTAACTCCACACCTCTCTCCAACCCCTGCCCCACTGGCTTGCAGTGGGGAGTGTCCTGAGATGGGGGCTCACTTGGCTGAGCAGGAAGGGTCCAGCTGCCTCCCACTCCCCTGCTTGATTGAGTAACGTAAGGGCCCAGTCTCATCCTAGGCTATTGGTTCGCTTCGGAGTGTGCACTCAAGCAAGGCTCCCTATGGAGACGTCCTAGTGGTGCTGCAGAGGATCCTGGAGACGCACGGCCGGCTTTCGCTTGGAGAGCCGTGCACAACTCACCCCGGCGGGCTCAACATGGGAGGTGAAACACACCATGTCACTCAGCAGGTGGGACCGTGCTGGGGAACAACGGTGAACAGAGCAGCTTGAATGCACAGCTCCGGGAATGGCACGGCGTCTGTGCCACAGGCAAGATGTTGCCACCAACCACCTGCTTTCAAGATGTAGGTGACCTGCTGGTCCATGTGTGTCACACGTCCCGCTCCGTGATAGATCCTACAGGCACGTGCTGCGTGAAAATGTGGATCAGGGTCCTGTCTACAGGGGTGTTCCCTGCATTGGTGCAGTGCAGGCCTCCACGGGGGAGGTGTAGCAGTGGTGTAAGACGGGGCCTGTTCTGGTAAATTAAACAGTCCCCATTTTGTACGGGCGCAATGTGTCTACATTTGGGCTTGGGTGACATGGATGCACTTAACACCAGGGCAAATTTCCCTAGTCTAGACAAGCCCTAGGCCACTGTATTTTGTGCCCATTTCACAGTAGCTCCTATCTCTCCCAACGAGGCAATAGCCCAGTCCAAACATTAACGCTCAGAAGATCTGACATCATTTCCCACATCTGTCTGAACGAATGAACTCACGGGCGTGCGGCGAGAGGCTTTGCTGCCTCAGCACTGGATTAGGCGTGGACGCTGGCGGGGGAGAGGCGCCAGCCGGAGGAAGCGCAGTAAGGCTTTGATGTGAAACGGTGATCCTGGGGACAGGCAGTGTCACAAGCCGGCGACCTTGGGAGAAGTCACAACACACTCAACCAACGCCTTTCCCCAAGGGAAAGAGACAGGTTGGAAGTGACTGATTTAAACGTACCCTAGAAACAAACCAGTGAAACATGATCCTGCTGTGTGTCAGGACAGTGAGGTGAATCATGAAGATGAATTAATCTGCCCATTTTGGAATCTCGTATGGAAAAACCCTATAGAATTACTAGGGATTAAAGCAATAGGATTCTATAGCTGTTTAATAAAACTGGATCAACCTTGCTTTAGAAGCCTATAGACTTTAACAGAGAACAAGGATCCTTTCCATAGTTTCTAGAAACAACCATATAATTTTGTAACAGGGAGAGAATTTTCTATTGAACAATAAGGAATGGTCCATAAAATCTATATAAAGTTATCATTTTCTGTGAAATTTTATAGAAGATAATAAAAAAACTGTTATCTAGTAATTTTTATCAGTAGCTCTCCCAGAAATTCACAAAGGCGGCAAATATACCCATTTCACAGACGGAGAAGCAGAAGCTCATCAACGACCTGGAGGATGGTGTGGACTGCACCCTTAGCAAGTTTGCAGATGACACTAAACTGGGAGGAGTGGTTGATACGCTGGAGGGTAGGGATAGGATACAGAGGGACCTAGACAAATTAGAGGATTGGGCCAAAAGAAATCTGATGAGGTTCAACAAGGACAAGTGCAGAGTCCTGCACTTAGGACGGAAGAATCCCATGCACTGCTACAGACTAGGGACCGAATGGCTGGGCAGCAGTTCTGCAGAAAAGGACCTAGGGGTTACAGTGGACGAAAAGCTGAATATGAGTCAACAGTGTGCCCTTGTTGCCAAGAAGGCTAACGGCATTTTGGGCTGTATAAGTAGGGGCATTTCCAGCAGATCAAGGGACGTGATTATTCCCCTCTATTCGGCACTGGTGAGGCCTCATTTGGAGTACTGTGTCCAGTTTTGGGCCCCACACTACAAGAAGGATGTGGATAAATTGGAAAGAGTCCAACGGAGGGCAACAAAAATGATTAGGGGGCTGGAGCACATGACTTATGAGGAGAGGCTGAGGGAACTGGGATTGTTTAGCCTGCAGAAGAGAAGAGTGAGGGGGGATTTGATAGCTGCTTTCAACTACCTAAAAGGGGGTTCCAAAGAGGATGGCTCTAGACTGTTCTCAGTGGTAGAAGATGACAGAACAAGGAGTAATGGTCTCAAGTTGCAGAGGGGGAGGTTTAGGTTGGATATTAGGAAAAACGTTTTCACTAGTAGGGTGGTGAAGCACTGGAATGGGTTACCTAGGGAGGTGGTGGAATCTCCTTCCTTAGAGGTTTTTAAGGTCAGGCTTGACAAAGCCCTGGCTGGGATGATCTAGTTGGGGTTGGTCCTGCTTTGAGCAGGGGGTTGGACTAGATGACCTCCTGAGGTCCCTTCCAACCCTGAGATTCTATGATTCTATGATTCTAAGCGCGTGGAAAGGTGACATGCCCAAAGTCACCCAGCAGGCCAATGGCAGAACCTGAACCCTGGTTTCTGCTTAAAGCCCCAGCTCCCCGAATCCTCTGATTACATAAGAGTCTCAGCGTTCATTAAGAAAAGGAAAAGTATGTTTCCAGCCTTCCTGCTGGCGTAGAAAATGTGATGTGAGCGCACGCTGAAGGCTCCAAAACTGAAAGACAAATAAAATGATCTCCAAATACACGATGTTAAAAAAACTCCCGTGATTTTCAAGCCACCTTCAAGATCTTTGCGGGCCTGACTTGTGACGTTTGGATGCTCGGGGTTTGGCGGTGTGTTTACATTTGCCGTTACCTCTGAATTGGGCTGTGGGGATTAGTGGAGCATGTTGTACGGGTCACCCATTGCTAGGGGGGTGGGACCTAATCTAATTTATTTACAGTCAGATTTTTTAAAGGTGTTTAGGCACCCAACGCCCAGGGATGGATTAGGGGTTTGTGGGGCCCTCGGCCAGAGCAAGTGACGGCCCCTCCCCACCCCTTCTGCCTGCAGCCTCCTGTACCCGCTCTCAGCCGCTCCTGCCGGAGAAATGAGGTTGGGACACGGGGGCTTCCCCTGCTCCCTGGCAGGAGCGCCAGGTGGGCAGAGTAGGTCGGGGCACGGGGGCGCTCATTGTTCCAGGTGCCCCCCAATTCGCCGGGGCCCCTGGGCACGGGCCCCATTGGCGCAGCGGCTAATCCGCCACTGCCAACCCGCACTGAAGTCAATGGGAGTTAGACACTTGCCTACCTTTAAAAAATCTGACCCTTAGACTTGCAGCAGCTTCTCCGCAGTGCTGTTTCTGACTGATAGTTGCTCCCGCTGAGAGCAGCAAAGGGTAGTTCTTATGATGTTATTCCCTCATCACTAGCCCCGGCTGGACTCAGCCTTTGAGAGACTGGTTAAGTTTTATTGAGCTGCGTGTACCACTCTCAGTTGGGGGGAGCGTAACACCGAGGGACGCAGGTGTTGCAAGAATGTGGATATGTCTATATTTTAGTTTGTAGCCATGGTTTAATCACAGGTTAATCACAGATACTGAAGCCAGGGTAGCAAAGACACATTTGCTTCTAGCCGAATTCCTGCGTTTTAGGGTTAAACACAAGTAGGAACAAACATTTGTGTCCTGCAGCAAACGTTTGCGTAGGGTCTATAGTAGAAGTTACAAATTATGTTTGAGCAGTCGAATGTCATAGGACTGAGAATCAGGACTCCTGGGTTCTATCTTGTCCTAGGGTTTTATACCACTCCCAGCTCCGCCAGGGACTCAACTCTGTGACCTTCCACAAGTCCCATCCCTGCTCTGTGCCTCAGTTTACTCATCTGTAAAATGGGGATACTTACCCTTCTTTTGTTCTGTATTTTGAGATCCACAGATGAAAAGACAATAGAAAGGCTAAGGGGAAACCATTATTTTGGGGAACCTGCCATGCATGCAAGTGGGCATGTTCTGTACGCGTTTTAAATACCTCGTTTTCAGAGGCGACCTCTGAGTTTCCAGCCTCATTTTTGCACCCACAAAAAATTGTGATGGCAAATAATTGAGGGTAGATTTTGCTGTACTTGGGCAGCCAGTCATCTGACTAGGTCGCCGTGTGTACGCACAGGTACGTACGTACGTTTGTGTCTGGTGTATTGTCTGCTGTGAGTCCAGTCTGGGCGCGGCAGGGATGAGCCCTTGCTCGGAGTAGAGATCAGGATACAATCGCTTAGTGTCTGAATACGCGCTGGGGCACAAGTAAGTATGTGCCAGATGGAAGGATGTGCTCGGGACCTTCTGAAAATCAGGGGCTAACTGTGCGTCGTGCAATCCTTGCTAAAGGATGAGTCAGGCCAGTGCTTAATTTGTAATGATGTTGGTGCCAGGACTCAAGCAATCTTCTTACATTCATAACTGATGCAGTTAGACCAGAGATGCCGGAACTATGAACTGCCAAGTCTAGCGTTGCCGGAGCTCGGCCCTGGAACAAATTAAGCACGGTCCGCGGGACCGCTATGGGTACCCGCATGGCCCCCCAGTATGCCACCATTTTTATGGCTGACTTAGAACACCGTTTCCTCAGCTCTCGTCCCCTAGTGCCCCTACTCTACTTGCACTACATTGATGACATCTTTATCAGCTGGACCCGTGGGAAGGTCCATTTCCTAGACACTACAGTGCTAATAAGCAATGGTCACATAAACACCACCCTATACCGGAAACCTACTAACCGCTATACTTACCTACCTGCCTCCAGGTTTCATCCAGACCACATCACAATCCATTGTCGACAGCCAAGCTCTAAGATACAACCGCATTTGCTCCGATCGCTCAGACAGAGATAAATACCTATAGGATCTCTATCACGCGTTCTTAAAACTACAATACCCACCTGCTGAAGTGAAGAAACAGATTGACAGAGCCAGAAGGGTACCCAGAAGTCACCTACTACAAGTCAGGCCCAACAAAGAAAGTAACAGAACGCCACTAGCCAACTAAAACCTCTCTCGCGCATCATCAAGGATCTACAACCTATCCTGAAGGACGATCCCAGACCTTGGGAGACAGGCCAGTCCTCACTTACAGACAGCCCCTGAACCTCAAGCAAATATTCACCAGCAACTACACACCACACAACAAAAACACCAACCCAGGAACCAAACCCTGCAACAAAACTGGTGCCAACTCTGTCCACATCTATTCAAGGGACACCATCATAGGACCTAATCACATCAGCCACACCATTAGGGGCTCGTTCACCTGCACATCTACCAATGTGATATATGCCATCATGTGCCAGCAATGCCCCTCTGTCATGTACATTGGCCAAACCAGACAGTCTCTACACAAAAGAATAAATGGACACAAATCAGACATCAAGAATTATAACATTCAAAAACCAGTAGGAGAGCACTTCAATCTCCCTGGACACTCAATAACAGACTTAAAAGTGGCAATTCTTCAACAAAAAAACTTCAAAACCAGACTCCAATGTGAAACTGCAGAACTGGAATTAATTTGCAAACTGGACACCATGGCATTAGGCCTGAATAAAGACTGGGAGTGGTTGGGTCGTTACAAAACCTAAACCTAATTTCCCGCATTCTAATTTCCCCCCACTGTTACTCACACCTTCTTGTCAACTGTCTGACCCTCATTACCACCACAAAAGTTATTTTTCCTCCCTTGGAATCCTGCTGTTAATTGAATTGTCTCGTTAGACTGACCTCACACTTGGTAAGGCAACTCCCATCTTTTCACGGATTTATACCTGCTCCTGTGTTTTCCACTCCATGCATCTGATGAAGTGGGTTCTAGCCCACGAAAGCTTATGCCCAAATAAACGTGTTAGTCTCTAAGATCCCACAAGGACTCCTCGTTGTTTTTGCTGATACAGACTAACAAGGTTACCCCTTTGAAACCTGAGTCAGGCTTATTACTTTAGAATCAGAGTGTAGCTAGAATACATCCACAGGGAGCAATGACTCCTAGATGCCCCTTTCAAATTCTCCTCCCCTTTCTTATCTGCTTCCTTCAACGGCTCATAAATCCACCCAGGGGAGTTGGATCCAATTTAGTCCTTGCTGTGGTCACCACGGCAGGACAGTTCCCCGCTGCTTTGTCCCATCCCGTTTAAAATCACCGAAGAGCCCCACCAATCTCAGATGTTTGTGGAGGCTGGGCCAGATTCTCAGCTGCTGTAAATCAGTGAAACTTTGTTGCCATCAGTAAAGCTTCCACCAGCCCGTTGAGCTGTTTGCTGATGGCCCAATAGCCTGGGATCAGCTGGGACAAAGCAAAGACCCCATTCGAGGCACTGGGCAGAGACAGGACGAGTTGGTCTTTTCCTCTCCTGGCTACTGAAGGTCCCGCAAACTGAGGGACCGGGCGAGGCGGCCCCCGGTGTGCATGGGGTCCCTCTGCAGGGTTAGGCCAGGAGGAGCCCCGCTGGAGCAGCTGATTGGGCAGGCGGGGGGGGGGAGAGCGGATTAAAATTCTCGTTTCTTCACGCTGGGTGAGAATGACACAGCCATTAGGCTGGGAGCCGCTCCTGGCCGCGGTGCTCTGCTGAATTAGCAGCATGTTTGAATGAGATAAAAGGGGCAGCTTACCCCCTCGCGCTCGCTCCGCTAATCCTACTACAGCTGTGAAATGAATAGCAGCAGATCCTCTTTACTCCCCTAACTGCCTATTTTACACTTGAGACCGACGCCAAACCTGGCCCACCGGGGCTTATTCCTCCTGAATTCCGAAGCTTGTTCTTCACAGAAGGCTTCATATCCCAGGCCTCAGAGGAGACCGGGGATCTGGAGAGGAATGCTGGATCTCATCGGAACTGGGCTATCTAGCTGCGATCTTACATGGGTGCCCATCACCACGGCATCTGGCCACCTACGGGCCAGAGAAACAGCTATTACTGGAGGTCCCCTTTACAGCTTTACAGGTCCACCACTTCCCTTCGAGAGCCTGGCTGCAGTAGAACTGATCACGTCAAGAGGAAGTTGCTCCTTGGGATTCCCTCTGCGTTTGCCTTGACTCGGTTTCGTCGGATCATTCCTCCTCGCACGCTCGTAGCAGCTCAGTGAAAGCAGCGTCACCCCTCTGGGAATGCACATGGGGTTGTCACACACCCTCCCTTATACAGGACTGGCCTAGCCCAAGTCTGCAGTATTGTTGCCTTCAGAGAGTGGTTGTGTCTCAGTCCGGTTCCTAAAGGACAGGAGCCATTGAGGGTGGGCCTGGAGACTGAATTCCCATGTCCCTTCTAGATGCATCCCTTCCAGCTCAGGTTGGAGGCACATTGGCTGGGCATGGTGGAGGAAACTTTCTCTGCTCCCCGTCCCGCCCCACTTGGTGGATGGAACAGCCCGTTATTCATTCACCTTCTCTCTTTCCATCCATCTTTCCCTAATGCACCCATCTGTATCTATCCAGACTTTTATATGGTCCTCCTGCCCTCACCATAATATTTGAACACCTTGGTAGCTACCCTCCGGCTTAGGCCAAATTGTGCCACAAGGGGGTTTGGTTGAATCTGAGCCCAGGTTTGCGCAGAGAGCTGACGACCTTGCGCCCAGTCGGTGCCGGGCTTTAAGTGCGACGCCACGACCGCAGCGAGGCGAGAACCGGGCGTGATGAAAGAGTCACCCCCGGGCCCGGTGGGCGCATCACGGGGTGAGAGCCCGGCGCGCTGCAGAAAGGGGAGGTCGGCGTGAGGCACAAGGGTTCCATTCATAGGCACTGACTCCCGGGGTGCTCCGGGGCCGGAGAGCAGGGGCGGGAAGAGGCGGAGTGAAGGAGGGGCCTTGGGGGAGGGGCGGAGCAGGGGTGGGAAGAGGTGGAGTGAGGGCAAGGCCTTGGGGGAGGGGCGGAGCAGGGATGGGAAGAGGCGGCACAGGGACGGAAAGAAGCGGAGTGAAGGCGAGGCCTTGGGGGAAGGGCGGAGCAGGGGCGGGAAGAGGCGGAGTGAGGGTGAGGCCTTGGAGGAAGGGTGGAGCAGGGGCGGGAAGAGGTGGAGTGAGGGCGGGGCCTTGGGGGAGGGGCGGAGCAGGGGCGGGAAGAGGCGGGGTGAGGGCGAGGCCTCGGAGGAGGGGCGGAGCAGGGGCGGGAAGAGGCGGGGTGAGGGCGAGGCCTCGGAGGAGGGGCGGAGCAGGGGCGGGAAGAGGCGGAGTGAGGGCGGGGCCTTGGGGAGGGGCGGAGCAGGGGCAGGAAGAGGTGGGGTGAGGGCGAGGCCTCGGAGGAGGGGCGGAGCAGGGGCGGGAAGAGGCGGAGTGAGGGCGGGGCCTTGGGGGAGGGGCGGAGCAGGGGCGGGAAGAGGCGTAGTGAGGGCGGGGCCTTGGGGAAGGGCGGAGCACGGGCGGGAAGAGGCGGAGTGAGGGCGAGGCCTCGGAGGAGGGGCGGAGCAGGGGCGGGAAGAGGCGGAGTGAGGGCGGGGCCTCGGGGGAGGGAGTGGAGGAGGGGCAGGGCCACAGGGCAGAGCAGGGGTGCATAGGGTGCACCTATGGTCCCATTCGCTTCTGAGCTCCCATGAAACCCCTTTGCACCCTCAGTCAGATGCACGACTGTGCACACACCCACCCCTCCCTTCCCCAGCAGAGCCCCTTAGGTGCCGTCACCCCAGCTGCCCTGCATGTCAGCGCTGACCCGGGCGACAGCGGCACACTTCACTTTATCAATCTCAGGCGTCTCTATTAACAGGACAATGGAAGACTAAGCACTTTCCTTTATTCATTTACCCGCTGTCTGATAATATCATAGTGATGATAATTTTCCTTTAATGGGCCATTTGCTGTAATTATGATGCAGCGGGTGAGTAATTGTATCGGACGCCCAGTGCCGCCGTCGCAACTCTGCAAACGTAATGCGCTCCATTGTCTGAGAGGGCGGCGGCGGGGGCCAGCGAGCGGGAGAAAGTGTGACAAAGAGAGAGACAGACAGTGAGAAAATGTCCCAGCTCCCTCTCCCCTCTCCAACATTCAGTAGATCAAATTCTTTCTTCTCACACGTACGCAGGCCTCAGCGGAATTTGGCTCATTGTCTCTTCCTTTCTAAGCCTGTTCATTCTACCTAGCCATCTAACACCGCGCCCTCCCCGTAGCCTCCTCTCTGTCTTACACACGTAGGGTGACCAGACTGCAAGTGTGAAAAATCGGGATGGGGGTGGAGGTTAATAGGAGCCTATATAAGAAAAAGACCCCAAAATCGGGACTGTCCCTATAAAATCGGGACATCTGGTCACCCTATACACACGGCCAGATGCTGCCCTTCCTGTATATGCAAGCAATTCCTTACTGGGCACAATGCTCCATTGTCCTGCATTGTGATTTACACTAGTGAAAATCCGGTGCAAACTGGGTTAGAAGGGTCAGCTAGTCTAACCCCCAGAATGGGCACATTTGATCCTCCCTTTGCAATGGTGAAAATCACCGCACAAGGGGCAGGCCCATTGCGCGTCCAGCCCATTGAATTCAGTGAGCGCTGTGTGGCTTCAAGCGGCAGAATTATTATGGCTCTCGTATTGTTTGTACGACGGTAGCCCCCCAGGGGCACCGGACGCCGTACAGTCATGCAGGAGAATTATACTCCCTGCTCTAGACGGCTCATAATCTGGGTGGTGATAAAACACAATGGGCCCAATTCATTACAACCATTCGCGGCGCTGCGTCAAAATGCCACCCGGTAGTAGGGGGACCAGACAGCAAGTGTGAAAAATCGGGACAGGGGGTGTAGGGGCAGGGGATAGGAGCCTGTATAAGAAAAAGACCCCAAAATCAGGACTGTCCCTATAAAATCGGGACATCTGGTCACCCTAGCTGGTAGCGGGGCTTCCCCCTCCACCCCCCGTTCTGCAGTAGCGTAAGCAAGTGCATGAGACAATGGCGACTCCCGCACCAGGAGCGGACGAGATACCTGGCGAGGGACGAGGGAGGTGAGGGAACAGCGGAGCAAGCAAATGACCTCGCCGTGAGCAGGTGCCGGAGCTGGCTCGGCTGTCTGGAGTTGTGCGTACCGGTGGGCATTGAGGACTAGCCTGCTGTGCATGCAGAGCGCCCGCTGCCTTCAGTGGGCGCTCCACACGCGTAGCAATGAAACGGGGCCCTCCCCCTTCCTCTGTGTGTCTCCCCTGCCTTCCCCCAGCCTCGCTCCGGAGCTGGGGGTTATCCCTTCTAGCATCAACAGCCTGAAAGAAAGAAGTAAGAAGGCAGCGAGGTGGCAAACGCTGCAGCACCTGTGGCTGCTTCAGACACCTGCCGATGCACCTGTGTGTAGCCTTCAGCATAGGCGCCAACTCCGTGGGTGCTCTGGGGCTGGGTGCTCGGGAAGGGGGGCGGATTGGGGCCAGGAAGAGGCGGAGTGAGGGCAGGGCCTTGGGGGAGGGAGGAGAGCAGGGGCGTGGCCTTGGGGAGGGGGTGGAGCAGGGGCGGGGCCTTGGGGTGGAGCACCCCTGGGGAAAAGTCGAAGTCTGTAACTAGGGGGGTCCCACTGATTTTAAGGGGTTATTCACGCCATGAACGCTGGGCATGTGTGTGAGTGTCTGGAGCAGTGGCTCTCAACCTATTTACCCTTGTGGCTGCTTATGCAGCCCATAAGGTGTTATGTGGGCCACATCCAATACTACCTGTATGGCCCTGAGGATGTCACATGGGCTGCAGCTCTGAGCTGATTGGGCCGCGAGTGGCCCATGGACCACAGGTTGAGAACCACTGGTCTGGAGGATCGGAGTTCCCGGTTGTCAAATGAAGCTAGGGGAGGAATTTAAACATCTCCCTTGTCTCTAGTCGTTGGCTTCCCTCTGCTTGTTTTTGCAGGAGAGTGACACGGGAAAGCAAACAATGAGAATTCACCCCCCCCACCTCCAATGGGTGCCGGGCTGAGTTCCTCAGGGATGCCTTTGGTGGGGAGGGATTCAATTTTTGTGTCCCAGACAAACCCTGGAGGTTGGGAAACCCCCCATTAACCAGAGAAAAGACGGGAGTGAGACAGGGCACTAGAGAGAGGAAGCAGAAATGGAAGGAAGGGGCGAGCAAGGTGGGATGCAGTAGCTGAACTATCCTTGGGTTCCTTCTTGGCCCTCCCGTGTGCCCTGGGTGAAGTTGCTTCACCTCTGGCTCTCCTATTTAGGGTGGAAGCTCTTGAAGGGGTGGGTCTCTTAGCATGTGATGTACAGGGCCTAGCACATGGGGCCTTGAGCTCAGCTGCGGCCTCGAGGCGCTCCTGGAATGCACGCTTTAGTAATAAAATACCTGACCAAAGAGCCACTTTTCGGCTTGTTTTGCAGGGAAAAGGCAGAGCCAAACCTCGCCCCTTTCGATAGTTTTGGGCATGTTGTGGCTCCCTCTCACCCAGTGGCCCTGCTACTCAGAGGGGGTGCGTCTCTCTGCAGGGACCCGTTCAGCGTCACCTGGCTTTTACTGCTCTCCCGGAGCTCTGGGAAAGGGAGCTGAGGTTCGTTCTGGCCCGTGCATCGCTAACAGCATTGCTAACTGGCTTCCAAACCCACGGGCCAAATTCTACCCATGGCAACACCAGCGCTAACTTGGGTGAGCCCTGGCACCGGCCACTTGCAGCTGCTTTGGGAGCTGGAAAGCTGCCCTATAGGGGTAGCGGAACACTCCCCCATGAGCTGGTGTAAAGCCAGTGTAGCCTGTCCCCTGCCACACATTTCTCCCCACCAACATAGGAGGGAGTAATAATGTGCTGGTGGCAGGAGGAAACAGAACAGAGCATGTGATCCTCAGCTGCTTCAGTGATTCCTATGGGACAACTGCCGCTGGCATAACTTAGAGCAGCCTTTACGCTCTGGCCTGGCCAGGATGGATGGGGGCCACCTTTCCCCCAGCTCTGCTTAGCTGTGCTGGCCCCAGTTCATTGGGATTCGCAGGTGTAACAGAGAGCAGAATTCAGCCCACAGGATCTCAGGATCGACTCTCAGATCCCAGGGGGAGTTTATGGGGCTGGCAGTTAGGAAAACCGTCTTTTTACTTCTGCAGCGATCAGATTTGCTTGGGAATCCGCGCCAGGCCCTCCAAGGCCATTTCGACAGGGCCCTCTTTCGGAACAGCCTTTAAGGCTGAACTGAAATACCCGCCAAGCCTTGAGTCCAGGCTTCTGCGCTTCCCCTCTGGACCGGCGACCGTATCGGATACCTACACACAGAGGAGGAAGCCTTGCTCTGCTCGGCTGGGTCTCCACTGAGCCCTTCCCTCTACCTGTTACTACGTGTTGCAATTTCCCAGTGGCGCTAGTGTAGCCAGGGCTCGAGTGGTGTCTAGCCACATGGTTGTCTAACGCTGCTCTGGGCAGGTCTGGAGGAAAGAGGGCTTCCAATACCAGTACATGCTGTGGCTGACTCTTGCTACCCGCAGTGAGGCTGCGAGGTCTGAAGCTGGAGATGGGGGAAATGTGAGGGAGAAGAGCCTCGTGAAGACGAAGCACTAGGATAGCTAATGAAAGGAAACACCTTCATCCTCCAAGGGAAATGCCATTAAAAACCCCAACGTCCTTTGGCAACAAAATCTTCATGCCAATCTACACCTTGCTGCTCTGCCTGCTCTCACTTGTCCTCTGCTCTCTCCCTCCATCTCCCCCTGCCTTTTCCGCTGTGCGCTGGCTTCTCCTCCAGGATCTTTGCATTGTCTTTCTTTGAAGGTCTCCTGTGCTCCCGGCTGCTGAGAGTGGCTGGAACCGCAGGCTGCTGATCCATTCTGGTCTAGCCACGCAATACAGCCCTGCCGTGAGAGGGGAAGGGGGGGCTTCCTTTTGGCGGGCTGCGCCTGAGTCTGCCAGAAGGGGTGCAACTGGGAAATAACCTCTCCCCCTAATTCCCCAGGGCCGGAGCGGCCTGTTATATCCATGGGGCTGACTCCTGTTGCATGTTTTCTGGTTTTGAGCAGACCCGTCGCTTTCAGCCGGGGCTGCCTCAGTGTAAACAAGGGTAGAATTTGGCCCATTTTTCCTCCCCTCGTGTCAGGGAGTCTCCTTGCCCGCTCCCTCAAATCTAGGAGGCTTTAGAAGCCGTCCTGTGAAAACCCAGGCACATGGAAACGTAATGATGCTGACCCAGCGTCAAACGTGAACTCAAAAAGAATTCGCCAGCCAGAGATCTTCAACTCTCCACGCCCAGCGCCCAAAAGCCTGCAGGGCCTGCAACGTGCCGTGAAGTGTAAACGCTTGGGCTTAGTTGGACAACAGACAAGCAGAGTCCAAGGCCTTGCACTGAGATCACGCTGCTCTGGCGTCCAGATGGGAGCAGTCAGCTGCTCTCAGCATGGGGAGATAGGCTGCGGTGGTCCATCCTTTGTGCAATCGTGGGGGGGAGGGATAGCTCAGTGGTTTGAGCATTGGCCTGCTAAACCCAGGATTGTGAGTTCAATCCTTGAGGGGGCCACTTAGGGATCTGGGGCAAAAATCTGTCAGGGGACCGTACTTGGTCCTGCTAGTGAAGGCAGGGGACTGGACTCGATGACCTTTCAAGGTCCTTCCAGTTCTAGGAGATTGGCATATCTCCATAAAAAAAAATCAGCGTAGTACACGTGCCATGCAAGATGTCAATGATTGCTGGCCAAACGAGGAGCTGGGAAGGAATCACTTGCCAACTGAGTCCTGGTCTCCATTCATGAATCATCATCAACCGGTCTTTGTGGCCAAGGTTCTCAAAGCAACCACTGATTTTTGGGTGCCCAGCTTGAGACACTGAAGGGGCAACTGCAGCCCAGAACAGGAGCAATGTTAAAAGGAGAGCCCTGCCTAAATAGGTTTTGATTGATGAGGGGGTCAGCCCCAGAGCCTTGGGCCAGCTGGCCTCTTGTTGGAAGGAAAGAATTTCACTCCAGAGCAGGAGTCTAGAGCCCCGACCACTTGTGGATGGGGGATTGGCTTCAGGCCACTTGGCTGGCATAGGGGTGGGTCTAGAGAGAGCAAAAGACAGGACTGATTGGGACCATGTGTTATTTTGGGGTGGTGCTGCTACTGAAGGAGAGAGATGAAAAGGTAAAAGGTCCTACAGCCATATAAATGAAAAGAAACCAAGGAAAGAAGAAGAGGGGCCGCTAAGTGCCGAGGATGGAGGTTGAGAAGAAAGGTCATCTCGGCCTGGCCCAACACCTAGACAAATACTCTGCCTCGGTTTTTAATAAGGCTAATGAAGTGCTCAGTGAGTGGCGGGGAGGCTAATGGGAACGGGGATATGGAAGTAGAAATGACCACATCCGAGGTGGAGGTTAAACTCAAACAGCTTAATGGGGGTAAATTGGGGTGCCGATTACTAGCAGAAAATATCTCCAATGGCCGGGAACGGGACACTAGATGGGCAGGGCTCTGAGTTACTCCAGAGAATTCTTTCCCAGGTGTCTGGCTGGGGGGGTCTCACGCACATGCTCAGGGTCTAATTGATCACCATATTTGGGGTCGGGAAGGAATTTTCCCCTGGGTCAGATTGGAAGAATTTTGTTTGGGGTTTTGTTCGCCTTCCTCTTCTGCATGGGGCACGGGACACTTGCAGGTTTAAACTAGTGTAACTGGTGGATTCTCTGTAACTTGAAGTCTTTAAACCATGATGTGAGGACTTCAGTAACTCAGCCACAGGTTAGGTGTCTATTACAGGAGTGGGTGGGTGAGGTTCTCTGGCCTGCAATGTGCAGAAGGTCAGACTAGATGATCACCATGGTCCCTTCTGGCCTTAAAGTCTATGAGTCTATGAGCTGGCAACAACACAGCCCAAGATGCAGCAGGGGATCAGCCCAGGGAGTGGGCTGGGGTACTGCCACCATCAGGGTGGAGGAGCTGCTGAGACCCAGCAGAGAAGCCCTGACTAGCACCAGGACCTATAGCGGCACGTGCCCGGTGTGGCAGTGCCCAGGACTCAGCATTCTGAGCTGGCTGCGCGCCTGAGCACTGTTTCACTCACCCAGCGTGATGCTGAAAGATGGTTACGTTGAACAAGTGGGACTTTATTAAACCCTGTGCACTGCTCTGTCCATATGGCTGCATTGCTTCCAGTCCTGCTCCCCCCGCGGACTCTGCTCCCCCGGCGTCCCATCAATAACAGCCCTGCAAGGGAACATGGGCCACCCGACTCCAGTTCCACTGATCATGAGACATCTTCCCTAGTTTACAAACAGTTTAGTATAAGCATTAAAAACAAGTAAGTGATGTCCAGAGCCCCACCCCAGGTTCCTTGGCCAGAGATAGCTAGACGGTAGCCCAGTTGGACTCTTGTCTTTACCGCAGACTCAGCTGGTTACAGAGGCTTTGAGATGGTTTGGTCTCCTGAACAGGCGACCACACCGAGAGTGACCTATCTCTGTCTCCCTGTCCCCTGTTTCTGAGTCTAGCAAATTATCTCTCTGTGGCGACTCTTCCAGCCCTCTGGGATTGGCCTCTGGGTGGGTTCTGTCTCTCTGTTCTGGGATGATCTCTGTATCGCTGCAGGCTCTCTCGGGATGTTGTGTCTGCTGTCTCGGAAGAGCTTCCTGTTCCTTCACATCACTCATTTCTCTTGCATAGTCACCTTATATGACCTCGGTGCCCCTGCACCTCTCTCGGGTCCTATAGACCACTCCTTGCGTCTCTCTAATGGCTGGATCCTCACTGGAGTGCCTGTCTCCAGGGCCAGCAGGTCCTTGGATGACCTATTATACTGTAGTGCCTGCTTTCTCTGACTGCTGGCCACGTCCCGTTGGTGGTATCTCCATCCACCTTCTGGCTGCAACACATCTCCCTCATTGGTAGCAGGGTTCTGATCCTTCACCCTACCAGTGCCAATGCAGGACTGTCTGGCACCCCTGTGATGGGGTATTCCCGTGGGCCGCAAATGCCAAAACGGGGTCTGAAGCAGAAGAAACAGCCTCGTGTAACAGTCTCTTGGCTGTTTTCACAGCTGATTCCACCTTCCCGTTTCTCTGGGCCTGCTGGAGAGGAAGTGTGGTGCCCAAACTCCCATTGCATGCAAGTTCCTTGAATTTTTCCAAGGCAAATTGGGGTCTGTTGTCGATGAAGAAGGCTGCGAGGTTGTCATGGAGGTCATGGATTCTGTGACTTTCTGGGACCTTTGTGACTTCTGCAGCGGCCAAGGAGCCCCTGGGCTAGCCACACCGGCCACTGCTGGGGCAGTCTCGGGCCACTGCCCCCCCGCCCCCGCCAGCAGTTTGGTCTCCCATGTTTAAGAAGGATGAATTCAAACTGGAACAGGTACAAAGAAGGGCCACTAGGATGATCCGAGGAATGGAAAACCTGTCGTATGAAAGGAGACTCAAGGAGCTTGGTTTGTTTACCTTAACCAAAAGAAGGCTGAGGGGAGATATGATTGCTCTCTTTAAATATATCAGAGGGATAAATACCAGGGAGGGAGAGGAATTATTTCAGCTCAGTACCAATGTGGACACAAGAACAAATGGATACAAACTGGCCATCAGGAAGTTTAGACTTGAAATTAGACGAAGGTTTCTAACCATCAGAGGAGTGAAGTTCTGGAACAGCCTTCCAAGGGGAGCAGTGGGGGCAAAAGACCTATCTGGCTTTAAGACTAAGCTGGATAAGTTTATGGAGGGGATGGTTTGATGGGATAACATGATCTTGGCAATTAACTGACCTTTGACTATCAGTAATAAATAGGCCCAATGGTGGGATGTTAGAATTGACTACAGATAACTTTTTCCTGTGTGTCTGGCTGGTGAGTCTTGCCCACATGCTCAGGGTTCAGCTGATTGTCATATTTGGGGTCGGGAAGGAATTTTCCTCCAGGGTAGATTGGCAGAGGCCCTGGAGGCTTTTCGCCTTCCTCTGCAGCATGGGGCACGGGTCACTTGCTGGAGGATTCTCTGCATCTTGAAGTCTTTAAACCATGATTTGAGGACTTCAATAGCTGAGACACAGGTGAGAGGATTATTCCAGGAGTGGGTGAGGTTCTGTGGCCTGCATTGTGCAGAAGGTCAGACTAGTATCAGAGGGGGAGCCGTGTTAGTCTGGATCTGTAGAAGCGACAAAGGGTCCTGTGGCACCTTATAGACTAACAGAGGTATTGACGCATAAGCTTTTGTGGGTGAATACCCACTTCTTCGGATGTAAAAGGTCAGACTAGATGATCATAATGGTCCCTTCTGACCTTAAAGTCTATGAGTTTGGGTGGAGGGCTCAGGGCTGGAACGTGGGAGGGGGTGAGGGCTCTGGGCGGTGCTTACCTCAGTGTGGGGGGGCTCCCTTGCAGTGGTGACATCCCCATCCCTCAGCTCCTAGGTGGAGGTGCAGCCAGACGGCTCCGTGCGCTCCCTCCACCCACAGGCACCGCCCCCACAGTTCCCATTGGCCATGGTTCCTGGCCAATGAGAGCTGCAGAGCCGGCACTTGGGGCAGAGGCAGCATGCACAGCCATCTGGCCGTGCCTCCGTCTAGCAGCTGAGGGATGGACATTTCACCACTTCTGGGAACTGGGTAGGGAGCCTGTCAGCCCCGCCAACCCTCCCCAACCCCCGCACCAGCATGCCACCACCTGCTCCCCCGAGAGCACCCGTGGCACCCCCTGGGCTGCCCCCGAGCACCCTTGGCATCCCCGGGCTGCCTCCTCCCACAAGATTTAGTCGGGGTATATAGTACAAGTCATGGACGGGTCACGGGCCGTGAATTTTTGTTTACCACCCGTGACTTGTCCATGACTTTTACTAAAAATACCCGTGACAAAAGCATAGCCTTATTGTTGAATACAGTGCCTGGAATGCTGTAGCTTGCAAAATGGCCTTCAGTTTGCAAATCCCTCACTTGCTTCTTGATTCACGCAGGGCATAAACCTCCCAAAAATGTGAATAGTCGTCCACTGTGGTCAAGTACGGCTTTTCCTTGAAGGTAAATAGGTCCGCTCCCACCTTGTCGTATGGTCGGGTAGGCAGCTCATGTGACAACAGTGTCTCTTTTTTCTGGTGGTTTTCACACAACTGTCAATGCCCAGGTGTGAGGCATGTCTTTTCTGGAAGACATCCTTACGTAATGAGGGGGGGACGACAGCTCCCTAGCCTGGAAATGTGATTCCATTCGTGTACGCTCAGTTCATCTTTAATTTCAAAATATGGTTCTGCTGCTCCTGGTCCTTGGCTTTTGTCTTCCGGCCACCCTGGTAAGACCTATCTCTTGACAGCCTATAGCTGGATGTCCTTTTCCCCAGCCTCTTTGATATCCATCAGCTTCCCTGTTGAAACAAGGAGAGTGCAACATGGTACTGGATTCCGGGTCCTGATCCCTTTCCCCCAACTTGCTGATGCTGGGTATATATGTCCTGCTTAGGTGTCAGCTAACACCAGCCATCATCCTGGAGAATATCTGATCTCTGTCTGGTAGTGCTGGAGGGGGATCAACATGCCCTGCTATCTCTTTGGAGAACTACGGGCTTGTCTACCCAAACAATTGGTTCACGCCAAACGGGTGTGACAAGAAAACAGAAGAAGTTCCAAGAGGACTAGAGGTTTAGGTTGGATATTAGGAAACACTATTTCACTAGGAGGGTGGTGAAGCACTGGAATGGGTTACCTAGGGAGGTGGTGGAATCTCCATCCTTAGAGGTTTTTAAGGTCCGGCTTGACAAAGCCCTGGCTGGGATGTTTTAGTTGGGGTTGGTCCTGCTTTGAGCAGGGGGTGGGACTAGATGACCTCCTGAGGTCCCTTCCAACCCTGAGCTTCTCTGATTCTATGATTCCAGATCAAAGCAGATTAACAGACTGTTAATGGGTGTCAGCAGGGTGGCCAGGGACAGTCAGGTTAGTACAGGGTAGTTTCACAACCCAGCTGCGAATGAAATGTTTGTGTAGACAGGGCCCACAAAGGGACTTTGTCATGACTGTGGGCAGGTCTGCACTTAAAACGCTGCCTCGGCACCGCTGCACGGATGGAGTGGCGACACTGTGGCGCTTTAACGAAGACGCTCTAAGCTGATGGGAGAGAGCTCCCCCATCGGTGTAGTTAATCCCAGGGGGGTGGATTTTTCACACCCCTGAGTGATGCAGTTATACTGATATAGGTCTGTAGTGTAGACCAGACCTTAGTGCATGGCTCTAATTTCACTGATGAATCCCTTCACTCCAAATACCACAGCCAAAAGCTCCTTTTCTATTTGGGCGTATTTACCCTGAGGAGCTGCCGAGCCTGCCCCGCGCCAGCCGCCCGGAGGAGCTGCTGAGCCTGCCCTGCACTGGCCGCCCGGAGGAGCTGCTGCTCCTGCCCCGTGCCGGCCACTTGGTGCTTCCTGGAGGAGCGGCCGAACCTCCCTCTCACCAGCTGCCCGGAGGAGTGGCCGAGCCTGCCCCGCGCCAGCCGCCCGGAGGAGCGGCCGAACCTCCCTCTCACCAGCTGCCCTGAGGAGCGGCCGAGCCTGCCCCGCACCAGCCGCCCGGAGGAGCTGCTGCTCCTGCCCCGTGCCGGCCGCTTGGTGCTTCCTGGAGGAGCGGCCGAACCTCCCTCTCACCAGCTGCCCGGAGGAGTGGCCGAGCCTGCCCCGCGCCAGCCGCCCGGAGGAGCGGCCGAACCTCCCTCTCACCAGCTGCCCTGAGGAGCGGCCGAGCCTGCCCCGCACCAGCCGCCCGGAGGAGCTGCTGCTCCTGCCCCGCGCCAGCCGCCCGGAGGAGCGGCCGAACCTCCCTCTCGCCAGCCGCCCGGAGGAGCTGCCGTGCCTGCCCCACGCCGGCCGCCCGGAGGAGCGGCCGAGCCTGCCCCACGCCAGCCGCCCGGAGGATTGGCCGAACCTCCCTCTCGCCAGCGACCCCAATGACCCCATGGTGCTGGACCCCCCTGAGGACACCGCCCCAACCCAGGTACCTTACGAGGGGGAGTCCGGAAGTAGTCCAGGGGCAGCCAACCCTAGTCTGGCTCAGCATGGCCAGAACATGTCAGTGTGTTGCGGCCGGGGTCCCCACTGACACAGCAGCGGGTTTTCTGCTGGTGCTAGGGCCCCGGACTGGGATGCAGTGGAGTGGGGGGGGGGCTGCGTCCCTCCTGCCACCCAATTCGTGGGTGGCCGTCTCTCCCTCTCGCTGGCCCTTTGGAACCTAGGGGCCTGGGCCTACTGTTTATACTGGTGTTGCTCAGCCCCTGCCTGAGCGCCTGACTCACCCTTGCCTGCCCTGACCTAGGGCCTGGGCGTACTGTGTTTGTTTTTGCCCCCATAAAGGCCACCGAGGAAGACTCCCACGGCCGAACTAATTCCCCACAAGACCTCGTCCCGAGTGTAGTGAGGCGGTGTGGTTCCCTGACGCCCCCGGAGAGAGACGAGCCCCGGCTAACCTCTCTACAAGGGGGAAGCAGCCGAAGGGACAAGACCCAGACCTGGGGAATAGATTGGGACCAGGATCCTGTAGGAAGGCAGGGAAACTGGGGCTGGGAGCTGGTGGAGGCAGGAACTGGGGCTGGCTGGGCAAGTAGACTGGGACTGGAAGCCATTGGGTGTTGGAGAATATGTGTGTGTTGGGGGGACTGGGAGCCAGTGGGAAAGAGATCAGATGTGGGGGAACTTGGACTCACTGGGCAAGGGAACTGGGAAAAGGAGACTGGGGTTCACAGGGCCTGGGAGCTAGGGAGCACTAGTTACTCCACAATGCACTTTGGAAGTGTATTAAGCTAACCCACCCGAGGGCACCCTTACAGAGTCTGCATGCATGGGGAGTCAGTGCGGCATAGGGAGGGTGCTTTAAATTCACTCCCTCTCTGCACTCTAATGCCCCCATGTAGACAAGCCCTGCGACTGTGCTGAGCAAGTCGGAAGTGGAGACTGGGGCCAGGTGTACAACTACACCCCCGCATACACGATGCAGTTATACCCACCTAACCCCCGGTGTAGACAGCGCTCTGTTGCCGGGAGATTGTCTCCCATAGACACAGCTCCCGCCTCTCAGGGAAGCGGATTAAACCCTCCCATCAGTGTAAGAGCGTCTTCACTTAAGCGGCTGCACCAGTGTAGCTTTTTAAGTGTAGACCTGCCCCTGGGTCTGGCCAGATGTGGGATTGGGAGTCAGATGAGGAGTCGGGGGAGCCGGCAGCTGGGACTGGCTGGAGTGGACGGGCTGAAAGGGTCAGGCTTGCAGGGAGGGGTTTTGTGGAAAAATAGTCTGTGGTTGTGCAATTAAAGACGATATTGTCATGCATTCGCACAAGGTGGCTCAACTGAGGTTGCACAGGCAACCTTAACTCTGGTCTTTCCTAACTTTTGAAGGCATGACCCGGCCACCGTAATAACGTTCTTCGAATGTCGCTTTCATGTGGAATTCCTAGTTTTGGGTTTTTTTAAAAAAAAGCATAGTGAAAAAATAGAATTTGCATCACCCCCATGGCTCGTCAGCAGGCTTGGAACCTTAGAGGTTTTTAAGGTCAGGCTTGACAAAGCCCTGGCTGGGATGATTTAGTTGGGGATTGGTCCTGCTTTGAGCAGGGGGTTGGACTAGATGACCTCCTGAGGTCTCTTCCAACCCTGAGATTCTATGATTCAATGATTCACCACACAGATTCACCACACACCTCTGCCACTGAAGCTAACGGGGTCACTGATAGCCGTAGTAGGTTGTCAACCTCTTTGCTGACCAGCATTCGAGGGGGGGAGATCTGGTGTGTTACTCTGCTGCCCGTCACCATAGCGTCTGGGCGAAAGCAGCAAGTACAGAACCTGTGTCTACCCTTTCTGGGGGGGATCCCTCCTCCGTTAGCCCCCAGAGGGGGAACATCGCCTCTCGGTTTCTTTGCCCGATCGCAGGCTGAGACAGGGAAATACTCATAATAAAAACCAAACCCAGCCCACCCTCCTGCGTCTTATTTGAAACCCCCTTTATTGCTTGGCTGCCTCTCCCTGCCCACTCTGCCAATATCATCTATCTGTTTATGCACTGGCTCTTAATGAGAATGAAGCGACTAATTTGATCATCCTCTATCTCTTTATAACCCAAGCCCACGGCTACGACAAGCCAGTAGAACTGAGCTAGTTCTACTGATTATTTTAATCTCATCATATGTCTTTTCTGGTCAATAAACTCCCTCTCAAATCAAATTGTTACTGAACATAACCTGACGCTAATGTCCATTGGACTCTGGGCTATAGCGGATAATGTAGTTTGTCATAATTAAGTGTACTGCCTAATTAATTGAGTGGTCAGGATGCTAATTAGCCAGGTTTATTGGGACTGGAGGAGTATGAAGGGCAATATTGCGGCTCATCAAAAGCACTGGGGTTGGAGATAAAGTACATTTCCCCTTCCTCTCCCAAGTCGGGCAGCTGAATCTGCGGCCCTGCAGATTCATGGACACTGGATGGCACCTGGAGCGGCTTGTTGTGATTTCTTTCGTCTTTGTTTCCAGTTATGGCCCAGCCCTCGGGTTCACCTGTCATTGCAAACCTGACCAAAGCTCTTTCCTCTCTTCAAACCGAGGCTAGTCATGGCATCTCTGTCCCCATATAAAGAGAGGGTGCTGAGACAAGCGATTGCACCGGGCAAAGAAGAATGGGCTTGTGGGTAAAATATTAGACTTGGAGTTTGAAGAGCTGAGTTTTATTCCTAGCTCGGCTACAGACGCCCCGCGTGACCTTGGCACATCAGTTGATCCTTCCGTGTCTTCGTTCTCCATCTGTAAAATGCGAACAATAATTCTACTATTCCTATTTATAGAGTCGGGTTTTTAGAACAGGGACCGGTTCTTACCATGTGCATGTACAGTGCCTAGCATAATGGTGTAATGTTAGGGTGGGAGAGGCTATGCTAATGAGATGATGTAATGTAAGGATGGGTGAGGCACTGCTGAAGTTTGTAATATAAGTCTCCTAGCATGGTCAAGGTGATCTAGGAGATTCCAGAAGCCTAGCTAGATACAGGCTAAGGTGAGTGCTTATGTGCTTTCTCTCCAGCCCTCCTGAGTGCTTAGTGAACAGGATCGGTCTTGTCTGGAGGTCGTGGAGACCAGAGCCCCAGCAACAGAGCTGGGTTCAGTGTCGGGAGTAGAGGGCCTTGTGCTTTTTGAAGCAATCAGATAGTTTAACAGGAATCATGAAATCACAGACTAGCGAGGATGCAGTTGTGCATGGAAGTAAGATCCTCAGTTGGACGGCGACGGAGTTATCCGCTAACGGTAGAAGAGAATTGACATCGTTCTCAGGGATTACTTGAGCTAAGAACCATGTGCCTTGTCTCAAAACCCAGGAGTAATCCCGCCATGAGGCGCAATTGCAGAGAAGAATACCCTTTGCACTCAGTATACTGGACTTGAGTCAGCTTTCACTTACATCTCTCACATTGCATGTGCTATCTGAACATATACAACCCTGGTGGCTTTTCCCCCCTAAGGGTTTCACATTGTGTTTAGGTCTGGAGATTACTAGGGAAACGGGTGCATTCATTCTGGGGCAGAGTAAAGGTTGCTGTGATGAAATGTGCATTATTTGCAACTGAATAAGACTGTGTTTATTCTGAGGCGAGCATAAACTGAACGCTATCCTCCGCTATTTATTTCAGGGCTTGGGTTGTGTAGATTGTTGTCTCTAAGAGCTGGTCCACACTGGGGGCGGGTATCGATCTAAGATACGCAACTTCAGCTACGTGAATAACATATCCTAGATCGATTTTTAAAAGTAATTCTTCCGGCCCACATGGCAGCAGGCAGGCTCCCCCGTCGACAGCGCTTCCTCCGCTCGCCGAGCTGGAGTTCCGGTGTCGACGGGGAGAGGTTCTGGGATCGATTTATCGCGTCTAGACGAGACGCGATAAATCGATCCCAGAACATCGATCACTACCCGCCGAATCAGGCGGGTAGTGTAGACTAGCCCTAAGGCTGTGTCTATGCTGCACAGTTAACCCGGGTGATTGGCACCCAGGTCTGGGCACCGAGGTTAGCCTGGGCCACATGTGAGCATCCCCATAGCAAAGGCCTACCTGCATTACCGTGTTCGTACTGTCTCTGCACTCGCCGGTGTGTGTGTTTGGGGGTGTGACCCATGGTTCTGTGTGTTGAGATGTGCTAGGAGTCTTCTCCTGTCAATCGCAGGCGAACTTGTCCATCCTTCGGGGGGAATTGTGGGAAGGCAATGGAGGACTATCAATGCTTGAGTGATTTAGCCTGCGTCCTCGCTGCCAAGTGGGCGCATAACGGCCTGAGTTAAAGCAGAGCCCCTGCTCTAACCCAGGTTTCTTAGCCTGTGGGTCACAACCCAGAATTGGGTCCCTGGAATGTGTCAAAGGATTGCATGGGAAGCACAGGGGGCGAGGGCAGGTCCTGCCCCAGGGAGGGTGGCAGATCCCACACTCACCTTGTAGTGGGTGCTCCTGCAGCTCTGGTCCCACAGCACCAGCTGTTCTTCCATCAGCTGGACCAAATGTGTGTGAGTGACACTGCAACCCTGTGCACCAGGTCACATCACCCGGAGTGAGGTGCCCAGCCCAGTCAGCCCTGCAGGACTGGCGCTGTAGGCTAACACCCTGCTAAAAATCCAGATTAACTGTGCAGTATAGCCGTACCCTTAGAAATCTACCATAGGGGGCTGAGAAGCCTGCTCCAATAACTGATGATTGTCTTATGGTCTGGGGCCAGATAGCGTGTTTCTTGGTTGGCTCCAGGAAAGCTTAGACCACACTCCAATAACTTACCACATCATTGCATTTTATTTGACCACAAACTAACAGCTAAGACAGCTACAAATACAAGAGACAGGTGTCCAAATTCTACGTAGTTATACCTGTGCAACATCCTCTGCATTATCTGTATCATGGTAGGGCCTAGCGGCCAGGGCCCCACGGTGCCAGGCACTGCACAGACGATAACAGAGACTGTTCCTGCCATGACAAGCTTGCTTGACATCACTAGCGTACCAAGTGAATTTGACCCCCTGCCTTTAGATTTTTGCATGATGCCACTGGGCAAGAAGCATAGAATTTAACCAAGTGTGACTTAAATCTGTTGCACAACAATATTATTAATAAAACTGGGCAACTAATGCAAATCTTCTGCAAATGAACTTGCTTCACATGTGTGCAGGCGTGTCTTGTGTTTGCTTCTGTGCACATTGTAGCAAATGAATTTATGGGTAGCAATACCTATGCCAACAGTGACATATTGTAGAACGTTCACAGGAAACCAATTTTGAGTTCATACTTGTGAATATTCTCACTGGAAATCGGATTGTCTGATGAAGGAGCAGACTGCTACGTCCAGTCAGAACAGCTCACATACCAAATCCCATCAACCGACTTTTTGTCAATGAGCTACAGCTGGAGAATTCTTCACAGACATGAACTGGTGAAGGATCTTGGAATAACAAGTAAATCTAAGAAAACTGCAGTCTGTATGGTGGACAATTTGCAAATCAAAAAATGAGGCAGAATTAATCAAGTCAATTATCAGGTTATGAACTTTTTGCCCAGCTCAGCTCATTAGTAGCCTTGATGCTAATTGCTTAAGGAAAATAGAAGAGACTAAGTCCTGCTTTTAGATACACTCGCGCCAGCTCATTGATCTCTGTTGGGTTGGATGAGGGCTAAATGATGACAGAATTTAGACCAATGCCTTTGACTTCAGTCTGTGCATGGAAGACACCTGAACACTAGTCATTTGACAGTCTCCAGGTCCCTAGCCTCCAATTCTCCTCTCTATACATCTATACTACCCACCAGATCGGCGGATAGTAATCGATCTACTGGGGATCAATTTATCGCGTCTCATCTAGACGTGATAAATCGATCCCAGAAGTGCTCCCCGTCGACTCCGGAACTCCACAACGGCGAGAGGAGGAAGCGGAGTCGACGGGGGAGCGAGCCTGCGCCGCGTGGACCCAAAATAAGTAAAATTAATTCGATCTAGGATACATCGACTTCAGCTACGTTATTCTCGTAGCTGAAGTTGCGTATCCTAGATCGATCCCCCCCCAGTGTAGACCAGGCCTAAAAGACTGCTGTTGGACCAAAAGATAGGTCACCATTGAGAATATGCTTCAACTATTAAAAATGGCCATCCTTTTACACAAGTTGCTTATACTGAATATAGCCGGGCGAAAATTTTCAGAAGAAGCAGTTTTCTGTTTTGATACAGTCTCCCACAGTGTTCTTGCCAGCAAGTTAAAGAAGTATGGGCTGGATGAATGGACGGTAAGGTGGATAGAAAACTGGCTGGATGGTCGTGCTCAACGGGTAGTGATCAATGGCTCCATGTCTAGTTGGCAGCCGGTATCAAGTGGAGTGCCCCAAGGGTCGGTGCTGGGGCCGGTTTTGTTCAATATCTTCATCAACGACCTGGAGGATGGTGTGGACTGCACCCTTAGCAAGTTTGCAGATGACACTAAACTGGGAGGAGTGGTTGATATGCTGGAGGGTAGGGACAGGATACAGAGGGACCTAGACACATTAGAGGATTGGGCCAAAAGAAATCTGATGAGGTTCAACAAGGACAAGTGCAGAGTCCTGCACTTGGGACGGAAGAATCCCATGCACTGCTACAGACTAGGGACCGAATGGTTGGGCAGCAGTTCTGCAGAAAAGGACCTAGGGGTTACAGTGGACGAAAAGCTGAATATGAGTCAACAGTGTGCCCTTGTTGCCAAGAAAGCTAACGGCATTTTGGGCTATATAAGTAGGGGCATTTCCAGCAGATCGAGGGACGTGATTATTCCCCTCTATTCGGCACTGGTGAGGCCTCATTTGGAGTACTGTGTCCAGTTTTGGGCCCCACACTACAAGAAGGATGTGGATAAATTGGAAAGAGTCCAACGGAGGGCAACAAAAATGATTAGGGGGCTGGAGCACATGACGTATGAGGAGAGGCTGAGGGAACTGGGATTGTTTAGCCTGCAGAAGAGAAGAGTGAGGGGGGATTTGATAGCTGCTTTCAACTACCTAAAAGGGGGTTCCAAAGAGGATGGATCTAGACTGTTCTCAGTGGTAGAAGATGACAGAACAAGGAGTAATGGTCTCAAGTTGCAGAGGGGGAGGTTTAGGTTGGATATTAGGAAAAACCTTTTCACTAGTAGGGTGGTGAAGCACTGGAATGGGTTACCTAGGGAGGTGGTGGAATCTCCTTCCTTAGAGGTTTTTAAGGTCAGGCTTGATAAAGCCCTGGCTGGGGTGATCTAGTTGGGGTTGGTCCTGCTTTGAGCAGGGGGTTGGACTAGATGACCTCCTGAGGTCCCTTCCAACCCTGAGATTCTATGATTCTATGATTCTGTTGGAAAATGCTGACTGAACAAAATTGAAACATTTTTGAGGAAACATCAGTTTCATAGACATTTTTCTGGGAAGTTATCAGAATGTTTGGATAACAACAAAGCATTTAATGTTGATGTTATCATTCTAAATATTATACAATATAATTAATATAACAAATGTCAAAACAATAAAGTCGAAACAAAATGTTTGAGCCTTCCCGAAATGAAATATTTCGCTAAGGTCAAAAGGAAATATTTTCAGAATATTCTGTTTTGCAAAAAATCTGAACTTTTCGTCCCAACTGGGACAAAACTCAGCTTCGAAACCTCAGAATTTTGTGTGGGATGAAATTTCTGAACTTCAACCATCTCTACTACTGTAAATACTATATATTAATCAAACCATACACACACACACACACACACACACACACACACACACACACTGTCAACTTGTTCGTAATAGGTAAAATAGAAAGAATACATTGCATGTATATGAATGTGTGTGTGTATGTGTACAATACAGGGTTTCTTGCACCTTCTTCTAAAGCATTTGGTAAGGCCCACTATTGGGAATAGGATTCTAGACTAAGTGGACCTATGATCCAGACAGCAATTCCTGTGTTCTTAAGATCTTATGCCAGCTGGTGGACTGGCAACTCTTTGCCACACTCCTTGCTGGAAATTGGAACAACATGGGACTCTGCAAGCTGATCGACTGCTTTTCGCCATGCATCAGACTGGGTACTGGAGCTCAGGCAGCTCCTTTGTGCTGCAAACAACAGGTGACGAACAGCTGATGGGAGCACCCCACGCCCAAGAACGCGCTTCCTCTGATTGGCTCTTTCCAACGTATAGATTAAAAATAACTCAGGGGGCTAAATTACTTAATTAAGAAAGCGCCAACAAAGAATTTCGAAAATGGCCTCCTTTAAGGGTTACTCATACCGACGCTGTTGATCTTTTATTCCCAGCATAGCTCCGGTTCCACACAAGCCAGAGGGGGAGAGGACAAGAGGGAATCAATTTACAGTCGGAATGTCCCATAAGAATCCGTCCTCATTCGTGGTGGGGGTGGAGGGGCAGGGCTATTGTGTTAGGCCCGGGTAGGTCCTTAAAAACGGGAGGGCATTTTTCAAACTCCCCACGTTTTCCTCCCTCAATACCCCAAGCCAAAACGCATTAAAAGGCGGCGTGGGACCTGCCATCTTTCTCGAATCCATCTTCTCTCAAATCGCCGTATTACAACCAAACAGGATTTGTTCCACTGCAATTTGTCAAGATTGGACAAGGCCTCAAAGTTGGCAGGGACATATATTAAAGGTTTCTCAGGGACCGGAGCCAGAGAGGCAATTACCTTCCTGCGCTCGGAGAGGAGGGAACACAGCTGCCATCTCGGCTCCTGTTACCGTTATGTAACGTGGGAGAGCTAGGGGTGTCCTCCCCCCCCGCAACTCCCAATAAATAAAAATAAAATAGACGTGCCCCTCCCGGCTCTGCAGCCTGAAACTGGTGTAATCTGGCTTTGCAGGAAGGACAGCTGTAGCTTCCTGTTGGTTGCCGGCAATGCAGCTGACTAGATCGGGCAGAAGCAACACGCTGACATACCCTATGCACAGAGAAGCCGTGGGATAAAAAGCACCTGGAGCCGGATCCAAAGAATAGTTGGAAGGGACCTCAGGAGGTCATCTAGTCCAACCCCCTGCTCAAAGCAGGATCAATCCCCAACTAAATCATCCCAGCCAGGGGTTTGTCAAGCCTGACTTAAAAACCTCTAAGGAAGGAGATTCCACCACCTCCCTAGGTAACCCATTCCAGTGCTTCACCACCCTCCTAGTGAAATAGCGTTTCCTAATATCCAACCTAGATCTCCCCACTGCAACTTGAGACCATTACTCCTTGTTCTGTCATCTGTTAGCACTGAGAACAGTCTAGATCCATCCTCTTTGGAACCCCCCTTTCAGGTAGTTGAAAGCAGCTATCAAATCCCCCCTCATTCTTCTCTTCTATAGACTAAACAATCCCAGTTCCCTCAGCCTCTCCTCGTAAGTCATGTGCTCCAGCCCCCTAATCATTTTTGTTACCCTCCACTGTAGTGGGGGGCCCAAAACTGGACGCAATACTCCAGGTGTGGCCTCATCAGAGCCGAATAGTGGGGAATAATTGCTTCCCTCGATCTGCTGGCAATGCTCCTACTAATGCAGCCCGATATGCCATTATCCTTCTTGGCAACAAGAGCAAAGGCTGTGGGAGTCTTTCTGTTGATTTCAATGGGCTTTGGATCAGGACTCTAAGGTGACCACCATTAACAAGGCAACACTGGCCAATAGTCACCCTCTCCCCCCAGTTATCCCAATTCCTTCCTGTGGTGCCCCCGAGCCGACACTGCTAGATGGTAGCTGTTGACTTATGCATGGTGATTGCTCTGGCACTGGCTTTTCTGGGAGTTAATACCCCGACCGAAATGGGGAGGAGATGAAAACACTGCAGCAATGGGGATTGGACAAGGCTGACTGATTGAGGGTTCAGTCAGACCTTGCTGGTGCCCTGGGGGGGTTGGGTTGCATGAGGAATGCAGAGTTTTCTCTTCAGAGACATGCATCCGAGGCCTGCAGTGTTCATAAAGCCCTAGTATAAGCAGGGTCAATACCAGCAACTTCCTTGGCACTACATCCACTCAGACGGGCCATTAAAGATCCCATAGAGCCCCAGAGAGCTGGGGCCCTGTCTACTGGAGAGCGTATGCATGTCTGTGAGATGTCATTCCAATAGACCCCTAGTTTCAATGAGAGGGAGTGGTTGGCAGGCAGGGGCGGATTAAAATAGGGTCCAGGATCTGGTCTCTGAGCTGGGTTGGAGCCACGGGGCAATGAGGTGGGAGAGGACGCTGGCCCAGAAGGGAGGGAGAGCAAGACAATGAGTCAGTAGGGACACAAGCCCTCAGCATCTCTCGGGGCTCACTTCCAGGTTATGTCAGATGTTCCTAACAGATGTTCTGAAGGAACTCCAGTATGAAATTGCAGAACTACTAACTACGGGGTGTAATCTATTGCTGAAATCAGCCTCTGCACCAGGTGACTGGCGGATAGCTAACGTGACGCTGATTTTTAAACAGGGGTCCAGAGGCGATCCTGGCAATTACAGGCCGGCAAGCCTAACTTCTGTACCAGGCAAAATGGGCTGAAACTATAGTCATGAGCAGAATTGTCAGACACAGAGATGAACACGATTTGTTGGGGAAGAGTCAACACGACTTTTGTCAAGGGACGTCATGGCTCACCAGTCTATAAGAGTTCTCTGAGGGTGTCCAACAAGCATGTGGGCCACAGTGATCCAGTCAATAACTGTACTTGACTTTCAGAAAGCCATTGGCGAAGTCCCTCACCAAAAGGAAAGTAAGCTGTCATGGGATAAGAGGGAAGGACCTCTTATGGATCAGTAACTGGTTAAAAGATGGGAAACAGGGTAGGAATAGATGGTCAGTTTTCACAATGGAAAGCTGTAAATAGCAGGGTCCCCCAAGGAGCTGTATTGGGACCAGTGTTGTTCAACATAGTCATAAATGATCTGGAAAAAGGGGTAAACAGTGAGGTGGCAAAGTCTGCAGATGATACAAAACTACTCAAGATAGATAAGTCCATCACTGACTGTGAAGAGTTACAAAGTTTCCTCACAAAACTGGGTGACTGGGCAACAAAATGGCAGATGACATTCAGTGTTGCTAAATGCAAAGTAATGCACGTTCGAAAACGTAATCCCAACTATACATACAATACGATGGGGTCTAAATTAGCTGTTACCACCCGAGAAAGAGATCTTGGAGTCATCGTGGAGAGTTCTCTGAAAACATCTGCTCACTGTGCAGCGGCAGTCAAAAAAGGGAACAGAATGTTAGGAACCATTAGAAAAAGGATAGATAATAAGACAGAAAATGTTATAATGCCACTATATACATTCTTGGTACACCTGCATCTTGAATACTGCAGGTGGTTCTGGTCGCCCCATCTCAAAAAAGATATATTAGAAATGGAAAGGTTAGAAAAGGGCAACAAAAATGATTAGGGATATTGAACAGTCTCCACATGAGGAGAGAGTAAAAAGCCTGGGACTGTTCAGCTTGGAAAAGAGACGATTGAGGGGGATAGGATAGAGATCTATAAAATCATAAATGGCACGGAGAAAGTGAATAAGGAAATGTAATTTACCCCTTCACATAACACAAGAACCAGGTGCAACTCAATGAAATTAATAGGCAGTGGGTTTAAAATGGACAAAGGAAGTACTACTTCACACAACACACAGTCAACCTGTGGGACTCGTTGCCAGGGGATGGTGTGAAGGCCAAAATATAACTGGGTTCAAAAAGGAATTATATCAAGTTATGGAGGATAGGTCCATCAATGCTTATTAGCCAAGATGATCAAAGACTCAGCCCCATGTTCTGGGTGTCCCTAAACCGCCAACTGCCAGAAGCTGGGACTGGACAGCAGGGGATGGATCAATTGGTAATTATCCTGGTCTGTTCATTCCCTCTGAAGCGTCTGCCACTGGTCTCTGCCAGAAGTCAGGATAGTGGGTTGAATGGACCATTGGTATGACCCTGGTCAGGCCGTTCTTACCCTGATACTAGTGGTCTGGAAGGGATTCCCCCACCCCGCAATGTATTCTGGGTAGTTTTTTTATCTTCTTCCTCTGAAGCATCAGAGATGGCCATGGCTGGAAATGGGACATTGGATGGGGGTGGGGTGGGGAGGGCCAGTGCTCTGAGGTGGCACCGAGCATTCCCTCTCTCAGGTGCTTGGCTGGCTGGTTCTCGCTCACATGCTCCAGGTCGAACTGACTGACATTGTGAGGGTCAGGAAAGAATTTTACCCTAGGTCAGATTAGCAGTGACCTTGGGGGTGGGCGGTTCACCTTCCTCTGCAGCGTGTGGGGTTGAGGGTCACTTGCTAGGATTATCTGGGTATATCTCACTTAGTCATTGTCCTGCCATTGCAGGGGCCTTGGTGCACCTTAGTCCCTCTTGCTCTCTGCCTGTGGCACATCATAGTCTCGTCTCCTGTGGGCTGCAACTCTTTGGTCTCATTTCAGTTGTTGAGTTTAGTGTGCAGGTGCCGGGTGGTGTTGGTGGCTTGTGATGTACAGAAGGTCAGACTGGATGATCGGGTGGGCCCTTCTGGTCTTAAACTCTGACTATTCTTGTTGGATGTAAGACAATCCATCTTAATCCAGCCCTGCTGGTAGGGCACTCTCTGGGAGAGGCCTGGGAATTGTTCCGTTGACTTCAGTGGGTTTTGGATTGGGCTCCTGGAGACTATGATGGGTCCCATTGGAAATCTGTCCTAATGAATAAAACAAATCTTCTGTGGTTGCCTTCCATAATTTGAAATAGATCTGGTTGAATTCTACATGCTGCTCTCAACCCCCAGCCTTTTACCTTATATTGCTTGGATTATTACTATAGTATTATTTATGTGTTGTAGTCACACCTCGGGACCGTTCGAGGTAAATTACTGTGTGACAGGAAATTATTACAGCAAAAAGCTGCCGTAACGTCGCCGGTTTATCAGTATTGGAAAGACTTGATCTTTATATGCTCATGATGAATTTCTGCTGGTAATAGCGAGGCTCATTTCCAAATGTTTTTGTTTTCTTACTTTTGTATGAAAGGGAAACTTAAGAAATAACCGCCCCTCTTGTCAGTAATGCTTATTGTGTTAAAATATAATGACGGTAGAAACTGAGTTTTCGAATGCGACTCCTAACTACAGCTGGTATGAAAAAAGGGATCAAGAGAAATACATTCCTTTATTTTTGTTGGAAAAAAATCTGACTTGAGATGTTTTTCATAAATTCATAGATTCTAGGGCTGGAAGGGACCTCGAGAGGTCATCGAGTCCAGCCCCCTGCCCTCATGGCAGGACCAAATACTGTCTAGACCAGCCCTGATAGACATTTGTCTAACCTACTCTTAAATATCCCCAGAGATGGAGATTCCACAACCTCCCTGGGCAGTTTATTCCAGTGTTTAACCACCCTGACAGTTAGGAACGTTTTCCTAATGTCCAACCTAAACCTCCCTTGCTGCAGTTTAAGCCCATTGCTTCTTGTTCTATCCTTAGAGGCTAAGATGAACAAGTTTTCTCCCTCCTCCTTATGACACCCTTTTAGATACCTGTAGACCGCTATCATGTCCCCTCTCAGTCTTCTCTTTTCCAAACTAAACAAACCCAATTCCTTCAGCCTTCCTTCATAGGTCATGTTCTCTAGACCCTTAATCATTCTTGTTGCTCTTCTCTGGACCTTCTCCAATTTCTCCACATCTTTCTTGAAATGCGGTGCCCAGACTGGACACAATACTCCAGTTGAGGCCTAAGCAGCGTAGAGTAGAGCGGAAGAATGACTTCTCGTGTCTTGCTCACCACACACCTGTTAATGCAGCCCAGAATCATGTTTGCTTGTGGTCCACTATAACCCCTAGATCCCTTTCTGCTGTACTCCTTCCTAGACAGTCTCCTCCCATTCTGTATGTGTGCAACTGATTGTTCCTACCTAAGTGGACCACTTTGCATTTGTCCTTATTAAACTTCATCCTGTTTACCTCTGACCATTTCTCCAATTTGTCCAGATCATTTTGAATTATGACCCTATCCTCCAAAGCAGTTGCAATCCCTCCCAGTTTGGTATCATCTGCAAATTTAATAAGCGTACTTTCTATGCCAATATCCAAGTCGTTGATGAAGATATTGAACAGAGCCGGTCCCAAAACAGACCCTTGCGGAACCCCACTCGTTATACCTTTCCAGCAGGATTGGGAACCATTAATAACTACTCTCTGAGTATGGTTATCCAGCCAGTTATCCAGCCATTTTGACCAGCTCTAGTGAATAACACTGAGAACCTGTTAATGAAAGACTCTGTCTTGCTGCAGGACAGGAGAGATCAAAAGGTACCAGGACATTATTGCCTGTTTTTTCATTGTAATAACCTCACCTTCTATAGAACCTGCTGAGTGACATCAGAACAGAGGAAGTTTGGGCTTATGCTTAGGGCACTGCACGGGGACTCAGGAGATCTGGGTGTGATTGCTGGCTGTACCACAGACTCCCTTGAGCAAGTCACTTAAGTGCTCTGTGCCTCAGTTTCCCTAATGAAAGATGGGCTAATAATGTTGCTTTTGTCTGTCTTGCCTATTTAGATTGCAAGCTCATTGAGGCAGGGACTCTCTTTCTCTACGTGTATGTACATTACATACTTCGGGTAGGTGGGGCTCGTCAGCCTTGGAAGGCAGCCCACCTAGGAGAAAGAAAACTCTGATTTAAAACCTCCGCTGCCTTGTGGCAATACCCACTCATGGGAAAGGCTAAGGGAGTCAACCCTGGAACCAAATCCGGTGTCGGAGTCCCGATGGCGGTCTGACATTGTCCTCAACGTCATTCCGGCAACTCCTGCGACGCCACTGGTGCCAAGTTGTATCGACATTGTCTTTCCCTTGGATCCATCAGTTGCGTGGAGAGGGGGGTTCTGCTGCATGGGCAACAGCTGTTCCTCCATATCACCCTGCCCTGGCTTGCGCCCTGGAGACGACACTCCAGCTTCACTAAACATTCCCCATGGGCGCATATCCATCATCTCTCGAGACTAACGGACGCCAACAACAACAACATGTACATTAGGGTGACCAGACAGCAAGTATGAAAAATCGGGACGGGGGGTGGGGGGTAAGAGGCACCTATATAAGACAAAGCCCCCCAAAATCGGGACTGTCCCTATAAAATCAGGACCTCTGGTCACCCTAATGTACATCACCTTGCACGATGGAGCCTTAATATCTGTTAGGGCCTCTAGGTGATCTTGTGTTTATTCATAATAATTAGCAGTGGTACGTCCCACACAGTGCCTGCCCCATTACGGTTTTTTTAGTAGGCGCTCCAAGGACCTTGGTGGCTTTTGTGCCTAGACTTGTCTCTAAAAGGTGAAATTAAGGGAGAGCATGAAGAGCGCTCTCTCTCTCTCTCTCTCTATTTATAGTGACTCTCCCTGAAATTAACAGTCCCACTTCAGTAACCGCAGCAGCAGTGTGACTACACTCACAACACACACGTCCCAAAACAAAGCCAGGTGGCTTAAATCAAGTTCAACTGACTCTCTTTGCAACCACGGGCAAGTCATTTTGCAGGAGAAGCTGGGGGCTAAGGCTGATGCAGCGTGATCCGCCCCGCGCCACTGACTCAGGGATGCAGGGTCACGCTTAACTCTTCCTCCCTTGGATGCAGCTGGAGTATATCATTAGTAGCCCTTAGAGGTGACCTGAGAAGAAAACGTTATCGATGATGGTCTGAATCTGAGGCTAAAGTCCCACTAATGCAGTAGAAACTCAAGGTCTGGCCTAATTAAGGTGTACAGATTTTATTTAGCAAACCTTAATTAGTTCAGCCTCCCAACACCTTTGAGTGAGAAGAGGTCATGGATTTATTATAATACTCAGGTTGTCGTAGTTGTAACTATGCCACACATCACGGCGACGCAGGTCTTTGTGCTTCCACTTGAGTTCAAGGCAAATCTCCATACACTGTTAGCAGTATGGGGCTTATGACATGCAGCTGAGCAGTTGTGATTTCGTGCACATAGCCTCTGGACAATTCATTGGTAGGGCTGGCTGGGAAACAAGAATTCTGTTCTGCAAAAAATGTGGAGGTTGCAACATTTGTTTTCATTCCCATGTGGAACAAAACAGAGACCTGTCGCCATTTGTCATGGAAGACCTACCCGCCGCCGAATAGCCAAGACCTATTAGAGAACTCACCTGGGTTGTGGGAGATGTAGGCTTGGGTTTCTGCTTCAGATTAGGAACTTGAACTTGGGTCTCCAACATAGGTGAGTACCCTACGCCCCAGGCTATTGGCTTTTCTGGGGTAAGTGGGGCTCTCCCACCTGGCAATTCCATGCTGAACCTGAGAAATCTTCCTGTTGAATCAGCATTTTCCAACAAAATAACGTTTCACAGAATTTTTTTTGACCAGCTCTGTGCATGACGGTGGTGTTATTCCTATCTGACAGATAGGGAAACTGAGGCGTGATACAGCAAAATGACTTGCCCGTGGTTGCAAAGAGAATCAGTGACTGAACAGGAAATAGAACCCAGGAGTCCTGCCTCCCATTCCACTGCTCTAACTAGTAGACCCCTTCAGTCCCATGGTTCCTTGGCAACTTCTGATACATCACAGGCCCACTGGTAATAAAACAAAGTCCCGAGCGGAACCTTTGCCCCAAACTGGGGCTGAACCCTTGTTTCCCGTCCCTGGGCTGCGTCTCTGAACTCCACGAAAGCAGAGGTGCTGAAATATTTAAGGAAGACTCTGGTGGTGGGGCAGGATGCTGGAGTGGAGTCATGCTCTTACTCCTCCCTGGAGAGTCCGAACATAAGAAAGGCCGAACTGTGTCAGACCAAAGCTCCATCCGGCCCAGTATCCTGTCCACCGACAGTGGCCAATGCCAGGTGACCCTGAGTGAGTGAACCTAACAGGTAAGGATCAAGTGATCTCTCTCCTGCCATCCATCTCCACCCTCTGACAAACAGAGGCTAAGGACACCATTCCTTACCCATCCTGGCTCATAGCCATTAATGGACTTAACCTCCATGAATTTATCTAGTTCTTTTTTAAACCCAAATTGTATCGGCAACAACAGAGACTCCCAGGTTAGGAATCCTTGTGGGATCGAAGGGTGGAGGCTGGTCAGTGGCTGCTGGGTGCAGCGTATACATGGGGAGCTGTGTGTGGGGCGGGGAGGGGACAGCAGTTGGAGTAGGGGTTATGAGATGGTGACCCTATTTTTCCCCTTGCACCATAGGGAAGTCAGCGGCAGTTCCTTAGAATCATAGAATCTCAGGGTTGGAAGGAACCTTAGGAAGTCATCTAGTTCAAAGCAGGACCAATCCCCAATTTTTGCCCCAGATCTCTAAATGGCCCCCTCAAGGATTCAACTCACAACCCTGGGTTTAGCAGGCCAATGCTCAAACCACTGAGCTATCCCTCCCCCCCTTGAATGCTGCGTGGGGAGAATAGGGGCTAGTGAGCAGATTTGAGGGAATCTACCCACCCTCCTCTTCCACCTTCCTCTGAGTTACTCTTGCTGCACTCCTGGTGTGTGAGTGCTCCAGCTCCCTCCAGCTCTGCGGGCCCAATGCAGAGGAGATGGGCGTAGATTTCACACCCACAAGTGTGCACGCCTAAGCGACACTAGGATTACTTCTGCACTCTGTCTGGGAGGTGTAATTCCCAGCCTGGGGAGACTGTCCCAGCACGGGCAGCGGCTTGGCTAGCCGTCCAGGTACCGCCCTGCCCAGATCCTACGGGCAGCTAACCTGAGTCGCCGTGGCCACACTGCTATTTTAGTGCGCCAGCTCAAGCAGATCTAGTGCATGTCAGTCTACCCACGCTGGGAATTACACCTCCTGGCTGCTGTGTAGATGTGTCCCCCACAGTGGTGTAACATGCCCATAGAGGGGACCATGGAAAGATGCCAGTCACACCCTCTGGCTGCCTTTCACTTGTTCTTTGTCTCAATTGCCTTCTTTTCCCCCCCCTCTTTCTTGCTCAGTTTAGTTCACCTCAAAGCCCCTTCACTTTGCATTTCCTTGCTGATGGCTGGCCCTGGATGGAGTAGGTCAGAGGGCCGGACAGACAGCGCCATACCAATTTGCCGCACCGCTCACTGGCCCCCTCCCCAGTCCAGATCCACTTGCCCTCCTGAAACGAGATCTCCACTGACCGTAAGGCTGCAATGACCAGCATCTCGCAATGCGCCTTTCAGGATCCTACACATGCCTATCACAACATGTGGCATATCTCATCCAGTGCACTAAATGTCCCGACAACAACTATATGGATGAAACCAGACAATCACTTCGCTTGCTAATGAACGCACCCAGGAAAAGGGATAAAAGACAAAACCACCTCATCACCTGTGGGGACACTCTTCACAAAGCGATCACTCCATAGCTGACCTCTCAGTCCTCATCCTCAAAGGAAACCTGCACAACACCTCCCAAAGATGAGCCTGTGAGCTTAACTTCATAACTTCGCTAGATACTAAAACTCATGGACTGAAGAGAGACACTGGATTTATGGCTTATTACAACGATCTATAACCCACTTTAACCCCATCAGCTGTTTTGTTTCTTCCCCCGATGATTGGAAAGGTGTTAACGGGTCACTTCACCTTGGATAGTCCCTTGAAATATGTGTTACCTACTTATGCTGAACAATCAACCTTGTATTTAGCTGTGACACTCGGAGTACCTTCCCCAGACCTGGAGAAGAGCTCGGTGTGAGCTCGAAAGCTGGCCTCTCTCACCCACGGAAGCTGGGCCAGTAAAAGCTATCACCTCACCCACCTTGTCTCATAAGGCTTCTGTCACTCGCTGCCAAAATCAAACCTCTTCCCTCATCAAATCCCTAATCAGCCGGAACGGCGCTGTAAGCCGTTCTAAATTGACTCCTCTCTGCTCCTTTTGCTGACCGCTGCCCTTCAATGATCTGGCCCCGTCTCTGACTCCGAGGGCAACAGCCTCTCTAATTATATTTCTTCTACCTTCCAAATCCTCTCAGGCGCCTGGACAGGAGCCGGTACTGAGAGGGCGGGAGGATTAGAGGGACCCAATCTCGCATTGCAGCACCAAATGGGAAATGCGTTGGGAGGAGGAGATGAGAGAGCATGCACAGGTGTAGGGGAGGGGGGGGGTGCAAGGATTGTGGGGGTGTCTGTGGGAGGCACGGGGGGGGGGTCCTACGCCGAGTGTGTGGGGGAGCACAAGTGGATGGGGTCATCCCTGTGAGTCACAGGTGGGTGCGTGTAGGGGACCACACGTGTGCGGCTGCATGGACGTAGTAGTGCGGGTGCGTGAGTGCTCCCGGGTGTGACATAGGTAGATGTGTCAGGTGGGGACATGTGTGTACATGGGTGGCAATGCATGTGTGTGCGTGTTACAGATAGCTGTGGTGCATATGTGTGGGTGACATGGGGGTTATACGCATGCACACATATGTGAATGGGCCCCTTGGCCCCAGGGACGTGGTCTCCCCCTGGACTGGGCTGGCAGCAGGGGCTTGCTGCCCCTGTGGCCCATACACGTCCTGTTCGGCTCCAGGACTGTCATTCATCTATCGTCAGAGGAAGGAAAAGGCTGGACTTGCGGCCAAGTCAATGGACTGGGACCCAGGAGAACTCGGCTTCTGCCCCGGCTTCCGGTGGGAGGTTGGACAAGTCACGTCAAACAGGGCCTGGCATCCGCAAAGTCACTCACATCTCAACCAAAGCAGATGGGGAGATGGGCTCTAAGAATAGCTCTGTGGACGTGGCGGCACCGGCAGAGGCAGCATGAATCTGTCTAGCCGGCTTGTGGGGCTTGCTCCCAGCTGCAGTGTGGGCAGACCCTCCGCATCTGGGTTTGATTAACCTGTGTCCTCACTGCAGAGTGGGTGGGTTGCCAGCCTGGACAGAGGCAAAACCCGGGGTCAAGCCAACCTCCTCAGGTGTGTACGCTAGCCGGGGTTTAAAGCCCCTTGGAAGCCCAGGGCAGAGGTTTTCCTGTGTGGATGGGAAGGGGGCTGGGACACCACTGAGGTTCTCGAACGCTGCAGTGAAGACACACCCAGAGGGGCCGACTACACTGCAAGGAAACACCCGCAGCTGGCCGGTGTCAGCTGAGGCAGGGTTGCGGGGTTCGGGCTTCGGGGCTATGAAGCTGCAGTGTGCACGTTCGGGATTGGGCCCTTGCGGGGTCCTCGATCCCGATCCCAGGTGCCTACCCGGCAATTTTATAATCCTGTCGCGTGAGCCCGTCAGCTGTCCGAGGCCGGCCGCAATCTACTACTATTGCAATGTGGATAAAACCAGAGAGGCTAATTTAGACCTCTCCTTACAAAGGTGCCCGGGAGCTGGCCAATCGTGGGCTGGCTGGCACGAGGTCACTGAGACAGGACCTCCCGGCAGCCGCGTCTTGGGGTCAGACGCCTCGGCTGGGTTGCCGTGCAGGAGATGCAAACGGACTAAGGAGCGAGGGACTGCAATTAATCTGATTATGCGTAAAGAAACGCAGGCCTTTGGAATGGAACCAGCGCGGGGGATGTTTTAATCGAAGGGGGAAGATGAAGAGATGGGCTGATCATGCCCTGGCACTGGTCACCATAACTGTGATTTATTGCCCGTGTTGCCACATAGTCAATTTGAGCTTAATTTCACTCCACTGCTCGGACTGCTCTTATAGTGCCTCTAATGGAAATTGGATGAGAGGAGACGCCTGCTGGCTTGGCATTAAGAGGCTAAAGGTTAACCCCAGCTGCCGCTTGGTGCCTAGGAGAGAGCGTGAGGCCCAGCGCCTCATAGTATTTAGGCACCTAACTCCCATGGGAGGTAGGCCCCAAAATGACTTTGAAGATTTGGGCCCAAGAGCTTTCTCTGGTGGTGTTGCCGCTGCAGTGAGCTTGCTCTGCCCACAATTAAAGGTCTCCCCCCACCACTTCTCTGACAGCGTCTAATAATGCGCTCCTTAGCATGTTCCCTCCAGCCATCTCAAACCAGTGGGGAAACTGAGGCATGACTCGTACTCCCCTGAGCACCTCCTTGTGATTGTGGTTGTTCTTTTAAATGTTCCCCGCAGCATCCAGACTGGACCCAGCAGCTCACTGCACCCAGGTAATGGTCAGAGGTGTCGGGTGGTAGGCATCTAATGGTCCCAGCAAGCCACGGCCTTGAGACCAGACTTCTTAGTGATTGCCACTGCTCACCGGAACAGCATGGCCTAGTGGACAGAGCACTGGACTGGGACTCGGGAGACGTGAGTTCTGTTTCCAGCTCTGCTACTAGCCTGCTTGGTGAACTTAGACAAGTCCTTTCCCCCACCCCTCTCTGTGCCTCAGTTTCTCCATCTGTAAAGTAGGTTGAATGATAGTTACCTCCTTTGAGATCTGGTGCTGAGAAGAGGTAGGTGGTATTACTGGTAATGCTTCACTCTAATGGGAGGTACCTCTCCCCACCCCTGTCTGAGGTCAGAGGGGTCGCCACGTCTCTGTCCGGGCTCAGGAGCCGGGTGTGCAGCTCAGGCCGGGGCTGGCTGAGGTGACTCATTGCTGCAGCAGGGTTGTGTGGAAGCAAATGGCACGGAGGGTGCTAAAAATACAGCGGCTGTGCGTCATACCCAGGCGTGCCAGGCTGGGGGGGCTGGACTGATTCATGAGCCAGGACTGTACCTCGAATGCCAGCTTGCAGCCGATAACACACACCATGACACCTACACCCTGGCACATACACGTACACCCTCTTCTCCCTCACGCATCCCCCTGTACGTACCTCCACCCTGTGACGTTATTGACAATAACTGGGACCGTATAGATCATTGTTGCAACCAAGGTCCTGTAGTGGCACCAAATCTTATATAAAGAGGGTCAAATGAGGTGTCTAAGACCAGGTTATGCTTGGCTGGTTATGATTATGCCATTTATATGTATGTATCAGATTTGTAGTTGAAGTTATGAATATTGGCTTTATACTGTCTGTATTTCAAACTGGGGCTGGGCTTCTGGGACCCAGGACAAGCTATCAGCTCTGCCAGGCCTGCTGATGGCCCATTAAGGACCATCAACTATACAATTAGCCCATTGAGAGGAGGCAGACACACCTTATGATTCAGTAAGGTAGGCAGAGACTTGCCCATGTGACTCCAGACTCCATTTTGCTGTGATTTTCCACAGTAAGGACAAAGAGGTGTCTTTACACCTGGAAGAAACTATAGAAGGCAGCTGCCTCATCTCCATTTTGTCTTCTTTCCTGCGTCTTGCCTCTGGAGCAACTTTGCTACAAATGGAAGCTCCGAACAAAGGACTGAAGGACCCATCCCAGCGGTGGATGGATTCCAGAGATTTGATTTGAACCTGCAGTTTATTCCATCTCTGCAAGCCTGAACCAAGAACTTTGCCATTACTGTATGTCATTGATTCCTTTTAACCAATTCTAGCTCTCACCTAGACCTTTTTCCTTTTATGAATAAACCTTTAGATTTTAGATTCTAAAGGATTGGCAACAGCGTGATTTGTGGGTAAGATCTGATTTGTATATTGACCTGGCTCTGAGGTTCGGTCCGTTAGGATCAGGAGAACCTGTTTTCTTTTACTGAGGCATTGGTTTTCATGACCATTTGTCCCCATAACGAGTGGCACTGGTGGTGAGACTGGGAAACTGGAGTGTCTAAGGGGATTGCTTGGGATGACGTGTGGTTAGCCAGTGGGGTAAAACCAAAGTCTCCTCTGTCTGGCTGATTTGGTTTGCCTTAGAGGTGGAAGAACCCCAGCCTTGGGCTGTAGTTGCCCTGCTTGAAGCAATTTGTCCTGAACTGGCACTCTCAGTTAGGTCCCGCCAGAACCAGCATCGTTACACACCCACACGATCTTGCACACACCTACGTATAGTACACGGTCACCCACATACCGCACCCAGGTTCACTGCCCCTACCTGCCACCCTCACGCACAAATACACCCCGTCAGCTAACACACTCCGCCTCCATCCCACCTAGACAGCTATGTGAACGCACCCTCATCTGCAGTGAAATTCAGTCAGACTGTCTCTTATCAAGCTAAAGGAGACAGAACCACTCGCCAGCTCTCCTTCTGGCCTCTGCTTCCAAGCTCTCGACGTGCTGGAGACATGGAGACACTGCCGGTTGTGAATTGTTTTATTAGTGATCCCAACCCCGCAACAGCCAAAACGGCTTCCTTTTTAGTCTTTAGAGCAAAGCTAGGAGGTTCCAACCCATAGAATTTTATGAACAATAATAAAATGAAAACGCTGTCGTCTCTGCAGACTTGTTTAAGAGGCTGTTAGGGGAGCCGCCAGCCTCGTTACTCGTTCCACAAACGGGACGTGGTTTATTTTAAAAGAGTGAAATTCACACGCCCAATCACGTATGCCAGTGGATGGGAAATTGATTAATACATTCTAAGGGCAGAAGAGAACCACTGTGATCATCTAGGCTGACCTCCTGTCTGACAGACCAGAGAACTGCCCCCAAATAATTCCTCTTTGCGCCAGAGCAGATCATTTATAAAAACATCCAATCTTGATTTTAAAAATGGCCAGTGGCGGAGAATCCATGGTGACCGCTGCTATTTGTTTCAATGGTTAGTTACTCTCACTGTTAAAAATGTGCTCCTTATTTTCGTTCTGAATTTGTCTGGCTTCAACTTCTAGCCATTGGATCACGTTACACCTCTCTCTGCTAGATCAAAAAGCCCATGATTACAGGTTTCAGCCCCATGTTGATACTTCTACGCTATAATCAAGTCACCCCATAACCCTCTCTTTGATAAGATAAGTAGATTGAGCTCCTCAAGTCTATCACTATAAGGCAGGTTTGCCAATCCTTTAATCATTCTCATGGCTCTTCTTTGAACCCTTCAATTTGTCAACATCCATCTTGAATTGTGGATACATATAGAAGCAGGACCATGAAGGCACACTGTGGAGTAAGCTAGCTTGAGCCTAAGAAGTAGATTTAAAAATACCCCGGGATCTTAATAAAAATGTAATACAGCATTAATCTAGCAGGAGTGGCAGTGTCTTATATAGCTACGTTTGCATATCAGTCTCCATTCTACCAGCCCCCCTTTATTTTTAATAACTCAGACCCATCTGAAATGTCCATCTTTCAGGCTGAAATTTCCAGTCCCGGTCTCTGTTCACAGATGGGAGACAGTTTAAGGAGAAATGACGGACATTTTTGAGCCCAAGGAGAGCGCAAACAAATCTACTTCCTCCTCGTGATGAAGAAATTTCTTGCAAACTTTTTCTTGAGCCAGGACTGGCGCTGGCTTTTTTGCCGCCCCAGGCAAAAAAAAAAAAGCCGTCCGGAGCACCGCCAAAGCACAAAAGAAAAAGGGGCAGAGCGGAATGTGCTGCCCTAAGATTGGCCTGAATGCCGCCCCTTACAATGTGCCGCCCCAAGCATGTGCTTCCTAGGCTGATGCCTAGAGCCGGACCTGTCTCGAGCAGCTCCTGAGCTGAAACAACCGGATTCGGAAAGTTGCGGTGCGGTATACAACGAGCCCTCCTGCCGTGTGTCAGAAAAAACTGGGCTTAATTTGAATGCGTTCTGAGCATGTGGTGTAAAGGCTGTATGTCTTGCACTGTATTTTCCCTAAAGCTCTGGTCCTGCAGACATGCTTGTGAGTAACTTTGTGAATGTGGGTAGCATGTACCCCAATGGGGCTAGTTATGTGCTTAAAGCAAGCACTGGTATAAGTTCTGGCAGGACTGAAGAGTGGGAAATGCATGCACGAGTGGCTAATTTGCTTAGGTACCAGTGTGTGATGGCATTAGGAGTAGTGCTTTGTTTGCATTTTGTAACATGCACAGGAGGGATTGATGCATCCTAGGGGCTCATTAAGTGGAAGGAGCTGCCTTCAAGAGACCTGAACCAGGAGTGGCAACCAGGTCGTTTCAGATTGCAGAATTTTCCTGCCCTATTGCTAGGGTGACCAGACAGCAAATGTGAAAAATCGGGACAGAGGGTTGGGGGTAATAGGAGCCTATATAAGAAAAAGACCCCAAAATTGGGACTGTCCCTATAAAATTGGGACATCTGGTCACGCTACCTATTGCCAGTTTTTCTGGCAAGCCATCGGAACTTCTGAAGCTCAACGCATGGAACACCTCCTTTTCTACCTTGTTTTTGCTTTGCCCCAGCTTGGTTGCTTTAAAGAAAACTGAAACACCTAGGAATTTCACACAAAAACTTTGTTAAGAAAACATTAAAGTTACACGGCGAAGGTGCTCAAAAATCAGGCGATACCAGCAGGAAGATGGCATGCACAGATCCTAAAGTTGACCTGCAAAGATAAAATAACAAAGGGGCTGATTCCTCCCAGTGCTACAATTTGTGTTGTCACTTACAACTGTGCAAAGGAGGACTAAGATGACATTCTGACTGGTGGAGTACACAGACGCGAAGAATGTGTGCTCTGCTTTGCTTTTTATGATGTATTAAGAAGACCTGAATATTTTTTAAAAAGTGTTTCACCTTGAAAATTTAGGGATGATGAAGTCTTGTCTTCCCTGCTTTTGCTGAAGGTCTCCTTGGGGTAGGGTGACCAGATGTCCTGATTTTATAGGGACAGTCCCTATTTTTGGGTCTTTTTCTTATATAGGCTCCTATTACCCCCCACCCCCTGCCCTGATTTTTCACACTTGCTGTCTGGTCACCCTACCTTGGAGGAGCAGGGAACTGGAGTAGGAAATCTCTCAGCCTTTAGTTTCAGGGGTGGGGGATATTGAGTCTTTACCAGAGAGAGCTTTCCCCGCCCCGTGTGTTTTGAGTTAAATGCGTGTTAATTTTAAAAAGAGCTTTAAAAAATCTGAATAAAAACTTCTCGCCCTGCCAGTTGTTCAGGTTTCAGGCTCTTGTGGTTACAGCCGGTCAAAATTGTTCATGGTTTGTTTTTTTTTAATTAAAAATGTCCTTTAAAAAAATGACCCCTCCCCACTGCAAATGTAATGAATTGTTCAGGTTTTTTAAATGAAAACTGGAAAACCTGGAAGTATTTTTATTTTTATTTTTTCCCAAAAATTTGAAATTGAAAATTTTCAAAAATCTGTTCTTCTCAAAACAAAGCCATTTCCCAACAAATTTCATTTTTTTTAACTTTGTTTTCCAAACAGCTCTAGTCCTAATCTTGCTGGATCTCTAGTCGTCCACAGAGTCCTCCTGTAAAAACAGGGTTGACAAATCTGGCACTGTAACACAGAGATTCCCGAACAAGGAGCACGTGCCAGAGACCAGCACAGAGAGTCTGCGGTTCACCTCGTTTCCACCTGCTCCATCCCATTAAAAGAAGTGGAAGCCAGGTAAACACTTTCCTAATGTACATTTTCCATGTAAGCGATTGTTGCAGGGAGGTGATGCGATCACAAATGAGAGGGGCAGGTCTGTTTGACAAACTCTGCAAAGCTGCAGAAAAAGACACAGCACAATTTCCCCCCTTTTGTTGGTCCCCTTTAACTCTGCGGCAGAACGATAAGGTCTTTAATTTCAAGATCAAATACTATTTCTCGGTGACTGCACTGTTCTATCATCGGATTTATTTTTTGTACAGGGTCATTGGCAGAGTTGTGAAAGTAATCCAGGAGTCCTGAGTTCCCAGCCCCCACTTCTAACTGCTAAATCAGGGGTGGGAAATTTTTTTGGCCCGAGGGCCACATCTGGGTATGGAAATTGTATGGTGGGCCATGAATGCTCACAAAATCGGGGGCTGGGGTGCGGGCTCCAGCTGGGGGTATGTCCAGAAATGAGGAGTTTTGGGTGTGGGAGGAGGCTCTGGGCTGGGATTGAGGGGTTCAGAGGGTGGAAGGGGGATCAGAGCTGGGGCAGGGAGTTGGGGTGCGGGAGGAAGGCAGGCTCTGGGCGGCTCTTACCTCAAGCAGCTCCCGGAAGCAGCGGCATGTCCCCCCTCCGGCTCCTATGCGGAGGCATGGCCAGGCGGCTCTGCGCACTGCCCTGTCTGCAGGCGCCGCCCCTGCAGCTCCCATTGGCCATGGTTCCCGGCCAATGGGAGCTGTGGGGACAGCGCTTGGGGTGGGGGCAGCGTAGGAGCCGGAGGGGGAACATTTCGCTGCTTCTGGGAGCCGTGCAGAGTGGGGCAAGCCTCTGACCCCGCTCCCACATCTGGAGGGCCGAATGAGGCCCCTGGGCCATACTTTGCGCAACCCTGTGCTGAATCAAATTCCCCTACCAGAGCGGGGAATAGAACCCTGAGTCCCAATCCCCAGTGCTAATCACTGCTAGGCTCAGCCAAAGCTCCCTCTCCGGCGGCACACGTCCGCAGCCGCTGCCTTCCCACCAGGCTAAACCCTTTTGGAACTAATGGGAGCAGTTGGCAGATTTCATGTGCCTAATGGGCCACGGCTGGCACGGGTAGTTAACCGTTCGAAAACTGCTTGGTGCTGCCAATCGCGTTATTATATCAGGCAAGAGATTAAGGCTCCAATTAAAGAGAGACAGGGAATTCGCCCGGTGACCAGCCATGAGGAGCCTGAATTTCCAGAAGGCCATTTAGGGACTGATTGAAACAGTAATGAGGTGGGAGCCGGCCAGCAGCGGGCTTGCCCAGAGCCTGGGTGGCAGCAGGTGGCCCAATGGTCGGGTCAAGGAGGTTTTCTGTATGAGGCTGAATTATTCCCCTGCTACCACCGTCTGCTGGCGGGAAGGACATTTTCTAGCAACCTGAGAAGCCGGTGGGGCTGCACCCTTCGGCTCACTTGCCCTGGCACTGCCCGGAAGCAGGAGGGGGTGTGGGTAAGCCCAGGGCCGGTGCAACCACTAGGCAAACTAGGCGGCCGCCTAGGGCGCCAAGTGGTTGGGGGCGCCAAAAAGCGCGCTCAGGGGAGGAGGTTGGAGTGGAGGTGAGCTGGGACAGGGGGGCGCAGGGAGGGCTGCCCGCAGCAAGTAACGGGGTGGGGGCGTGCAGGGGAACCGCTCCCCACCCCAACTCACCTCTGCTCCGCCTCCTCCCCTGAGCACGCCACCCCCGCTCTAATTCTCCTCCCCTCTCAGGCTTGCTGCGCCAAACAGCTAATTGGTACCGCAAGCCTGGGAGGTGGGAGAAGTTCAGCAGCGCCCGCGTGCTCACGGGAGGAGGCAGAGCGGAGGTGAGCTGGGGTGGGGAGCTGCCGCAGGGGGTGAGGTGGAGGGGGGCAGGGAGCTGCTGCAGGGGGGGCTCCCTGGGGAGAGGGGAGGGGGTGGTGGGGAACTGCCATGGGGGGGCTCCCTGGGCAGAGGGGGGGGCGGGGAGCTGCTGCAGAGGGGGCACCGCAGGGCGGAGGGGGGGGGTGCGGAGCTGCCACAAAGGGGGCTCCCCGGGCGGGGGGGGGCGCAAGGTGGAAGTTTAGCCTAGGGCATGAAATATCCTTGCATTGGCTCTAGATAAGCCCCCTGCGGGCTGGAGTTGGAGGTGGGGAAGGTGTGGGGTGGATGTCGTGGCAGCTGGATGGGGATTGGGGAGCAGCGTGGGGATAACTGGGGGTGTTGAGGATTGGAAGGGTGGGTGAGTCCCTGGGAAGCTGGCAGGGGGTGTTGATGGGGTGCCTGGGTGGATGGGTAGGGGTTTGCCTAGGGGAAAGCTGGGGCTCTCTCTCCCTGCTTTTTGCCCTGCTGCCTCCAGGACTAGGCTGCCCTGGGGATAAACTGTGGGTCCTGGTCCCCAGGCTCCGGCGCCCACTTACAGCAGTGGATGGCCACGCAGAGCCACCAGGAGAGGATCTGAGGTGAGCAGCAAACTCCCACCCACCTCGGGCGGCGGGTGGGCCTCTCCCTTCCCCCCGACTCCGCTCCCTCCGGGGTGTGTGCCCGCGGCAGGGGTGTGCAGAAAGGGGCACCTCAGCTTTGGGCGCGACATGAACGAGTAAGAGGTGCTGGTGTCGCTCTCACCCCTGGGCCTGAGAGTCTGGGGATTGACTCGGTCGCCGGGCCATGGGCTCAGCCCGGTACCGACCCAGCGGGGCCGTGTGTCAGCAAGAGGGCAAGCAGGGTGACCGCCTGTCCCAAAAGCAAAAACGGGACACGTGAAGGAGCCCCGCCCCCCTCGGTGGCCCCACCCCTGCTCCGCCTCTTCCCCGAGGCCCTGCCCCCTGGCCGGGCTGGAAGCCAGAGCCAGGCACTGGTAAGAGCCATCCAGAGAGCCCGGGCTGCTGTGGGGAGCCCTGGACCCTCGACCTGCCCTGGGCGGGGGGTTGGGGTGCCCAAGAGCAGCCCCCAGCCTGTGTCCCCGTCTTCGGGGGTACGCCGCCCAGGGAAAGTGGAGAGTCTGGACTTGGGGCTCCCCACAGCTGCCCGGGCTCCCTGGGTGGCTCTTACTACTGCCCGACTCTGGTTTCTGGCCTGGCCAGGGGGCAGGGCCTCAGGGGGAAGAGGAGGAGCAGGAGGTGGGGCCTTGTGGTGAGGGGCGGGGCTAAGGACCATCTCAGACTCCCCCCCACCCCCCATCAGGAAGAGGCTGGTGCGGCCCCTGAGCCTCAGGTAGGCATGGATCAGAACCGCAGGGAATCTGAGACAACTGCTGTCCCGAAGTCATTCAGTCCAGGACTGGGACTTGACGTATATTTTGGGACTGTCCTGCCCAATTAAAGACGGGTGGTCACCCTAAGTGCAAGGGACATGCACGGAACATGCAGATATGTCCTTCGCTTCCCCTAGTCCCTTGAGCATTTCCGGTACTGACCCCTACATCACTGATCCTTGTCTCAGCCACGGGTGACCCTTTTCCTCTCGCTAGTAAGGGGTGGGGAAGGCACCAGAGTGGGGCTGCCAGGCCTGCCTGTCTGTAACCCCCATCAAAATCCAAAGGATCCAGGTTCAGTCTTTGCTGATGAGCCAACCAGGGGCATTGTTCTTATTTCTTGGTCCGTCCAGTCACCTCCACCTATCTCCATAGTATCGATGCATCCCAAGGGTGAGACGAGATGGTAAAGCAGGGTCTCTGGATGACCATCTAGGAGGCAGGTGAAGCTCCACAAGCCAGGGTCTAGAAACTTGGAGGGTTTGTTTATTTGAAATGAAAGTGTGAATTATGGGGGCGGGGGGCATCGGAAAAGTATTTATCTGGCCTTCTGGCTAGTACTGTCTCCCAGCTGACTGGAATTCCTCTCAGTTGAGCCTGTCCTGTTTGATCCCTTCCAAAGGGGATCGCTCAACATATTTTATTGACCAAGCCCTCCAAGTGTGTATTTATTTAGTCTAAGGGGAGCACACGGAACACTTAAATAGCAGGGAATTTTAAAGCTGCATCCTGTCTTGTCCAGGGTCTGCCGCTTTGCCTGGGCTCTTCGCTCTAGCAGACCCAGGTAGAACAAGATCTAGTGGTTGGAAGTTGAAGCAACACAAGTTCAGATGAGGACATTTTTTACTAGTGAGGGTAACTAACCATTGACACCATTTTAACAAGAGGTGTGAGGGGGATTCTTTAGCATCAGAAAAAATTGTCAGTCCTGGGTGGGTGTTTTTCTGAACGATCTGCTCTCTTCGAACAGGAATTAATTCAGGAAGTGCAGTGGCCTGGACTATGCAGGAAGCCAGACTAGACGAGATGATCACAATGGCCCATCTTGGCTTTATAATCTATGAATTTACTATATGTCTGTACAGCACTACCATAATGCACCTAATAATAGCACTCACTTTTGCAAAGCACTTTGAGATCCTTTGACACAGGGCACAGCGTAAGTGGGAGCCGTTATTACCATAAATTACGATATTAACGGGTAGGCCGCTGCATGACAGGGAAACACAAAGGAGCGGAAATTCGGCTGTTCCTTCCCTTAGCTGCCAAATCCTGAGTTCTGGCTTCTTTATTTTCTCTGTAAGCGTTGATGACACCTACCTGGCCCGGGGGTGGAGAATCAGCTTAGTTTTGCTGTCACATCGAAATACTGAGGGCTTGCCATTTTCACACAAACGCGCACACAAAACTACGTTAAGGGAATGTTATTAAGGTCGCCAGGTCAAGCGCTCAGAAGTGAGGAAATGTCAGAATTAAAGCTGCCTGGTGCAACCTTCGTTTAGCCCCTTTGTGCATATGTAGATGATACAGTCTTTAACTAGACAGATACATACTGGTTTTTTCCTGGGACCCTGCACGGATTTCCGTGCACAAGATGTGTCTGCCCAGGGCTGTGCGGTGAAAGAGGCTATTGTCTGTAAGACCCTGCTTTGTTTGTTGCAGAAGTTGGAAGGGTATGATTTGAAGCACTGGAAACAGCCAGGTCTAGGCCCAAAACTAAAGGCCCTCCCCGTCAACTGAGGGGAGAAACCACAAAGTCCAGGCTCCAGTCAATTGCAGGGTCAAGGAACCAGACGGGGACACCAAGCAGAGAACCCCGAACAAGGCCCATCGGTCTTCAAATGCATCCAAGGAGTCAGTGGACACAGCCCAGAGGAACCCTGCCTGGAGACATGACCAAACAAGGGACCAGAAATAGTCCCCACAGTCACAGAGCATTCCTCCCGCCATATAGATTCCTCCTCCTGGTGTGATGGACGGCCATCTTGGCCAGTGCCAGGAAGAGGCCGATGAGGAGGTCCCGTGACTTTGTGGGGCCATGGATAGGGATGTGAGTAGATCAGGAGATGTGGGGGAAAGGGTAAAGAGCTCTCCTGTGACTTACTAGGGAGTCACAACACAGCATTGTGGGCTCATCATGGAGTGGGTGGGCTAAGCATGGAACAGGCAGCTAGGAACTCCTGGGCTCCAAGCCTGGCACTGTCGCAGATTGGCTGTCTGGCCTTTGGCAAGCCACTTAACCTCTCTGTGCCTCAATTCGCCTTTCTTCAACTCTTTTTGTCTTTCCCCTTCGTGTGCCAGCTGGTGCCACCAGACTCAGAGACCTCCTGGACTATGATCGGAAAGACCGGACCCCACGGTGCTTGGACACTGCATGGGGCTGCCCGCCCTCCATGTCACCTTGGAAGTGAGTTAAGTTCTCTGAAGCTCCGAGGAGGATAAAGCAACAGCGAATGAAGGGCTCGTCTTCCCGGTGCAGCAGTGCACACTAAAGGCCTGTGTAGACCCTGCTGGTGTGCGCTAAAAGTTCTCTAGTGTGTGTTAACATCATTAACATATAGCGGGGAACTTTTAGTGCGCACCAGCAGGGTTTGTCTGCGCCAGTTTGTGCCTGGCACATTGGTGCCCTTTAGAATTCACATCCCTCGAGTGCGCATTGCTGCACCGGGTGGACAAGCCCTAAGACCACTTTACTTCTGACTGAGAGCATCGTCAGGAGGCGGGAATGCGCTTTCATTTATGCACATTGACTTCACACCCTCCGCTAATGTGTCTTAACTTTCCTGAGTGTCCCCACATACACAAGCCCTAAGTGACTTGCCCAGGGGCACACAGGTAACCTGTGGCAGAGCTGGGCATTCCCATAAAGAGCCTCTCCCACAAGACCATCCTTCCTCTCCTCTTTTCCTCTGCTGGAGGCTCCAGTTGGCCATCTGAGTGCTTCTGCACACGAGCAGAGACCCAGATTCAACGCTCCTCGGGCGCCTTTGCAGAGCCCTGGTGAAGTGTGGCAGCATTTAGTCTGCTGCCGGCTTTCATCCACATCTGCATTTCTAGCAGGCTGGGAGGTGGACAAAGATCCCATATGTTAATGGCGCCTTTTGCAGAGAAGGATCACAAATGGATCCTAGCAACTGTGCGTGTGTGAGAGTCACCTAGCCCAGCACAAAAATGGAGCCGTCTCTGAAGTGGACCGCGGCATCTCTTTAACAGCACACAACAATGCGACACGCAACTTTAGGCCAGACTATATTCGAGTGGCACTACGGGGGGAATTTTAAGTATGAAATGGCCCAAGATTGGAAGTGGGTTAGGGCATCCCCCCAATTTTTGCGCAAAGTGTCGTGGGATCTTTAATGACCACAAGGGGGCAGGAGTTCGGGTTTAGGGTTCACGCGAGGGCCATGAAAGTCATAGCTTGGATCTGAGTTACCTACATTCTCCTACAGGAGGGGATATCCCTTCCCAGAGGCTGAGATCAGCCACTCCTCCCTGGGAGCTTGGACTCTGTTAGGATAATGGTGTAATTAATTGAAGTGTATGTGTATGTACCACTGCCCTCTACTGGACAAAACAAGAATTTCAAAACAAGTGTGTATATGTGATTCGTAGTATCTGAGCTGTGTCAGGGTGGAAAATCTAAGTTGCACTGTTTCAGTGGAATGGAGAAAAAGGAGAGCCAGAGAGATCGAGAGATTTGAGTAAAGTCACACAGGAAGCCAGGAATTAAACTCACTTTCATGAATTCCTGTTTAGTGCCTTAACCACAAGACCAACCTTCTCCTCGAAAGACAAATGTGTCACATGCTCTGTACTGCTTCTCCTTAATGGGGATTCTCCTCTAGTACCCGGAGCAGGGCTTGGGCTTTTAGAGTAACGCTGCTCAGGAATTTTCTGACAAAATCGTTTTTGGGTGGAAAATGCTGATTCATCCAAACTGAACCTGTTGGTAAGAAAGGTCAGTTTTGATGAATCTCCTGGTTTGTCAAAATAAGTTGGGGAAAAAAAGAGGCTTGAAATGTTGGAAATATCCTGGATTTTCACATTTCCAAAGAAAAGTTTTATTTCTTGGTTCAAAATAAACTAATTTTTTTTTAAATTAGTTTATATTTAGAAAATTTAAATAGATCAAAATCTAAATGAAATGTTTGACCGTGTCAAGGCTGAATCCCCACTCTGGCACTCCGAGTGCAGAAGGTGGGAGCCCGCAAGGATTCTAAAAATTAATATTGGCCACTCCAGACTTGTAGTAAACTCCCAAGGTTACAGCTTTTCTCTGACCTTGGCTTGGTAAACCGTGCCACCACCCAAATGCAAAAAAAACCCTTGGACCCGGGAATGAGCACTTCAGAATTCCTCCCTGTGGGGTATCCTCAAGCCCTTTCACCCTCCCCCCCAAGGGAAGTGCTGAGAAAGAAAACAAAGGAAATCAGCTGTTGCCACCAGCTAATCAAACAGCATATGCACAAACCTCTTAGGACACCAAAAATCCAATCCTGTTCTTAAAAAGGTAAATTTTATTAAAAACAAAAAGGAAGAAAATACATCCGGAACTTCAGCTTTTGCTAGATTTTAAAAGAGCAATTCCAAAAATTAAGCACCCAAACTAGCTTTCTTGGGGGTTCATCTTAAAGGTTACAAGCAAACAAAAGGATTCCACCTAGGGAGGTGGTGGAATCTCCTTCCTTAGAGGTTTTTAAGGTCAGGCTTGACAAAGCCCTGGCTGGGATGATCTAGTTGGGGTTGGTCCTGCTTTGAGCAGGGGGTTGGACTAGATGACCTCCTGAGGTCCCTTCCAACCATGAGATTCTATGATTCTATGAAAAGCATCTGGAGTTAGCACAGAGGAGACCCACAAGCCAAAATAAAGAAATAAACCTGATCGCATCTAACTAAACATTCCCTGTCCCAGTGAGTCCTCCTAGTTATGGAAGATACTTTTTCATACCTGATTCAAACCTTACACAGTATTCCTGTTTATAACATTGCTGCTCCCTGTCCCTGCAGCCCAGAGAACAACAGATGAAGGGAAAGTTTCTTTCCCAATTTTAAAAGTTCTAGCCTTCCCATTGGCTCTTTTGGTCAGGTGCCCACTCCTTTTCTTTTACCTGTGGGCTTGTTAACCCTTTACAGGTAAAGCAAGTAGAGAACAGCTACCAAGAGGGATTTTACAGTTAACTGGCTGGCTGGGTGTCCATCAAAGGGAGCTATCCCCCGCCTTCATTTATCACACGCCCCCCAAATCACAGACGGTGCTGGCCAGCCTGGTTCAGGTCGGGTCTACGCCGGCTGGGATTCCTTCCTGGAGGTTTAGGAAAGAGAGTTAATAAGACACATGCACCTCGAATTTTACTAATAATTACATGAAGAACTAAACAGTACTTTTTACATTTCAAGGACTACAATGACTTAGAATGCGGGGACATTTTTACCCTGTTGATTCTGGGAAACCTTCCCGGAAGAGTGCATCAGCCACTTTGTTAGAGGCTCCTGAAAAGTGTTGTATCTCAAAATTAAAGTCTTGAAGAGCTAAACTCCACCGAAGAAGTTTTTTGTTAGTCTCTTTGGCTGTGTGAAGCCACTTCAGTGCAGCACGGCCAGTCTGCAGGTGGAAACGCCGTCCCCAAATGCATGGGTGTCGCTTCCCCAGAGCGTACACAATGACGTAACATTCTTTTTCTGAGATTGACCAGTGGCTTTCCCTCTCAGAAAGTTTTTTGCTGAGAAACACGACAGGATGGAATTGTTGAGCTGGTCCTTCCTGCATTAAAACTGCTCCCACACCACGCTTGGACGCTTCTGTGGTTACGACGAACGGTTGGTCGAAGTCCGGGGCCCTCAGTACAGGGTCAGACGTAAGGACTGCCTTAAGCTGCTTAAAGGTTTTCAGACACTTTTCAGTCCACTGAACTGCTTTTGGCTGTTTCTTCCTGGTCAGGTCTGTCAGTGGGGTGGCAATTTGGCTGTAGTGTGGTACAAATCGTTGGAAATACCCAGCCAAGCCCAAGAAGGGTTGGACCTGCTTCTTTGACTTAGGGACAGGCCAATTTTGGATACCATTTACCTTAGCCTGTAGAGGGTTGCTAGTTCCTTGAGCCACCTGGTGTCCAAGGTACGTTACCCTGTTTAGGCCTATAAGACACTTTTTGGCCTTTATGGTTAATCCTGCTTCCCTTGTGCGCTGGAAGACAGCTTGGAGGTGTTCCAGGTGTTCTGCCCATGAATCTGAGAATATAGCCACATCGTCAAGGTAGGCGACTGCAAATTCCCCAAATCCAGCCAGCAGGTTATCTACCAGTCTCTGGAAGGTGGCAGGTGCATTTCACAGTCCGAAAGGGAGCACATTAAATTCATACAGCCCTACATGGGTGATGAAGGCTGACGTTTCCTTGGCGGGGTCATCTAACGGCACTTGCCAGTACCCCTTAGTTAAGTCTAAGGGCTGGTCCACACTGGGGGGGGGTTGATCTAAGATACGCAACTTCAGCTACGTGAATAGCGTAGCTGAAGTCGAAGTATCTTAGATCGAATTGCAAAGTACTTACCTCGGGTCCACGCGGTGCAGGCAGGCTCCCCCGTCGACTCCGCTTACTCCTCGCGCTGAGCTGGAGTTCCGGAGTCAACGGGGAGCGCTTCTGGGATCGATTTATCACGTCTACATGAGACGTGATAAATCGATCCCAGAACATCGATCGCTACCCGCCGAATCAGGCGGGTAGTGTGGATGTACCCTTAGGTGGAGATGAACTGGGCACATCCCAGTTTCTCCAATAGCTCATCTGTGCGTGGCATTGGATAGTTTTCTGGGAGAGTTACAGCATTTAGCTTATGGTAGTCCACACAAACGCATATTTCCCTATCTCGTTTGGGAACCAGAACCACTGGAGAGGCCCATGCACTCTCAGAGGGGTGGATTACACCCATCTGTAACATGTTCTTGATCTCCCTTTCTATTGTGATTTTGGCTTGAGGAGCCATTCGGTAGGGTTGGGCTCTAATTGGGCGAGCATCACCTGTGTCAATGGAGTGGTAAGCCCGTTCTGGCCATCCTGGGGTGGCTGAAAACATTGGCACGAAGCTGGTGCACAGCTCCTGGATTTGCTGTCTCTGCTTACGCCCAAGGGTCATGGAAAGGCTCACCTCTTCTACACCACCCTTGCTTTTTCCTTCAGGCTCCTTCAGGCCACTCAGCGTCCTCTCTCTCCTGGGCTGTAAACTGGAGAACCTTGATTTCTTGGGAATAAAAGGGCTTTAGAGAATTAACATGGTATACTTTAGGTTTTAGGGTAGGGTCTGGGAATACTATGAGGTAATAAACAGCTCCCAGGCGCTCTCGGACCATAAATGGCCCCTCCCACTACGCTTCCATCTTATTGGCCTGGAGCACTTTCAGGACCATGACTTGGTCGCCTACTCTGAAGGAATGCTCTCTTGCATGTTTATCATACCAGGCCTTTTGCTTCTGTTGAGCCTCCTGTAGGTTTTCTCAAGCAAGGGCTAGAGAGTCCTTAAGGGTGTTTTGCAGGTTGGTTAAAAAGTCCAAAATGTTAGTTCCTGGAGAAGATGTAACCCCCTCCCATTGCTGCTTCACCAACTGTAATGACCCCTTAACGTTGGGGCCATAAACGAGTTCAAAAGGTGAAAATCCGAAACTGGGATGTGGTACAGTCCCTGTAGGCAAAGAGCAACTGCTGCAACACTAGGACCAAGTCATTGGAGTGCTCATTCATGAATTTACATATCATGGCCCCCAAAGTCACATTAAACTTCTCCACCAGGCCATTTGTTTGATGGTGGTAAGGGGTGGAAACCAAGTGGTTCACCCCATGAGCTTCCTAAAGATGTTTCATGCTCCCTTCCAGGAAGTTAGTTCCCGAATCCATAAGGATGTCAGAGGGCCAACCTACCCTGGCAAAAATATCTGCCAATGCCTGGCTTACGCTTTTAGCCCTGGTGTTGCTTAGAGCTACTGCTTCCGGCCATTGGGTGGCAAAATCCACGAAAGTCCGTATGTACAGCTTTCCTCTGGGTGTCTTCTTAGGGAAAGGACCCAGAATATCCACAGCTACAGGCGGAAATGGAATCTCAGTGATGGGGAGTGGCTGGAGAGCGGCTTTGACCTGGTCTTGGGGCTTTCCCACCCTCTGGCACAACTCAAGGACATAGGTAGAATCGTCCTTGCCCATTCCCTCCCAGTGAAATGACTTCCCAAAATGGTCCTTGGTCCTGTTTTTAAAAAAGGTAAATTTTATTTAAAACCAAAAAGGAAGAAAATATAACTTAGGCTTTTGCTAGATTTTAAAAGAGTAATTACAAAAATTAAGCACCCAAACTATCTTTCTTGGGGGTTCATCTCAAAGGTTACAAGCAAACAAAAGCATCTGGGGTTAGCACAGAGGAGACCCACAAGCCAAAATAAAGAAATAAACCTGATCGCATCTATCTGAACATTCCCAGTCCCAATGATTCCTCCTAGATATGGAAGATAATTTTTCATACCTGGTTCAAACCTTACACAGCATTCCTGCTGTGACGGTGTTCCCCATAAAACTTTATGGGGAGATGCTTATAAATGTATATATGTAACTAGAATATGTTTTATGCTACATGTGCCATGTAACATATCTCTGTGAAAGTTATGACCTACTGAATTTATTCCTCCTGTTTGTATGCATGTATCATTGTTGTAGTTGAAGTTATGAATATCGGTTGTATTTCTTGAGAAAGGAATGTGCAGGTTAAGTGCCCAATCAAGAAGCACTTAACAGACAATAGAACTTGCAGTCACCAATCCACATCTGAACTTTGCCAGGAATGTGGCTGGTCTGGAACTGAGTTGTGCATGTGACTGGTCCATGTGACCCCAACTCCATTTGGCAACTGGATGCTACACAGGGAGAGGGAGGGGTGTCCACCCAGAGGAGAAAATCTATTTAAACCCCGAGGAAACCCCTCCATTTTGTCTTCAGCTGGCTAAAGGAAGAAGCTCTCCACCCCCCAAGGAGACCTGAAAGAGACTGAAAAAAGGACAAAGACATTAGGGGGGTGAGTGATTGCTGGGCCCAGGCTAGAAGGAAGATAGCCTGTTTACTGGACCTAGTGAGGGGTTTATCTGTACACAGGGTGATTAGACATAGAACTGCGTGTTCTCTTTTATTTTATTCGGTAATTCACTTTATTCTGTCTGTCACTACTTAAAATCACTTAAATCCTATTTTCTGTACTTATTAAAATCACTTTTTACTTATTAAGTTTCCTGGAGTTGAGTTGTTACCTGGGGGAACGCAAACAGCTGTGCATATCTTTCTATCTTTGTAATAGAAAGCGAACTATTTATGAGTTTACCCTGTATAAGCTTTATACAGGGTAAAACGGATTTATTAAGGGTTTGAGCCTCCTTGGAGTTGAGCAGCTGGGTGTCAAAGGCAAGAGCGCTTCCAGGGGCCTTACAGTGGTGAGTGGACTTGGTTCGGACCTGGGTCTGTGTTTGCAGCAGATCAGTGGAATCTGGCTCAAAACAGACAGGATTCGGGAGTCCCAAGCTGGAAAAGGCCTGGAAGCAGGGGCAGAAGCAGCCTTGGCACACCAGGTGGCAGCACCAAACAGGTCTCTGTGGCCCCAACCCGTCATACCTGCATATAGCATTGCTGCTCTGTGTCCCTGCAGCCCTGAGAGGACAACAGACAAAGGGAAAGTTTCTTTCCCAATTTTAAAAGTTCTAGCCTTCCCATTGGCTCTTTTGGTCAGGTGCCCACTTTCTTTTCTTTACCTGGGGGACTTTTTAACCCTTTACAGGTAAAGCAAGTAGAGAACAGCTACCAAGAGCGTTTTTACCGTTAACTGGCTGGCTGGGTGTCCATCAAAGGGAGCTAGCCCGCCCCCTGCATTTATCACAGACCTGATCGGATATTTTTGTGGGTTTCCAAAAATGGCCAGGATATTGTCTTCCTGTCCCGATTTGGGAAGAGAATTATTTTTCCAAAATCTCCAAAATACTCACAGGAGGGCAAAACTGTTTCCCACCCGGCTCTGGATTTGAGTTCCATCCCCGTGGCTGGTGTGAAGTTCTGAGTGGCTGTAGAACACAGTAGAGTGACAATCATGCGGCCCTTGCTGGCCACGGGCATGCTCGAATACCTTTCACTTGTGCGGCTGAGCACCTTGCGCCCAAGGGTGTCACAACGCTTGAGAAATGGATGAATTTAAGCCCGGGGGCGGGCGGGGGGAGACGAGGGAGAGGGGAGGCGACTCTCTCTGATTTCAGACAGAGAAAGTGGGACATGGAGAGGTCGAGTGACGTCCTCACCCAGGGAGTGACCCCAGCTATTCCAGATCCCTGGCCTGTGCTTTTAGCCACAAGAGTGAATTTTCCTCTTTCAGCCTGGGGCGCAGAAAGGGTGTGGGACAGATGGGGTGGGGATGGACAGGCAGATGTGATGTCACTTTCATTGCTGTAGAAAATGATAGGCCTCCCCTCCCCCCCCGCCCCGCACACTTTTTATTTGGCCTCTTTAAGCACTCCCGCCTAGACTTCTCCCAGCCCTACCATGCGCTCGTGGGTGGTACCACTTGTGTTTGAATTCTCTTCACTTCCTGATCCTCCCTCCAGTCAGACAGCCTCAGCACTGGGCTAGCCGAACGGATGAACCCAGGGAGTGGGAGAATACAAGCCCTGCCATATTCCGCCCTCCTGCCCCACTGCTGGGGATGAAAGCAAAGGTATCAGGTTCCTGTCCCGCAGCCTCCTGGGAGGTGGGAGCCTTCAAATCACATCCTCGTTCATTCAGCACAGGTGCCGTGAGTGCAGCCTGACCGAGATGGGCACTCAGTGCCCCGTCGGGACTGGCGCGGTCCCCTCTGCTTCCTGTACCCCCGCACTGGATCTTGATTGCTGCCTAAGTGAATCGTAAGCCTTTTAAAGTCACGGCGGATTAGCGCTGCCAGAAAACCCTGCCACATGTTTTTGACATTTCAATTTGATCTCCATTCTTCTGGCGGACACGCTAAGATTTCTGTTCCAAGCCCCATGCCCAGTCAATCACGTCAGTGGCTGGGCTGCCGGGGAGATTTCCTTTCAGGAGCAATCATCTTTAACAAGAATTATTTGCCTTTCCCGCTTTTCAATCTGCCCGTAAACCCTCTCTTTAGGTCACTGCAACACAGGAACAGTTTTGTTGCCGGATCTAGTCCGGTACCTTGCCTCTGATAGGGACCGGGACCAGCTGCTGCAGAGGAAGGTGCAAGAAACCCTGTAGCAGGCAAATACGGAATAACCTGCCCATTAGGTGAAGTTTCATAGGTTCACATGGCCAGATTCTCGGTTGGTGTAAATCAGCATAGATTGACTGCGGTCACCTAAGCCACACTGATTTACACCAGCTGAGGATCTGGCCCATTGATTTTAAGGTCAGAAGGAGCCATTATGATTATGTGGCCTGGTGACTTGGATAACAGAGGCCACAGAATCTCACCCAGGTTCTCCTGCATCAAGCTGGTAACTTGTGGCTGAATGGGCGTGTACCGTTTGCAAAGACAGTCAGCCATAATTTTCAGACTTTCCAGAACCCAACACATCTCTTGGGGGCTCTGGTCCTCTGTTCCCGTGGTTAATTGCTCTCCCCGTTAAAAATGTGCCTCTTCTAACCCATTAACATTTCTTTGACTTCTGCTTCCAGCCACTGACGCTTGTTATGACTTTGTTCATTTCTTCCGGACCCCTGGTCAGATAGTGATTGGGTTATGTCCCGAAGCTTGAAGGTTTATAGCCTGTCTTCACGTTTGTCCTATGTAATGTAACGGCGGATGTCTTGTTTCAGTGAGTTCCACAGGGTAATGAAGTACTGCTTTGCCACAAAAAGTATTTCCTTTGGAACCAAGCATAAAAGGTACCCTCACCAAATTTAGCCTTGGTATAAGCAGATGACATTCCTACTGATTGCAACGGGAAATTGCACCTGCTTCGGCTTGAGCTGAACGCGAACATTGTGTTCTATAGACATGCAAGTGGCTCCTTGGTTCCCTGGGCTGGGAGCACCTCTCAGTAGGCGAGGGTAATGAAGAAGGTTTGTCTGCACTACAGAACTGTGGCCGGCAGAGCTCCAGCCAGCAAAGCCCCCTAGTATGGTTTTTCTGCTGGCATAGCTACACCAATTCCCCAAGCAACGTTGGCTATGCGGCCAGAAGCACTCTGCTGTTGGCATAGCCGCGTCTACACGGGGCGTTGGTCGGCTCGGCGGTGTGATTTATGCTTTTCACGCTGCTGGCTGACAAAGCCGCGGCGGCAAAGCTTTGCAGAGCGGGCTCAGCCTGCGTCTCGCGTTTGAGCAACCTGTAGTGCCGGACCAAGACGCAACGCTGTGACCTTCCTGGAAACCCAGCTGCAGGGCAAGCATAGGCGCAATGTCCTGCAAAGAGCCCCTCTGGGCTTCGGAACAGCTGTAACAGAGCTAGTGCCTTGCAAATCCCCATTGATACAACCCCCAGCCAGAGTCCCGGCGTGGCCGAGACCAGAGTCTTTGGGTTACCTAGCTCCTCCTACTTTCACCACAGCTGAGCCTGGGAAAGTCATGGTTGGTAGGCAGGGTGGTGGGATTATCATCTGGGTCAGGATGGAGGCCAAGCATGGGTGAAAAACCTGCTTGTCCACCTGCCACCTCTCACCGGCTCGAAATCCACCCCATAACTCTGAGCATAAAGGGAAGGAAATCATTAACTACATATCAGTGCAGCAAAGTAGAGTCCCTTGACCTGTAGTGACTATGAGCCAAGCAGGCCCTCGCTTCCTTATTCATCCAAACTCTGGCTTTGCTGTTACACAAGCATCCCTTTCACGGAAGTGCTTTGGAGTCTATCCTTAAAGCATTTATTATTCATTATATTTTGGCTTGTTTCGTGCTGGCTATGCCCAGTGCGCTACAATTTATGACAGGAAACAGAGTCCACACCCCAAACGGGATTATTTTGTGATTATTACGTGACACCCCCACCAACTGAGATCAGTGGGGAAAATGGAGCGCTTGCCGTTGTTCTGGGTTGTTCTCCATGGGCAAGGATGTAAGATGTGGATCTCACGTCGGGGATGGGCGACAAAAATAGCTGCTTCTCCTAGCTCCCAGCTTTGGGGTTGTGGTCCTGAGATGGGCCGTGATATTGTCTCCTCTCATTTGGGTGGTGGGGGAAAGTTTCTAGCTCTTCGGTTTACAACGGAAACCTTCTAAATGGCTGCAGTAATTAGGGTTACAGAATACATAGCACCGGAGGATGTGCAGTTCTGGGGGATTTCATGAGAACATAAGAAGCCCTGGGTCAGACTAAAGGTCCATCTAGCCCAGTATCCTGTCCACCGACAGTGGCCAATGCCAGGTGCCCCAGAGGGAGTGAACCTAACAGGTAAGTAAGGATCAAGTGATCTCTTTCCTGCCATCCATCTCCACCCTCTGACAAACAGAGGCTAGGGACACCATTCCTTACCCATCCTGGCTCATAGCCATTAATGGACTTAACCTCCATGAATTTATCCAGTTCTCTTTTAAACCCTGTTATAGTCCTAGCCTTCACAGCCTCCTCAGGCAAGGAGTTCCACAGGTTGACTGTGCGCTGTGTGAAGAAGAACTTCCTTTTATTTGTTTTAAACCTGCCGCCCATTAATTTCATTTGGTGGCCACTAGTTCTTATATTATGGGAACAAGTAAATAACTTTTCCTTATTCACTTTCTCCACACCACTCATGATTTTATATACCTCTATCATATCCCGCCTTAATCTCCTCTTTTCCAAGTTGAAAAGTCCTAGCCTCTTTAATCTCTCCTCATACAGGACCCATTCCAAACCCTTAATCATTTTAGTTGCCCTTCTCTGAACCTTTTCTAATGCCAGTATATCTTTTTTGAGATGAGGAGACCACATGTGTACGCAGTATTCAAGGTGTGGGCGTACCATGGATTTATATAAGGGCAATAAGATATTCTCCGTCTTATTCTCTATCCCTTTTTTAATGATTCCTAACATCCTGTTTGCTTTTTTGACTGCCGCTGCACACTGCATGGACGTCTTCAGAGAACTATCCACGAGGACTCCAAGATCTCTTTCCTGATTAGTTGTAGCTAAATTAGCCCCCATCATATTGTATGGATAGTTGGGGTTATTTTTTCCGATGTGCATAACTTTACATTTAGCCACATTACATTTCATTTGCCATTTTGTTGCCCAATCACTTAGTGAAGAACTTCAAAAAGATCTCACAAAACTGTCTGCTTTGGTCTTAACTATCTTGAGCAGTTTAGTATCATCTGCGAACTTTGCCACTTCATTGTTTACCCCTCGGGAGGGATTTGAATGCAGATAGGGTGGTGGCCTTGGGGACCAGCTCAGCTGGGATGGTCCCTCTATAAGGGATGGTGTGCAAGAAGCCCTGGAGGGAGCTGTGGGAGAAGCGGACCAATGGCTTGTCAAAGCAGTAGGCACTGTGAAGAGCTGGTGGTAGGTGAGCCCGTGCCATTGAGTGTACAGGCCAGTCAGTCTCACCTCAGTCCCTGGAAAAATCATGGAACAGGTCCTCAAGGAATCAATTCTGAACCACGTAAAGGAGGGGAAAGTGATCAGGAACAGTCAGCATGGATTCACCAAGGGCAAGTCATGCCTGACTAACCTAATTGCCTTCTATGATGAGATAACTGGCTCTGTGGATGAGGGGAAAGCAGTGGATGTGCTATTCGTGACTTTAGCAAAGCTTTTGATACAGTCTCCCACAGTGTTCTTGCCAGCAAGTTAAAGAAGTATGGGCTGGATGAATGGACGGTAAGGTGGATAGAAAACTGGCTGGATGGTCATGCTCAACAGGTAGTGATCAATGACTCCATGTCTAGTTGGCAGCCGGTATCAAGTGGAGTGCCCCAAGGGTCGGTGCTGGGGCTGGTTTTGTTCAATATCTTCATCAACGATCTGGAGGATGGTGTGGACTGCACCCTTAGCAAGTTTGCAGATGACACTAAACTGGGAGGAGTGGTTGATACGCTGGAGGGTAGGGACAGGATACAGAGGGACCTAGACAAATTAGAGGATTGGGCCAAAAGAAATCTGATGAGGTTCAACAAGGACAAGTGCAGAGTCCTGCACTTAGGACGGAAGAATCCCATGCACTGCTACAGACTAGGGACCGAATGGCTGGGCAGCAGTTCTGCAGAAAAGGACCTAGGGGTTACAGTGAACGAAAAGCTGAATATGAGTCAACAGTGTTCCCTTGTTGCCAAGAAGGCTAACGGCATTTTGGGCTGTATAAGTAGGGGCATTTCCAGCAGATCGAGGGATGTGATTATTTCCCTCTATTCGGCACTGGTGAGGCCTCATTTGGAGTACTGTGTCCAGTTTTGGGCCCCACACTTCAAGAAGGATGTGGATACATTGGAAAGAGTCCAACGGAGGGCAACAAAAATGATTAGGGGACTGGAGCACATGACTTATGAGGAGAGGCTGAGGGAACTGGGATTGTTTAGCCTGCAGAAGAGAAGAGTGAGGGGGGATTTGATAGCTGCTTTCAACTACCTAAAAGGGGGTTCCAAAGAGGATGGATCTAGACTGTTCTCAGTGGTAGAAGATGACAGAACAAGGAGTAATGGTCTCAAGTTGCAGAGGGGGAGGTTTAGGTTGGATATTAGGAAAAACTTTTTCACTAGTAGGGTGGTGAAGCACTGGAATGGGTTACCTAGGGAGGTGGTGGAATCTCCTTCCTTAGAGGTTTTTAAGGTCAGGCTTGACAAAGCCCTGGCTGGGATGATCTAGTTGGGGTTGGTCCTCCTTTGAGCAGGGGGTTGGACTAGATGACCTCCTGAGGTCCCTTCCAACCCTGAGATTCTATGATTCTATGATTCTGTGATTGAGCGCTTGCTGAGATCGTACAGACTAGGCTTCCATTTCAAGAACGAATGGGCAGAACGAAGGCTGTCGAAAGGACAAGGGGTGGGGGAGCTCAAGTGTTTGTTCCTTGCTGCCCTGCAGGATGGAGAGGATCAGACCAGCTCAAAGACCGGAGAGTTCTCTCTTCCAGCTGAGCTGCTGGGGTTTGGGTGACTGATCAGAGAGCTGTGTTGGAAGATGAAGGTCACAAGTTCCTCCACGTGCACGTGATGAGCTGGGCCATGCAGCCACGGATCTTGCCTGGGATCTGGCCGAGATGCCTCCATTTGCAATCCGGGGAGGTGGCCATCCTAGAAAGTGTCCGTCCGCCATCAGCGGTTCCCCCTGCACCCTAGGAGGTGAAGGCGGCCGGGTCTGCGCAGGCGGTGCCTAGACAGGCAGGTTCTGGAATTCGGTTTCAGCGGGGACCTGTTTCACTGGATCTCCCCCACGCTGGATCTCAGCCTGAGGGAGGCCTGTAGGGGATGATGGGAAGAACAAAGGGGCTTGGGGCTGGCGAATGGTTGCGGGAGGAAGGCTGAGGTGACGTGGAAGAGTCCTTCCTCGGCAGGGTTGCTCTCCCGGGGCTGCTCCTCCTTCCATTCAGCAACAGAGTCAGCTCCTCACTGCAGAGGCTCTACCTGCTCCCGCAGGAGCCGCAGCCAATCCCGCTTTCCTCATTTCCAGCCCTTGCAAGAACAAGTCACTTTGTGGGCATGGACACCTGCCAACGTTGCGTGCTCTCATTGGCCAGGAACAATATGGCAAAATGGCCGATCCAGGCAGGACTTTGATGGCCTCTGGAGGGGGATCCCTCCTGCTCTTCTAATGCAGCAGAAGGTCTGGAGGGCTGAGAGCCTCCAAAGATACCAGCTCTTGCCGAACTTACCCATCACCATTCTTTCTAGCCGTGCTGATGATGGGCAGTGGGGATGGGAGGTCACCAACATTCCCCTCACCCCCCAGGTCATTATCAAAGGAAATACTATGGCACAACATGTTGGGTCCTTCCGGTTCAAGAGTCTGGCTTTTATTTTGTAATGAAGGAAGTGTGAGCTTATGAGACCTGGGGGGTCGGTTAAGCACAGCTCTGTCCAGTGTGCAATGCAAGATACTAGAGACTTGGGATCCTATTAGTCAGATACGGGAAAGCTCCACTAAATCTCTGAGCTTTCCTGCTGCCTTGCTGGGACAGGAGACCAGCCCCATCCTAATTTTATAGTCCCGGCCCTTTAAAACTCTGCTTGTCCTGCAGGAAAGGGCGTGTCTTTTCAACAGGAACTCAGCGTTAGTCAATGGAACGCACCCTGCAGGACATGTGGAATTTAAAGGCCCAGGACTGTAATTTTAGCCAAGAAGCTGAGTTTCTTTGTGTGTGGTTTTTTTAAAGGCAGACGAAGATGCTGCAGTTTCTCGCCGTCAAATTTAGGAGCAGGAGGAAGGGTCTTTTGTTTCTTTCTTTACTTTTGTGCTTAGCAGCCGTAGAGTGGTTTTTATGGCTCGTAGTTGAATGAACGTGGTCTTTTCCCTCCCTCTCTCTCTTTAAAATGAAAAAAAAAAAATAGAGAGAGATGAGAGTCTGTCAAGACATTAGCTCTAACATCCACAAGCCACGTTCGCCTTGGCAGATGGCAGGGGAGATGATTGCTTAGCACTGCATGTTTGACATCTCACAGAAATAGCAAGGCTGGTGTGGTAGGCCTGTAGCCATTGTCAGCTGCTGCGGTACCTGTGCTGGAAGTGGGAGTCACATGCTCCGGTTCGCACCTCCCGATGCAGAAACGCTCTCGGGAGCGACTCCTGGTGCAGCTGTTTGCCCTTGCCACCCCCCCCCCTCCCTCTTCCCCTTCGGCCGCTTGTGGCGGTTGGTGGGTGATGCTGTTGCTTTCTTGTCACCAGCGTGTGTGACAGGTGAGGTGACACAGAGTCTGCAGAGTTGTAAAGGAAGTTGCTCCGGGGCTTTGCCACACTGGGGAGGTGAGCTCGCTGTAGCGGAGGAGGGGGTGGGGGGAGTAAGGTGGGAAAGCGTACAAACATCTGTTCGCTTCTCCACTTCTTAAAGGAAGAGGCGAGCAAGAGGAAGAACGGAAAAGGGGAAGGATGGTGTCTGGCCTTCAAACTAGGTAAATTAACCCAGTCTGGGCTCCCAGGGGTTAATCTTCACCCGAGCAGGAGGCTTCCCGCTTATCTCCTCCAGATAGTCTAATTAATTTATGAATCCAAGGGCCTGCTTTGTTCAGAAAGTTTAGGCATCCAATTGCTGCGATTGCATGCCCAACATGCATTCAAATGACCAATTGGACGCACAGCTCGCCATTTGCACGTGCAATGGCTGCGGTTGCATGTGCAAATTCTCCCCAAGCCTCTGCTAACACGGGCTCTTAGGTATTGATCTGGTTCATTTAATTTTCCATTGTGTAGGGTGTGCCTATCATGTACTTCAAGCACGCTTGCAGGAAATAAATAAAAGAAAGTGATGACCCTGATCTATCTGTCAAGAACAGAAGAACCGCCCCCCTTACTCTGCAAAAGCCAAAATGACTGTCAGGTGGAAAATGCTCACAAAGTGACTTGGTCCTGAAAGGTCCAGAACTGAGGAGAGCAGGATTGGCTGCAACTCCTAGGGGAGCAGATAGAGCTTGATTTTCCAGTCTCTGAGGTGAGGAGACATCTGACCACATAACTTGCTGCTGGAGGGAAAGGTTATGTAAAGAGGCAGGGACAAATTCAGAGGTGAGTCTGAGTCCAGAAGGAGTTTGTGGTTACAAAATCTTCTTCTGGCTCCTAAGCATGTAAGTTACACCTAATATGTTTGAGCATAAGGGAGTGGAACTTATTCCAGCTTGCTCATTGCCTCTGCATCTGGCCCAGTCTTTTCAAGGCCATAGTCTTAAAGATCATAAATCTCTGGCTCAGGCAGACCAAGAGCGGAGGAAGCAAGCGGCCGAGTTACAAGTGGCCCCCAATGACAACACCCCATTGCCAACCAACAGACGTGCCAATTCAGTGACACTTGGCGTGAGAGTCTCTGCTATGGAGCAAGCGTTTGAGGACAGAGAGGACCTAAGCCATGAAGAGTTGTACAAACCAACACCTTGGACCGCATCCAGGAGTCAACTGGAAGCTCATAGAGGATGTAGAGAAGCCGTGTCATACGCTCCCTGTGAGAAATGGCCCTAAGCAATGGGTAGCCACAGTCTTCACCAATTGAAGCCTGAATATGGTCTTCAAATGCCAACCAAGTAGTGCTGGTAGGATTCATCCACGCTGCCTGAGTGTGACATCCCAGAAGAAGAGTAAAAATGTCTCCTCTAACCAAATCCAGTGAGGGACTTGGCTGGAGGTCAGAGGGGGCGGAGGAGCTTTCACTGGCTCAGATCCAGCCCCAGGTTGGCAGTGGCACTGTCTGATGGCTGTTCAGTGGCCCCATGTGAAATCAGTGGGTGGGGCTCAGTGCCATTCCTTGTGGATGGGTGTCCACGCTTCACAGCCCTCCGCTACAGTGGGCACTAATCAGCCCTTCAGTAGGCTGACCGGGCCCGTGGAGACTGAACTGGGTGTTCCCACCGAGTCAGGAGCAAGGTGCATTGGTCTGGAAGGATCTTGCACTTCTGCTGCCTATATTGCTTCTGTGGCCAAAAGGAGCATTTTGTCACCAGGGCTGAACCCCCAGCACTCGTCAGCTGCTCGAAATGGTCTAAAAACCCCCGACAACTTCAGATTTGTCTTTGTGTCATGCTTGGTGAGTTTCCTTTAAGGTGGTTGTATCATCCAGCGAGCTGATCCCTGCCAACTCCTTTTATGCACGGAGTGCCCTGCCTTCAAAACAGTTCGCCTTTCGAGGGCACTTTGATCCAGTGGGAATCGTTGTGACATGAGTGCCCCCCGAAGCAATTGGAAAGTGCTGACTCTCCAGAGAGCGAGGTGGGGAGGGAGGAGAAGGAGGGAGGTCCTGCGTCTTAGGGCTTTGCAGCAGGCATCCTGTGCTTCTCTGGCTCCAAACCTTCGGCATGGGTGCCCCCTCAGATCCGCATGTGCTTGGTGATACTGCCCACCTCTGAGCAATGTCTGATTGGGGGCCAGTGCTCTAACGGGGCTAGAGCAATCTACTGCGTTTGAAGCCTGGAACAGCTGTAGATGGTATTTTGCTTGGCCACCTCTTCGTCCCACGGCCATAAAAAATGAAACCCAGCCCCTCCATAAGTACTTTGTTTTGGAATAAACCGTTGGAGGCACTGGTGCCCAGCCTGACGCGGGAGATCATCTCCTGTCCATGGGGATGGTGGCCCTGGCTAACAGCTTGCCAGGCTTACCTGCACAGGTTAGACTTACCTGCACAGGTTGGCATGGGTTGTGATGGTGCTAGCCAGTTGTCGACGTCTGCCTTGAAGCCAAGGTCAGAGAAAGGAAGGATGGTCTTGTGGTCACAGCTCTGTGCGGGGACTCTGAGGTCACGTCCAGTCCCTTGCCTCTGCCACACACTTATGGTGTGATCTGGGAGCAGTGACTTCACCTCTGTGACTCAGTCCCCTGCCTGTGCCATGGCTCTGCTTTGGTTGTAATCCCTGTGAGGCAGGACCCAGGGCTACAACTCTATTGAGCCCAGCACAGGCGGGCCCTGATCTGTTGGTAGGGTTGTCATGTAATAATCACACCGTGAAACCCATCCGGGCATAGAACTGTGGTGTTACTGTAGCCTAGTGACTAGCATGTATGTGTACCACCTCCCCCTAGCAACCTGCAGAAGATATCATTGCTTTTTGCCCTGCTGCTGCAGCCAAAGGAGGCCCACTGGGCTCAAGAGGTCAAAGACAGTTTCTGGAGTTGTGGTTCATGGTCTCTCTCCTTCTCATGCCTCATCTTTGCAGTTGAACCGACAGCTGCTTCGTAGCTACGACTATGTTGCAAAATTGAAAACTATCTCGGCGGATGAGGCCATGGTGTGGCAAAGCTGAGGATCATTCACTAAGAACCCACCACCCCCTGGCCAGTACACTAGGGGCTACCTTGAGAACCTCGGCCCATATCAGCTTCCTCAGTGTCACAAAGGGAGAGGGGCAAGCTCTCGGATCAGGCAGGGCAGAAACCATTTAGGGTGTTTTTATCTGAAATCTGCACCTTTAAATTGCAGCCAGAAACTAACTGGCAGCCAGCTATTGGAAATGTGCATCCCAGACTGTCCTCTACCTGATGAGAACATGGAAATTAGCTAGTCCCAATATCTGTGTCCTTGAGCTTTGCAGTAGTCATGACACGGTCACTGCAGATGGTAAAGTCTGGAGCATAGACCCCTGAACTGTTTTATAAGAGTCCATTTCTAAGCCAGAAAATCTAACATCCTTACATGCCAGTGGTGGCTCTTTTCTGCTTGGGTAAGCATTTGTGACCTTTAGGTATTACTCACAAATAACGCCCTTGCCACTGGTAGAATACCTCCCCTACCCATCGGCTGAAGTGTCACCGTGCAAAACATCGCTGGTGGGTTGAAATGAGGCCATTGTGAGGTGCATGGAGATAGAAACCAGTCACCAGGCTCCTGCCAACCGCCTGGTGGCTTTCTGCCTACTAGACTTTCTGGGCAGGAGGCAAGTGGCAAGAATTCCTTTTCTCCGCCTTTCTGCCTCTTTCTCTGGTCATCGAGTCCTTGGAAAAATTCCTATAAGGCTTTAGTTTGTGTACCTTTTCAATAATGGGAGCCACATTTCAAGGGCAGCTTGATCCCCACTACTTGAAGTAACTGTTCCAAAGAATCAGATTTTATAGAAGTCACACCTCCTGGGATTTAATTTACCCTCTGGCCTCACAATTTCTTTAAGCTCCTTCCTTATATCTTCCACAGGTTAGTGAAAACCACTGCTATAAAACCAAGAGGTCATCTAATAAAGGGCTGGATGATCCCAGAGACCCCTCCAATCCTCATCCATACAGTATTGGGAAGCTGCAGGTACGTTTGTCAGCCCAAAAGGAAGGCAGGTCCCCAGGGCCATTACAAACATGGTGAGCTTCTGGGCATTCTCATTTCTGGGCCTGTGGGATAAGCTTTGCCTTGATCAAGTACAGTAAATCATTCGTTTCCCCGTGAGCCATCTAGTATTCCTCAGATTCTGTGTAGCAGAAATCAGGCTGGCATTGTTTTGCAGATTGATTTTTTCACATCACTAGGCAGTATCAATGTCCCATCCTCTTACTGTGCCCTCTGATGCTCACCAGGCTGGGAACAGAGTCCTAGGTAGGGTGAACAGAAGCGATATAAGCTAGTTTTATGCCCATTTTCAAATCAGTGATATTTTTTATGCCTGGCTCATCCTGAGCCAAGGTCGCATGCTCTTCTCGCGGCATTTTGCAGCCTTTCCCCAGCTGCTTCAGTGTCAAGCGAGAGACAGGACAAGAGAAAGGAGATTGTTCGATGGCCTGGCGGTGCTGGCTATGTTGGTAGGTGTTTGCACAGTTGCCTGAATGCTCCTGCCCTGAATGTCCCAGTGAGTCCAACCTGTAAGCACCACATTTTCCATGCAGGACATCCCCTTAAAGACCCGAATTAACTATTTTAGAATAACCAGTTCAACTAACCCTCAGGCGTCCACTCCTGGCTCAGGCTGCATTGCAGAAACCTGCGTGTCCTGCATTCTAGGTAGGCCTTGCAGTGCGCCAGGATTACATCGCCCTCCTTACTTTGTGCTCAGACTATAAAACCATTACCCCATTGCCACAAATTGAACTGGCCAGACACTGCACTTGTTTGTGCTCGATCCTAGAGGTGACACCAGTGGTCTAAGTACAGGAGCATGGACTGGAGACTGTCTCTTGTGCGCCCTTTAAGTGAAAAGGAACTTTCATTCCATTAAACCCAATTCCAGGGATGCTTACCAGGGATGGGATCAGTACTTCGCCCAGGGTCCCAGAGGATGTACCGTGGCTGGGCAGACTGAATCCAGCTTCGCTTGCAAGGAGTCTTGGCCGCGTTCCCCACCAGCACGTCAAGGTTTGCCGTTCCACCCCGAAGACCAGTAGGTGTCACAGCTGCATAGAGGGTAGATCCTTTTCTCATCCAGTCTAGATTGAGCAGCCTCACCTGGGCACCGTGCGCAGCGTGGCCTTGTCTTTATTTTAGCTAAGCAGCCTTCTGCTAATGGTGTGTCTCCAGTCAGCTGGGCAATCTGTCCCTGCACTGAAGGCTGGTTGTCCGTTGTTGGCTCTCTGGAGTGGGCGTCGGCGTTCTCCTCTTAATCACCGACCGATGCTGTGGATGGGATTGTTTTGGTGGTGTTGCTCCCTCTCCAGTGGCCTGGGCCACTACTTGTCTCCTGCCGCCTGTTTCCAGCACTTCCTTCTGCATCTTACTGTGCCGGGTGTTCCAATGTCACAGAGGTAAGAGGGAATGCAGCCGTTTCTTTGGGTAGCACAGTAACCACGCCGTCTTTCCCAGGGGGTCCCCTGAATCCTCTCACAGCAGCCAGCTCTTGCAAGCCATTATTTATTGTCCTTCCATTTCTGAACCAGTGAGTTTTCCCTGCTGCCTCTTTCCCCTTCCTGCAGGGTGGTGATTGCTTTGGCTCTCCACCTTATTCTGCTGCCCGGGCGGGGCCCATATGCCCTGGCTGCAGTTGACGTTCCGTCTCATTACAATAGGCCAGGTTCATCCGTCCAAGCAAGGTCTTCATCATCGCTGACTTGGGCTCTTCCCAATGTGGCCTGGATGCGGCCCGGATATGATCACTCCATAGCCCTATCGTTGCCTGAAAGAATTGGCTCTGGATGATGCTCCCTCCTGGTGCGTCCTGGACAGAGAGGATTTGCAGCTGTAGAGGCACTGGGCAAACTAAACAACCCAAAGGGGGTTTCCTGGGTTCCTGAGCCAGTGATCAGATGCTGCTATAAAGCTAAGCACCCTTTTCTCCACAGCATGGCCTGAAAACCTGCCCCAGGGGGTTGAGCCTGGCCTGTGTGCTCCCGGGTGGTTTCAATCCCAGGTTCTGTGACCTCTCTCGACCTGGTGCTGGGGGCTACCGTAGCTGAGCCAATCCCCGCGACCTGCTTCTCCGATTCGTCCGGTTCCTGAAGGTGCACTAGGTGCCTGGGTTACTGCGTCAGTCGTCTTAAAGCGACAGCTTCCGGTGACTTAACACAGGCTGCTTTGTTTCCATTCGTGGCTGCCTGAGGAAACGTTGCTAGCGCCTCCCCGGGTCCCGTGTTGCTCTGGAGCTGGAGCTGTGTGGTCTTTGGTGCAGGGGGCCTATCCAGGCAACGGGTGAGTGGTGCAAGTCAGGTAGATTTGCGGCAGATGGCTGAGGCCGAGGGCCATTCCAGCTCAGCGGTACACGCCTTCTCTGAGATCGAAGCCACGTGTGTGATCAGAGCGTGAGGAGGCCGCTTTCCTCCCATTGCTGGTCTCACCTGTTCGGTTTCTTTGCACAGAACGTCCGCCGTAAGCGGGCAAAATCTCCCGCAGTATGCAACAGCGAGATCTCCTGACCCTCCGTGGTTATCCCATTGTTTGCTTCAAGCAGGCTTGTCCTGTAAGACGGACGAGCTCTCATCGGCGGTCGTCTGGGTGGGAGGAATGTATCAGCCGCAGAGCAGAGCCATGAGCACCGTACTGGCCTGGCTTTGGCCTCGAGGTAGAACGTTGATGAGGCAGGATCTGCTCAGGGCCTGGTGGAGGCCCACTGTCTGGGCAGCGCGCGGGAAGCTCGTTCTGCGGCTGAGGCCTCCGGTCTCCCAAGCTGTCCATTGAGAACGTCTCATGAGAACAGATCTAAGCTGCGGGGTGATGCTTGCTCCCTCCCAGACGTGTCTCCACTGGGGTAAAAGCCGGATGGGTTAATATCCCAGTAAAGACAGGACAAGTGGTATTTTGACACACGCTAGCTGGTAAGTATCAAACCATGGGGGAGCCCGGGGTTGGCCCCTACCAGCTAACACCCATTAAACTACAACGTGTCCTTTCTTCTCTAGGGTTTTAACACGTAAAACACGCCTTTATCCCAGGGTGGACGTAACCGGGAGGTCGAGCAGACATGGGCAGGGTGTTTCTGCACCCAGGGAAATAAAATACACCAGGACTCAGACAAATGGGAGCTGAAGCGGGGACAAAGAGGTGGCATCCGTTGCTCATGGGGAAAGGGAACGCAGAAGGTCTGCTGCAGTGACAGGTGCTGGGGTGGAGCTAATGTCGTCGGCCGGAGAGGAGCCATTTGCTGATGCTGCCTGCAAAGCAGAGACCATGTGAGGGGAGGGGGGTGCTCACCAGTGGAGGCGGGAGGGCTGTTGCGTAGTCAGCCGTCCCTTCCATGAGTGCTGAGTTCAGGCCAGGGCTTAGAGAGACCTTGTGCGGCGACACCAGGCAGCACTGGGTGTGTTTGTGCCTCTGTAGGCTGGAGGGCCAGAGAAAGCCACGGGCTGGGTCTGTTTCTAGCAGCCTCTCTAAAGAACCCCCTGGAAATCCATGACCCCTGAGTCCTCTTTTCTCTGCCGCGACGGACGCTCGCTGAAAATGCCCCTTTCTGTTTCCAAGGTCCCAAGGGGAATTTGTGCCTGGGCTCGAAGTGGCAGGACCTGGCTCCCAATCTCGCTGCCAGGCGGGAAGGCACTGGGCTGTTGCAATACCCTGAACCGCCTGATCTCCTCCAGAGCAGAGTGCAAAGAAATAAACCCCCAGCCCCCTAACCCGGGGGGAGCTGCTGTCTGTAGCCAGCTCTAGGGACCACCTCTGCCTTTGGAATGGGCTCAGCCTGAGGCCGAGGGGGGAAAGAACACTGCTGGAAGGCGGGGAGCTCCGCACAGCCCAGGCCCCGTTCTAGGTCGCAAGTTCTAGACCCGCCTCAGACAATACCTGGGTCACGTTTGGTTCTAAAACTGCGGACGGGTCCGAATGAGCCCGGTGGTGCCCTGGCTGCCCTCGGAGCCCAATGGCTCTTTGGCCATTTGGGTGCCGTGTCCTGTGTGTTCGTGCCCACAGCGGAGTGGTTGCCTTGGCAATGGGCAGCGTGGGGGAGGCTCCTGGCTGTCTGTTGCTGGGATGCGGGGTGTGTACGTCTGGGGTGATCTATTTAATCCTGGCTCTCAGCAACAGAAAGGCGACTCTCCACCGGTGCCCTGGCCCTAGAACGCTAGGGCCCGATCCTGAGAGCAGCTGAGCGCCCTCTTCAGTGTGGGTTCTGCATTGCATGTCCCAGTGCGACCCACATTTGAAGGGGGTTCCATCCCAGCCAATCCCAGCCAATCATCCTTTCCCTAGTTTGGGCCCCGTCTCCACCAGACGCTTGACCCTAGACAGCAAACTCCCCGGCTTCCGCCCCATTATCTTAATGGGGGTCATCATGCCCCTTCCAGGGGTCGCCATGACAACACTTCTTTGCCAGCCATCCCAAAGAGGCTAATGCAGTGCAGTGACGTGGTCCCTTTCCAGCCAGCCCCCTGCCCCCCCCCCTCTTTAGAGCCATATACATGGGCTACAGCTCCCGTGGTCTTTTATTTTTCATCTTTTTTTCTCCTCTCCTTCTCTGAGTTGTTGCCAATTAAGGGGAAGCTATTTGATGGTGTCATCAGCCCGGTGCCAGCAGGCAGACCCGTGCGGGTGCAAAGGGAGAAAGGAATAATAATAAAAATAATAATAATAGGGAGGGGGAGGGGAAAAAAGCGCCTCTTCCATCTCTCCTCTCACAAGGTAAAGAATCAAAAAGTCATTTGATGCATAATTGATTGCTTTGGAGTGACTCGCAAACTGCCGAGGAACCTTGATACTCTGGGTAATAAGCAAATGGAAAACACAGGGACTTTTTGACCGCGGGGTTGAGTAGCAGGGGCTGGGGAGGGTGTGGGGGGAGAGGGAGAAGAAGTGAGAAATAAATAATAAAAAAAAACAAAACCTGCAGTGGCAACCACAAAAAAGAGATTAAAAACATTATTTTAATGAGCATCAAGAACAAGGGAGTTGGAGACGCATGAGCTGAGGCCAAAACAACAAATTAGCAAACAAAAAGGGAAACAAAACCGAAAGGGGCTTTTTTTTTTAAAAAAATTCTTTTTGCATAAGAAAAGCAAAAAAGTGCTGAGCATGCGGGGATGGGGGCCGCATCCCTGCTCCCCACCCGCCTCTCTGGAGCTCAGGGACATGGATGCTTCTGCTGTCAACAGCTGCTAAACACTGCCCAGTTCTTCCCTGTCACCCCGCCCGCTTTGCACTCAGTATGACCAGATGTCCCGATGTTATAGGGACACTCCTGGTATTTGGGTGTTGTCTTATATAGGCGCCTATTACTCCCCACCCCTGTCCATATTTTTCACTCTTTTCACAGTTGCTCTCTGGTCACCTTCTTTGCGCTGCTCATGTGTGGGGGAGGGATAACTCAGTGGTTTGAGCATTGGCCTGCTAAACCCAGAGTTGTGAGTTCAATCCTTGAGGGGGCCATTTAGGAATCTGGGGCAAAAATTGGGGATTGGTCCTGCTTTGAGCAGGGGGTTGGACTAGATGACCTCCTAAGGTCCCTTCCAACCCTGAGATTCTATGATTCGGAGTGCCCCCAACTTCCACTGACCTTGACCCCTTTCCAGGCCTCAAAGGGAGCCTTCACCCCAGACAAATGTGTCTGTTGCTGTCTGGCAGATGATGACAGAGCCAGAGACACCCCAATGAGAGATATAGCCCCCAGTTTTAACAGTCACACCTTAGCAGACACACCTTATGATTCAGTAAGGTAGGCAGAGACTTGCCCATGTGACTCCAGACTCCATTTTGCTGTGATTTTCCACAGTAAGGACAAAGAGGTGTCTTTACACCTGGAAGAAACTATAAAAGGCAGCTGCCTCATCTCCATTTTGTCTTCTTTCCTGCGTCTTGCCTCTGGAGCAACTTTGCTACAAATGGAAGCTCCGAACAAAGGACTGAAGGACCCATCCCAGCGGTGGATGGATTCCAGAGATTTGATTTGAACCTGCAGTTTATTCCATCTCTGCAAGCCTGAACCAAGAACTTTTCCATTACTGTATGTAATTGATTCCTTTTAACCAATTCTAGCTCTCACCTAGACCTTTTTCCTTTTATGAATAAACCTTTAGATTTTAAATTCTAAAGGATTGGCAACAGCGTGATTTGTGGGTAAGATCTGATTTGTATATTGACCTGGATCTGGGGGCTTGGTCCATTGGGATCGGGAGAACCTGTTTTCTTTTACTGGGGCATTGGTTTTCATGACCAGTTGTCCCCATAACGAGTGGCACTGGTGGTGAGACTGGGAAACTGGAGTGTCTTAGGGGATTGCTTGTGTGACTTGTGGTTAGCCAGTGGGGTAAAACCAAAGTCTCCTCTGTCTGGCTGATTTGGTTTGCCTTAGAGGTGGAAGAACCCCAGCCTTGGGCTGTAGTTGCCCTGTTTGAAGCAATTTGTCCTGAACTGGCACTCACAGTTGGGTCCCGCCAGAACCAGCATCGTTACAGGTGGGCCTTGCACAGGCCATGCAGCCTGGGGAGTTGCTGGCCTGGAGCTCCCCAGCTCCTCTGGCCTTCCCCAGCCCTGCTTCACTCCTGGCACCCTTTGTTCCCAGTCAGCAAGATCCTTTTCCCTCACAAGCTAGAGGGAGATTCCTTAAGCTCCTGGCTCACGGCCCTTTTATAAGGGCCAGCTGTGGTCTGTTTGGGACGTGGCCCCAGCTGTGCCTACTTCCCCCAATCAGCCTGGGAGCTGCTTGCTCCCCCACCCCCAGCCACTGCCCTCTCCTGGACTGTTTTAAGCCCCTCAGGGCAGGAGCAGGGTAACTACCCACTACCCACACCTGTGTGACCATCTTGTTTATCACTTCAAAAGTTTTTTCTTCCCCTGCTGTCATGTTTCCTCTCAACTAATTAGCCTCTTAAGATTGGTCTATACACCTGGACCTTATCATGTTTCTCTGACTGTATAAATATCTGTCTACAGTGTATTTCATTCCATGCATCCGATGAAGTGGGTATTAACCCACGAAAGCTTATGCTGAAATAAATTTGTTAGTCTCTAAGGTGCTACAAGTTTTTCTTTCTTATTTTCGTACCCTGCTACAGTGCCCAAACTTTTCCTCTCACGCCTCCCCTTACCAGTAATGGAATGTGTCCATGCCTCCCCCCACCCAGGCCGGGAGTGGAGTCATGGGTGGGCCAAGGGCTGGAGCCGGGGATCCAGGGGCCATGGCCCGGGGCTGGAGCAGCCGCTGGGATTGGGGGTCACAGCCAGGCCTGGGAGTCGTGTGCGAAGCTGGTGCCACAGATGTGGCCAGGGGCTGGGATGGGGCCAGAGCAGGGCTGGGGGTGGGGGCAGGGCTGGGTGGTGCTCTCTCTCTCTGCCCCCTGTGGGAACTGGCCCGGGCCCTGCTGCACCCTGCCGGATGTTCCTCTGAGCTTTTCCCTAGGTGGGTGCACCCCATAATTTAGGGACCACTGTTCTAACGTCTAAGCCTCGTTATATGGCATGTTACTCCTTCCTGATCGGTCACATGGCATCCTTCTCGTCTCTGGTTGGATGAACATAACTCCTTGACTCAGATGTCTGATATGAATGCTCCCAACTGTGAATTCAAAATGTGCTTATGGAAAAGTCCTGTACAATTTAATAGGGATTCCAAAGAAGTGCAGTAGGGTTCTAAAGGGCAATATTCTAAAATGTATCGAATTCAATAGAGAATGAGATCCTTTCTGTAGGTTTTATTTTTAAACCAGCCTACAGAATTCGACAGCAGAGAGATAATTCCCTGTTACGTTCTATAGGATGGTTACAAAGAAAGATGATCTTTCTGTATTAAATTCTACAGGGCTTTCCCAGCTGGGTTTCTGTTCAAAGGCACACAGGAATTACCATACCAGAACACAGCAGTTCTCCGTGCAGTCTAGGCGCCTCTCTTTGACTGTGGACATCAACAGCTGAAAGTACAAGAAATCCCATCATGGAACAAAATGGAAGAACCTGCCAATAGATGTTTCTTCCTAAACCCATCAGTTAGAGGTTGGTTTATATGCTGAAGCCTGAAGTTCTATTTCCCTAATTTTTTAATCCTATCCAATAATGTCTAGCCGTTATAGAGTGCTTTTCATCAGTAGACCTCAAATTGTTTTACAAAGGAGATCAGTATCATGGGTTCCCTCGTGAGTTTTAGCTCTGGTTGTTGCTAATAGAGTTCTTGCACGGGTTCTAGCACCAGTTGTTAACAGGGTTCTTGCATAGGTTCTAGTTCTGGTTGTTGCTAACGTGGTTCTTGCATGGGTTCTAGCACCAGCTGTTAGCAGGGTTCTTGCATAGGTTCTAGTTCTGGTTGTTGCTAACGAGGTTCTTGCATGGGTTCTAGCACCAGTTGTTAACAGGGTTCTTGCATTGGTTCTAGTTCTGGTTGTTGCTAACGTGGTTCTTGCATGGGTTCTAGCACCAGTTGTTAGCAGGGTTCTTGCATTGGTTCTAGCTCTGGTTGTTGCTAACGTGGTTCTTGCATGGGTTCTAGCTCTGGTTGTTGCTAATAGAGTTCTTGCATTGGTTCTAGCACCAGCTGTTAGCAGGGTTCTTGCATTGGTTCTAGTTCTGGTTGTTGCTAACGTGGTTCTTGCATGGGTTCTAGCACCAGTTGTTAGCAGCGTTCTTGTATGGTTTCTCGCTCTGGTTGTTGCAAACAGGGTTCTAGCTTGGTTTTTAGGTCCCTTGGGGATGGGGAGTTTTTTCTGCAGAACTGTGCAAGGCAAATGGTGCTAAAGAAAGAGAGAAAATGAGCGAGCGAGTGTGCGGACTGCCTTGAGAATGCACCTCTTCTTCCTGCCAGTCCGGATGAATGGCTGGCCCCCGGGGAATCCTGAAAGAATAGCTGTCCATCACACAGATTACTTTTGCTATCGGTCGTGCTATTTCCACCACTGCTGATGTGTGCCTGGCAGGCTCTCCGGGTCCCTAGCAATTCCTTCCTTTATAAAGTGGAGCACTCAGGCAGAGACAGCTGCCTTTGGGAGCCCTCTCCCCTACATCCCGCAGCGGCGAGATCTCCCTGGCTGAGTGGTGGTGCGGGGTGGGCAGGAGCTTTTCCCTACATGCCAGGAGCCAGGGCAGTGGAATCTCCAAAGGTGACCAGGTAATTACCAATGTGAGAAGGGGGGGAGGGCAAAGGGCCTTCCCCATCTTTTATAAGCTTTGGGGGGGGTCTCCTCCCAGCTTTGTCACTGCCCTCCTGTATGCCTCTGCTCTCCGAGCCTCAGTTTCCCCTCCCATTTTTTGTCTGTCTTACCTATTTAGATGGTGAGACTGCTTCTTACTCTGTATTGGCCCAAAGCCTAGCTCAGGAGATCCCTGATCTGCAGGCACTACGGCAAGAGAAATGAGGGCTCCTAATAACGTGCCCTCTCCGTGGACAATGGGGCGGTGCCTACGTTCTCAGGTCTATGCACTCAGGGGCTTGGTGGGGCTCCCCGTCTCTGCTCCCCCATGCTGGGTGCTCACCGCCGAACCTTTGTGCTGCATCCCAGCTTTTCTTCCCTGCCCCCCTCCCTGCTCTTTGTGTAAAATCAGCTCTGCGGGATGGGGAATCGCTGTCATGACGAGTGATTTTTGGGTGGAGATCGTGCAGAAGCTCCTGATTCTCAGTGGGCGGATGCTCAGCTCTTTTGGAAAATCAGGCCCCTTTAAGGGTATCTCAGCTTGCGCCCCTCCTCCTCTCCAAAAAGCTGAATTACTCCAGATCACTAGGCACCTTGGGCGACCTTAGCCAGGCTCATCTTTGGACCGTATTAGGAGTGCCTCGCCCGCTCCTGGCCACCGTTAATCATGCCAGTCTCATGGGTGTGGTGCCTTCCTACCCACCATGCTACGCACACGGTCCAGGGACCCAGCTCATCTACCACTGCCCCGCAGGAGCTGGGTCACTGCGCAGAACAATGCCGCCTAGGAGCGTCGGACGGCCAGCGATGAAGAATCCTGCATCCAGCTAAAATACGGGGGGACCCTTTTTCTGGCCGTATGCCAACGGGAATAGCAAAAGGTGCAATAGGGCCAGTCCTGTAGGGTTAATACTGTTACAGAAAATACCCTGGTGATATTTAATGACCAGGCCAGGCCAAAGTCTCAGCTTCACAGCTCGCTGCAAACACAGCACTAAAGCACTAGCAGTGGGCAATAATAATGCCTCGGTCTTAGCTAGAGCTTTTCATCCATGGATCTCAAAGCACTTTTTTAAAAAAAGGGGGTTTGGCTTTTTATCCCCATTTTACAGATGGGAAAACTGAGGCACAGACCAATGAAGTTACTTGTCTAAGGTCACCCAGCAGGGCAGCACCAGGAAAAGAGCCCAGGTCTCAGTCTGGTGTGTTAGCCACTAGGCAACACTGCTGGGCCGGCAGGAAGAGTGCCACCTACAGAATTGCCAGCACTGCTGCCTGCAACATCTTGGGGCTCCCTCTTGAACCAGCTCTAACCCTGCCCAGATCTCCTGGGTCCCAGGTCAGTGTCTTAGCCACAGAATCAGCCTTCCTCTTCTAATGATACTCTAGAGCTTACCTGGCGCTTTTCATCAGTAAATCTTAAAGTGCTTTCCAACGGATGTCAGTAACATTATCCCCTTTCTACTGAGGGGGAAACTGAGGCACAGAGCAGGGAAGTGACTTGCCCAAGGTCACCCAGCAGCAAAGCCAGGACTAGAAGCCAGGTCTCCAATGTGCCAGGCCACTTCACTATAGACCACATTGCCTACCCCTGACAGGACTTTAATCATTGCATGCTGGGGTGGACTATCCATTGGGCTACACATGGGTTTGGCTCCAGGGCTGTTTGCAGCAGAAGCCAGTGTATTCGGCCTTCCGGCCCCTCACTGTCCCATCCCATTTAGAGCAATGGTTGGGCTGTGTGTCCCGGTTCCACACTACCCGTCCCCCCATCCCCGCTCACCTGTGCACATGGCTAACTTGAATCTGTGCCTGTGAACCCAATCTAAGAGGAGCTGAAGCTGTCAGGAAAGGAGTTTGTGCACGATCTATTGAACTGGCGGTGCTCTGGGAGGAGAGGCGAGCGCGAGCAGACACAGAAGCACTCAACAAGACAGATGCACGGGAAAACCAGCACTCTGCTCCACAGACAAGGAAAGCAGCGGGCAATTCACGAGCAGACAGACAGGGAGACAGGCCCGGAGGGAGGCGGGGATGCATAAAGAGATTAGTGACAGAGCTGCACAGGGAGACGGCAGATGCACTTCCCGAATGCCATGGGTGCTGGAGCCCGGATGGACACTGCATGGATGCAGGCCCCCAGAAGTACTCCATGAGGGGCACAGCAGGACCCAACTCAGGTGCTGCATGGGGCGCAGACTCCCGCACCCACACACTGTGCGGGGCGCCGGCTCCATTCCCAGTGCTAGTCAAGTGAGCTCTATGGTATAAGCCCTGGCACGGTGCCCCAGGGCACCTCTGAGAGTTTATGTAGCTGTATCAAAACTAAAAAGCAACCTACTCGCTCTATCAATCCACGCTTCAGTGTAAGCCTGTGAGCATAATCCATGGGATATGCCTAACTGCCTTGCTGGCATGGGGCTGGCAGGTGTAAATAGGGGAGTGTGGTTTTAGTGGTTAGGGGAGGGATAGCTCAGTGGTTTGAGCATTGGCCTGCTAAGCCCAGGTTTGCAAGTTCAATCCTTGAGGGGGCCATTTAGGGATCTGGGGCAAAAATTGGGGATTGGTCCTGCTTTGGGCAGGGGGTTGGACTGGATGACCTCCTAAGGCCCCTTCCAACCCTGATATTCTATGATTCTGTGAGGGAGACTGGGACTCAGGAACTGGCAGTGTGCTCATGTTTCACTTTCAGAACCTTTCCATTAAATCCTTCACTTTCAGAAGAATAACATGGGGGGAGGGATAGCTCAGTGGTTTGAGCACTGGCCTGCTAAACCCAGGGTTGTGAGTTCAAACCTTGAGGGGGCCATTTAGGGATCTGGGGCAAAAATTGGGGATTGGTCCTGCTTTGAGCAGGGGGTTGGACTAGATGACCTCCTAAGGTCCCTTCCAACCCTGAGATTCTATGATTCTATGATTCTATGTTGTGTCTCCGTCTCTCTCCCCTCCCCAATGCAAAAAGGGCTGTAACAAATACAAGGCCTCCCCAGAAGTGCCCCAGGGGTTGCTCTGGTGCCCACAATTGCTACTTGGCAATTCACCGCCAGACTGGGTATAGCGCTCAGCTCCTTCAATGCATGGTACTTGAAAGAAAGGAGAATCTCTATTAGTTCTTAGCAGTACAGGGCCTATGGCACACAATTGAGCAATTCTGATTCCGGGCAGTAGGGTACCAATACACCTATAGTAACTAGCTACTGTATGTGCACACCACTGCCTCCCCACATGGGTGTGTGTGGGACACAGTTAATCTATGTAAAGCGCTTTGAGCTCCTTACTTTCAAGGTGCTATTACCAGGCACCATATTGGTACTTGCTGGCTTATCTCTGGGGAACTCTGCTCATTCTCTGAGCCACTTAGGGTGACCAGACAGGAAATGTGAAGGATAGGGCGTGGGGGGTAATAGGAGCCTATATAAGAAAAAGTCCCAAAAATCGGGACTGTCCCTATAAAATCGGGACATCTGGTCACCCTAGAACCACTTCCCCACATCCCATCTCACCTCAACACCTTCCCATTGCGATCACTGCCTGTTCGGTGGGCTGCATGCACTAAGTTTGTTGGGGCTCAGCCCAGTTCCCAGGGAGTTGGCATCTGCAACCCAAAAGCCACCTCACCCAATTGGCTGCCGCGTTGTAGTCCATAGCCAACCGGTGGTGCCATCTAGGTGGATACGAACGTGTGGCCAGGGGAGCAGCAGGGGTGTGTGTGTGTGTGTGTGTGTGTGTGTGTGTGTGTGTGGTGGTGACAGCTCTGCTGGGAAATCTAGGCCTAAGGTCCCTTTGAGTGTGGGCCTGTACCGAGCTGAAAGGGTTGGTTTGATCCTTGGTCTGCCGCCTTCCTCAGGACCTTCCAGCTGCCGGCATCTGAAAGGTGCTTAATATGCAACCACGTCCTCCATGGCTCTGTTTAAAGTGCATTGGTGTCGCCCAGAGCAAACTGACGCTATCAAATGTAACAAACGGCGAGGGTTCCCCTAGAAGCGGCAAAGGGTCCTGTGGCACCTTATAGATTAACAGAGGTATTGGAGCATAAGCTTTCGTGGGTGAATCCCCACTTCGTCGGATGCAGGGTTCCCCATGTGATTCTGTGGCAGAAAAGGGCATCCAGCCGCAGGGCCGTTGGTCTGGCACCTGTCGACAGCGGGACCCTGACAAAGAAAATACGCCGGATGGGACTGGCGGATGGCAGGTGGAAGACGGGGACCTGGAAAGCCTCGTCGCGGTGGCATTTTTAGTGCTTAAACACAGGTGGGTTGTGTTTGTGTGGGTGGGTGTGTCTTTGCAGGGGTGTCTGTGTGTATTTGCACGTGCACCTGCGGGCGTGTGTGTGTCTATGTAACTATGGGGGGGGGTGTTTATTTCCAGCCCCCAGCTCCTGTTTGCCCCCCCCCCCTTCTTTACCAAGTTTCAGGCTGGAGTGAAGTTCGACACAGGAGCACTTGATGATGATGTCCCTTGCGTGATTTGAGGACACGGGACCATTTTCAGACGAATCACTATGGGGTCCTGCCCTCCTCGGGGGGAGGCCAGACGCAGGGGTTAGTCTCCCCACACAGGGGTTAGTCTCCCCGCACGGGACCCGAGGCAGACGGAGGCGAAGTGAAGATGCTGCGCTGTAGCAAACCCTGCGAGGTAGAATGGACTTGCCCCCGGTCACACAGCAAGTCAGGAACAGCTAGGGTGACCAGATGTCCCAATTTTATAGGGACAGTCCCGATTTTTGGGTCTTTTTCTTATATAGGCTCCTATTACCCCCCACCCCCTGTCCTGATTTTTCACACTTGCTGGCTGGTCACCCTAGGAACAGCTGAAAATAGAACCCGGGTCACCGTGTCCTTTGCTTTAACCATTGCACCACACTGCCTCGCTGTGGCTGGGGGATCCCGAGGGTGCAGGGGGTGTGGTGGTGGTGTTTGCTTATTTACTGCTCTACTCAATAGGGACCGTTCGTAATTTAGAGCTCCCTGCCCCCCGCCGCCCCTCTGCGGGATTCCTAACTGCCGGGAAGAGCTTGTTAATATTCCAACAGCTCCAATCTGCTTCTAAACGAAGGCCGCCCTTAATGGGGGTTTTATAATTGGACCCGAGCGCCGCGGCGTGCGACCTTGTCAAATCCCCGTGTGCCAGCGCCTCGGCGAAGGCTCAGAGAGAGGAGAAATCAAACGCCAGCCCCCCTTTGAAAGGGGAAGCGCAAGGAGGGGAGCTGTCAATAGGATCAAGCCGGCCGTGGCCATGAAAAGCTCGGCAGATCCACACTCAGGGCCGTTCCAGGGGGATTGTGGGTAACCGGCGGGTCGATACGTTGAGATGAAGGCGAGGTGACAGCCCCCGAGGCTGGCAGGGCTGGAAACGAGAACACGCAGGAGCCAAAACCTGCAGTGAGACACTTGCAACTTTTTCCTTATTCCCTTTGACAAGACAATGGGTCTCCCCCCCCCCCCCGACCCCTTGTTTTATAATGCAGGGACGTATTTCTCAAAGGATGAAACCACCTGCAGTAGGAAGAGAGGAAGTTGGGGGGGGGGGGGCAGAGGAACAGAATATAGACAAGATCCAGTCCTATTTCTGACGGGAATGAGTGTGACTTGGCTTCCCTGGGCAGGGGTGGCCGAAAGGGACCCTTGGTGCTCATGGCCTGGAAAGCACCGGCTCCCTGCATGGGGGTCAGCAGGACAGGGCTGAGCTGCTGCAGAGGAGGGGGGGACTCAGGGAGTTCCCATAATGCTGCAGGGCCAGGGGGAGGCCCAGGGTGAGATGGGGGAGCTCCCACAATGCTGCAGGGCAGAGCTGGGGGAGCAGAGCCCAGGGAACTGGGGGAGATCCCAAAATGCTGCAGGGCAGAGCTGGGGGAGCAGAGCTCGGGGAAGCTGGGGGAGATCCCAAAATGCTGCAGGGCAGAGCTGGGGGAGCAGAGCCCGGGGAAGCTGGGGGAGATCCCACAATGCTGCAGGGCAGAGCTGGGAGAGCAGAGCCCGGGGGAACTGGGGGAGATCCCACAATGCTGCAGGGCAGGGCTGGGGGAGCAGAGCCCGGGGAAGCTGGGGGAGATCCCAAAATGCTGCAGGGCAGAGCTGGGGGAGCAGAGCTCGGGGAAGCTGGGGGAGATCCCACAATGCTGCAGGGCAGAGCTGGGGGAGCAGAGCCCAGGGGAACTGGGGGAGATCCCACAATGCTGCAGGGCAGAGCTGGGGGAGCAGAGCCCAGGGGAACTGGGGGAGATCCCACAATGCTGCAGGGCAGAGCTGGGGGAGCAGAGCCCGGGGAAGCTGGGGGAGATCCCAAAATGCTGCAGGGCAGAGCTGGGGGAGCAGAGCTCGGGGAAGCTGGGGGAGATCCCACAATGCTGCAGGGCAGAGCTGGGAGAGCAGAGCCCAGGGGAACTGGGGGAGATCCCACAATGCTGCAGGGCAGGGCTGGGGGAGCAGAGCCCGGGGAAGCTGGGGGAGATCCCAAAATGCTGCAGGGCAGAGCTGGGGGAGCAGAGCTCGGGGAAGCTGGGGGAGATCCCACAATGCTGCAGGGCAGAGCTGGGGGAGCAGAGCCCAGGGGAACTGGGGGAGATCCCACAATGCTGCAGGGCAGAGCTGGGGGAGCAGAGCCCAGGGGAACTGGGGGAGATCCCAAAATGCTGCAGGGCAGAGCTGGGGGAGCAGAGCCCGGGGAAGCTGGGGGAGATCCCAAAATGCTGCAGGGCAGAGCTTGGGGAGCAGAGCCCGGGGGAACTGGGGGAGATCCCACAATGCTGCAGGGCAGAGCTGGGGGAGCAGAGCCCGGGGAAGCTGGGGGAGATCCCATAATGCTGCAGGGCAGAGCTGGGGGAGCAGAGCCCAGGGGAACTGGGGGAGATCCCGTAATGCTGCAGGGCAGAGCTGGGGGAGCAGAGCCCGGGGGAGCTGGGGGAGATCCCGTAATGCTGCAGGGCAGAGCTGGGGGAGCAGAGCCCGGGGGAGCTGGGGGAGATCCCGTAATGCTTCAGGGCAGAGCTGGGGGAGCAGAGCCCAAGGGGAGCTGGGGGAGATCCCAAAATGCTGCAGGGCAGAGCTGGGGGAGCAGAGCCCGGGGAAGCTGGGGGAGATCCCGTAATGCTGCAGGGCAGAGCTGGGGGAGCAGAGCCCGGGGAAGCTGGGGGAGATCCCGTAATGCTGCAGGGCAGAGCTGGGGGAGCAGAGCCCGGGGGAGCTGGGGGAGATCCCAAAATGCTGCAGGGCAGAGCTGGGGCAGCAGAGCCCGGGGGAGCTGGGGGAGCTCCCATAATGCTGCAGGGCAGAGCTGGGGGAGCAGAGCACGGGAGGCAAGCAGTGCAGCTCTAGGCTGACCACCTGTCCCGAAGTGGGTGGGACAGTCCCAAAACGCAGAGTTCAAGGCCCAGTCCTGGTCTGAATGACTCCGCGACAGCATTTGTCCCATATTCCCTGTGGCGCTGCTCTGCCCCTGCCCATGGCTCAGGGGCGGTGCCAGCCTCTTCCTGATGGGGTGGGCTGAGATAGGCCTTCACCAGCCCCTTTCCATGAGGCCCCCACCCCCTGCTCCTCCTCTTCTCCCAGGGCCCCGCCCCCCTGTACCCCTCCTTCCGCCAAGGCCCCACCCCTGCTCCTCCTCTCCCCCAAAGGCCCCGCCCCCTTGGCCAACTGGAGCTGGGCCACGGTAAGAGCTGCCGGCTGCCAGCTGATTTCAGGGGGAAGTTTCAGGGGGGGGGGTTGGATCTATAAAGCCCTGCCCCACTCGGGATCGCCTGGCTCCTGGAGGGGTACTGGGGCTGTGATGATCATTTGAGGCCCTCGGGGTAAACACCCCGCACCCGCTGTGGCATAAAGAGGAAGGGGCTGGCAGCTGAGCGGGCTCTTGGTGATGGGTCCGTCGCTTTGCGACGTGCTTTCCGTGCTGGCCTGCCTGAGTCCATGTCTGGTGGTGTAATGTGCCTGGAGAGCCTGAGCGATGCAGAGGCAAAAACAGTCAGAGAAAATGTATATAATATACAGCTTCTACACCCACAGTTTTATTATTATTATTGTCTTCACCTAGGAGCTCCAAGTGATATGTAGAGAGCTATTGATACACACACAATATCGACACACAAACAACAGAGCTGGGAAGCAGTTATGGTTGCTACGCACATAACACGACTGGCCCAAGGTTACAAATAATAATAGAAGCGACAAAGGATCCTGTGGCACCTTATAGACTAACAGAGGTATTGGAGCATAAGCTTTCGTGGGTGAATACCCACTTCTTCGGATGCTTGCATTCGGATGCTTGCTTCTTTTCCACTGCTTGCATCCGAAGAAGTGGGTATTCACCCACGAAAGCTTATGCTCCAATACCTCTGTTAGTCTATACGGTGCCACAGGACCCTTTGTCGCTTCTACAAATCCAGACTAACACGGCTACCCCTCTGATAAATAATAATAGGTAACTCTTACCGATTGCACAGGGAGGTCAGTATCAGTATGCCCATTTTACACACGGGGAAACCGAGGCACAGAGCAGTGAAACAGCAGAGCCGGGACTAGAACCCAACTCTGCTGAGGGGGAGGCTAGTGCTCTAGCCCCTACGTGTCTCTGTCTTGCTGTTCCCACAACCTCTGTGCCCCACAGACCCAGCACTGCAATCTCAACTCTCCCCGCCCCACACACCTTTTTACCAAACTACCCCCGCCCGGCACTATCAATCGTGGATGGAGGCCTCAGGGCGGTGCTGCTGGACTAAACACAATGTAGTCTTGATTCTTTCCCTCTAACCGCAGAACTGAGGGTATTTCTACACAGCCGAAACAAGACTGTGCTCACCCGGCTTAACAGAACAGTGAAAAGACGGCGCCTCGGCTTTGAACTCGGGTTAGCAGCGCCAGACCTGCTTTTGCAGCGTGGACCTGCCCTCGGAGTCAGTGACCTGAGGGGCTTAGCAGCGGCTACAGACGGGAAGGTAGGTTTTGTACTAGCTTCCCCTCCAGCCTGATCTGCCTATGGCAGTCAGTCCCCTAGTCCCCATGTCCAGCCCTGGGGTGCTACCCCTCCGCCTTAACGGGCGTGTTATTTCTCTCCACCCTGATTGGCCACCAGGCCGCAACTCCTTGTCTTCATGGCTGTTAGCCAGGGCAATCGGCACCTGCTTCTGAGCGGTCAGGTGTGAGCAACCACAGTGCAAAGCCCAGCTCAAGTGGCTCTGTCCTGATTGGTGCTGCGCTCGCCCGGGGGTGTCGCTAGGCCTTCTGGGGTCATATTGCCTGGGGGCATCGCTAGGCCTTCCGGGGTCGTATCCAGGGCTCTTTGTGCTTCAGGACGCTGAGCCTTTCCCAGCAAATTGTGATAAAACTCGTCTGTCCTTGTGGGCACCTAGAGGGAATTGTGGGAAGGCCCTGGAGGACTCTCCGGAGTCCTCCCTGCAAAATGGCTGGGTGAATGTGGTGTATCGAGGACTGTGTTGGAATTGCAAGCTATCACTTTAAGGGGGGGTTCCTGGTCTTGCTTGCAGGTGAGAGGGCTCTGTAGCAATTTTGGCCGGCGAGCAGTCAGTCTGAAAAGAGCCAGCTTAAAGCAAGGGGGGGGGGGGCAGTTTTGTCTCTGGCTTAGGGAGCAGCCTGCTTCGTCTCTCTCTGGTTTGGGGTCTTGTGTGTTATTGTTCTGAATTCCGAGAATGCAAGTCATGTCACGTTGCCACCTTCCAGCCAGAGTAAGTTTTTACCTAACTTCTCTCCGTGTGCGTCTGAACAGAACCATTAACCACGTGAATGTAAGCATAGCGCAGGGGCTGACCCCCAGTGGGGCCAGCTAGTCCAGGTTGAAAGCACCACTTAACACAGGGGAGAGGGTTTTGTGTGTAGACAGGAGAGGAGTTGGGGACAACATCGGAGCAAGAGTCTGGGTTAACTCTACGGTGAAGACAGACTGCGAGCAGCACCCTCTGTGCTTTGAGCCCTGGGCCTCTCCTGATTAGGGTGACCAGACAGCAAGTGTGAAAAATCGGGACAGGGGGTGGGGGGGTAATAGGAGCCTATATAAGAAAAAGACCCCAAAATCTGGACTGTCCCTATAAAATCGGGACATCTGGTCACCCTACTCCTGATGGCCAGCTGTGTGAAGTGCACGGTGCGCCTGTGATGGGCAAAAACTGGGTGGGGGGGGTGCGGTGTGAGAGAACAGAGGGGCACCCACCCTGTTCCCCTTGGTGTGCTAGCATAGCCAGCATCCCCGTTCGGGGCTATCCAGGCCAGGCTTTGGGGAGACCCTGGGTCGTGACACTAACAGCACCAGTGCTTTATCTCTGCAGCTCCCGCTCGCGTCTGAAAAGCCAGCGCTCTCCAGGCAGCAGGGGCAGGTTAGACCCTTCCTCCCCCAACCCCGCCTGATTTCAGCTGAACGGTTAGAAATTCTGACCCGCGGCCGGTGAGATTCCCCCCTCGGTTTGTGCTGCTGCTGGAAAAGCTGCTGCCTCAGCAGAGCAGCGGCTTGTGTCAGTGTCTAGCGGCGGCTGGTTACGTTCGTTAATCGCATCTGTGGATCCCCCAGGGAGATCTGTCCCAAGCCGTTGGGGGGGGAAGGCTCCTTGTGATTCTGCAGACGCATGCTCGGCCTCCACCAAGCGGCTTCGGCCGGGAGAATGAGAGGGCGGCAGGGACCCATGGCTGGCGCACAGAACAATTCCAAACAATAATCAAAATCATGTTCAACATTAATTCCTGCTCCTTTTCAGAGCGGTGAGGCAGAGGCAGCAGGGTCCAGTGGGTAGAGCTCTTGGCCAGCTTACAGGTGCCCTGGTTCTGTTCCTGACTCTGCCCTGTGCCCCTCAGCAAGTCACTTCCCCGGTTGGTGCCTCAGTTTCCCCTTTGTCTCTAAGCTCTTTAGGGCAGGGACTGTTTCTTAGGGCTGGTATACACTACGGCGGGGGGGGGGCGGGGGGGTTGATGTAAGGTACGCAACCGTAGCTGAAGTCGACGTACCTCGCTCGACTTACCTCGCCGTGAGGACGCTGCAAAGTCGAAGGCTGCCGCTCCCCCGTCGACTCTGCTTCCGCCTCGCGTCGGGGTGGATTACCGGAGTCGACGGGAGCGCGTTCTGGGATCGATTTATCGCGTCTACATGAGACGTGAAAAATCAATCCCCAAAAGATCGATTGCTACCCGCCAAATCGGGCGGGTAGTGTAGACCTGGCCTTACTGTGTGTTTGTACAGCACCTGGTGCAACGGGACTCTGCTCTCCTTCGGGAACTCGAGGTGTTCCTATAATACAGAAAAATATCAAAGTCCCGGGGGGTTAAAGGCTGCACTTCCCTTTGTGTGGCTGCAAGATCAAATCTCACCCCATGTGGCTGGTGTTGGATAGCACTTACCAGAGGAGGGCAGGTTACGAGGGGGGGAGGCACGTGTGGAATGAGTTGGTTGGGTCTCAGCGCAGACCCTAGCAGGACACGCTCCCCACACCCACAGAACAAGCATGGCACGGTCTGCCCTGCGCTCCCTGGCGGGAGCTCGTCTAGAAGAAACACGTTGATTACACACTACGGCCATGCCACTTTTTGGCTTCTCTGCTGACAAGGCCGAAACACGGGGTCAAATTGTAACCGTGGTTTCATGAGCTGGACACCTCGCCCCAAGGAGCCGGGCTGAGACCCCCCCCAACTCGTTTCACATAAGTCCACCTGCCATCTGCTAGACGGTTGCAGTGAGTCTCCACACACCTTGGCCAGATGGCCACTGCTCACCCGGGGCATGCGAGTCTCTCCCGGTACCCAGCCCCTTGAGCCGTTAGCCACCCTCTTGCAGGGAAATGATTCCAGAAACACAACTGAGCAGTCGCTCAGGGATCTGGGTCAGCGGCCTGGGTGGGTCGATAGGGGTGACCAGGTTTGGAAGAAAGACCCTGAACCCAGATCAAGTAGCCCAGAGCTCTGTGCAGGCAAAGAGCTCGTCTCCCTCAATGACGCGGGTTCTCACGTCTCTACTCCCTGGCCCCTTGTGGAGTCACTTACACCTGCGGGTGTAAAACACCACTATTCTGCTCCACTAAAGATTCCTGCTTGGGTTTAAAGGACTGCACAAGGGGCAAGGCAGCAGGAGAACTGGCCCCGTAGTGCTTCGCGTGCCCCGAGGGGTCATTCTGATTCTAATCCTGCTTAGCCCAGGAAATGCTACCCAGACCCCTTAGCAGGACATTGGGAGTCTCAAGGAAGAGAGAAAGTAAAGCCCAGTGGGTTGTTAGCAACGCGTCATGGTCTCTGGCCTTTCTGGAGCATGCAACGCCCCATCAACCCATGGAACTCATTGCCAGGGGATGTTGTGAAAGCCAAAAGTATAACATCAGAAAAGAACGAGAGATGTTCCTGGAGGACAGGTCCATCAGTGGCTAGTGGCTAGTAGCCAAGATGGTCAGGGATGCAATCCCATGCTCTAGGGCAGGCCTGCACAACTCATAAAGCAGCGAGGGCCATATTATTCCAAAGAAAACAGCTGAGGGCCGAAACCCACCCGCCCCGTGGAAACAACAGCGCTGGGGTGCGGAAGCCTGTAGAGGGGGAAAGAAATAGCGCGCATAGGGTGACCAGATCACAGCAGTAAAATAGGACCCGCCCCCTCCCCGCTCGGCCTCACCATCACACCCCTCTTCATCCCCCCAGGGGTCACTATATTACTGCACACAACAGTCAATCAATGCAGTTGTAGATAAATCTCTGCATTATGCATTTTTGTATAACTTTTATATGAGTTTGTATTGAACCTTGGTAATATGTTATAGCGGGCCCCTAAGGTAGTATAATTAAGGTAAAAGAAAAATGTCTTTTTGCTAGAAGTAGAATAAGATCTTCCCCCCACTTTGTATTCAATTGCCCTGTTGAATGAATGAGGTGTGAATGAGGAAGGCGTGGAAGGCAGGCACCTCCAGACAGCTGCAACCCTTGGAGAGGGGATGGGAACCAGACCAAGGACAATCAAACTTGTCAAGTGGGCTGACTAGAGAAGAGCAGACATACTGACGGCCTCGGGGATTAGAAGCAAGCACCTTCCTTTGGAAACACCCTCTTTGCAGCATTGGGACAACCCCCAGCCCAGAGACAAGCAGCAAAAAGGACCAACGGACACAGTCCCAGATTTTGGGCTGCACAGTGAACCCACCTACTCACCCCCCCCCACGGGCCGCACAGTGAGCCCACCTACTCACCTCCCCGCGGGCCGCACAGTGAGCCCACCTACTCACCCCCTCGCAGGCCGCACAGTGAGCCCACCTACTCACCCCCCCGCGGGCCGCACAGTGAGCCCATGCGGGCCGCATGCGGCCCCCGGGCCGTATGTTGTGCAGGCCTGATCCAGGGGCCCTAAACCTCTGACTGCCAGAAGCTGGGAGGGGACGACAGGGGATGGATCACTTGATAAATTGCCCTGTTCTGTTCACTACCTCTGAAGCGTCTGGCACCAACCACGGTCGGAAGACAGGACACTGGGCTAGATGGACCACTGGTCTTCCCCAGTGTGGCCGTCCTTACGTTCTAAAGCAGGATCCCACCACTGCACACTGCCCGGAGTTCAGATGCTTCTGTATAAGAGCAAATTGTAACTGGTTCCATCCGAGCCATTCTACTCTGAGCAGTGACTCTGCTGACATTGGGGGTGCCCACCCTCGCCCTCTCCCAGATCCAGCCAGTTCTCCTGGCTGCTGACACTGCAAAGCCCCCTGGGAGCTAAAGCACCATCTGGGACCTCTCTGCCCTTTGCCGCCTCACCAGAGAAAGATTCTGCCGTGCCACGTTCTGTGGCCAATGCGCAATGCGGATTCAGCTGCCTTCCCTACGCTGCGGCCTCACCGATCTCTCTCTCTCTGCGTCAGACCTGTTCCCTGCTGTCCCTTCCTGCCTTTCTGGGGATCTCCCCGAGTTCTCACCTCGGATGAGCTCAGCTCAAGCCCATCTCGCTCGGAACTGAGCTCCCAGCCTCACTCCATAGGTGTGGACTGCGTCTCCCACCCTCCCCATCCCTCAGACTTTGGATTCATCGGTGACTCCCTCCCCTTCTTCCCCACGCACAGCCAGGCTGTGACTCTTCCCTTCACTGTGCTTCCTAAATCTGGCCCTTCCTTTGGGTCTCGGTCCTCGTCTCCTCTGATCACTGCCCTCACGGATTCCCATAGGGAGCTTCTCAGCTGATCCCCTTGCGAAGCAGAGGCAGTGGGGAAAGCAGAGAGTGGAGGGGCCAGGGAGGAAGGATCCCCGCCTCGAGCGTGGTTCAGTACTGCAGCGGCTGACTTGAGCAAGGAGGTGGCCCCCGGTTACGCCTCAGCCGGGAGGTCGTGTTTGAATCTTGCCGCAGCCCAGAGGTCCAAGCAGCAAAGGCCACGTTGGCTGGCACATTGTGAATGATGTCGCCCACATGCGGCCCTGTCCGCTGAGCTGACACCAGGAACGGCTAACGTCCAGGCCTTGGGACAAGCTGTCCGCTCACCAGAGGTGACAGGCTGTCCCGGGGGCCTGTCCCCAGGGATGGCAGCAAAGCGTCCCAGGGCACCTGAAGGTTGGATGCAAATGGTCGCACGTACACCACCTCCAAACATCCCGAAACGCACCCTCGCCCCGGCCGCTGTCAGCTGAGCATGGGCAGCCTGGAAGAGCCATGGAAGGGACATGAGTCCATGGCAATCCCAGCATGCACCCCGCCACTCCGTTCTGTCATAGACTCATAGACTTTAAGGTCAGAAGGGACCATTATGATCATCTAGTCTGACCTCCGGCACAATGCAGGCCACAGAATCTCGCCCATCCACTCCTGCAGTAAACCCCTAACCTGTGTCCGAGCTATTGAAGTCCTCACATCATGGTTTAAAGGTGCAGAGAATCCTCCAGTAAGTGACCCGTGCCCCACGCTGCAGAGGAAGGCGAAAAACCCCCCAGGGCCTCTGCCAATCTACCCTGGAGGAAAATTCCTTCCCGACCCCAAATATGGCGATCAGCTGAACCCTGAGCATGTGGGCAAGACTCACCAGCCAGACACCCATGAAAGAATTCTCTGCAGTAACTCAGATCCCACCCCATCTAACATCCCATCACAGGCCATTGGGCACATTTACCGCTGATAGCCAAAGATCAATGAATTGCCCATCATACCATGTCCTTCACTGGGCTTTTGCATTTTGTCTTTTGCTCCTCTCTCATTCCCCTCACTCCGTTCTCTTTCCCTGGCCCACCTCTCTCCCCCATTCTCTCTCTCTCCTTTCTTCTTCTCTCCTTTCTTTCTCCACTTTTCCACTCTCCTCTTCCCTCTCTTCTTCCCCCTCTGCAGCTGGCTATGCTGCGTGCGCGCTCACACACACACACACGCACACACGCCGTCTAGTAATGTAGTCCTTTGGAGCTGCTTAGCATTGATCATTAGAGGCGGCAGGTTAATGGGACCCCACTGAAGAACTTTTTGTGTTATTTTCCCCTGATGTGCCTGTGCGAACACCTGGTCCCCAGCCTCACCGCGGAAGATTGGAAATGCACCTGCCACAGCCCTTGCCACGGCACATTTTCGGATCCCCGCTGTGTCTTCTTTCCAATAAGAAGAAAGACCTGTCAGCATTAAGCAAATCAGGCGCGCGTCTCACCTCCCCCGAGCGGTGTGTCACACATGAATATCTGAGGGCTCTCCCCCCCCCCCATTCCCATTTCTGTCCTCTTGGTTTTTAATGAAAGAAAAGTTGAATGCGCTCACCAAGAGGGTGAGAAATATCCATAAAACTCCAGTTTCAACCCCGTTAGCCCATTCTGCCGCTCTCCCTTTAAACTTTGCAGTGCTCCCTTTTCTCTGCTTAATAGGAAGAAGGCTGGATTTTTTCCCCAGGCTGCCGGAGTGGGAGGAGGAGGAGGAGGAAGTGCTGCTGAATACACACGATCATAGTCCAAGCGGTGCCTCTCTGAGACTTAATGGAATGGCAATGCGGAGGTGAAACACAAGAGTAGCAAATGAATCCCCGTGCTGGGTGCACGCTTCAAGGGGCTTTCTCCTCGATCGACTGTACCGTGAACGTCACCTCCCCAGGCTGCAAGCCATTGCTGGAGTGGCTAACGCACAGGGCCGGTGCACCACGTGTGTGTGCGTGTGTGGGCTTCACGTAACACGTGGGGACCAAGAAAGCGTGATGATGTCCCTCCTGCCCAGGTGAGCAATCAGCCGGGCTTGAACATGGGACCTCCCCATCCCCAATATGGCAGCATGATCTTCTCCGGCTTGAGTTAAGGAGTTAAATCGGCTAGCTACGAACGGCAGCAATGTCTTACCCAGACTGGCCATTAGAGGGAGACAAAGCCCCACAGTGGACAAACGCACGGTGATTTAAGACGGTGCGCGAGGTTAGACGGGGCTGTGGTTTGGGAAGGGGCAGTAGCACTCCCGGGCTCTGCTCCAGAGAGACAGGAGCTAACAGAGACTTTTTGTAACATTGATCAGGGCTTTTAGCTCCATCATTCAGTCCTCCGGCCATTAGGTGGCGACAACATTGCAGCCACTCAAGTGGTCTCATTCCATCCAAAGGAATGAGACCACAAAAGGAATGAGACCAAAGGTGTGAGCGCATACGACCAGTGAGTCGTATGCGCTCACGCCGAGACCTGGTTCTCTCCACTAGGCGGCAGTGGTGACATGTACACAGCCACAGAGCCGGTGGTGAAAAGGGCAGGATACGTCTAGTAAAAATTTCAAACCAAATGAAATTTGTTCATTTTGTTCAAAATTTTCCAGGGTGATTTCTTTGATTTTATTTTCTGATTTTTAAATGAAAATGTTTTAATTTATACTTTTCATAAATTTCACTCGGTTTCAGTGGAGACACAAGTAGGCTGGTTTTCAATGGAGAAAAACAACTTTCTTTCACTATTGCAACCACCCTGTGAGGCACGGCAATGCTATTATCCCCATTGTATGGGTGAGAAACTGAGGCACAGAAAGACTATGTGAGTCACCCAAGGTCACACATGAAGCCGGTGCCACAGCAGGGCATTGATCTCAGGTCCTTGGCTAGCTCCCAGACCACCGGACAATCCATCCTTACTGATCTATAGGGACAGAGCTGAGAGAAAGTAGGTTGGTGATCAAGGCTTGTGCTCCTTGGGCAGCTGGCTCCATGTGCGAAAAGTGCTTGGAGGGGGAAGTCCTGCCTCCTGGGACATTAATGTCTAAAACAAGAGCTCCTTAGAGTAAATGATTCAGCCACTAGATGTTTCTGGGGACTTCAAATGTTTCAGACAGGGTGTGCTCCCTGGCAAACAGGGGAGACAAAACAGAAATTCAAGCTGTGTAGAAGCCTATTTGAGTTCCAGGTCATAGGCTTTTCTTTAATAAATGCCTCTGTTGAAGATGGACTGTGATTCTATATCTGGTGACACTCAGTGCCCGCCTATGGTTAAGGCCTTCTCTCTTGGCTCAACTACCCTTTTGTCCTGCTCCTCCACCCCCACATTGGTCCCCTCACTCATCTGGTAACCACCTCCTCTCTGTCCTTTCCCATAATCTCACCAAAGAGGGCGCAAGAGTCTTCTCCCGCGCAGCCCCTGCTATCCAGAGCAGCCTCTCTCCTTGACGCTCCACCTGTTTCTAAAGCTCAGCTATGAACCCACAGTCCTTGTTCCCCCTCGCTTGTGCCTCGTAGCATCACTCTTCTGCTGCTGCCGCTTTTCTTCCCCCACTGCGGAGTGCTTAAGGATTGAATGTGGATAGTTTACGTCACCTCTTTATCTGTCCCCATATTATCCCCGAGCTGATCCCGATGTTCTCAGATTTATTTGCATGTGTATGACTGAAGCTCTTCTGCGAGCCTTCCATATTTGAGATGTCAGCAGCGTTGGTTAGCCTTGGTTGGACACATAGGTCACATGGTATTGCTTGTGTTCCCTGATTGGGCCCGTGTGACTCAAAATTGGGTATCCGGCACAACAACGGGTGATCACCAATTCAAATGTCCCTTTCCGTGAATATTGGTTCAGAGTGACTTTTGGTGGCTGTTCCTGCCAGTGCGTTTGCTGAGGAGCGCAGGTCCCTTGTGGCAGAGACCTGACAGAACTCAGCTGTAACAACAAACTGTAGCTGCACAGAGCTATAAAGGGCCTCTGCTGAGGCTGCCGGACACAGACGGATCATGCGGTTCTCTCCAGCTCCCAGTCTGTTCAGACTGGTGTCACCACTGTGGGCCTCTCGAGAATCCTGGCCCAGATTAGGCCGACGGCTGACTATACTACATCTGTATCAGCGGTTTTTAATTTGGGGGTTTATGACCCGGAGTGAGGGGGGTCCTGGCTAGATCCCAGCTGGATGAGAGGAAGATCTCAGGGGGGGTTCCCGGTTGTCGAGAGCCACTGAGTTAAATGATTGGTGGAAAGCCATGATGACAAGGTGACGACCGCAGTGGACGGGAATTCGTTTAGAGATCTGAGCGCCTAATCATAGGCGGGTTATTGTACTATTTGTCTAGCTCTGGCTTTGGGCTGCTAGCTTGTTTTGGTTGGGGGGGTAGATACAATGGGAATTGTACAGTACAGAAGGACTATGCACAGCCTCTGGGACTGAGAGCCAGAAGGCCGTTCACTGGGCTCTGGAAAAGAGGATGATTCTCATGAATCAATAGTGGGGGATTTTTCCCTTCATGAGTCTGGAATTACCTGTTTGAGTCATTTGTCTTCCTTGCCCGTTAATGCTCAATTGATCCACGGCTCTAATTGACTGCACTTGCAACCAGCGATAGAGAGAGAGATCAGGTCGGGATAAACTAGGCTATTTCCTGGCTAGGCACTAGGGAATTAGGCCGGGGAAAGGAGGGACCCCAGGGACATGATGGCTTCCGGTTTCTAGCCAAAGAGCAGCTCTGCCACAGCTGCAGTGTTTTGTGGCAGGTGCCGTAATGCCTCATCGTTCTTCTCTGCGTGCCATTGGCCATGCCTCTCCCACAGCCTGGCAGTCCTTCCGAGAGTGAAACTGACAAAGCTGAGGGTGGCTTAGTGTCGCAGCTCACCCCAGCAGGGGCTTTCTGGTTTCCACCGGAAATCCTCAGTCTCCTCTCCCAGACATGTGGCACGTGGATGCTGAGCACAATTGATCTGTCTAGGGCATAGTATGTTTAGCTCTGTAACTGCTATGGAGTTGTATGCTCTGTATTGCATCTTTAAATCTCTGTGGATGCAGGCAGCCGTATCTTGTGTTCGGCTCAGTGCAGACTGTCACGGACAAGACACATATGCTGCTCTCTCCTGGAGACTTTACATTAGTACTTTCTTGTCCTCTCCTTAGAAATTAAGTCATTCTCACTGGAAGTATCTGTTTGGTTTTTCCATATGGGAAAAAACAAGGTATAGTGTCCCTCATACAAAATGCACACAAGTCCCTTCCCAGCTGTAATGTTGTATGGAATCATCATCCTTCTTAAAACAGGAGACACTGATTATAGAGAACAACTACAATTCCAGGTACACAACTGGGTTTTCACACAGCTTGAATTCCAGCTTTGTCTCCCTTGTTTACCAGGGACCACATTCTGTCTGGCACGCTATACAGCACACAGAGACATCGAGTGGCAGAATAATATACCACAGGTAAAGATGAAAGTACAACAGCCTGCGCACTCGCTCATCAGCAATGGAAGCTTTTCCCTAGCTGCCGCTGTATCTATCAGCCTTGGGAAAGTTCAGTCTCTGTGGTCCTCTATGGCAAGTGGCTAGATGTCATATGGACACCCACCGACTAGGAACTAGACTGAAACAACCAACCTGCTCCACATAGGCCACTAAACAGTCATCAGCTGGTACCAACTCTTAGCCTCCACCGGTCCAGACCAGAAGTGAGTCAGTGACGTAGATGTGAAAGTCTCCATCTTCCAGTCACATCAGCCTGACCTACCTGGGTCCTTTCTCCTTCCTGGCCATCATGTCTGCTAGATGTTAGTGGGGTACTTCCGTGGGGCTGTTTGGCCTCTGTTTCCAGGCAATTTACAAGCTATTTCTCAATACAGCCCAAATCATAGCTGCAAGACACATGAGGTTCAGTCAAGTTCAATATTTCTTTGGCTCGTGGAAAAGAGGCGGCCTCGAAACTCATGTAGAGCAATTGTCGTATTAGAAGGGATCAATGGCCCTTGAGGTCTGGTATCCTGCCCCTGAGAATGGCCAGTGTCTTAGAGGTAGGTGTGACCACCACTTCCTTGTGCCATGCAATGCCATGGGGGCGGGGGGGGGTCACGTTTCTTCCTGACTCCATCGGGACAGCATATTTCGCATGAGGATTGGTAGCCCTCACTCTCATTCTCTCTAAGTGCGACAGCCCCTGCTGTCCTGATTCATATAAATGCCCAATACCTTCTTAAATACCGTGTTACCTGCCCCAACAGCATCCAGTTGCAGTGAGTTCCACAGGTTCATCATACATAGGATGCAAAAGCTTGCCTTGTATCTTTTTCAAATTGCTTCCCTTTTACTCAAATAACCAATGTCTGCTATGGCCGGATTACGGATGAGGCTAAAGAGGTTGCCAGGATTGCCAGGCGTCCGGTTTTCGACCAGAACGCCCGGTCGAAAAGGGACCCTGGTGGCTCTGGTCAGCACTGTGGACCGGGCCCTTAAAAGTCCAGTCGGCAGTGCAGCAGGGGCCCAGGGCTAAGGCAGGCTCCCTACCTGCCCTAGCTCCATATAGTTCCCGGAAGCGGCTGCTGGGTCCCTGAGGCCCCTAGGCACATGGGTGGCCAGGGAGGCTCCGCATGTTGCCCTCGCCCCGAGTGCCGGCTCTGCAGCTCCCATTGGCCAGGAACCGCGACCAATGGGAGCTACAGGGGCGGTGCCAGCAGATGCGAGGGCAGCACACAGAGCCTCATTGGCTGCCTATGCACCTAGGGTCTTCAGGGACCTGGCAGCCGCTTCCTGGGAGTCGCGGTAAGCGCCACCAGGACCCTGCACCCCTCCTGCACCCAAACCCCCTGCCCCAGCCCAGAGCCCTCTCCTGCACCCCAAACCCCTCATCCCCAGCCCCACCCCAGAGCCCACACCCCCAGCCAGAGCCCTCACCCCCCTGCACCCCAACCCCCTAACTCCAGACTGGTGAAAGTGAGTGAGGGTGGGGGAGAACAAATGATGGAGGGGGCGGGATGGAGCAAGCGGGGGGCTGGGCCTCGGAGAAGGGCCGGGGCAGGGGTGTTCGGTTTTGGGAGATAAGAAAGTTGGCAACCCGACCTTCTCTGTCCCATGCGTTATGATAGAGGCCCGTGATACAGTACCAAATCCACGTCTTTACCAACCAAACAAGGCTGGTCTTTAAACCTCCTCTCATATGGGAACGTTTCCCCTTCCCTGATGGCTCTAATCAGTTCGGTTCTCCGGGGCTCTGAGCCGTTTCTATTTCTTCTGCCCTCTGGGGGCAGTTCCTTCACTGGAGCCTCTCCGGTGATTTCAGTGCCTCAGTTTCCCCAGCTGTAGGGTGGCGATGATGGCACTTCGTCAAATTCTTTTAGCTCTAAGGATGAAAAATGCTGCACCATAGGCCAGTACGCAGGGCGGCGCTGGGGAGAGTCTGGCCCTGGCTCCTCCACTGTCCTAGCAGGGTCCGAAGACAGCCAGGTTAGGCCGTACAGACCAACCCCGTGAATGGCACCCAGCCGTAGATGGGAAGCCCGTGCCGGTCACGGGCGCGCTCATGTTCTGCAACCCGAGCGGAGTGGAATGCGCCATGACGAGCCGGGAGGGGGGAAACTTCACCAAAGGTTTGGCTGCCGGGTGGGGCTAGCATTGGGTGAAGGCTCCTGATGCTTATCATCTGATTGGACCTGATTCTTCCATCCCTTGCTCGTGTTGGCTGTGGGCCGCGCCTCTAGGGCACGCAGAACTGCCACAAAGGCCAGGGCACGCGAATAACGGATCTCTCCCTCCCCCGAGATGAGGGTGACCTACAGCAAGTGTGAAAAATTGGGACAGGAGGTGAGGGGGGGGGGTAATAGGAGCCTATGTAAGAAAAAGCTCCAAAAATCGGGACTGTCCCTATAAAATCGGGACATCTGGTCACTCCACATGAGATGGAACAACCAAAGTGCTGCCTGTCGTGTCAATAGCTCCCATCCAGAATGAGCCCCACTGCAAACGTTAGCATGCCGTGGGCTTGGGATGCTCTCCGGGGATTTTGGGACAGCGATAATCCTGGCCTCCTGCATTTCTTGCTGTTTAAAGGGGGGTGCTCAGCCAGTTGTAGCAACACCCGGCATATCAAGCAGCTCTCAGGTGTGTTCTACCTGGATGTGCAGGCAGCTTATAGGTCTAGGGACACAATTTTCCCTTTGGACACAACAGATCCCAGAGATAGAGTCTGATGAGCCCTGCACCAGAAGGGGAGCAGCGGGGGCAAAAAACCTAACTGGCGCCAATCCTGAGCTTGATACGTTTATGGAGGGGATGGTGTGACGAGACTGCCTACAATGGCATGTAGCTGATCTGTGACGGCAAGCAGCAAATATCTCCAATGACCGGTGACTGGACACTAGATGGGGAGGGCTCTGAGTTACTACAGAGAATTCTTTCCCGGGTGTCTGGCTGGTGGGTCTCGCCCACATGCTCAGGGTCTAACTGACTGCCATATTTGGGGTCGGGAAGGAATTTCCCCCAGGTCAGATTGGCAGAGACCCTGGAGGGTTTTCACCTTCCGCTGCAGCATGGGGCACGGGGCACTTGCAAGTTTCAAGTAGCGTAACTGGTGGATTCTCTGTAACTTGAAGTCTTTAAACCATGATTTGAGGACGTCAGTAACTCAGCCAGAGGTGAGGGGTCTATTACAGGAGTGGGCGGGTGAGGGTCTGTGGCCTGCAGTGTGCAGGAGGTCAGATTGGATGATCATGATGGTCCTTTCTGGCCTTAAAGTCCAGGAGAACAGAATATCCTGAACACCCAGACTTTCGTATTCGTTACTACTATAATTGCGCACTTCATTCTCTACTGAAATGCCACCATCTCTTTAGGAGTGCGCCGGGACTGAGGGAAAATCCTGCCAAATTAAACCGCAGGTAGAATCGGCGCACACCGCGTGTAACGTTCTGTAGGTGAATTTCACTAGGAAACGGGCGGTAATGCCTCAGTTCTCACCGGATGTGCCAAGGCACTAGGAGGCGGGAGCATTTCCTGTGCCATCCGAGGCTGAAGGAAATGCAGCATGAATTGAGAAAAGGGCCAATCAGAATCACCAGCTGAGCATCCTTTGCAAGCAGAGATTATTCAAGATCCAGGGGGTAGGACGGAGGAGAACTACCGGATATAAGGAGTGGAGGACTCTAGGTCTGTGAGATTCAGGAACCAGAGAGCTAGAAGAACTAGAAAATTCTAGATACAGACTGTAAAGGGAACAGAGGAAACTCTTAAGATGCTGGGAAATGGACCAACTTTGGCTGTGTTCTGTCCAGAACGGGTTGCAGGGAATTCAGGGCTGATCCTTTTCTGACACTCAGAGCCCGGAAGTGTTGGGTTCTGTATCTGAGTCACTTAGTAACGGGCCTGAAGCAAAACCTTTGATTCCAAGGCCGCTCAGACTTTACAGCTCTGGCCCATCCCAAGCGTCATCCAGTTGTAGGCTCAGACCCCCAGAATCCGTACAGCGCCCTGCACTCTGAGGTGGGGATGTGGTGGCTGGGGACTATTTCTGTGAGTGGCCCGAACTGGAACACTGAATCCAGCCCCCGCAAATTTCTGAAAAGTGTGGATCCAAATAAATGGAGATGTGCCTATCTCCTAGAACTGGAAGGACCTTGAAAGGTCATTGAGTCCAGTCCCCTGCCTTCACTAGCAGGACCGTACTGTCCCCTGACAGATTTTTGCCCCAGATCCCTAAATGGCCCCTTCAAGGATTGAACTCACAACTCTGGGTTTAGCAGGCCAATGCTCAAACCACTGAGCTATCCCTCCCCAGCAGAGAAGTTGGTGGCAGCTCCGTTTCTAATGACAGACAAGAAGGGTTATGATGTCCCGGTGCAATCCACAGCAAAATTGTTGGATCTGGGACTTTAATAGGTTGCTCCTCTTTCTCGAGTCTGATTCTCCCCCCGCCCCCAGCGAAATAGTACCTCATTCAGGCCCTGTTTGATCAGTAGATCTCACAGCACTTTTCAAAGGAGGGCCATCTCAGTATATACATGGGGACACTGGTTCACAGAGCGGTGAAGGTCACACAGCAGCAGATCTGAGAAGAGGAACCCAGTAACCCGAGTCCCTGTCCAGTGCTCTACCCACTAGTCTACGCTGCCTCCTCTCAGAGGAACTGCGGAGGCCTTAAGTGCTACTCGCTAGGGGAAAGTGTGTCACTCTCCAGCCCCAGGCAATGACAGCTCCAGGACTAGGTTAGCCTGTGGGCTCTCCCACAATCAGCCTGAGGTGTGGGAGGCTGGAAGAACTGGACTCGGGCTGCAGCAACAGGGCTGTTATGAACGGGCAGGTAGATGAGATGCTCCTAGTGTGGATTTGTCTGAGAGAGGGCCGCAGTCACCTGGGGCACATCCAGGATTCACCGAGGAAGGTGTTGGTGCATTTCCTTCGGGGCAGCACTGAACCCGGCTCTGTCCTGACCAGGGGAAGGCGGCTCGGGTGAAAGGAATCAGGGCAGATCTCTCTCTGGGCTCCAGCAGACAGGTGCCCACATCACAAAGCTCGTGTGGCGTTAATTAGGCCAGTTTCTCCCGCTCTCCTGTAAGCCCAGTTTAATTGGCCCCCTGAGCCGGGCGGCTGGCTGCCTTGCATCACTGACGCGGCCTACAGCTGCTGGTGCGTCTGGCCCCTGGTTGCCAAACTCAGTGGGGAGGCCAGGAGTGTGTGGGCCATGGAGGATGGGCTCCCCTCTCGCCCCTCTAGTTGGCTCCTGCAGAACGGGTTGGCAGGGCAGCATGCCCAGCCGGAGGACCTGCCCAGAGGACGTTGGGCTCCGGGGATCTTTCCCCAGCTCCGATGGGCCCAAGACCGAGCTGCTTCCTAGAGCCTAGGCTGGATTACAGTTCCTGCGGGAGCCGAGGGAGTCGCCGATGGTCGGGCAGGGGCGGAGGGATCCCACGGGGGCCGAATCGGCCTGGAACTAAGAAACCACAAACCAGCCGACTGCCATTGCCCAAGTGATGCCCGAGAGGCGAATGGCTCCTTTGACGACAAATCACAGCCAAGCATAGGGCCCTCCTGTCCCCTCAGGACCCTGCCCCTAGGGCCCTGTATCCCTCTACCGTCTCTCCATCCCCAGGTGGCGGTGACCCCACGAGTGAGCCCTATGGCCTGCCCGACAGGGGAAACGCCTCGTCAGTATGGCCGCGCCGGCGGGGGAGGAATAGCGAGCGTAGGCCCCCAGCATGCTCCAGAGAGCCGTGGCCATGGGGTGACGCGGCGACGGGCAGGGGAGGGGGAGCAGAGCCGGCTGAGTGGCTCCTGAAAAGGGCTTAATGTGTCTAAAAGGGGAAGGTTTCACGTCCGATCCTTGTCAACGGCAGCAGGGCTAATCGGCCGGATGCCATTTCCCGGGGAAGGAAGGGCCCCAGCAGCGGGCAAGTCACTCTGCTCCCAGGGGCCGCCGGCTTTCAGAGGCTTTTATGGCCAGCGCTTGGCAGCTCAGCAGAGTGCCGAGCTGTCATTCGAGTGACACTGACAGTATCCAAGGATTAGCTTGGAAGGTGACTGACTGACCCGTCTCTGTCAAGCTTGGAGTCATGTGTGTGTGTGTGCAGGGGGGAGGGGCGAGGGAGAAGAGAAATGCAAGCTCCTCCCCCCCACACCAAAGAAATTATTTTGGGGAGACAGGAAGGCAGGCAGTCGGGGAAGGTAAGGGGGCCAGGTCGGAGGGACGCAGATTTCCACCCCATAATGATTTATAGAATATGGCGTTGTCAATGCACTCAACACACATCAGCTAATTCATCCTCACAAGCCCCTGGGAGATTAGCCGCTTGGGGAAACTGAGGCACAGAGCCGCTCACCGGCTTCCCCACAGTCCCGGAGGGAGTCAGTGTCAGAGCTGGGCATGGAATTGAGGAGTTCCTAACCTTTTGACGGATCAATCCATTGATCGCTTTATCTAGCCAGGCCTCCCTTCTCTCTCTATAATGCAGTTCATTTTAAGGATGTCAAAGCAGTTCAGAGAAAATCAGAATCAACCCAGATGCAAACTGACCATCTGAGAGATCTAAGTAAACACTGGCTGGCCTTCTTGTTTTGCCCTGTCACTTTCCCACCTGCCTCTGCCCTTTGAGGCTCTGTCTGGTGTCAGGAGCAGAAGAAGGTGAAACCTGATGAGAAAACCTCATAGACTCATAGACTTGAAGGTCAAAAGGGACCATTATGATCATCTAGTCTGACCTCCTGCACAATGCAGGCCACAAAATCTCACCCACCCACTCCTGCAATAATCCTCTCACCTATGTCTCAGCTATTGAAGTCCTCAAATCCTGGTTTAAAGACTTCAAGATGCAGAGAATCCTCCAGCAAATGACCCGTGCCCCATGCTGCAGAGGAAGGCGAAAAACCTCCAGGGCCTCTGCCGATCTACCCTGGAGGAAAATTCCTTCCCGACCCCAAATATGACAATCAGCTGAACCCTGAGCATGTGGGCAAGACTCACCAGCCAGACACCCAGGAAAAAGTTCTCTCTAGTAACTTCTAACATCCCATCATTGACCATTGGTTCTATTTACCACTGATGGCAATTAATTGACCTTTGACTAAGATCATGCTATCCCATCAAACCATCCCCTCCATAAACTTATCTAGCTTAATCTTGAAGCCAGATAGGTCTTTTGCCCCCACTGCTTCCCTTGGAAGGCTGTTCCAGAACTTCACTCCTCTGATGGTTAGAAACCTTCATCTCATTTCAAGTATAAACTTCCTGATGGCCAGTTTATATACATTTGTTCGTGTGTCCACATAGGTACTGAGCTGAAATAATTCGTCTCCCTCCCTGGTGTTTATCTCTCTGATATATTTAAAGAGAGCAATCATATCTCCCCTCAGCCTTCTTTTGGTTAAGGTAAACAAACCAAGCTCCTTGAGTCTCCTTTCATACGACAGGTTTTCCATTCCTCGGATCATCCTAGTGGCCCTTCTTTGTACCTGTTCCAGTTTGAATTCATTCTTCTTAAACATGGGAGACCAGAACTGCACACAGTATTCCAAATGAGGTCTCACCAATGCCTTGTATAACGGTACTAACACCTCCTTATCTCTACTAGAAATATCTCGCCTAATGCATCCCAAGACCGCATTAGCTTTTTTCACGGCCATATCACATTGGCGACTCATAGTCATCCTGTGATCAACCAGGACTCCGAGGTCCTTCTCCTCTTCCGTTACTTCCAACTGATGTGTCCCCAGCTTATAACTAAAATTCTTGTTATTAATCCCTAAATGCATAACCTTACACTTCTCACTATTAAATTTCATCCTATTACTATTACTCCAGTTTACAAGGTCATCCAGATCTTCCGTAGGATATCCCGATCCTTTTCTGAATTGGCAATACCTCCCAACTTTGTGTCATCTGCAAACTTTATTAGCACACTCCCACTCTTGGTGCCGAGGTCAGTAATAAAAAGATTAAATAAAATTGGTCCCAAAACTGAACCTTGAGGAACTCCACTAGTAACCTCCCTCCAACCTGACAGTTAAACTTTCAGTATGACCCGCTGTAGTCTCCCCTTTAACCAGTTCCTTATCCACCTCTCAATTTTCATATTGATCCCCATCTTTTCCAATTTAACCAATAATTCCTCATGTGGTACTGTATCAAATGCCTTACTAAAATCGAGGTAGATTAGATCCACTGCGTTTCCTTTATCTAAAAAATCTGTTACTTTCTCAAAGAAGGAGATCAAGTTGGTTTGGCACGATCTACCTTTTGTAAAACCATGTTGTAATTTGTCCCAATTGCCATTGACCTCAAGGTCCTTTACTACTTTCTCCTTCAAAAAATTTTCCAAGACCTTGCATACTACAGATGTCAAACTAACAGGCCTGTAGTTACCCGGGTCACTTTTTTTCCATTTCTTAAAAATAGGAACTGTATTAGCTATTCTCCAGTCAAATGGTACAACCCCTGAGTTTAGAGATTCATTAAATTTTTTTGCTAACGGGCTTTCAATTTCATGTGCCAGTTCCTTTAATATTCTTGGATGAAGATTATCTGGGCCGCCTGATTTACTCCCATTAAGCTGTTCAAGTTTGGCTTCTACCTCGGATATGGTAATATCTACCCCCACATCCTTATTCCCATTTGTCATGCTGCCTCTATTCCTAAGATCCTCATTAGCCTCATTAAAGACTGAGGCAAAGTATTTGTTTAGATATTGGGCCATGCCTAGATTATCCTTAACCTCCACTCCATCCTCAGTGTTTAGTGGTCCCACTTCTTCTTACTTTGTTTTCTTCCTGTTTATATGGCTAGAAAACCTTTTACTATTGGTTTTAATTCCCTTTGCAAGGTCCAATTCTACATGACTTTTAGCCTGTCTCACTTTATCCCTACATGCTCTGACCTCAATAAGGTAGGTTTGTTTGCTGATCCCGCCCATCTTCCACTCCTTGTATGTTTCTGTTTTTTCTTAATCACCTCTCTGAGATGCTTGCTCATCCAGCTTGGTCTAAAACTCCTGCCTATGAATTGTTTCCCCTTTCTTGGGATACAGGCTTCTGATAGCTTCTGGAACTTTAACTTGAAATAATCCCAGGCCTCCTCTGCCTTTAGGTCCATAATTCTTTAGTCCAATCCACTTCCCTAACTAATTTCCTTAATTTATTAAAGTTAGCCCTTTTGAAATCAAAAACCCTAGTCTCAGATTTATTTTTTTTATCCTTCCATTTAGTTTGAACTGAATTAGCTCATGATCACTCGAGCCAAGGTTGTCCCCTACAACCATTTCTTCAATGAGGTCCTCACTACTCACCAAAACCAAATCTAAAATGGCATCCCCCCTTGTTGGTTCAGCAACTACTTGATGAAGGAATTCATCAGCTATCACATCTAGGAAAATCTGAGCCCTATTATTATTACTAGCACTTGTTCTCCAGTCTGTATCTGTGAAGTTGAAGTCTCCCATGATCACACAGTTCCCATTAGTATTTACTGCCTTAAAAACATTAAAGAGGTCTCTATCCCTATCCAAATTAGATCCCAGTGGTCTATAGCACACCCCAAGCACTATCCCAGGGGAGGCTCTAGTAGTTTTCTTCCCCAATGTGATTTTTGCCCAGACAGACTCTGTCTTATCCATTCCATCACTTTTTATTTCTTTACAGTCTACCTCATCATTGATATACAATGCTACTCCCCCACCTTTACCTTTATTTCTGTCTTTCCTAAACAGCACATACCCTTCAATACCTGTACTCCAGTCGTGACTACTATTCCACCATGTTTCGGTTATTCCTATGATATCTGGTTTCACTTCCTGGATCAGTAGCTCTAATTCCTCCATTTTGTTACCTAGGCTCCTCGCATTGGTGTACAAACATCTTAATTTTTGCTGTTTGGCCTCACTCACATTCTTTACCCAATTTGGTATCGACATTGTACTGCCAGTATGACCTAAACTAGGTTCACCGGGGGAAGGAGACCAAAGCCCCGAGGTAAGTGGGGAAGTGGGATACCGGGAGGAAGCACAAGTAAGTGAGTGCAAGAGGGGAGGGCTCCTGCCCCATACTGGGACAGCAGGACGATCGGTGAGTTATCTTAAATGCCTATACACAAATGCAAGAAGCCTGGGGAACAAGCAGGGAGAACTGGAAGTCCTGGCACAGTCAAGGAATTATGACATAATTGGAATAACAGAGACTTGGTGGGATAACTCACACGATTGGAGTACTGTCATGGATGGATATAAACTGTTCAGGAAGGATAGGCAGGGCAGAAAAGGTGGGGGAGTTGCGTTGTATGTAAGAGAGCAGTATGACTGCTCAGAGCTCCAGTATGAAACTGCAGAAAAACCTGAGAGTCTCTGGATTAAATTGAGAAGTGTGAGCAACAAAGGTAATGTCGTGGTGGGAGTCTGCTACAGACCACCAGACCAGGGGGATGAGGTGGACGAGGCTTTCTTCCAGCAACTAACAGAAGTTACTAGATCACAGGCCCTGGTTCTCATGGGTGACTTTAATCACCCCGACATCTGCTGGGAGAGCAACACAGCGGTCCACAGACAATCCAGGAAGTTTTTGGAAAGTGTAGGGGACAATTTCCTGGTGCAAGTGCTGGAGGAACCAACTAGGGGAAAAGCTCTTCTTGACCTGCTGCTCACAAACAGGGAAGAAATAGTAGAGTAAGCAATAGTGGATGGGAACCTGGGAGGCAGTGACCATGAGATGGTCGAGTTCAGGATCCTGACACAAGGAAGAAAGGAGAGCAGTAGAATACAGAGCCTGGACTTCAGAAAAGCAGACTTTGACTCCCTCAGGGAACTGATGGGCAAGGTCCCCTGGGAGAATAACATGAAGGGGAAAGGAGTCAAGGAAAGCTGGCTGTATTTTAAAGAAACCTTATTGAGGTTGCAGGAACAAACCATCCCGATGTGTAGAAAGAAAAGTAAATATGGCAGGCGACCAGCTTGGCTTAACAGTGAAATCCTTGCTCGTCTTAAACACAAAAAAGCAGCTTACAAGAAGTGGAAGATTGGACAAATGACCAGGGAGGAGTATAAAAATATTGCTCAGGCATGCAGGAGTGAAATTAGGAAGGCCAAATCACACTTGGAGTTGCAGCTAGCTGGAGATGTTAGGAGTAACAAGAAGGGTTTCTTCAGTTATGTTAGCAACAAGAAGAAACTCAAGGAAAGTGTGGGCCCCTTGCTGAATGAGGGAGGGAACCTTGTGACAGAGGATGTGGAGAAAGCTAGTGTACTCAATGCTTTTTTTGCCTCTGTCTTCACAGACAAGGGCAGCTCCCAGATGGCTGCACTCCGCAGCACGGTATGGGGAGGAGGTGACCAGCCCTCTGTGGAGAAAGAAGTAGTTCGGGACTATTTAGAAAAGCTGGACGAACACAAGTCCATGGGGCCGGATGCACTGCATCCGAGGGTGCTAAAGGAGTTGGCCGATGTGATTGCAGAGCCATTGGCCATTATCTTTGACAAATCATGGCAATCGGGGGAGGTCCCGGATGACTGGAAAAAAGCTAATGTAGTGCCCATCTTTAAAAAAGGGAAGAAGGAAGATCCGGGGAACTACAGGCCAGTCAGTCTCACCTCAATCCCTGGAAAAATCATGGAACAGGTCCTCAAGGAATCAATTCTGAACCACTTAAAGGAGGGGAAAGTGATCAGGAACAGTCAGCATGGATTCACCAAGGGCAAGTCATGCCTGACTAACCTAATTGCCTTCTATGATGAGATAACTGGCTCTGTGGATGAGGGGAAGGCAGTGGATGTGCTATTGCTTGACTTTAGCAAAGCTTTTGATACAGTCTCCCACAGTGTTCTTGCCAGCAAGTTAAAGAAGTATGGGCTGGATGAATGGACGGTAAGGTGGATAGAAAACTGACTGGATGGTCGTGCTCAACGGGTAGTGATCAATGGCTCCATGTCTAGTTGGCAGCCGGTATCAAGTGGAGTGCCCCAAGGGTCGGTGCTGGGGCCGGTTTTGTTCAATATCTTCATCAACGACCTGGAGGATGGTGTGGACTGCACCCTTTGCAAGTTTGCAGATGACACTAAACTGGGAGGAGTGGTTGATACGCTGGAGGGTAGGGATAGGATACAGAGGGACCTAGACAAATTAGAGGATTGGGCCAAAAGAAATCTGATGAGGTTCAACAAGGACAAGTGCAGAGTCCTGCACTTAGGACGGAAGAATCCCATGCACTGCTACAGACTAGGGACCGAATGGCTGGGCAGCGGTTCTGCAGAAAAGGACCTAGGGGTTACAGTGGACGAAAAGCTGAATATGAGTCAACAGTGTGCCCTTGTTGCCAAGAAGGCTAACGGCATTTTGGGCTGTATAAGTAGGGGCATTTCCAGCAGATCGAGGGACGTGATTATTCCCCTCTATTCGGCACTGGTGAGGCCTCATTTGGAGTACTGTGTCCAGTTTTGGGCCCCACGCTACAAAAAGGATGTGGATAAATTGGAAAGAGTCCAACAGAGGGCAACAAAAATGATTAGGGGGCTGGAGCACATGACTTATGAGGAGAGGCTGAGGGAACTGGGATTGTTTAGCCTGCAGAAGAGAAGAGTGAGGGGGGATTTGATAGCTGCTTTCAACTACCTAAAAGGGGGTTCCAAAGAGGATGGATCTAGACTGTTCTCAGTGGTAGAAGATGACAGAACAAGGAGTAATGGTCTCAAGTTGCAGAGGGGGAGGTTTAGGTTGGATATTAGGAAAAACTTTTTCACTAGTAGGGTGGTGAAGCACTGGAATGGGTTACCTAGGGAGGTGGTGGAATCTCCTTCCTTAGAGGTTTTTAAGGTCAGGCTTGACAAAGCCCTGGCTGGGATGATCTAGTTGGGGTTGGTCCTGCTTTGAGCAGGGGGTTGTACTAGATGACCTTCTGAGGTCCCTTCCAACCCTGAGATTCTATGATTCTATGATTCTATTAGACTAGTATCCACTCTGCCCTTCTGCCTTACGTTTCTAGCCCGCTGGGTGTGGAGAAAAGCTTAAAAATGGCGCCTGCAAAGGCTCACGAGCCAGAAGAAAAATAAAAAGATCCCAATAGTTGGTATTTTTTAAAAGCTCATCTTTTAAAACCAAAACCTGGGGGAGCAGGGCACTCAATGGTGTGTGCACACGCCCTTGTGTGCACGAAGTACGGAGCGGGACATTGGGGACAGGCATTTGTGAGCACGCATGATGCAAATCAGGCCTAAAATGCTACCAAATCTGGCCGCTCCCAGCTTTGCCCTTGCTGGAGCAAACGACTGTGCAAGGTACAGGGCCGAGGGCAGAGCGAATGGGGGTCCCGCGGTACGTTTGTGTGCCTGGAGTGTCGTACGGGGGAGATTGAGGACGCATGTGTGTTGCTTTGGGTACGTCTGTACTGTGTCTGGGGGTGTGAATGGCAGCTCGTGTACTCTAGCTAACCCGCTAAAAATAGCAGGGAGGATGCAGCGGCCCAGGCTTCAGCGGGAGTTGTACAAGGCCGCCTGGCCTCGGTGGCTATGCGCTCGCTTGTTCGGCCTGTGCTGTGTCCTCACTTCTGTTCTTAGCCAGCTAGTGTGGGTATGTCTCCATGAGCTGCCATCCCCCACTTCCCTCGGCTGCAATGTAGACGTCCCTCTGTGATGGGCGGGGAGTTGTGTGTACGCCCAGTGTTACCCTGAGTGCACGTGCACGAGTGTGTATTTCCCTGAGTGCGCATGCACAAGCGTGTGTTTCCCTGAGTGTGCGTGCACGAGCGTGTGTTTCCCTGAGTGCGCGTGCACGAGCGTGGGTTTCCCTGAGTGCATGTGCACGAGCGTGGGTTTCCCTGAGTGCGCGTGCACGAGTGTGTTTCCCTGAGTGTGCGTGCATGAGCGTGTGTTTCCCTGAGTGCGTGTGCGGTGTTGCAGTGAGGGGCTGCTTGTGTGCGTGCGATGCTGGGAGGTGCATTTGTGCGTGCAAGCCTCAGCGCTCGCTTGTCTCGCGACGGGACGGTCGTGGTTCTGCACCCTTCCTATCCCTCTGGGGAAACCCGACGTTTGCTTGTGGAGGACGGTTGCACCCCCCCAAGGACTGTCCCACCGGACCTTGATTCCGTCACTGGCGAGTGTGCAGCACCAGGGTGTCAAATGGCAACAAATTCATCCTGCCTGGGGCATCTCAAAGATTCTTTTGCTTTGTAGTTCATGTTGGGGAGAGGGAAGAGGGGAGATGCACATAGCCCCAGATCAATAGCAGTCTTGGGGCAAGATTCAAGAAATGAATGACTGTGCCAGCCAAGGTATCTGTTACCCCAGGCTGCAGAGTCCGAGCAACACAACACCGCTTCATTTCGCATAGTCAGAAGGGATTGAAGGGGCAGAGGCGTGGGAGAAGGGGCATTTTCAGTAGGGGTTCAAGACAAGCCAGAGAGCTGATGAGATGGAGGGAAACCGGCTGCCTCAGACAGAAGCAGGGCCGGTGCAAGGATACTTTGCGCCCTAGGCAAAACTTCCCACACCCTTGGCCCCACCCCAACTCTGCCTCCGGCCCTTCCTCCCCCCATTCCAACCCCTTCCCCAAATCCCCACCTCCTCCCCCGGGCGCGCCGCATTTCCCCTCCACCCCCTTCCTCCCAGGCTTGCTGCACGGAAGCCTGTTTTGTGCGCGGCAAGCCTAGGAGGGAGGGGGGAGAGGCGGAGCGGCGGTGAGCTGGGGCGGGGGGGCCATGGAGAGGGCTGTAGGAAGTGGAGGTGAGCTGGGGGGGAGGTGCAGAGCACCCACCGGCAGCTCCCCGCTGGCCCCCCCACCCAGCTCACCTCCGCTCCGCCTCCTCCCCCAAGCGCGCCACCACTCCGCTTCTCCCCCCTCCCTCCTAGGCTTGCCGCACGCAAAACAGCCGATTCGCGGCACGCCTGGAGGGGGGAGGGAGAAGCGCAGCAGCGGCGGCGCTGGGAGAGGGAGTCTGAGGGCTGCACGTGTCAGCGCGCCGTGGGCAGCCCAGCCCAGGAATACTGTAAAAAAACATGGGGGGCATCGCTTTTTGGCGCCCCCAAATCTTGGCGCCCTAGGTGACCGCCTAGTTCGCCTGGTGGTTGCACCGGCCCTGGACAGAAGAGGCTGCAGGGGAGAAGGCTCTTGCATCGGCACTGTGCAAAGGAAGCCGGAGGCTAGATGCATGTAGGGGTGAGGATCCTGTCTGCTGTGGATGGGGTGGGGGTTGGAGAGGAAAGGAGAGCGGCGACGAGGAGGGGGGGCGTGATGCAATCGGTAGGGGGAGAAGGGAAGAGGATGGTTGTGCTGTGTCCCTCCCAAAGAGCCAGGGACTGAAGTCTCCCATGAGGACCAGCATCCCCTGGGCTTAGCTAAGGAGCAGGACTCACAGCAGCCCGGCAGCTCCTTCCAGGCTGTGATGGATTAGTTCGCGCCTCTGCCTGGCTTCCCGTAACTGCCTCCCATTAGGTAGCACTGGCCAGCTCGCCTCCCCAGTGGGTTAGCGAGGGAGGGGTAGTACCGGCCAGGGCAGGGGTGGCGTGAGTTTGTTTGCATGGCGGTGGGGCCGCAGGGTGGGGCGGGGATGCAGCTGATTTTAGCTAATGGAGAGCAGCGATGCAGCTGCCTCGGAGAAAGCATCCAGGACGCTTTATTGCCCAGCGGCCCAGGCAGGAAATTTTGAGGCACATAAGTAACGGCCGTGGGTGATCACTTAATAATTCAAGATATGCAGTGTTTGGACAGCCTCCCAGGGTGCCAGCCAGAACGGGAGAGCAAGGCATAGAGAGATGAAATCTTCCCGCCTGACAGGAAATCTGTCCCTGCGGAACTTCGAGCCAGACACAGGGACAGACAGCGGGACTTGGCTGGGATCTACCCCACTGCTCTAGCAATTAGACCAGGGGACAGATTACCAGGCTCCGCCACCCGCTCACTGTGTGACCTTGGCAAGTCACGGCCCAGCTCTGTGCCTCAGTTTCCCCATCTCTAACATTAAAATCATGCTGCTGACTGACCCCGGGGAAGTGCTTTGAGATCAGTGGGGGGAAAGCGCTAGGGAAATGCTAAGCACTCAGGATAGCCTAAGATGGGAAGTTCACTGAGAGATTTCCTAGTCCCTGGGAAAAGTGCAAACGATATCAGAACTGGTGAGGCACAGGAGGCGTGGGGAGGACTCAGGGAGTCTGCTCAGTTCCTGCCACGCCCGTTGGCAGGGGTCTGCCCCATGCAAAACGTGCAGCAGGTTTCATTGCCACGGTCAGAGAAGGTGATATGCAAATCCTCTTCTGTGCCTCAGTTGGCCTTCAATGTCACGCGGGCTGGTCTCTCTCTGGCACGCTGCACCTGATGTGTTGGAGCTTCACTCTCCCAGGCCCAGATCCTCAAATATCAGAGGGGTAGCCGTGTTAGTCTGGATCTGTAGAAGCGACAAAGGGTCCTGTGCCACCTTATAGACTAACAGAGGTATTGGAGCATAAGCTTTCGTGGGTGAATACCCACTTCTTCGGATGCACTCCTTTTCCACTCCTTGCATCCGAAGAAGTGGGTATTCACCCACGAAAGCTTATGCTTCAATACCTCTGTTAGTCTATAAGGTGCCACAGGACCCTTTGTCGCTTCTACAGATCCTCAAAGGTATTTAAGCACCTAAGTCCCGTTGAAATCAATGGGTTTCAAGTGCCTACATGCTTTCAAAAATCCCCCTAGATGCCTAAATACCTTTAAAAACCTGGCTCTAGCTCCTTTAACTGTGAGCAAGTAGTGGGCTGTTTTAGGTGCTGGTGACAACCACTAGAGCAGCGGTGTCCAATACATTCGCCACTAGCCACATGTGGCAAATAGGCTACTGAAATGTGGCTAATGCATGAGCAATGCGTTGGTGTATTGAAGACAGCAGTACTGGAAGACAGGTTGTGTGCTTTGATATACAGCTTGTTAACGTGGCTAGGATATAGTAATGTTGTGTTAGTAGCAACTATTCATATTTTTTTTGTAATATCTACTTATTTTTGATATTTGAAATGTCGTTTGTAGTATGTTTTTTAATCCTTTTTTATAATGTGGCGAATAAGAAAAATTCAAAACCACAAGTGTGGCTAGCATCGAATTTCTATTGGACACCGCTGCACTAGAGGGAAACATTTCTCTCTCTGTTCTTGTACATTAACTAGGGATTATGGGGGTTTGGGGCGGGGGTATTAATTTCATTTTGGGGAGGGTGCATTTTTAGCAACTTTTGAGTTCTAAGTAGAAGTCCAAAATTGGGGTTCGGGGGTGGGGGGGCTTTCTCTTCGTATATACTGTACTGAGTAACGTAGATTATACGCCTTATTCATCACGGTAGTACCTCCTCTCATGACTACTCCTAGTAACGGTCCTAGAGCGTTGTAACGTGGCATTGTTTCAAACAGCACTATGTCCAATTGCATGAGGCAACCTCCAGTGAGCACCAGCAGGGTCTACACAGACCAATGAATGCACCACATGTTAGAAATCGCATCCCTGTAGTCTGCATCACAGCGCCGTAAAGACAAGCCCTTAGATGCAAGGAACCATTGCAGTGTTTTTCTGGTGTTTACTGGATAAACACCAATTTCTTTCTTTCTTTCTTTCTTTCTTTCTTTCTTTCTTTCTTTCTTTCTTTCTTTCTTTCTTTCTTTCTTTCTTTCTTTCTTTCTTTCTTTCTTTCTTTCTAGTTTTATCAGTGCTAATTGGTTAAAACCTTAAATCAGAAGCCCTGTGATTAAATAACATTTCAAAACAGAACCCCAGAAACTACCCTCAAAATCAGTCCAGTACACGGATATGAAAAGAAAACATCCAAATCCTCCACAGCCTAAGAACTAAAAGGTCCACTTGGCATCACAGACCCCGGTGCCAATCGCCATTTTGCCAAACTCAATTGCTTTCTCTCGGCCATTTCTAGCCACGGAGCGAGTACACAAACCGTTTGAACTAGCATTTCTGGTGAGTTGTCCTGGGCCTAGAAATAGCCCGGACAGCAGTTCTGTCACAGGTAAATATAGACGGACCACTGCACTGACAACTGCCAGGGGTTCAAAGAAAATACACAGCCAGTGTCTGTCCTTCCTTATTGAGGTAGATGCTGAATCCTCTAGTACCTGGAAAAGGCCAAAAGCCAGTTGTGTGTAAGTCCGGCCATGCCCCAGTGCAATTCTCCATTTTGAGGTCAACACACCCCAGATGGGGAGCAGTAAAGGAGCAAAATAGCAAAAACCAGTAGTATAGCCAGGTGGGGAGCAGGGGGAGCAGCCGCTCCCCCTGTGAGAAAAAGCGGCGCTAAGGCGCCGTCTGAGCCTGGCTGGGACGGCGCTTTAAAAGGCCCGGGGCTCCGCAGAGGCTGGAGCCCCGGGCCCTTTAAAGCGCCGCAGGATGAGTACAAGGGGAGCGGGGAGGCGCCTTTTTATAGCGCCGCTCCCCCTGTGCTCAAGACCTGGCTACGCTACTGGTAAAAACATGTTCCATGTTCTCCTCTAATCCAGAGCAGTCTGCCCCAGGGGCAGCCTTTGTCTACTAGGTGTTTCCCTTGTAGGTTACCTCTGACATATTTACTAGGAAATAACGGCCGCGTATAACCCTGTTTGTGAAAGGAGCTATTATTTTGAAGGTGGTTCAACAATTCCCCACTGAGACAATCTTCTGGGCAATTCAATCTCTCTCACTCTCTCTGCCTCTAAATACATTTCACCTCTGACCGCCCCAGCCTGAGGTTCCCTGCTAGGGTGACCAGATGACCCGATTTTATAGGGACAGTCCCAATTTTGGGGTCTTTTTCTTATATAGGCTCCTATTACCCCCCCCCCCACACACACACACACTCCCTGTCCCGATTTTTCACACTTGCTGTCTGGTCAGCCTATAAAAAATCCCTGCCTCTGCTGAACAGATCCGAGTGACCTCCATGATCTCTCCCAAACATATGGCTGTTAGGGAGGCCTCTCCTCTCCTTGTCTGCCTTGACACAGGGTTGCTGCTCATTGGCTGTTCACAGTGCTTAATTTGTAATGAAAGAGGTGCCGGGCCTCCAGCAGTTTTTTTGCATTCATAACGGATTCAGCAAACCCAGAGGTGCCGGGGCTCTGAACTGCCAAGCCCAGAGGTGCCAGGGCTCAGGCCTGGCACAAATTAAGCCCTGGCTGTCCACCTTAACAGTAGGAGAACCTGCGGCTGTATCTGCTGAAGTCAATGGCAAAACTCCCGCTGACTTCATGTGGAGCAACCCAGAGTTTATAACGTTCCTGTGCCAGGACCGGGAGAGTGAGCCATCCTAGGGAAAGTTTGCTTTGGAAGAAGAAAGAGCAAATGCTGATCTCAGTTACACTGGGGTAAATCGGGAGTAACTCCATCAATGATGGGATGTTAGAAGTCACTACAGAGAACTTTTTCCTGGGTGTCTGGCTGGTGAGTCTTGCCCACGTGCTCAGGGTTCAGCTGATCGCCATATTTGGGGTCGGGAAGGAATTTTCCTCCAGGGTAGATTGGCAGAGGCCCTGGAGGTTTTTTGCCTTCCTCTGCAGCATGGGGCACGGGTCACTTACCGGAGGATTCTCTGCATCTTGAAGTCTTTAAACCATGATTTGAGGACTTCAATAGCTCAGACATAGGTGAGAGGATTATTCCAGGAGTGGGTGGGTGAGATTCTGTGGCCTGCATTGTGCAGGAGGTCAGACTAGATGATCATAATGGTCCCTTCTGACCTTTAAGTCTATGAGTCTATGAGAAAGTTGGGGTTACTTTAGACTTACCCCTGTGTAGCAGAGACAAGAATCAGGCCCTGGGGAGTTATCCTTCTTCTCGCTCCGGTGTAAAGGCAGTCAGCATTTGGTCCAAAGAGCCCTTCAGTCTGGCCCCAATTCAGCAAGAGGGTAACTAAGTCAATGGAGCTGTTCACACGCTTATGTGTGTTAGTGCCTTGCTGGGCCGAAATCTGTTTCCAGGGTGACTAGTTATTAAAAGAATCCATCCTGCTAAAATACACTCCTGGTAAAAGATCAGCTGGTGATGTATCCCCTGACAGAATTGTAACAGGAGCTAAGGATTGGCCAACAAGAACATTGCAACAGTTGGGGGTTTTCCCTGCTCCAGGGTTTTTACTCCATGTACATTTCTCATGGCGACGTTCCATTAAAGGGACAGTGGCCAAAAAAATTAGGCCAAGTTTCAAAACAACTCCTGACTCTGATCTCATGTATCCTGGTGTCCACGGAGTGACTCTGGATTTCACACAGATGTGAGAGCAGAATTAATTCACAATGGCTTTGTTCGGGCTGCCTATGAAGCACACCCCAGGCCTGGGTGATTAGCTCTCAGCCCTGCTCCATCACGCCCCTGTACTGGGGAAACTCACTTGCATTCACACCCAGTCTTGCGGCTCCCGTATGCCACTGCAGTGGTGGGAAGGGGCAGAATCAGCCCCCAGACTGTGAAACTGACCAATCCGGGGCCCAGTCCCACTCCCAATTACACTGGTATGAAATCAGGAGAAATGTAATTGAATTACACCAATGTAACACTGGTGTAAAGCAAGAGCAGAGTCAGCCTCTCCGTGTCCAAAGTGCCACAAGAAAACAAACATCCTAAATGTGGGAAAGCAAATCCGCCTATGAAAATCCTTCTCTGTGAACTCAGGGACAGTGTTATCGGTCACAAGGAGGGGTTTTTCCCCATTCCATGTCTTACCAGAGGGCTATACGGAAGCCTCCCTTTGCTCCAATCCAAACGGACGTGTAAAGAGACATAGAATAATAGAATCTCAGGGTTGGAAGGGACCTCAGGAGTTTCTAGTCCATCTGATGCTCAAAGCAGGACCAACCCCAACTAAATCATCCCAGCCAGGGCTTTGTCAAGCCTGACCTTAAAAACCTCTAAGGAAGGAGATTCCACCACCTCCCTGGCATGGTCAACTTGATTTCTTTTAGTGACTAATTTCACAACAGTACCCGTTCCCGACAGCAGCGGAAACTAGCATCACTCACGCTGATTTACACCTGCTGAAGTGCCGGTCCATTGCCTCTCTAATGCAGACTAGCTCCTGATGCTACCCTAGGGAAGGCCTGCAACCCTCAGCACGGGACTCTCCCACACAGCAACAACGTAGCTTTCAAAGAAAGCCCAGACTCCCCAATGAGCGCCAGTCATTCTCTCACTGCCTGGATTTTTGCAGGAGGAAAGGACACAATTCCCTTCTTTCCACACTGTCCCATAATACGAAAGCGAGAGGACACAGGATCCAAATTACGGGAAGGTAAATGCAGAACAAAAGCAGGTGAGACAAATAAAAGGTTAGGCAATTCCCTGCCTTGGGGGGAGCGACAAAGACAGAGGCTGGAGTTTATGAAGTGCTGGGTAATTTTATGATCTTTCTAAACTATTCTAAATGGATGAAAGCATAATCCATGCTCATGCTTCATGGCACAGACTGAAGGCCTCAGGGGTCAGGAAGGAATGCCCATTACCTAATACGCCCAGCATTGCAAAATGAGCCAGATGCATGATAAGGGGAATTTTGCCTTCTTCCCAGACTTGAGGCACAGGCTAGCGTGGGATGGAGGAGGAGCAGACAGATCCGGGACAGCACGCCCTATGACGAGGAAAGCATGGCATTAACTCCCAAAGCCCTGGTGGCCTGGGAAGAGCTGAGTGGCACGGGCTGCCTTCAGCTGACTCCACTGGCTGACAGCTCCACTTTATTTACGGGCCTGATTGCAGCCGACACAAGAGCTGATTTATTAACTCCGCTCGCCTGCTACTCAGAGCCTTGTAGATAAATGGTAGCGCTGGAGGCAAGTGCTAAAACTCAGCTAACATTAACGTGAAGGATCTGCTGCTCCCTCTGCCTCAGTCCTGGGGGCAGGGGCGGCGGGAGGCGCTTTTGGTGGGTGTCTCTTTGCAGATCTGGCTGCGGCTTGCAGGCCTGGGCAGAGTGTTATACCAGGCAAGGCACGGGAGGCGGGGGGGTCTCCTGAAGGATGCTGAGTCAGCACTGAGATTTCCTCCCGGCAGCTCCCTTGCTGCTTGTGGGAAGGTCGGGTCAAGGCAGGTGACTGCTTGTCACTTTCATCCAGCTGGCCCCTGGGAAAGGAAGAGCTGCCAGACAGGCTCACCCTGTCTGTGCCCGGGGGGGCACTGCGGCTGGGCTCCGGGCCGGCTGGACACTCCAAATCCGGTTTGTTTTACGTCTGACCTTTGTCGCGGCGGAGCAGGGAGGGAGACAGTTAGGAGCCCAAGCCCACCTCCGGGTCCACGGGCGTCAATCTGGAGTCACTCCACCAAATGCAGAAGGAGTCACACTCCGTGGCGTTATACTGGCACAACCGGGAGCAGAATCTGACCCTATGAGGAGTTCTAGGGTGACCAGATGTCCCGATTTTATAGGGACAGTCCCGATTTCTGGGTCTTTTTCTTCTATAGGCTCCTATTACCCCCCACCCCTGTCCCGATTTTTCACACTTGCTGTCTGGTCACCCTAGGAGTTTCTCGGTGTGTGTCGCTAGGTAGGTGGGTGTGCACATTGAAGGGCCTGATTAGTCTCATACGTAGATGGGTGAAAATCAGGAGGGATGACGCTCAGGCAGGGGTGTTACACTGGGGTAAATTGGCGCAAGAGGAGAATCAGACCCATTAAGCCCGATTCCCCGCCTCCTTGCCATTTTTTTGTCATCCTCCTTGTCGTCATTTTGTACTGGTGGAAAGCGTGCGTAGAGGGTCCCCTCCTCCCTCTGGGTGGTTCCTGACTCTCCCACCCAGTGGGGAAGCAGGAGTCATTCCAGATCAAAAGAGCTGTGCATCCGCATGGGGGCGCATCCCAGACCCACAAATCTGCCCCAGCGCGTTGCCTCGTATGGACAGAACCCCGGGGTCCTTGCAAAGAGCAGCCAGCATGAGCCTCTGATGCCTAAAAGAAACCCTGCCTCCTTGGCAGCCCCTTAGCCGCTGATTCTTACCTGTGGCATTCACGCTGCTCCCTGTGCCCCTGGCCTGCAGGGGCACCAGTTGTCCTCCCTCTGCAGCCCTCGGGTTCCCTTCTGAATGGCTGGCAACCCTGGCCTCCTGTAAAAGGGGAGCTGGCTGCAGGAAAGAGGGCTGGGTCCCACAGTGCTGCTGTTGATCTGGGGGCGGGAGGCTCCCCGGGTGTAACTGACAATCCAGTGCAGATGGGCGGCAGATAATCAGGTTCACAGACTTTCACAGATCCCCAGGTTGCAGCCCCTTTTTGCTCGCTAGCCTGGTGCAAAGGGGGGCGCGTGTCCCCACAGTGCAGAAGGCCCTGAAGCAGCCAAACTCTGACCCCCTTTTTTCGGGGGGGCGGATTCCTTGAGGCCATTGCGGAAGTGACGTAAGAGGGTGCTGGTGAAGCTGGAATTACTCAGGAGTTACTCTGGGTAGGGCCCTGGGTAGGTTCCCTGGGTAAGTGGGAGCAGAATCTGTCCCCTTAATTTTGAAGCGCATTTGTGCATGTTATTGGTGTTGATTTCCAGCTACGTGAGTCCCGAATTTTTATCCACCTACATGTTTTGCACTTGCAAGAAGCTGGAGGAACATCCTCAGCTAGGCACTGTTACTTAGTCCGAATGTGATGACCAGGAAAAAAAAAAAAGGGTGAGCTTCCTAACAGCCAGAAATAGAATCGCCACCTCTGCGGCGAGAACCATGCAAAGCATTTTGTTGCTAATGAATTGATGTCCACCTCTGCTCTTTCAAAAAAGAAAAAGTGCCCCAGGATCTCCCGTGAATTCCCGTAAGGGCTCACTGCTGCATCTGGGGCCCCGATGTAAACGGGCAGAGCGCTATTGCTAGATTCATCGATTCATCGAGGCCAGAAGGGACCATTGAGAACATCTAGTCCGACCTCCTGTAACACAGGCCAGAGAAGAGCCCCCAAATCATTCCTAGAGAAGATCGTTTAAACATCCAATCTTGATTTCCAGTGATGGAGCATCACCAGGACGCTTGGTAAATTGTTCCAACGTACTCACTGTAAAAAACATATGGCTTATTTCCAGCCAGAATTTGTCTGGCTTCATCTTCTGGCCACTGGATGGTGTTAGACCTTCCTCCCCTAGATTGAAGAGCCCATTGTCAAATATTTGTGCCCTACGAAGACTGTGATCAAGTCACCCCCTAACTTCTGTTTGTTCGGCTACATGGATTGAGCTCCTTTTGAATCAACGGAGCAGCTGTGGCTATAGGGGCAGGTGTTGAAAGGGGATTAAAGGTCTAAAGCAGCGGTGTCCAATAGAAATTCGATGCTAGCCACACTGCTAGCCACACTTGTGGTTTTGAATTTTTCTTATTAACCACGTTATAAAAAAGCCACATGCATTAGCCACAGTTCAATAGCCTATTAGCCACATGTGGCTAGTGGCGAGCGTATTGGACACCGCTGGTCTAAAGCATCTCTGGCAGGACAGTACCCCCCTGCCCACCGCCCACCTGCACTGTCCAGCTGCATACTGACTCCAAGGGAAGAGCTCTCCCCATCGAGTCCCCACTGCCTGCCACCCCTTCATTTCCCCCAGAGGTTTCCCAGCCCAGTGCTGACCCGACCCGGCCCAGCCCTACTCCTGGTCGCTTGTGATCTTGCCCTGGGGACGTGACTGCAGGTAGCTCCGGTGGAGTGACACCCGCCGCTGGAATGACACTGCAGACGTAAAAGACCCCAGGGAGATGGCGTGGTGCTGCAGACAGAGGGCTCGATACAATGGACCGGTGGCGGTGGTGGTAGTGGGGTGATGGTGTCTAAATCACAGGCCTTGCAAGACAGATCTCGGCTCTCCCACAGTGCCCCTGGGCAAATCATTTAATCGCCCTGTGACTCAGTTTCCCACACTGGAAAACGGGAATCCTCCCAACTTCCCTCAGAGGGGAGCTGGCCAGAGTAGTTAATTCAGTCAAAGGGAGTTGTGGGAGCTCAGCACTTCTGCACGTCAGGCCTTTAATGTTTATAAAGTGCTGCCTCTCGGCTGGCAAGCGGAGAGCATCACCGCCGGACATAGAGATGGATATATCTGATCCTGCAGACGGATCAGAGGGAGGGAGGGGATCGATAATGCAGATCGGGAGAGAGCTGGACAGCGGGAGTAAGCCCAGCGTTGTAAATGAACCCTGTGCTTCTCCCCAGGCACGACCGGTATCTCCAGCCACTCCGCCTGTCTGGGGCCTTTAACAATACAGAGCCATCAGACGTGAGTCAGCTACCAGGGCTCTTTCCGTGTGCACTGACCGAGTGCCGGCCGGACACTGCTTTAATGATGGCACGACAGGCTGGGTAATGCGTGCTCAGGCAGCCAGCCAGAAACCTGCAGGGGGAGGGATAGCTCAGTGGTTTGAGCAGTGGCCTGCTAAACCCAGGGTTGTGAGTTCAATCCTTGAGGGGGCCATTTAGGGATCTGGGGCAAAAATTGGGGGATTGGTCCTGCTTTGAGCAGGGGGTTGGACTATATGACCTACTAAGGTCCCTTCCAACCCTGATATTCTATGATTTATTGTCTCCTCCTTATGTGACGAGGTGCTTCCCTGCTTCAGGCCCCTTCCTGATGCCAGGCTGCAGAGTTACAGGATCAACTATTCATCGCTATTTACATGTACTTGGAATTATTTTTGCCAACATGCACTGCTTTGCAGTTATCAAAGTGCCATTTTGTTGCCCAGTCACTCCGTTTTGTGGGATCCCCCTGTAACTCGTGCCCACGTGCTCAGGGTCTAACTGGTCACCATCTCTGGGGTTGGGAAGGAATTTCCCCCTGGGTCAGATTGGCAGAGACCCTGGAGGTTTTTTCGCGTTCGTCTGCAGCATAGGGCACGGGTCAACTGCAGGTTGAAACTGCTGTAACTGGTGGAGTCTCTACAACTGGAAGTCTTTACACCAGGGTTTGAGGATGTCCGTCACTCAGCCAGAGGTTCGGGGTCTATTACAGGCGTGGGTGAGTGATGTTCTGTGGACTGCCATGAGCAGGAGATCAGACTAGAGCAGCGGTTCTCAGACTGGGTCGGGACCCCAAAGTGGGTCGCGACCCTGTTTTAAGGCTGTCGCCAGGGTTGGCGTTAGACTTGCTGGGCCCCGGGGCCAAAGCCAAAGCCCGAGCTCCACCACCCAGAGCTGGAGCTGAAGCCAAAGCCCGGGTGCTTCAGCCCTGGGTGGTGAGGCTCAGATTACAGGCCGCCCACCTGGAGGTGAAGTCCCTGGCCTTCAGCTTGCCCCCCCCCAGCCCGGGGCAGGGGGGCTCAGGCTTAGGTCCCCCGCCTGGGGTCATGTACTATTTTTTGTTGGCAGAAGGGGGTCGTGGTGCAATGACGTTTGAGAACCCCTGGACTGGAAGATCATGATGGTCCCGTCTGACCTTAAAGTCTATGAGACCTGCCACCAGCCCCCATGGCAGGACAGGCATGAGAAGCACCTTGTTTTAACTCCTTCGCTGCCGGACTCTCCACCACACCTGTTGCCATCCCATCATCCATTCACATTCCCCAGAGATCCAAGGTCTGGTCTTCGTAGCACGGGCACCGACTTTGGCCGGCGCCGGTGGGTGCTCATGCCCCCCCCCCGCCCCTGTCCCCGTCCCAACTCCGCCCCTGGCCCCACCCCCATTCCAACCCCTTCCCCAAATCCCCGTCCCCTCCCCTCCCTCCCAGGCTTGCCGCACGCAAGCCTGGGAGGGAGCGGGGAGAAGTGGCGGCACGCTCAGAGGTGGAGCGGGGGTGGGTGGGGGGCGGGGCATGGAGAGGGCTGCAGGATGTAACCCTCGGGGGGAGGGGTGGACAGAGAAACAGCTCCCCACCCCAGCTCACCTCCGCTCCGCCTCCACCTCCCCTGAGCGTGCCACCGCCACTCCGCTTCTCCCCCGTCCCTCCCAGGCTTGCCGTGGCAATCAGCTGTTTGGCGGCAAGCCTGGGAGGGAGGGGGGAGCAGTGGAGCGGCCGTGGCGTGCTCAGGGGAGGCAGAGCGGAGGTGAGCTGGGCGGGAGGGGGGGCTGGCAGGGAGCTGCCGGTGGGTGCTCTGCACCTACCAATTTTTCCCCATGGGTGCTCCAGCCCCGGAGCACCCACGGAGTCGGCCCCTATGCATCGTAGGGCTATCAGGAAAGCGCAGCAAGTGAATTCCACCAAGTTATGTCTAGAGCAGGGTTTCTCAACCTTTCTGATACCAGGGAACGGCTTGCTTGCCTTCCAAAACTGCGCCAGGGAGATCTCAGGGACTGGCGCTGGTCCACGGACTGGTCATTGAGAAAGCTGGTCTAGACTGTTCAGCAGCCGGGCAGGTATGTTTTACTCCAGCAGCTGCAGCATAGTCACCAGTGTAAGGGTACGTCTATACTTACGCGTCCGGTCGGAGGCGCGCGATCGATGTTCTGGGTTCGATTTATCGCGTCTTGTCTAGACGCGATAAATCGAACCAGGAAGTGCTCCGTCGTCGACGCTGGTAATCCAGCTCGATGAACGGAGTAGGCGGAGTCAACGGGGGAGCCGGCGCGCCACGTGTGGACCCCGGGTAAGTGCTTTTTCATTCGAACTAAGATAGTTCGACTTCAGCTACGTTATTCACGTAGCTGAAGTCGCGTATCTTAGTTCGAATTTCGGGGCTAGTGTAGACCTGCCCTTACATGCAACGAACCCGGGCAGATGAGCAAATATAATCCGCACGTAGGACATGCTCAAAAAGGCTGTAACCAGCGTGGAGGTGGTGGCAGTATTTTGTTCTCAGCAGATGTACGAACAGCAGGCTGACTGGTGCTGAGCCGGGGTGGGGTCTACTGATCCCACAGGTAATCTGAGAGCTCTGCCACCTTGAGCAAGACCCTTCACCTCTCTGTGATAACCTCCAAAGGAGACACCGACAAAATATTATAATCTGGGCAAAAGAATCCTTGGTGTTTAACCTTAACTCTGCCCCCTGGTTCTTGAGCCTTAAAGGCTGGTCCCGCTGGCATCCCCACTCTAATTTGTTTGTTAATTAATTAGTTCTGCCTTAAGAGCAGAAAGATCCTTCCAATACACGAGCATCACTCTGCTGAACCCGGAAATGGACAAACGTTCTTTCCCCCCCTTCCCTTCCATTCGCCCCCTCCCCATCTCGTTTCCTCCGGAGCTGAATACATCTGTCTGACTGATAGATGCCTCCTGACAAGCTGAGCGGCTAAAAATCACATGTCAATAGGGCTATAATTAGGAGAATTGAGCCCTGTCAAGCCCGGACTGATATTTATCTGAAATCAATGGCCAATAGGGTGGAAAGAATGAAGATGTGGGAGTGTTTGCTTTGGAGTTGTCAGGGTTCTTTACGCCATGTCTGAGCACGGACCCTCCGGGCGGGGGCTTTCCTGCTGGCTGAAAGGGGGAAGGATTATTGCATTAGCCACAGAGCTCTGCCTCTGTCGCTCGCCCTCCGAGCACCAGGACCTCTGTGACCTCTCTGGTCACGCAGGAGCCAACGAATCACCCCAGATGGAACCGCCGTGGTCTTCTCTGACAGAGGAACGAGACGGCGGGGTGTGACACATACACACCCTGCGATCCCAGCGGGGGAATTAGCCCGGCGCGCTCATTCCTCACTGGGGTTGGATTATCAAAGGCATATTTACAATTACAACTATGTTAACTAGTGAGAGATCCGAACGGGGACCTCAGCTACCCGCGGCTGGAGCCGGCATGGAACTTCCTGGCTCCTGGCCACAGCCAACACAGCCTGAGCCCAAATCTAATTTAAACAGCAACCAGATCCCAGTAATAATAATAATTCACTGGACATTAATATTGAGACTTACTCACTGCTCAATACATCAGTAGCAAATGTTTGGTATTTATTAGGAGTAGCAGAGTTGAGTGACTTTTTTCAGACCAAACTTTATTTCTTTCTGCACATTCTAGGGTACCAGGATGTTTTGTGACTTTGTGTCGCTGTTCCTGAGTTGTTTCCGTTAAAAGGAAACGTCCAGAAATTGAAATGTTTTGTTTCGACATTTTTACGACAAAATGGTTCAGTGTTTTCCAGTTCAAAACGACGTTTTGTTTCTCAATTTCCCTTTCCCCCCCCCGAAAAAAAATGTTTTAAAAGGTTTGAAATTTAAACAAAACGTTTTGTTCGACCTCAAACAATCCCCCACAACGCACCGATTTTTCGGAATTGCCAGTGACCTGAAAAGTCTGTTATTCACACAGCTCTGTGTAGTGATTGAAATAATTAGGGATTTATCCTGTATGTGTTTGGAGCGTGGTAGTGCTGGCAGGCCCTGACCAAGCCCTGAGCCTAGTTGTGCCAGATCCTGTACAAACACGTAGTAAGAGACAATCCTGCTCCAAAAAGCTTACAGCTAAGCACCAACAATGTGCTTGAATCCGTACAAGATTCACAAGTACACACAGGCGCCGACTTTCCAATGTGAGGGGTGTTCGACCCCCGGCTCTGGTCTAGGCCTCACCCTCACTCCACCCCTTCCCCTAAGGCCCCACCCCACCTCTTTCCACCCCATTCCACCTCCTCACTCCACCCTCTCCCCCACCAGAGCCTCCTGCATGCCGCAAAACAGCTGATTGTGGCGGCAGGAGGGAGGGGGTGGCGCTGATCGGCGGGGCCCGCCAGGAGGCGGGAGGCGCTGGGGGAAAGGGGAAGCTGATGGGAGGATTCTGGTGGGAGCTCAGGACCCACCATTTTTTTCCCCGTGGGTATTCCAGCCCCGGAGCACCCATGGAGTCGGCGCCTATGTAAGTACAGATCGTCCTTGCTCTGGAGAGAGTACAGGGATGGAAGCGCGAATAGCCCGTTGTTTATTGTACTAACTTGGGAACAGGGGGGCTCAAATCCTAGCTCTGCCTCATGTTTCCTGTGGGGCTTTGCGTGAGTCACTGGTGGGGGTGGGGGTATTGCCATTGACTTTAAGAGGGCCAAGCTTTCACTCTTAGTTTTTTTGGCCCAGATCCAATCAATGGGGGTGAGGAACCCAAATCCCTCTGTGGCTCCGGGCTTCAATGGAGACCGTAGCGCTGCCCTGTGGGACGGGGGAGTTGTGAGCGTAAATCCACCGGGGGTTGTGAGGTGCTCAGATATGACACTGATGGGGCAAGATAGACTCAGGGTGGGGGGTTTGGGGGTCACTTGAATGACAATGCTGCGTTTTTCCAGTTGTGGGGATCTCAGGCGAGAAGCTATGTCTCTGTTCTGTGTCTAGTAGTCCAGTTTAGCAGCGTATTTAAACACCTACTTAAGGGCTTTGTTGAACTGGGGCCTACATGGCTAGCTACGGATTTTAGGTGCCTGATTTAAGCACTCAGTTTTGCAGATGCTGGCCCTTATGTTTTCCCTCGGGCACCAGGCAAGAAGGAGCATAAAGACTTTAGAGAGTTAGGTATGAAGCACCGACTTTCTAACTGTAGGAATTACATTCCATTTAAGCAGCCAATCGGTGAGAGGAAATCTCTTTGTGTTTCGAGCCCACCTGACTCAGTGTCACACTATGACTTTGGTAACCAGCAGAGTTTCAATCCAGGACTTCAGGGGCAAAGCACAGACCTTTATCGCTTGAGCTGAAGGAACTCCATTCCTGGTAGCGGCAGTAGGCTGTAATCTCTATATAAACCAGACAGTAGAGGGCGATGTGACACATGCTTTGCAAAAGTGTTAAATAGAGCTCCGTGGGAAAAGGTTTTTCCAATCTTAAATTGGTCAAAGTTTCAAAAATGTTCGAGAACCAAAAATCGGAGAAAAAAAAATCATTTTGAGTCCATTGAAACATTTTGTTTTGACTTTGTTTTAATCGCATGAGCTGAAGTTTCAAAATGAAAAATCATTTCAAACCAGAAAACCCAGAACGTTTTCATTTTGCAATGTTGAAATGGGACCTTCCAACAAGTCCCTAGGGTTTTTTTCTTTTCAGAAACCTTTCGAGTCGAGAAATACACCGAAACTGACCCTTTCCATGAACACTTTAGGAATTTTTTGGCTAGACGTTTTTCATTGGAAAATGCTGATTCCTCTAAAACTAACCAGCTCCAGTGTTAATTTTACACAGGTAGATACATCCCAGCCCTCTGCTTAGCGAATTCAGGAGGAAAGGTGGCTTACATTGCTGCTATTCCTAATGATACTTCCACGCATCATGTACATAGCATCAGACATCCTGCTGCCTCCTGACCTGTTGCCGATTCCCTCGCGTAATATCAGTGCCAGGAGCACACTGCTATCCCTCTCCTCTCCTCTGACTTGAAGTCTGACTTGCTCCTGGATACCCACTAGACCTCAGTGTCCTCTGCCTTGCAGATCTACGGGATGAGAGAAACTGGGAGAGGCGCAGGAATTGGCAGGGCCCCCCGCGGATGAGGGATGGGCGTTGTGCTGCTCAGTGCGGTTCTAATTTATTGCTTCTGTAATTGGGGTTAATTAGTGGTGACCAAATTTATCTCCTCTCTTCTCATTAATCCCAAACACAAAAGAATCCTGTTTGCAATCAATTGCTGTTTAATTATGGCACAATAGCTGCCACGGGAGATCAAAGCCCAGGCTTACTCGAGGCCCACACCGGACTGGGGGAAGGATGCAGCCTTGGGCAGGGAAGAGAATGATTCCAGTCTGGGACCGAGCTCCCATGTGCACAGGGCAAAGGTGGCCGCCACTGGATGGGAAAACAAACAGCCGGGAGATATTTGGGTGAGCCTCGTTCCTGGAAGGAATCCCAGAAGCTTTGTGGGTCTGGCTGGCTGGAAAATGAGTGTTTTGAAATGTGTTTTCATTCCCATGCTGGACAGAATCAGACAGGCAGAGCAGGGCTGCGATGCTCTGACCACAGACTATCGGGGTCTCTCTCCTTAACGCTTCGCCTACCTCATCCTGGACACGAGAAGACTTCTGGTGAACTTGGCAGCAGAGGGCCCTGGGTTCAAATCCTACGCCAAGTCATCGCCGAAGATGTATGTATTGGGTTTTTCATCCCGACGCCCTGTGGGCATCTGTGTGCTGGCAGAGCCGGAGTGGGAGGAGGCAGGACTGGAATAGCAATATGAGGGAAGCGTAAAGCCTAGAAATAGTGCTGTGGGCTTAACCAGACCCACAGAACCCAGCTCAGTCTCCCCCTGCCAGCCTGCGTCTCGTTCTCCAGGCAGGTGGTGGTGATGGTAACGGTGGCAGCTCCTCGTCCCCGAAGGCCTTCTCCTGCAGAGTCCCTCAGGGATCGATCCTGTCTCCCCGCCTCTTCCCGAAAGCACGGGTTGAGGTAGCGGGACACTCTGTTGCCAACGATACACCAGTGACACCCCGCTGTATTATCTCACTCTCTATAGACGCAGCCAGCACCAACCCACGGATGCCGGGATGCTGACAGAAGATCTGCCCCTGGATGAAGTGCAGCTGCTTAAATTCATCCTGGCCAAGACCAAGGCCATGCTGGTCACAAGGGGAAAATGCTAACAGGAAGTAGCTGGGTATCTGATCCCATCTCATCAGAATGATGCAAAGTCTTGGGTCCAGTTTGAGCCGAGGTGACTAAGTGGCAGCCAGCAGTGGTGAAAAATGCTTTCTCCCGCCTCCAGTTTGCTCGGGAATTTCACCCCTTGCTCCTAGGTAAGGCCCTCGCCCACACTGATCCACGCATTCCCCACCTCCAGACTGGTTTACCGTACCCCGTTGTGACCAAGGCTGAAGGTGGAAGCAATGCAGAAGCGCCGTCTTGTGCAGACTGCAGCAGTCTGAGCTCCAGTCCCTGCCCGGGCGTATTCTCTAGGGCTTGCTCCTGAGCTGCAAAGCCGTCAAACGGGTCACGATCCAGCTACATCTGTGAAAGAACTTCACTCATGAGCCGCTAGCCCAGTGGTGCTCAACGTCTAGGAAGAAGTGCATGGGAGCTAGAGAGAACTCACTCTCCATCAAGGGGGTTCGGCTGTGTGTTTGACTCTAGAGGAGATTAGATTGATACAGCCTGACCACTTTTTGCGGCAGGATCTGCCTCCTCGCTAAAGCTTTTCCTCCGTAGCCGGCATGATGAAGATGATCGTCAGATAACACAGGCAGAGCCGCCGATACCCAGGGAAGGGAGGAAACCAAAGACTTTGTGAAGTCCATGCGGGATCTCATTATGTAGATCTAATATACCTGGGAAGGCCTTAGATGCTACAGTGACAGAAGCTTGTGTTCTCTGGCTAAATGAGTAGTGATGTGACCACAGCTGGGGACTAGATGTTCACTTCTGGGCGCCTTGATCCCAGGTGGTAGTTTGACTGAAAGGACTTCAGAGAAGGGCCAGACAATCGAGGGATTGACTGGTGTGGACAGGTCAACAGAAGAGAGCAGGCTGACTGAGCCAGGGCAGTGGGAGGGAGAAAGTGAAGAGGGAAGTGGGGCAAGGGGTGAAGCAGAAAGGGGGGGGCAGGTGTGGGAAGATAACTCACTCCTTTCTGAAGATGGCCTGGCTTCTGGGACGGGCGATTGCAATTCACTCTACCAGGTTCCTGAGACATCTCAGCCCGTCCCCGCTCAAGACTGGATCCGCTCCAGGTTCTGGCACTGATCTACAAAGCCTTTCATGAGCTAGAGCCCTGCTACCTCCAGGACTCATCTCCTTCCAGGACCCACCTCGACGGCCGCAGCCATGTGGTCCTCCGGTACTAACAGAGCCCTGGCACAGGCTCGAAGGACCAAGAGGTGATGCCCTCTCACCAGCAAGCCACGCGTTCTAGTTTCCACAAGAGAGAAGAGCCCCCTCCTTGCCATCTTAGAATCATAGAATATCAGGGTTGGAAGGGACCTTAGTAGGTCATCTAGTCCAACCCCCTGCTCAAAGCAGGGCCAAACCCCAATTTTTGCCCCAGATCCCCTAAATGGCCCCCTCAAGGACTGAACTCACAACCCTGGGTTTAACAGGCCAGTGCTCAAACCACTGAGCTATCCCTCCCCCCCCAATCTTCAGCTCACTCTACAAGACACAGCTTCTCCCCAAAGCATTCCCAAATACCCGAGCCAGAAGTAACACCCGGATGCACACATATGAGCCATGCCTTGAGCTCAGAAGGGATAGCCAGGTTGCACTGCTTTTACCCAGTCCCTGTACAGTGCCAAGATACACCAACAGCTGGTATAGACAGGCTCACATGCAGGTATGGTGCAGGGTGCACGGGGCAGGAGGTGGTGCTTATGGGGAGAAGGGCTGTGGAAGAGGATGCCAGGACATTCAGAGAGGGAGGAGACCAGGCAGGATGGGAGAGGGAGCCGATCCGATTTGCAGAGTGCTGCGCTCGCCAGTGAACGGCACTTGTCCTGCCCCCTCATTTACCCAGATGAATTTATGCTCGGTTAATGCAGTGAGTATTAAATAAACTCCCCGCTCGGCCTGTCCGCCTCCCTCCCTGCTCTTTAGGTGCCATCAATCTGCGGGATTATTGAGCACAGATTCGTAGTTAGTGGTGTGTTGAAAATGCTCCGGTCTTGCCTTTATCACTTTCAGATCGGCTCCTCAGAGCAGAATCCATCAAGGAAAGTAATGGGAGAGGCAGCTTTGATCTATGGGCTGCTTGCTTCTGGATCAATCCCGCTCTTCCCTCTCTGGGAGAACAGCACAAAGAGCCGGTGGAACGCAGGGCTGGGGGGCGGAGACCCCTAGGCACAGCATGGCCTCCCTTGTACCGGAGGACTAATTGAAACCTCTCTCTATGACAAAATTATTTCCCCTGTGAGAAGGATTTAAACCTCCCTGGGCCAAACTGTTTTATATTTTCTTTTCTGACTTTAATCATTTATAATACACATGGGATCAAACCACAGAATAGGGTCCATACTTGGACTTCAGATTCTTCAAAAATTTGCTGAGGTTTAACAACTATTATTATTATCCTAATAGCCCCTCGAGACCTCAATGTGGATGTCATTGTGCTGGGGGGGGTCTATTAGAATATATAAAATAATAATAATAGTTAATAAATAATAATAGTTAATAAACTTAATTAAAGTTAATAAGCGACTCAGAGGGATGAGCAGTGCCTACTGAGTCTCCAACCCCATTTTCATTTTCTGCTTAAACAGCCATTGATTCCTCCTGGAAAATGCCGAAGACCATTTTACTTCCAAAGAACGCTCTCGATCTAGCAGACGGTTTCTGCTCCCTGTCCCGGTGACACACAGGGCTTTTTTCTAACTGCTAAGGATGCTGGCATGAATCATGGTGTTTGCAACGTCAGATTCCTTCAACTCCTGCTGCTCCACCCCTTAATCCATTCTAACCCGTTCTTTGTAATCCCTCCCCATTGATCACCACCGAAACGACGTCTACACTTAAAACGGTACAGTGGCACAGCTGTAGCACTTCAGTGTAGACACTCGCTGCAGTGACAGGAGGAGTTCGCCTGTCATTTGTCGTTAATCTACCTCCCCGTGCGGTGGTAGCTAGGTCAATGGACGAATTCTTCCTTCAACCTAGCACTGTCTACCCCAAGGGTTAGGTCGGCTTCGTGATGTCTCTCAGGGGGCTGGATTTTTCACACCCCCGAGATACGTGGCTCTGCCGATATAAGTTCTCCGTGGAGACCAGCCCACCGATTGTGATTTCACACAACACACCGCAACGTGGGGGTAGGAATGGGCAAGCCAGGTTTGGCTGGAATACAAACAGAGCTGAACTTTGATTCAAAGCTCAAACCTAACCTGAATGAACATGTGCGCGCGCACGTACACACACACACACACAGGGACACACACACACACACGGACACACAAAATTTACATCTCAGAATTACAGAGCGAGATGGCCCAGTGGTTAGGCCATTAACCTAATATGTAAGGCCTTGTCTATCCTGGCACTTTACAGCGCTGAAACCTTGTTGCTCAGGGGTGTGAAAAAACACCCCCCTGAGCGAGGCAAGTTTCAGCGCTGTAAAGTGGCAGTGTAGACAGTGCCCCAGCGCTGGGAGCTACTCCCCCTGTAGGGGTTTTACAGTGCTGGGAGAGTCTCAGAGCGATCACAACTACAGAGTCATTCAGAATTTCATGGCAGTGGTGAGGCTAAAACTCAGATTCTCTGACCCCAAAGGTACAGGCTCCAGCTGCTTGACCTGCAGAAGAATCCCCCTTTATGGTCAGCAGTATAGGGTCCATCACACCTAGCTGAGCACTTCCGAAAGGGTGCTGGTGTATATATAAAGGGCTCCTCTGGACACATGCCTCGCCGTATCCCCAGGCCGAGAGCCTGGGGGTGCACTGGAGCAAGCTTTGGGGATGCGCACCTCTGAACCCCCTTTTGCAGTTCCACCATTGCTGGTTTGGCTCTCGGGCCGAACACAGATCCCAGCAGCAGCAGCATAGGAAGAGTTTGAGGTGGAAGCAGAACAGTGGAAGGTTTCCTCGTCCCACGGCTTGCTTTCTTCTTTATTTTTCCATCGGGAAAATAATCCATCAGGGTCCCAGCTGCCAGGGAACCTTCCCATCCAGGGTTCACCCCCTCCCCCTCGGGCACCTCACCCCTGTGGGGAAGGGGTGTCCCTCTGCCCCTCTCAGACCCTCGAGCCGCACCCCTGCTAGACCCTTTAGCATGGGGGGGAGGTGCAAATGTCTCCCTTCCCTCCCAGACACCCCACCGCCTAGGACTGCCTCTCCCCATAAGCACCTCAGCCTAGGAGGGGGGAGAAAGGGGTCTTCCCATCCCCCTTCCCTCAGGCACATGTGCCCCCCCCGCCCCGACCCCTTAGGTTGTGTCTACACTGCATTGTAAACCCAGGTCTGGGGGACCCGCGCTTGTGGACGTGAAGTTTCCACTTGCACGGCCACACTGCACTGATAACTCGGGCTCACCATTGCTGGCCTCGGGTCTCCCAGCCGGGCAACGGCTTCCACATGGCACCACGCAGCCCTTCTGACTGCGGCTTGAGCCCAAAGGTAGCCAAATGACAAGGCCCGGGCCTGAGCCACGGCAGGGCCTGGGCTCTGACACCACCCCCCCTCCCCGCCCCTCGAGCAGGGTCCTAGGCCCCAGGTCCTGAGCGCTGGCTGAACCGAATCAGGCTGATTGGCGTGTGGACAGAAGGGGGTCGGGCTCAAACCGGAGTCTGAGTCCGGGCTCGGTGTCTGTCTACGCTGCACCACAGCGCCCACGCCAGCCGCACAGGGCGCAGGCTGCGGGGCTATAAAACTGCCCAGCACACATTTGGGCTAGGGCCGGAGCATGGGCTCTGGGACCCCACGAGGGTGGAGGGTCCCACAGCCCAGGCTCCTGCCTGCAATTTTGTAGCCCACATCAGCTGATCCGGGCCAGCCGCGGATGTTTATTGTAGTGCAGACGTTCCCTTCGTGTCTCCCGGCCCTGTCACCTCAGCGCCCAGGACTTTCCCTGCCCGTCCCCTTCCTCCCCGTTAGGTGAGGGGGGGGAACATTTGCTCACTGTCCCCTCTCCTCCCAGTCACCTCAGCCCCTGTGGGGAGGGGCCTCCCAGAACACCCTGGCCGAGCTCCTAGGGGTTTGGTGGAGAGTTGCTTCATGCCACCTGGAGACCCTGCCTCCTCCTCGGTACGTCTTGGAGCTTTGTCTGGGAGTGGGAGCAGCAGCTAACTTCAGAAAGCTCAATGAACCTCAGAAAGGGAGACTTCAGCCCGCCAGGGAAAGACCTGTATGGAGCCTGGGGCATCAGGGAAGAACATTCAGCACCATGGGTGAGAAACTGGAGAGCTCTACACAAGAGACCTGGAGCATTTGCTTCTGCGAAGGGTACGTCCCTAATCACTGATACAGAATTTTACTTTCTTTCCGCTCTCTCTACTTCTGGCTCTGTGTCTGTGGCTCTCCTCTGATGCAGCCCTGTTTTATAGCAGCGCATTTCCACTGGCTTCAGTGCAGTTACTCCTAACTTACACTCATATATAGGGCCCGACCAAATTCATGGGCCATTTTGGTCAATTTCAGGGTTCTGGGATTTTAAAAATGATAAAATGTCATGGTTTCAGATATTTACATCTGAATGTCATGGTGTTGTAACTGTGGGGGTCCTGACCCAAAAGCAGGCTTGGGGCTGGGCAGGGGGGGTTTGCGAGGCTATTGTAGCGGGGCGGGGGGTGGGTCACGGTATTGCCACCCTTACTTGTGTGCTGCTGCTGGCCATGGTGCTGCCTTCAGAGCTCGGCTTCTGGCCAGCAGCCGCCACTCTCTGGCCGCCAAGCTCTGTGAAATCTGGGCTCCCCTACAATAGCCAGATTTCATGGGGGAGATCAGATTTCACAGTCTGTGGCATATTTTTCATGGCTGTGAATTTGGTAGGCCCCCACTCACATACATGAGATCAGAATCGGTCTTTGTCTCTCTGCTTTTGCCTGAGTGTAGTTCACTTCACTGCATCTCACTTCTCTGCCCTCCCGCCGACATTCTCCTTCTCCTGTAGATCAGGACCACGTGAGAAGATTTTATTCCCCTGGTTCTTACTTTCATAGAATCATGGGGTTGGAAGGGACCTTAGAAGGTCATCTAGTCCAACCCCCTGCTCAAAGCAGGACCAATCCCCAATTTTTGCCCCATATCTCCAAATGGCCCCCTCAAGGATTGAACTCACAACCCTGGGTTTAGCAGGCCAATGCTCAAACCACTGAGCTATCCCTCCCCCAACACAGGGGAGGCCGACACAGGACACCTACATACGCACACGTTAATAGCGATCAGATCGCTCTGTGAAAGCAAACCGCTGACCAGGCAACAATGAAAAATAAACCAGAAAAAAACTAAGAAAGCTCCTTCTTCTTCCAGTAATTCCCAGCGCGAGGTGTCAGCCCTGGTTTCTGTAAGCCGCGCGCAGCAGAACGCAGGGTACTGTTGGCAGCACTAATGATGTTACCGCCATCCGGCGATTAGGTTAGAAGATCCTCCGGGACTGGCCTGTGAGGTGATGGACTGAAAGCAGAACGGGAACTAAATTGCATTTCATTTCAATTTGGCCATAAATTTGATGATTTCGTCAGAGGAGAAGGCGGGGGAGCGGGGGAAAGCGATTGCTCAGTGTGGGGAGGGTGGAGAAGAGGTGCCAGGAGAGATGCAAGAAATTACATCGTTCTAATTTGTACCATTGTAGATTATTAATCAGAAGTGTCTGAGTCTTCAGGGAAGGGCTGTATATTACGTGCTCTCTATAGACTATTCGTTGATGTAATAAGGGCTGGGAATACAGGCTATTGACTCGCCCTGAGATTTATAGGACGAGATGGGGCCAGTCAGGCCAGAAGCACACTAGGCAGCGTTGGTCTCTGTCCCAGTTTTCATGGGACGCTCCATATTGTGCAAGAGTTCTGTGTCTTGTGTCAGGTCTCTAGGACATTAGGCACATCCCAAAATACCTCTGGGGGCCAAATGATCTCATTGTGATGCAACGCGGTGACGTCGCTCATTTCCTTGCTGATCATGAGGTGGTCACGTCTTGACGTGATATGTCATTAACCGCACCACGACTTTGTGGCCTGGCCAGTTGGGGGCACGTAGTGATGTTTGTGTCACCACACGACGTGGTGACACCTTTGTTTCCAACATCACGTCACACCGAGATGTCTTTGAATGGTTTCTATTCTTAACACTGTCCCATGGTCACTACGGGGCACGACGTGTGGAGGTTTCCGTCCCGACGTTGCACCGCGGTGGCATCCTGGCATGGTGAGTTGTTTTTCATTGCGGTGCGACGCAGTGACGTAACGAGGGGTTGATGTTTGCATTGTGACGAGGCGAGGTGCAGTCTCGGTGTGAAGTGTAGGGTGTTGTGACATGATGCTATAACATGGTAATGTCTCGGCCCGTCATGGGGAGGGGTACTGATGTCACAATGCAGTGCCACCATGTCCCGGTATGTTCATATTTGTGCCCTTTTCCCACAACACAGAGATCACCATGCTATGACTAGTGATGGGAAAACCTGAAACAAGCCAGCGGTCAGGTGGGATTAGAACCCTCCAAACAGGCTCTGTCTCCTCCCTGGGACTGACCCCCTCAACCCCAAGACTCTTTGATGGTCTTCATGGCGGGATCTGAGGCCCTCCTACCTTCTCTTTTGGTGTGGTTGGTCTACCTCCATTAGGGTGACCAGACAGCAAGTGTGAAAAATCGGGACGGGGGTGGGGGGGTAATTGGCACCTATATAAGAAAAAGCCCCAAAGATCGGGACTGTCCCTATAAAATCGGGACATCTGGTCACCCTAGCCTCCATGGACGGAAAATACCACATGTAAGCAACATGGCCAGACTTATTTTCGGAAGCCACAAGCCCCCCACTAATCCCCTTGGAAACTGGGACCTGCAGGCGCTCCCCTTTGGACATCAGCCACAAATCTAGTTTGAAACTGTGGTGGTGGTGGGGGTGGGACGGACTGTTAGTGTAATTTCAACATATTCAAAATGAGAGATTAGAACTGTTAAGAAAATAATGACCAGGAGGTACATGAAAAAATATGCAAAAATCTATTTCTCGTGTGCAATAATTTACTTTTAGATGTGCAATAAAGGTTTTATATGCACAGTAATTTACTTTTACATGTGCAATGATGTTTTTACATATGCAATAATTTACTTTTATATGCAATAACTGACCAATTAAAACCCTGGATACCCCCCACACCACCAGCCTATAGGAGTTGCTTTGATCTATCCTGAAACCTCATTTTGTTGGCTCTGATTAGCCAGTAGTGCAACAAACTGTAATTTGATAGGCTATTTTGAAGATAGGCTGATTGGATGAAAGTAACATCACAAATGTGTGATTATTCTCTTTTATAGGAATGGCTACACTGGATCAGACCAATGGTCCATCTAGCCCAGTAGCCTGTCTTCAGACAGTGGCCAGTGACAGATGCCCCAGAGGGAATGAACAGAACAGGTAATCATCAAGTGATCCATCCCCCGTTGCCCATTCCCAGCTTCTGGCAAACAGGCTAGTGACACCATCCCTGCCATCCTGGCTAATAGCCATTGGTGGACCTATCCTCCCTGAACCTATCCAATTCTTTTTTGAACCCTGTTACAGTTTTGGCCTTCACAGCATTCTCTGGCAACGAGTTCCACAGGTCAACTGTGCGTTGTGTGAAGAAATACTTCCTCTCAATTAATTAGCCTCTTAAGGTTGGTTTATGCACCTCCACCTTATCATGTTTCTCTGACTGTATAAATATCTGTCTACTGTATGTTTCATTCCATGCATCCGATGAAGTGAGTACTAACCCACGAAAGCTTATGCTGAAATAAATTTGTTAGTCTCTAAGGTGCTACAAGTTTTTCTTTCTTATTTTTGTTTTGCTGACACAGACTAACACGGCTACTACACTGAAACCTTCCTTTTGTTTGTTTTCAACCTGCTGCCTGTTAATTTCATTTGATGACCCCTGGGTCTCACGTCATGTGAAGGAGTAAATAACACTTCTTTATTCACTTTCAACACACCAGTCATGATTTTAGTGACCTCTATCATATCCCCCCTCAGTCTCTCTTTTCCAAGCTGAAAAGTCCCAGTCTTTTTAGCCTCTCCTCATATGAAAGTTGTTCCATTCCCTTAATCATTTTCGTTGCCCTTCTCTGTACCTTTTCCAATTCTAAAATATCTTTTGTGAGATGGGACGACCAGAACTGCCCACAGCATTCAAGATGTGGGCGTACCATGGATTTATATAGTGGCATTCGGATATTTTCTGTCTTTATTATCTATCCCTTTCCTAATGGCTTCTAACACTGTTAGCTTGTTTGACTGCCACTGCACATTGAGTGGATGTTTTCAGAGAACTATCCACAATAACTCCAAGAGCTCTCTCTTGAGTGGTAACAGCTAATTTAGACCCCGTTATTTTATATGTATAGTTGGGATTACGTTTTGCAACGTGCATTACTTTGCATTTATCATCATTGAATTTCATCTGCCATTTTGTTGCCCAAACACCCAGTTTTGTGAGATTCCTTTGTAACTCTTTTCAGTCTGCTTTGGACTGAACTATCTTGAGTAGTTTTGTATCATCTGCAAATGTGCTCCTTTTTCCAGATCATTTATGAATATATTGAATAGGCCTGGGCCCAGTACAGATCCCTGGGGGACACCGCTATTTACCTCTCTCCTTTCTGAAGCTGACCATTTATTCCCACCCTTTGTTTCCTATCAGTCAGTTACTGATCCATGAGAGGACTGTCCATCCCTCTTATCCGGTGACAGCTTACTTTGCTTAAGAGCCTTTGGTGAGGGATCTTGTCAAAGGCTTTCTGAAAGTTCAAGTACATAATATCTAGTGGATCACCCTTGTCCAAGTTTGTTGACCCCCCTCACAGAATTCAAATTGTTCTTGTTTACACCAGCATAAATCAGGAGTAACCCCCTTGAATGAAATGAACTTACGCTGATGGAAATCTGGTTCAAGTGAGATCAGACTCAGCCCCCCTGCATCCAAGCTAAATTACTGAAGACTTCACAATCGAGCATGCAACGTATCTGACTTTGTCGAAAATGGTTCTCATTAGTATGTGTGTGGAATGTACACACCATATCTTCAGAGTGTTACTGTATACAGCAATCTTTGGAAAAGTAGCACATTTTCATTCCAACTTTTAGAACGGCCTGCTGTGGAGAGAGACCTGCTCTAGCAGTCTGAGCACTGCCCCGGGAGCTGGGAAATTCTGGCACTGGCTCCATCTCGGACTATGGGCAGGTCATTTAACCTCCGTGCCTCAGTCTCCCCATGAAGTAATGACACAACTACTTCTCAGGGGTAAGGGGTTAAGTGGGGATGATCAATTGAAAATAACCCCTGGTGTCATACCAACAACACTTAAGTCCGACCTGCACTATTGTTCTAGTCCAGTGGTTCCCAAACTTTAACAACCTGTGAACCCCTTTCACTAAAATGTCAAGCCTCGTGAACCCCCTCCTAAAAATGAATATTTCCAGGGATTTTCTCCTTTACCTGAGTATAAATTATAAAAGCATTGATATTGGAAATATAAAATTTGTTTTTATGACATGCTTATTACACACTATTTATTATTATTTATCATTACAGTATTTTTATTACATTATGAAAACAGCAACCTTCTTCCAAGATCTCACTTCCATATCTTGTATCACTTTGAATAAACCTGTTATAAGACCAGGCTCCTATGTTTCATCAAGGAGTATCAGAAGTGAAACAGCATGGAGGGATTTAAGAAGCCAATTCAAAGAGTTCCTCCTACACAAGCATTCAGGTCTTGAGCAGTCCAGGCAAACAACGCACGTTACAACAAAGCTTAAACTTGTTCTTCATAATAATTTTAAAAACAATACTAGCTGCCTATTTAATTTTAAAAACAGCAAAAAATATCCCCCTCCCTTTCCATTTCTTATGAGGAGTCTTGAAGTTTAAATCTCCTCAGTGGGATAGATATGCTTGCTTTGATCTGCTTAGCTCCTGGAAGTCCAGGGGCTTCGGGCTGCTGGTCCCGTGCTGCGTAGGGTCCCTAGAGTCAGCTCTGTCCGCCATTAGGGATTTTTTTCCCCCAAGAACCCCCTGTAACATTTCATGAACCCCCTGGGGTTTGGGAACCACTGTTCTAATCCAATGCACAGGATTATGAGGGCTTCTCTGCTTCCTGTCTTGGGTAGGGTGACCAGATGTCCTGATTTTATAGGGACAGTCCTGATTTTGGGGTCTTTTTCTTATATAGGCTCCTATTACACCCCCACTCCTGTCCCGATTTTTCACACTTGCTGTCTGGTCACGCTAGTCTTGGGGTATTGTGAAGTGCTCTTGTGCATCATTTAGGCACTAGACCAGAAACACTCACATGAGCATTGAGCTACCACCCAGACCACTGATGTAATGACCAGGCCTACAAATTCACCCTAATAGTGAGCAGGGAGTGAAAGTTCATAAAACGTCACAATAACCTAGAACAACAAATACTGGTGGGAAATGGTGCAAAAGGGTCACAGAAAAAACTGAATTAGTTCAAATAAAAGACCAACCGATCTAGCTACGGCACTGTGCTAAGATCCTGCCTAATAAACAAGAGCAGTATGGGACCGGAAATCAAAGATGTGTTGGGAATTAGGCCTAAATGGTGAACAGAATAATGCGGAATGGGCAGTTCCACCCATCCTGCCCTTTTGGGGTCCTCAGAAAGAGACTGGGGTTGGGGGAGAATTAGTGGACACAGACACTGACAGACAGAAAGAAGAGAAGAGGTGAGTTTCTCCATGCTGGCTGCCAACCCCAGCATCTCCTGGGTCCCTGGAGGTACTGTGATGTTGGACCTTCGTTGTCCTGATCCTGAGAGAGGTCCTGAGCAGACTGGGCCAGACAGAAACCCCGATGACATCGTCACTTCCACGTGCTTTGGCTAAATCCCAACCACCACCACCTGGTATGTGAGACTTGGTTACACACCTGCCCCGCAACCCCTCATGTCCTTTTCCTCCCCCACCTTATTTCTCCTCTTTCCTGGTTCCTTCTGTGGAATAACCGTATAGGTTAGCCAGCCAACACTGCATATTTGCAACACTGCTGTAAGCTGTGCTCAGAGAGGCAGCTAAAAGCAATGCCCTGCAGCATCTGATGCTGGTACAAGTTTGTCAGGGCTCAGAGCGGCTGAACAGACCGGGTGCCATGCCTGTGTTTCTCTAGCGGTGATGTAGCAAGCGAGACACCACCAGAGACAGAATCTGTATTGTCTCTCTTTGCTGTTCTCTTCTCTCCCCTTTCATGTGTGTTTGTCTTGTTTTGTCCTCTAGGAGACGGGATCAGACTTTAACAGGAACAGCTCCGTTCCAGCTCAACTAACGTCTCTTTTCCCCAAAACAGACAATTACCATCTAAAAGATGGTCCAGCAAGGGGCTTCCTTCCTTCTAAAGACTCCCTCCAGCTAAAGGGAAAGGGAGCAAGGGATGGTGCTAACATGTAAAATGTTAAGTCAGGCTTTCGTGTCAAATGTTTTAACTGATTTCCCTTCTTTTCTGTATTTTTAATAAAAGGTGCCTAATGGCGGGTTTGCCATGGTTCTAAGCGGGCGGAGGTCTCTGTGTACCGACCCCCTACATTTGTTTAAAAATTGTTTAGTGTTGGACAGTTTCAGCATCATTATGACCCATTTGATTCTTTGGGCCCCTCTACTCCCTGTAAGTTGATACAATACAATGCACAGGGGCACTTGATAGCTTGGCAAAGCAGCAGGGAGTGGAGCGTGAGCCGGCTGTCCTGTCCAAGGGCTTGTTTGTACGCAAGAGCTGTACCACTTCACCTATTCTGGTATCGCGTGGAGGCAGTGATATCGGTGTGAAGTGTTTTAAGCTGGTTATTCCCCTAGGAGGAAGGAGATATGTTATACTCATATAAAGCTCCTTTATATCACACATCACCTGCCTATATTAAGCAAGACCCTGTTTGGCGTTTTGGGGGTTTATTATTGCTGGCTGCACGATTCATGAAAATAATGGAAAAATAGCCCATTGTCTCCATTAAATCCCGTCCGTTAGTCTTAATTGGTCAATCAGCTAGAAACTGGCGCAAGACAGTGAACAATGTCCATTGCATTGTGATTGGCTTCGAGAACAGACCAGTTGGGAGCTGGAGTCATTCACAGGTCGGCTTTCCTACTTCGGGGAAAAACCCCAAACTCTACTGAACATCAGCTGTTTCTGAATGGCCGACATTTTATCATTTAATAATGAGTTGTAAAACTCTTGCATACTCATTAGAGAGCTAACTGATTATCGAGAGGGCAGTGTTTTCCAGTGGTCCCAACCAGGGGCAGAGGGAAGATGGGGAATCAGGACGTCCTGAATTCTAATCCTGGTTCTGCCCCTTAAGCCAGTCATTGCCCCCCTCGGTGCCTCAGTTTCCCTATCTGTGAAATGAGGGTAATAGCACTACCATACTACTGAGGGTGGTGAGGATTGTGCAGTTATCAGCACTTCAAAGATGTGCAATGCTATTTAGGTGTTGTGTAGTATGATAAGAATGAACAGCATAAATAAGAGTCTGCTTTGCCTCCAGCAGGAGTGACTGCAATGGGTCTCATGGCAGAGGCCAGCAGCGGCTTCTCCCATCCTGTCTTTGGCCCCCAGAAAAGAAGAGTTGAACCACCCACTGGAGGAATGAATCCAGCATGTAGCTGTTCACAGCTGGGTTGTCTCACACGAGATCACTACATTTAACAAGACACTGTCCCACGGAAGGTTTTGAAACGGACTAATTTAATAAAATTCCACATTTCTGATCAGCCCCCTCTAAATAGTACCCCAAACCTCATTTAAAAATAACTGGCTGGTGGGTTTCCTGATACCCTTCTGCAGTGTCATGGGTACAGAGCTAGCAGCAAAGTCATGGGGTTCACTCACCACCGGGGCACCTTCTCCTCGCTGCTCTGGGAATCAGCTCTTTCCAGGTCACACACTCCCTCCTGACCCATAGTATCACACCATGACATCTCTGTCTTGGGGACTTGGCCCTCCAGCCAGGTCACTACAGTCCCCGCTTCTGGGGTAGCAAAGTCCTGTGGGATGACTGTCCCAAACACTCTTCTGTTCCCCTGTCCAGTCTGTGGCACTTCTCTCTGGGTTCCAGTCCAAGGACCCTATGTCTAGCAAGTGTGGTCTGCTTCTGTCAGATCCTGTTGCTCTAACCCTAGATTCCTTCCTAGAGCTTCTAGCATCCCTTCTACTCCTGGGTTTACCAGCCCAAACTCCCTCCTTCCAGGGAATCACTGCAGACTACTGCTCTTTTCTACTGGCACCTTCCTAGTTTTCTACCCGCCCTGTCTGTTCCTTCTCAGCTGGGTTCTATCAGCCTGCCAAGCCCTGGCTCTCTCTCAGGTGCAGCCTATTAAGTTAATTCACCTAATTTGATTTGCTCTGCCTTCTGTGGGGTGAAGACCCCATCACAAGCAACTTTCTCCCCTTTCTGGGCTCTGAGTGCACTTTTCAGCTGTTTGGCTTCATGCCCTTACTGGTCATGGGGTGGAATCTCTCAGTTCTCTGGCTCTTAGACATTCATCTCCCAGAGTCTTTCAGTCAACTTAAGCATAAATCACCAGCCATTATCCACCTCTCTACAGAGGGGAAACAGGGAAAGTGACAACACGCAAATAGCTGTCACACACAAAGCTGGCTGGGAAATGTTGCTTTTATCCCTGTGAAAAATGGACACAACACAATATTTCTCATTTTGAAAAAAAAATTCTTTTTTGGGGTGGGGAGGGGTCATCAAAAAAAACCAGCAACCCAGAAATTTAGCTGAAAAAACACCCAACAGTTTTGAATGTTCAGATTTTCTATGAAAACCCCAACATTTCAAATGAAAAAGGATTTTTTTTGGGGGGGTGAAAGTTACCTTTTTGCCGAAAAAGCCATTTCAGAAGCCCCTGTTCCAAGGACAAGTTTTCCCTTAGCTGCTTTAACCAGATGCACAAAGTAAAACACTGAAAAAAACAGAGATTTGTCCCTCCTAATGTCTTCCAGTTAGAGCAATCTTAGACATTACTTGTGGCCATAGCAGGTACAAAACTTTCAGAGCTGGAAAGCTGATTTTCTAGCTGACACTGTCAAACGATAAACAACAAAGGCGCTTGATAACAGCTGTGGTTTTACACTTCAAGACAATACAGTGGTCCCAAGTACAATAACAATGGTCAATAGCAAACAAAAAAACCTCACTCGATGTACTGATGGGATAAGGACTGTCATAGGGCAGAAAAGATAACTGACATTAACACAATGGACAAAGAGTTTGCGGACCACTTTGCTGTCCCTCTGTCTCCATTATTGCTATAGGGTGGGCTACTTCAGTGGGCAGTTGAAGGTGAAGTCAGACTAGTAAGCAGGAAGAAAGGAGAGAGAGAAGCAGGGGAAGGAGGAGAAAGTGGACATGCAGAGGTATAGATGTCTGGAGAGAGGTGATGTAGCGACGTGTCGATCTATCTGGGTACTTATAGGTAAGGCTATGATTTAATCACAGGCATTTTTCGTAGAAGTCATAGACAGGACAGGCAAGAAACAAAAAATCACGGCCCGTGACCTGTGCATGGCTTATACCATAAATACCGCTGATTGAATCTTGGTGTGGGGGGGACTGCCAGGGGGATCCTGTGGCATCAGCGCCCGGGGGAGGGGGGGAACCCCAGGAGCTTGTGGCACCAGCATCTGGTGGGAGGGGGGAGCCCCAGGGAACCTGCTGCTGGGTTGGGGAGGCAGCCCTGGGACCAGCCGCTGCTCCAGCCACCCCAGGCTTGCTGCCGGGAGCCACAGAGCTGCGGCAGCTCCTGCCACCCCTGGGACAGCAACTCAGGCGGTCCCCAGGGCCAGCTGCTTGGGAAGCCCTGGGGTCAGCCACACTGGCCGCTGAAGAAGTCACAGAAATCGCAGAAATTCACAGAATCCGTGACGTCTACGACCTCCGTGACAAACACGGAGCCCTACTTATAGGGCCCTCAGCACCACTGTATCTGAGCACCTTCGAAAGAATCGGGCAGAGATTTATAAACGGGATTAGGTACCCCGATCCCATTGATTTGGGTACCCAGACCCCCATCTCATCATCCAGCAGGTTTGCTTCTAGCAGCGGCCTGAAGGGGTTGGTTCTTGGCCCTGCGCTATTCAACGTTTTTATCAATGGCCTGGAAGAAAACAAAATCATCACTGATCAAGTTTGCAGATGGCACAAAGATGGGGAGAGTGGAAAGCAATGAAGAGGACAGGTCATCGCTGTAGAGTAACCTGGAGCACTAAGTAACTTGGGCACACGCAAACAATTTGTGTTTCAGTACGGCCAAATGTAATGTCATACGTCTAGGAACACAGACCGTCGGCCCCACTTACAGGATGGGGGACTCTATCCTGGGCAGCAGAGACTCTGAAAAGGACTTGGGCGTCATGGTGGGTAATCAGCAGGACATGAGCCACCCAGTGCGATGCTGTGGCCGAAAGGGCTAATGAAATCCTTGGATGAATAAACCGGGGGGAGTATCTAGTAGGAGTAAGGACATTGCTTGGCACTGGTGTACTGGAATACCATGTCCAGTTCTGGGGTCCACAGTTCAAGAAGGACGTTGATAACATTGGAGAGGGGTCGGAGAAGAGCCACAAGAGTTATTAAAGGAGGGGGAAACATGCAGAAAGCTGAGGACTGGTAAGTGCATAGTGATTTCAACTGAAAACCAGAAGTGGGAAATGGTTTGTGATGGTAGGGTTGTGAATGAGACCTAGCCTGTATTATTCTGTTCTCTACAAGGTCCATATACCTCCCTTCATCACTCTGGTACCCAAGAGCCTTCCAGCGGTGCAGAAGTAACATGACCAAGATTTGTCATGCACAGTTCATTCTCTCTCACACACCTTTCCCGGGTGGAAATTGCGTGAGCAGTGGAAGGTGTTGTTTCGGTTGGTTTTTTTAATAAATGATCTGCCCAGGCTGCTCTGTGTTTCTGTTCGAGAAGGCAGGTCGAAGAAGAGCACCTTGCGCTTGGAGCAGAAAGTGGCAAGGTTGGGATGGCTCTTCATTTCTGCGGGAGTCCGTTCCACTTTCCCAGAACAGATCTGTCTCCTGCACAGATGAGCTGTATAGGATCATAGAACCACACGGGTCACCTAGACAACCCCGTGTCAAGACGCAGGGTTTGTTGTATCTAAACTATCCCAGACAGATGGCTCCAGCCTCCTTTTGAAAACCTCCAGTGAAGGAGCTTCCACGACTTCCCTAGCCGTCTGTTCCATTGTCCTACTCTTCTTATCGTTAGGGAGTTTTCCCTGAGATTTTGTCTAAATCTGCTCTGCTGTAGTTTGAACCCATGGCCTCTTGTCCTGCTCTCTGTGGCAAGAGAGAACGGCTCTTTTACCCTGTTTGTAGAATAGCTCCATTGTACTTGAGAGAAGTTATTGGCCATGATCTGCATCCCAGAGCATTAGACGCTTTTAGACATCCAGGGTCCAGGCCACGGGAGCATCTTGAAGATAAGGACCAAGACCATGAACATGACGTAATATTTTACAGGAAGCCAGTGTAGAGAGCAGAGGACGGGTCTGCATGCACACTGTGGGCCTATACACAGTAGTTTATTATTGTCGGGTGTTCCCAGGCATGGGGATAGGGTGACCAGATGTCCTGATTTTATAGAGACAGTCCCTATTTTGGGGGCTTTTTCTTATATAGGCACCTATTACCCCCCACCCCCTGTCCTGATTTTTTACACTTGCTGTCTGGTCACCCTACGTGGGGCTGAACACACTGGATTGTTACTGTTCAGTTGCTTACGGCCCTGGATTGCGCCTACGGGTACGTTATTGTCGAAGCAATCATCAGGCTTCCAGTGCTTTCACACATTGATTAGTTACCGACCTATTTGATATGCACTCAGCATTTATAGGCATCTTCCCCTCTTGCACTCCATAAACTGCAACACCAAATGTTGCCACTCACTTGAGACTGTCTGTTTTATTTGGGCTGAGAAATCCACTTAAACCTTTTTAATTTGTCTTGTTTAGATATGGGTATAATTTTGCTTTTATTTTATGGGCACCCGGTTCATTTTACTTCCTGTAAATCCTCCCTTTAGTTACTAGGGCTTCTGGGAAGTTGTAAATTCTCCCACCTCTCTTCTTCATAGAGTTTACGTTGTTTTACAGTTTCATTAATAGGTTCTCTCCCAGCTAGGTTGATGAAAGTTATTGACCTAATCATAACCTATTAATTATGACAGTAAATCCCACTCTTGGAAATGTTTTACTGAGCAAATGCTACTTGGAAAATCTGCAGGTTAGACCGGAGTTCCAAGAACTTTAAATCTAACCTTCATAGCTCCAGCCATGCCGCTAAGAATACTGCTGGGGAGCTAGCCCAGGTGGTATCGGTAACAGCTACGGATTATAAATAATGAGCACAGAAAACCACGTCAATCTGCAGGGCCCGTGTTCTGTTTATAGACTGGGCCGATATTCTTGGGACATGTGAGGAGCCAAACGAGGCTCAGTTTAGCAACAGTGCGAAGAATTGTGTTGGCACTAACTCCCGAGGGATGAGTTTTGAAAGTCATCTCTAGGGAGTAGAACCTGCCTAAATCCTAGTTATAAATGCCTTGGACCGGTTGGAGATCCACCTCTTCTGACAGTAAGGTACATATGCTGGGCCAGATTCTTTGGGGCGTCAGTGAATGTCAGAAGCCGTGTTGAGTTGCAGGTGTACGTTTCTGTCGTGCGCACGTGTGTCTGTGTGTACATGCATGTGCAGGCCACTGGCCTCTGCCGGATGGAAAAGGCTCATATTTTTACAGGTTTCATTTGGCTTCTGAGTGCGGCAGGGCCGGTGCACACCCAGCGAGACAGAAATTCAACAAGAGTTCGGCGATAAGCAGCGGTCACATACCTGGGTTTACAGGCTTATTTACAGGTCAGCTGCAAAAACATGAGCCCTCACTACTCGCGTTCCTTGAGCTAAAGGAGTAACCTCGCTAATTGTAAGTAGCCGGCTGTTACAATCACCGGGGCAGCCACTAGAGGGAGACACTCCCCATATTAAACAAGCTCCCAAGCATCTGAGTGAAATCCCAGGGCTGTATTGTCACGAACCCGGGGCCATCTACGCTCCTCCGTCATCAGCTGGGTTTGAACTTGGGGTCCAAAGCAAAACCTGGGACCTCTACACCAAAGCCAGCACGTTGCCCAGCCAAAGTGAGGCATGCAGCGACGTCTCGGGCAGCACTCACGTACTGCAGCACAGCATTCTGCAAACCTCAAAGCAAACAATACCACGCCAAACCCAGCCCCATGCCCCAGGCTCCAGAGATCCCTGCCCTGGCTCCTCCTCAGCCAACCCAGCGAGTTTGGTTTTCCTTCGAAAAGCTCCTCAGCGGGTATAAATCAGGGTCATTCTATTGAAGTCAACGGAGCTATGCTGATTCACGGCATCTGCGATGCCGGCCCCGGGACTTTAGACAGCACAGGGGAGCTCCTGGGTTTTAGTGCAAGATACTTGCTTACTCCTCGGTAATCACAGCCATGTGCAGATCTCACTCTCACACAAAATCAGGCTCAGTTTCCGCTACAGTAGTTCATCCTCTTCCCTTTTCCACTGCTTGCATCCGAAGAAGTGGGTATTCACCCATGAAAGCTTATGCTTCAATACCTCTGTTAGTCTATAAGGTGCCACAGGACCCTTTGTCGCTTCTACAGATCCAGACTAACATGGCTACCCCTCTGATACTCATCCGCTTCCCGTCTCCCTCCTGCAGGTTGCTTTGCAGACTCAGGGGTTTGTGCAAAGATGGGCTGGGGGGAGAAAAAAAGAGGCATCAGTGAGCCAGGGAAAAATTACGCAGATGGGGAGAGAGCCCATGGGATGCGCATCATCCCCACGAGGTGAGAGGGACAACAGATCCCCTGACTGTATCATTCCCTCCACTCCCTTGTGGTTGGGAGTCCTGTCAGACTGAGCATGCTTAGCTTGTTGTGATGTGTGACATGAACCAGGATGGTACACCTGGGGCTTCCAAAATATTAGCGGAATATGGTAAACAGCAATGCATCTCCATTCAGAATGCTTCACCGGGGAACACTCTCCATGGCATGCATTTCCATTGAACATCTGTATTTGGCATCTGAAAACAACCCGGTGAAAGTCATTGTGTTTACAAGGCAGTGAGAGCCCCGTCGGAAAGGCATCCTGATGCGCGCTGCGTTTTCCTTAAGGAAGCGGCATGCAGAGCGGTCACGTGTCTTTCAGAATAATGATATGCCATTATTACTTGCCTTGCACCGGGCGCCGTATGCACGCTTAGTAAGAGACAGTCCCCGCCAGGAAGAATTGTTCATCTAAATAGACAAGACAGATCAATGTGTAGGAAAGGGAAGTACTCCTAGCACATCAGTCCTTTTTTTGGTTTCAGCGGCGCATATTAGGATGGAAGACCAACAAATCACAAAGTGCATTGACCCAGGAACACTGCTACACGGTCATCGATCACATGGTTGCAAAAAGTTCTGGTGACATGAGAAGATCAGTAATGACAGACAGAGCATCCAGACCAGACTGGTTTAGGCGCCTCGCTAGAGATCGATCCAGGTCCTGGCTACAGAAGGAGGGGGGACGTACAGACAGGAGAGCCTCACCTGGGCACACAGATTTCCCCTTCGCAAGAAGGGCAGACCCTGCTGGCTCAGCCATCTCCCCGCTCGGGAAGAAAGGCGCCCGAGCCTGCTGCAGGAGAGACCTTCAGCCCTGCTCCATCTGATACCCTGGGGAAAGAAAGGGCCTTCACACAGCTGAGCCCATCAGGCGCGCTGGGGACTGGCTATGTTGCGATAATTAGATCGCGTAATGATGTCATTCAACAATCATATTGTTTTTATGAAGCCATTTGCCCTCCCCAATAAAAAATGTTGTCTAAGCCCCTTGTGGTTTCCCCACCACCAGCTCTTTGTAGCAAGGGCTACAGTTTTGGTCTGGGAATTCTCATCCTTTTCTTTTTAGGCGTAAGTGAAACATGCTAAGTCAGGAAGATCCCCGATTTTGTCCCTAGGCTCCAGAGGTATTTTAGGTCCATAGTTCATGATGAGGGCAGAGGATGAGGGGGACTGCAGAGCCTTTCCAGAAGTCCCCAGAAGTAGGATGCACCAGATGTCCAGCTGACGAGTTTATAGTCAGGAGGCCAAGATGGAACAATGTGAAAGTGAGGCTCTAGGAAGTGAACAGGGCCGGTCCGACGTCTCTAGAGAATGAAATCCTATATCTGGAGAGCAAGTATTGTGTTGGCAGCATTAGTGCAAGCTTCCTCACTGAAGGCTTCAGCCCTTTCTGTTGAGCCAGCCACCAAAGGCCAGTTTGATCTATCTGTCCTGCTGGCTTTTGTCTTGGACCGACACCTAAGAGGCACATTTCCCATCGGCCACCCAAGAGCTGTGAGACAACAGGGCCAGATCACCTATTGCTGTTGCATCACAATAACATGAGGACATGGTGCAGCGAGTCTGTCCTACAGCCCAGACTGGTGATAAGGTGGCAACCACCCTTCTGAACTGAGCCAAAAAGGGGATTCACCTAGCAAGCTCTTGCGCTAGGGTGGGTCTCTGCAGGCCAGAGTGGATGGGTGGAATCTGATGCCATCATCCTTCCTTGACCCACGTCTTCCTTCTCTGCCCATCATTCGACCAGCCCTGTGAACTTGGCCACTGTGACTAAGGTGAGTGCTGGTCTGTGACCAGATGCCACAGAGACATATGGCTGAATCCTCCTCCCCCTGGCTCACCACCTGGGTCTGCGGCTGCCCGGCTCTGCATATACCAAGCAGGAGCTTTCAGAAACAGAGCCCCGCTCGGCCCAGCCTGGTGCCGGGATGGTGGAGGGAGGCGAAATCGGAGCTGCCCAGGATTGGGTTACAAGGATGGCGTTCTTTTGAGATTAATAATTCAGGATTCTCCTATGATTGGAAGATGACATCATTTCCCACCGCCCTGACACTCCCATGGCTCCGCCTGCCCTCTCCCCTTTATCCACCTTCTCCGCCGCCAAACAGAATCAGAACTGGAGCTTTCAGCAGCAGTTCACCCCCTCAGCCATACATTCAGAGTAGTTCTCAGCCTGTGGGCCCTAGGCCAGGCCCCAAAGCAGAGGGCAGGGGTCTCTTGAAGTCATCCATGGAGTGAGAGAAAGGTCATGAGAGAGCTCCCATTTTCTCTCTCAGTGTATTTGATCAGCCACTTGTGTTCCTCCTCAGACAGGAGGAGTGGTCCATAAGCCGCTCAGTGTCTTCTCTGGAGCCACCTGGGGCCAGGAGCAAAGGATTCTGGGGCACAAGTGGAGAAAGGCTGTAAGAGACTGAATGTGAGGAGAATCCATGAGAGCCCTATGACTTTGAGGGAGCCAAGGAGGCGAGGCCTGAACCAGGGAGGATTGGGGGCTTCCAGAAACTTCGGAGTGGCGCTCGCAATCATCGTTAGTGGTGGTGGAGAGGCTAAGAGGGAAAGAGCCGCTGGCATTGGTGTTTCCAGAAGCAACTGAGAGTCCAGGAGGAACCCTCAGTTGTGACTCTCATTGATGGAGGAAGCCTCCAGATCCTTCCCTCCTACCACCTCGCCCCCATCTGGGCTAAGCATCATGCAATTCACCCTCCTCCAAACCCACATCTCTGCTGGGCTCCAGTAAAGCCAGGAAACCACCCCACCCAGGGCAGACCCAGCCATGTGCCTCTTCACTAACACCAACCCTCTGTCTTCGAGGGACAGAGCCAACCCCTGGACCATGCACCACGCTTCACAATAGCACCAACACTGTTATCTAGCCCAGGAGCAGACCCAGGTCAGGGTCTCTAGCAGGAGCCACACACACTCTCTGGCCCTCCGCCATGCCTGGCTAGACACACAGACCCTCTGCCCTGTGCCAATGCCGCTCTCCCGTCACGTGGGTCAATCCAAGCTGCCGGAGCACTCTGATGCGGGGGTGCGTCGGGAGCTCAGATGGGCGGGTCTTGCCGTGTGGGCTCAGCTGTCCCGTCAGCCCCGGTGCATCAGCTGGTTTCTCTCCGAGTAGCTCCTAGTTCGGACTCTGCTGCCCTGGGGTCTCTGTGACCCATCTCAGCTCAGTGCGGCTGCCTCTCAGCTCTTCGTCCTCTCTCCAAATCTTCCCCGGGCTTGTGCCCGAACCCGCTCCCCATCTGCTCATTGGCTCACACCCTCCCCGGCGGGCCCTGGTTAATTCTGCGCCCTTGTTTTCGGTTAGCACCGCCCCATTCCCCAGCCGTGTGCAGTGTAGCAGGGAGGGAGGACAGGAGGAAGAAAGGAAGGAGGAGGGGGAAGGGTCTCTCAACCCAGTCCCAGAGAAAGGAGGCTTAATGTCATTAGCATGTGGATGGCAACGCAGTCCCAAAGCGCTTCCTACTTCCCCTGCCAGCTGAACGGAGGGGAGGGGTGCAGAACAGAACCTAGCATCAGCTGAGCCATTACCTAGCCTCACCCTTTGAGATCTCCCCGGAAGCTGAAGAGGAGCGACTCACAAGAGCCATCTCACCTTTCCTTGTCAGGGTCAACAAAATCCCATGGTCACTGGAGGCAGAGGCTACTGAGGGAACTAGATACCAACGTGGTAGGAATACCATGGATAGATCAATCAATCCCAGGAAATCAACTTTTGAGCATCCCAAGGAAGAAACCAACCGCCAATGAGACCAGGCTACGTACCACACCCTGGTCAGAAACCAGATTGAAAGGATTTAGGGATTCCAAGGACTTTAGAAACAGACATGCTTGTCCAGACACCGCCTTCTCACTATCTTCACCCCCAAAAGGGCACGTCAGAACCACGGCAAGAGTGAGTGAGAACACCAACATCAAGGGGTGGTTTCTTGAGGGAGGGTCCATTGATCACTTAAAAGAGAGATGCTGGCACCCTGCCTTCTCTTAACGAGATGCTAACCTCCTACTGAGCCAGAGACCCGACATCTCCAGGCTTGGTACCAGGGACATGAGTCTAACTTGCACAGAGCAGGTCAGAGCCTCCAACCCTACCCTTCTAGAACCTCAGGGTGAAATTCACCCATGTAGAGGGCAGGCCCAGGGACCCTTAAAGCCCCACTTATACCCTATTTGGAAGGCTTGGAAAGAACTGAAGTTGATTGGTCTTCTGCTGCTCCTCCCTACCAGGGCGAATGTATTGATTTGGACTTTGGGGAGCGAATATTTTATTACAGGGTGAAATTCACCTGTGATAATACTTTCGGTCACCAATGTCCAAATTGATGTCCTGGCATCCTCTGAAACATCTAAGAACAAAGGCCCAGATCCACAAAGGTATTTGGGAGCCTAAATTCTATTAGTGGACCAAAGAGTCTGAACCAAAGAGTCCAGTTTTCCCCTCATCTTTCCCCCTTTCACACTGGTGTAGCTACTGGCTTCAGGGGAACTACTGAACAGGGATGTGGTCTCCTCATCTCAAAAAGGATAGACTGGCATTAGAAAAGGTTCAGAGAAGGGCAACTAAAATGATTAGGGGTCTGGAACGGGTCCCATATGAGGAGAGATTAAAGAGGCTAGGACTTTTTATCTTGGCAAAGAGGAGACTAAGGGGGGGATATGATAGAGGTATATAAAATTATGAGTGGTGTGGAGGAAGTGAATAAGGAAAAGTTATTTACTTGTTCTCATAATAGAAGAACGAGGGGCCACACAATGAAATTTGTGGGCAGCAGGTTTAAAACAAATAAAAGGAAGTTCTTCTTCACACAGCGCACAGTCAACCTGTGGAACTCCTTGCCTGAGGAGGCTGTGAAGGCTAGGACTATAACAGGGTTTAAAAGAGAACTGGATAAATTCATGGAGATGAAGTCCATTAATGGCTATTAACTAGGATGGGTAAGGAATGGTGTCCTTAGCCTCTGTTTGTCAGAGGGGGGTGATGGATGGCAGGAGAGAGATCACTTGATCATTACCTGTTAGGTCCACTCACTCCGGGTCACCTGGCATTGGCCACTGTTGGTGGACAGGATACTGGGCTCGATGGACCTTTGATCTGACCCAGTACGGATGTTCTTATGTTCTTATGTACTCCTGCTTTGTACTAGTGTAAATGAGAGCAGAATAAATCCCAGGGTGTTTCCATCACCCAGGCACTGTTCTACTGTATATTTGATTCCCCCTCCAGCAAACTTGACGGCCGTCTCTTGGTCTGGGGATCTTGACATGCTAACATCAAAAGCCGCGGGCTTAGCTGTCTGATTTATCCCTCTCCTAACCTTGACTTTATTTCATGGTGACGATTCTAACTGCTAATGTTACGTTACTAGTTTAGCTGTCTGATTTATCCCCCTCACCTTGCACATTACTTCATGGTACGGGCTTTAAATGTTAATTTTAATAATAAAAATTTTACGCCCCTGGTGCTTTGTGCGTGTGTGCACTAGGGTGGGTACATTATTTCTTCGGATGGGGGTTTTAAAAGCTAATGTCATAATGCTAGTTTAATTGTCTGATTTATACGTCATAACATTCTGCGGTTCAAGCCACGCATGGATGAAGGGAATTTTATGAGCCTGGCTGTTTGAAACCATGCAGCAAGAGCCCAGATGGGCACCGGGACTACAACTTTCATAACAACACTTAACGCTTATACAGGACAGTGCTTTTCATCTGGAGATTTCAAAGAACCGTGATCCTGATTTTAGAGGTGAGGAAACTGAGGCACGGCATGAGGAAATGATTTGCCCACCATCACACAACAGGTCCATAGCAGAACAAGGAATAGAACCCAGGTACCCTGATGCCCTACCCACTGGGCTATGCTGCCAACCTGAGTCTGTGTTCTCGTGCCACCTTGTGCCCGGCTGAGCTGCATTGTGCCAACATGTGTCCCCCTTTGCCAGCCTCTGAGTTTCATTCAATGAGCCAGCATGGGCACCAAGGAAATATCTGGGACTTGGAAAACACTTCCTTGCTGCTATTAAAACTACCCATGCAAACGGTGTTGAGGGGGGATGCATAACGTCCCCTCTTTGGTTCAGCTTCCTTGGGAGACTGAGTGAAGGTGACAGCGAGGGATAATTCTGTGGCACCTTCCATCCTGGAGGAGTCAAAAACCATTTTTCAAGCCATGCAGATGAACCCCATCACTCACCCCTGGAATGCAGCCACCTCTGGAGTGGCACACAGTAGCTTTCCAACAGCACACGGCCGGCTGGATTTCTGAGCCCTCAGGAAGGTGTTGCCTTTGACCTGGGAGCAGGAGGAGAGTGCAGGAGAGAGTGGCAGATCTTGGCCCAATGGGTCTCTATTGTTCTTTTGTTATAATGCACAGTGTCGTACAGTGCCAGCGAGGTGGGAGGCCAGTAACGTTTGGTTAGGGTGGATTTAGAGCACACAAAGCGATGGACTGACAGCTCTCGATTGCACAAAGCTAGCCAGATTAAAGCTAGCTCTGGGGTGGCTAATCAAGCTGCAAGCACACCTTGTGATTGCAGTATACACAGATACACTCACACAGACACACAAATACATGACAGCCACAGAGTCGCACACACTAACACAGCCACACTTGCATACATAAGCCAATGCACGGACATACACACACCGACATAGACACACACCGCACAGCACAAAACACAGTCACACCTTCACAGACAGCCAAACATACATTCACCATGACACAAGCACCAACCAGCGCATAGACCGCTCGGACACGCTCGGGGACAGCCACACATAGAGAGACACAATTGCACTTACAAATTGGGCATAGTTATGTACATGGATACATATGTGACACAATACGCTGACATGGAATGAGCTTCCCCCCACATAACGTCCAAATCCTGACGGCACCTCCTGTTATTCCAAATCATTTCTGCTGATGCAACTCCATCCTGGCCTACGGCTCCCTTGCAGTTCCACATCTGCCCACCAGCTTTGCCCACACCCCTCATTCTGTGAGTTCCCTGCACTTTGGATCGGAAACATCCCTGGGCTTCGTCCTCGTCCCCAGCAACTCTGCCACTGCTCTCACTCCTGGCCTGCAGCATCTTCCTGGTCTCCAGTGCTCCTGAGATTCCTCACCCTCCTGCCTTTTGCAGTGGTTTTGCTTCAGGGGCAACCCAATGAAACAACACTAGATTGTCTTTCACTGGAAACCCAGGAGCCAAAATCTGGACCCCGATCTCCACAGCTGTAGCCCAAGTGCACCAACCAGCCCTGGTATTAGCAGCCCCTGATGGCCCATCTCATGGACCCATGGGCCTTCGTTCGACTTCTTTCCTCCCCACAACAAGTGGCGTGCAGTGAGCGCCTCCTGCGACATGGGAAACACTTCAGCCAGATGTCCCTCAGCACGTCCGTGCTGGCTGGCTTCCACGGCGCCCACAAGTGAGGAGAACAATGGCAGCACACAGGGCCGAGGCATGTGTGGGATGCGAGGGGGAACGAGCGGCACATGCTTGCCGAGCATCACTTGCTAACGACAAATGTGCGAGCGTGGGAACAGCGCCCTTGGCACCCCCGGTGCATACCGAGGTTTACGAGACATGGAGGGCAGGGCAGAGGGGCCTCTCGGGACCGGCAGACGCCGCTCGGGAGGCTGGGAGTGGCTAGCAGAGGCGGGCGTGTGTATGGATAGACCACCCCACAATGCAGTGCAGGAGAGATGCAAAGCTAGATATAACACTCAGTATAATCCACTGTATTATATGGGAAGGCTGGACAGCTGGCTAAATCCTTTCTAGCTCTGTGATCATTGGTGCTGCGGTAGGCAGGTCTCTCTCCTTTCTTCGTCTCATTGCTAAAGCACTCAGGGAACTGTGTGAGACCTTTCCTTAGGCATAGGGAACAGATGTTCATGGAACTTCCAACATCAGCTGACCGGCAGAGAGGGGGGCCCACGCCTAACAGGCCAAATTGAAACCCTCGATCCAAGTACCTCTGAACTGTATCGGACATGGGCTGATCTGATGCTAAATCAGAGCCTCATCATACCGATGCTTCTCCATTACAAGGTGGGCGAGTGGCTGTAACTAACACTGCTGGATAGAGTTGGGTGGAAAATATAGGATTTAGGTAGGGTGACTAGATGTTCTGATTTTAAAGGGACAGTCACAATTTTGGGGTCTTTTTCTTATATAGGCTCCTATTACCCCCCATGCCCTGTCCTGATTTTCACACTTGCTGTTTGATCTCCCTAGATTTAGGGGGGGAAATTCCCTTGCCAAATCGGGACAAAAAGTCCAAATTTAGAAAAATTTTGCAAAGCAAACATTTGAAAACATGTTTGGTTCAGGTCATTAAACAGGTGTTTTTTAAAAAAAATTTGTACTGTAATTAACTTACATTTCCAAACAAAAAGCCATGTCCAAATGGGAAAACCAACATTTTTTTGTTTTGAAAATGCCAAAGTGGGCTGTTACCACAATTAAAAAACCAAGTCTATGGTTTTTTGAGTTGAGAAAAGTGTCGGAGCTGAGTCTACGCTACAAAAAGTGTTGGTTTCGATGAATCCGCATTATTGAATGGAAATGTTTTGTCAACACATTTCCAATCGGCTCTGTGCTCCATGGGTCTCTCTGCTGTGCTGTTTCAAAATGTTGACTTTTTGTCCCGATTCGGCAAGGGAATTTCCCCCCCTAAATCTAGGGAGATCAAACAGCAAGTGTGAAAGGGCTGATGTTGCCCTTTCATGGGCTAAAAAGGGTGATGGTCTTAAACTCATTAGCTGACCATTGACTATGGGAAACCGTTTCACTCAAAAGTCTAAAGCAGCTGATGCAGATGATGAAGTACCTATCACTGGATCAACAGCTTTCTGTCCTCTATAACCAGGGAATGGTCTCCCATCAGACGGGAGAAATTCACTCCAGGTTTCCCAGCAGTGCCCAACACAGATGCTGGGCTGAGATGAGGGAAGTGCCCTTCTCTGCATCTGAACTAGAAATGGCAACCCTATATGGTCAGTATTGGGAACTGGCAACTCCAGGGAGGCTTAGACCTTCACTTGTCCATCAGCAAAAAGGACATTTTTATAGGGGACTGCGCTGCACTCTTTAACTTCTCAACTGCTGCTGACTATGCCAGATACGTCCAGGTAGAGCATCCCCGAGGTGCTACCTAGTAGATCTGACCAGGTAGAAGTGACCGTACTAAAATCAGGTACAGCCATGTACAATGCACTGTTGTCCGGCTAAACAGATCAGATACATCCCAGTGGAACAGATCTGCTGGGCCAAGAGCACGTCCCCCTGCTCTTAGCAGGCTATCAGTGGAGGAGTGGAGCCTAGCCGGTGTGTGACCAGACCAGCACTAAAAAGGTTAAGAGGCCTAAGGCTCTATCCCTGAGAAATATGGTCAGTAACGGTAAGGGTTGCAAGAAAGACAAAATCAAAGTCCAGTCAGACCTCCCCCCTTGTTCGGTTTTATGGGCTCTGAAATGTTGCCCATCTGGCCCCAATGTATTCTGCGCTTTTTTAATTGAAACGGACGGAGGGTATTGACTAGCTATCAAAATTCATATCTATGCAGCATTTCATTTCCAGCGGCCTCAGCACTCTGCCGCCACCTTCCCATTATTCCCCATCATTTCGGTATCAAGGCAACTGTCACTTCGATAAATGGCCGCTAATGGCGGGCAGCGATGGTGGCAGCGGTGGGGTCACAGGCAGGTGGGGAACCAAAAGCTTTCACAGCATGATTGAAAACTTCATCTGTTAAAAAAAAAGTTTTTCAAGGGATTTTTTTTTTAATAACTGGAAGGTTTAATTAATTGCTTGACTATTAAGACTAATATAATTTTGATGATGTAACCTATCTTTTCTGCCATTGATTTTGAGTCAGGCTTCCTTTCAAATCTTCTGCTTGGTATTTTTGGTGATGGGATGTATTGTTATTTATTCAATTGAATTTCCATTCTCTTTTCTTCATAAACCAGAAGACCCAAAAAAGACAGAAGGAAATTAGCATTCTTGTCATTTATGCAATTGGATTTTCACTAATGCTAGTTTCTCTCTCTCTTTCTTTTGGCTGACATTTATGATGGATAGAAGAGAAAGAAATCCCTATGATTGTTTGTTCAATTGAATTTTCACTTTCTCCTGTAGGTTGGACAGAGGTAAGGTGGGGGATTTCATAATATGAAGAAAAGAAAAGAAAAAAAATTGCTGCAAAAAAGGGTTCTTTGTCCATGATGCTTACCTTACCGTAAATAGTCAGAGATCAGAGGAAGCAAAACTGTGTGTCAGCGTATCGTGTCACGTACGTATCCGTGTACACAACCATGCCCAATTTGTGAGTGCAATTGTGTCTCTCTATGTGTGGCTGTCCTCGAGCGTGTCCGAACGGTCTATGCGCTGGTTGGTGCTTGTGTCACGGTGAATGTGTGTTTGGCTGTCTGTGAGGGTGTGACTGTGTTTTGTGCTATGCGGTGTGTGCCTATGTCAGTGTGTGTATGTCCGTGCATTGGCTTATGTATATGCAAGCGTGGCTGTGTTAGTGTGTGCGACTCTGTGGCTGTCATGTATTTGTGTGTATCTGTGTATACTGCAATCACAGGGTGTGCTTGCAGCTTGATTAGCCATCCCAGAGCTAGCTTTAATCTGGCTAGTTTGGGTCCCAGCACAGTGACGCTCAAGTTACCCTTTTCTGAGGGTCAGACAAGGCTTTATTCAGTCCTGGTCCAGGGACAGGTGTGTGGGGCTGATATCTTGCGACCCATCAGGCTGTTTGAAGGCGGCTTTGGGAACTATCGGACGGGAAGGTCTGACAGACGGACCGGAGGGAAGGCTCAAACAGGTGGACCTGAGGGAGGAGAGAGGCGGCACATGGCGGATAACGACAGGAAGACTGTTCTAGTTACAGAGGCAGCACGGCAGGGGGCACAAAATCAAGAGTGAGAGGAGACAAAGGATCTAGCAAGGAGAGGGCATCTGGAAGTGCTTAGCGGTGGGAAAGAGAGACGTAGTGTGGGAGCGATGCCATAGGGCGTTGAAGGTGTGGACAAGCAGCGTGATTTTGATGTGGTGAGGCAGGACATCGCTAGAGGCATCTGAGGAAGAGATGGGAGTGTGGTTGGCCTGGCAGGAGAGGAAGATGTGATTAGCACCAGCCGTTGGGGGTCAGGGTGGAGTGGGGAGAGGTGAGAAGCGGAGAGGCCAGAGAAGAGAGGGTTATGTGGACTAGTGGATAGAACACTGGACTGGGACTCGGGACAGAGGGGTTTTATTCTTGGCTCTGCCACTGGCCTGCTGGGAGATCTTGGGCAAGTCACTTCACTGCTCCGTGCCTCAGTTTCCCCATCTGTAAAATGGGGATAATACCAACCTCCTCTGTAAAGTGTTTTGATGTCTACTAGGAAGAGCTAGGTATTATAAATTGAGAGATGGAAAAACAGATGGATTCACTAATGTTTAACTTCCAGCTAGACATTTCCGTGGTCTCATCCTAGGGACACCTCTGAATCCCACAGCATCTCCTCCCGAGCAGCAATCCACAATGCCCAATTTGGGGACAATCCTGATGGGGGAATGTGAACCCACCCCCGTGCGAGGGGGACAAGCATCTTACTCACCAAGCCATGACAATGTCCTTACTGCTCAGCTGCGAAAGCTCTGGGGGCATTGGGAGACAGTCCCTCTATAGGCCTGAGTGTGACTCATGCCACTTTGAATCAGTTTTCCTTCACGCACCCAGCATCCAAAGCAATTCACAATAGAGCAAGCCATTCACATGGTAGAAAGAACCATCGCCCACGGTCAGGCCCAGCAGGGTCCAGCAGAAGATGCTGTTACGCTAGGGTGACTAGATGTCCCGATTTTATAGGGACAGTCCCGATTTTGGGGTCTTTTTCTTATCTAGGCTCCTATTGCCCCCCACCCCCTGTCCCAATTTTTCACATTTGCTGTCTGGTCACCCTATGTTACGCAGCTGCATCCAGTTCAACTCACTGTCACGAAGAGCCTGTGTACCCAGACCTGCCCAATCACCATATGGGGTAAAGAGTGTGTCACTCTGGCAAAGTGGGTAGCCGTCAAGAGCTATCGAAGGCCCTTCTTGCTGTCAGATCTGCTCTGGAAACCATCTCCAATAGTTCCCAGACTTGACTCCCCAAGATCTGCCGACGCCTCCTCACTGCTAAAATCAATCATTTGAATTTCCCTTGGCATCAGTCACAACGATCAAAATAAGGTTTTACCTGTAGCTAGAGTTACTGCAAAGGTAGGGCGCGCCTGGGTCCAGTGTGTACCAGCCAGCATCACTATATAGCAAGGAGGAGCAGCTGCTCTTTGTTATACAGCAAGGGGACCTTTTGGTAATGGTTTCCAGCTCTAATATCAATCCAGTTGGAGGGTGCATAATGTGAAGTCAATAAGATCACGGGGGAACGGCCCAATAGCCAGTGCGATTCTGCAATGGCTGAGACTCTTTTCTCTTGCATGTAGAGGTTATAAAGCAGCCCAAGTCCAGGGCTAAGCGCGAATCCTACGCCCAAACTTGGAACGGAGAAATGCGCACAGGTGGAAACGAGAATAAAGTTCCAAGACGGCGGTTCAAAGCTGTATGTGTGTCAGAGGTCAGGGCCACCGTAGCCTTCCAAACTGGGGCGTTAATTACAACGGGACAAAAGCTGGCGCGTGTCAAGGCAAAGAGCTAACAAATATTTCAGATCCAGGCCCTGTGAGACAAGTGCACCTCTGTGAGCAAAACCCAAACTCAGCTTACAGCAGTGCTTTCGAAATGAAAGACTGGAGACACTTCACCCACTGCTGAAATGCAGCCGGGTCTGGGGTGGGGATGGCATCTGCTTAGCAGGGCAGCGAAACACTGTGCAGGAGTTTAGGATAGGAAGTGAAGAAGAATGTGGCACCAGATTAAGTGTAAGCGTTTCAGAAGGCAGCAGGTGTGACGAACTAGGACTGTTGTTAAGGTTTCCCTGAGTACTGTGTGGGTGCCTCGGTTTCCCCTATGCGGTGCTTAAGTATCTAGGTGGTGGGACAACGGTGCATGATTGTTACAAAGCCCTAGAAGGCAGAGGCCTGGACACAGAAAATGGCTCTGTCTCCTGGCAAGAGATGGCCCGGCCCCTCCCCCGGCAAAGGTATGAGCTGAAGGTGGGGGAACAAAGGGATCAGGTGACCTCCTGGCCCGGGAAACAGACAAAGAGGGAGGAGGGGCTGGAGAGTTTGGCAGTTTGAAGCTGGCCGGAGAAGAGGGGAGAGAGGCAGACAGGGTCTGGCCTCCCTGCCCCGGTTGGAGCTGTGGGGCGAAATGCAGGGAGCCCCAAGCTGGGGTCTAAGCTCCCTGCCCCCCGGAAGGACCCGACTGAGGGGTCCTGGATGTACTGACAAGCTCTGGTTGGACTGTGTTCCTGGCATCTCTAATAAACCTTCTGTTCTACTGGCTGGCTGAGACTCCCAGTGAATCCGGGGAAGAGGGGTGCAGGGCCGGACTCCCCTATACTCCGTGACAGCAGGTAATTAATGAAACTGGCGTTTGGTTAGAGCCATTCTGTGGACGTTCCCTCTTCTTGCTAAAAATGCGGTGGGATTTTAGTGACCACCAAGGTCAGGGCTTTGGCTTAATCTCTCTTCTGAAAGAAAGTGACCCTAGCACTCCGCTTGGGCCTACCAACACAGGGACCTGGATGGATGGATATTGACTCGGAGGGGAGAGTACCCACCACTGAGTCACCCAAGCCATTCCCTGCAATATAACACCCCTTAGCAACATGCTGGGGCTCTAGGGTCAGTACTGATGCATGGGGACAAGTGTTACCTACAGAATCAATAACCCCTGTATTCCTGCCACGCCTGAGTTTTTCTTGGCAGTCCCCTTCCGTCTTTGCTTTGGGAGAGCCCATGCGATGAGATGGCAACAGGCAAACAGGTTCCCTGGTCACATTGCACTTTCCGACGCCCTTGCAGTTGGATTTTATCATCAGGGAAGTGACGGGCTTTAAAGAACTCGTCAGCGGCTAACGCCGGTGTTCACACTACTGCTTTCTCCTCTCTCCCGACATTCCCCGCTCGGAGCAGCCAGGCTGGATAAGAGGCGAAGGAATCTGATTTGGCTCCAGCCCTCCAGAGCCCTGCTGGAGGCTAAGTGAGGTTAATCACTGAACACGCGGGCAAGGTATTGAGGGAAGAGGGAGGGGGGGGAAAAAAACTCCAGCACTGATCCAATAATGATAAATGACTGGAGACGGGGTATCTGATTTCTTCTCTCTGGTGGTCTCCAGAACAACAGCTTCCAGGCCTACGTTCATTAAAGGAAAACACCACTGATTATCTCTCATATCTTAAAGAGTTTGCTAGCTAAAGATACGCTATATAATAACATGCAGCAGGCTGGATCCTCAGCTCTTGTAAATCTGCATTGCTCCATTGAAGCCAACAGAGCTATGCAGCTTTACAGCAGGCGAGGCTCTGGTATATTCGTACAAACCACCTTCTTAGAAACACGAAGCCAACAAAACGTAAGGGCTTATGGGACGTCATACCATGGGCATGGCCCGTTAGCTAAATGGTTCATATAAAGCTTTGGTCATGATTCAGGTGTGCTGTGCTAGGTTATGTTTCCCCCGATTCAAACCATTTGGTGAATCAGGATGGAGTTGAGGTTTGCTGGCAAAAATCCTCAATGGGGTAAGTTTTGCATGGTTAAGAGACTTGGCACAGTTATAGAACAGAACAGTTGGTCAGAATACCCCTTTTCCTCATGAGAAACAGGGTTTGGGGGAGTCTTCATTGGAAATATTTTGTTGAATGACTTCTGTTTTCTGATGGGAAGTTTCAGATTGATTCAAAACCAATTTTTTGTTGTTGTTTCAAACTAGCATTCTGAAAGCAATTGCCAGCTTCGGCTTCCAGGGTCATTTTGTTTCAGTTTTTCTAAAGAACAAAACAACATTTGAAGTCTAGCCTACATGAAAATTGTGAATTCGTAGCGACATTTCAACCCAAAATGGCCTTTTTGTTTGGCTCCCTTTACCCTGGAAAGCCACAACGACAAAACAAAATGAAAATGTTGATTCAAAACCAACGGTTGCATTTTGACATTTCCCAGCTGAAAATCAAAATTTCTTAGCAGATCTGACATTTCCCCCCATGCCGTGGGAAAACTTTCCACCATAGGAATTTTGACCAGATCGACAGACAAGCCAGAGTGGAGAGTAACGCTAGGTGGCTGGGGAACACAGAGACACAAGAGCAGCAAGGGAATTCGCATTTGGTTTGGTGTTAGGGCTAGAGGACTGGAAAGGACCTTCTGGGTAGAGCTGGGCGAACAATTGATTTTTCGGTTCGGCAAGCAAACCAAAAAAAATCAGGGAAAATATTCAGTTCTGAAATGTTTGGAATCGGCTAACAATTGGGGCCCAGAGGGGGTGGGGAGATAAAGAAAGACAGACTTGCCCTCCTTCCCCTTCAGCTCACTGGTTAGAGCACTTACCTGGGATGTGGGAAACCCAGGTTTGAATCAGGGGCCTGAATTCAGATCTTCTCCTCTCTCCCGCGGTCCTAGATGAGTGCTCTAACCACTAGGCTATTCTGGGATTGAGCATGCTCAGTCTCTCGTGCTCAAGCTCTTCCACTTTGTATAAATTCTTAAATATCCATTGGGCCACAGAGAGAGAGAACAATTCTCTAGCCAGGTGATTAAGGCACAGATTGGGATTCAAATCCCTCTTCCGAATCAGACGAGAGATTTTAATCCTGTTATGGGGTAAGAAGCTCCCCCATTTCAGTGGACAAAGATGGCAGTAAAAGGAGTGCCGGCATTTTTGCCATCTCGGCATTAAGATGCGTGCGATGGAATTCAGGCCAGCCAGGCAGGACAGGAATCAGCATCAGTCAGCAGTAAATACCAGCAGGATTGAAAGAACAGGCAGAGATTAGAAGAGAAAGTATGTCCGTAACTGCACACTCCGAATGCCATTTCACTAGCGGCCACAGATAAGCCAGCTTGGTCCCCACTACAGTTGTGATCCGCAGGGTTTGGATGCTGCCCAGACTGTATTGTGGGTGAGAAAGACACATGAAATGCATAATAAACTAATGCTCTCAGGCAGGTGCAGCAGAGTTAGAGCCCTATATCCCCACACAGTCACACACACACACACACCCCGGCAGGTCCTTCCAGCCCAGCCCCAGCCAGGATCCATCCTCCCTATCCCCAGCTCCTGGGATATTACTGCAAGTCTCAGAATCTTGGGTGATTTCCATAAAGCCCCAGCTCCTGGAGTCATGGGATTCCACAAGAGACTCTCAGCTTTCATTTCAACAACAGCAGCTAAGTGTCTAGCCCTCGTGGTTGTGGTGAAAAGCTTGAAAAAGTGACCACAGCGGCTCAATAACCTGAAGGCGTATACAGAGAATCCACTGGATATTCATTTTTAAAAGTCCCGTGATTTGTTTAGCCAAGCTCGTGATTTTGGATCGCTTGGGGCTGGCAGTCAAAGCGACGCTGAATCCGCCCTACACACGAAGGCTGTTTCTCCACCACGCATGCACGTGCACACACTCGCTTGATTAGCAGCGCAGCCGCGGCAAGTGCCACCAGTTTCAGGCAGGTTTGTACTTGGCACACCTAGCCCGTGACTCCCGCGCCTGTGGCTACGTTGCTATCGATGCTCGTGCGAGCTCAATGAGAGATAGTGCAAGCACGTGTACCCAGGCAGGGGGATCACACCCAAAGCTCACAGTGTAAAGCTAGCCACAGACTATCTAAGGTACTTATCTGCTCCCCCCCCCCATTACCATAGGATCTGAGCACTTCATAATCTTTATCCTCACAGCACCCTTGTGAGGTAGGGCAGTGCTAGCATCACCGATGAGGAACTGCAGCACAGAGAGGTGAAGTGACCTGCCCAAGGCCCAACAGAAAGTCTGTGGCAGAGCAGGGAATTGACTCCCACATCTCCAGCGTGACAGGGTAGCTCCTAGACACTGAACCACCCTTCCTCAGATAATCACGTGTTGCACTGAAAACATGTTGTGCAGGTCAGATGGGGACTGTACAAATTACTTTCACCACCCAGCCTAGTACGGGCCAGAAGTCCACCTTGTTCAATTGGGAATCTCAGACAGGAACAATAATTTCCTTCTCTTCTTTAAAGAATTCTTGCCCTGCTTCTGCTAGTGGGAAAGGCAGAACTCCCCAGATATCTGAGCCCCAGCCTCGCCGTAGCTAAACTACAGGAAATCAGCCTTGCAAAAGCGAAGCTACTGCAGATAAAAGCATGCAGCAAACCAGTCTCAGCGGAGAACATTCACTGAGATCTAGTGATTGGGGAACCTCAGGGGGTGCGGATGTGGATCTGAAGGCTTGGGGGCTTTTCTGGACTATCTGAAGCTATGGAGCCTGTTGTCCCCACACAGTCTCTCCCCTGCCTCCCCCCGCAAGATACAGTCCGGGAAACTTCAAATCCCACCTCACCCTGCCTTGCCGGGGAGTTCCGGTAAGTGACACAGAATTCCTGCAGGACAAGTGAGATTTTCAGGAATGTAGGGTGATCAGATTTTCAAAGGGAAATACTGGGAACTCTGTCATGGAGGTGAAGGGGCTACACAGACAATAGGGTTTTTGGGGGGGGAGAAGACATCAAAGGCTGCCCACTCCTCCTTGTCAGCTAAACAACTTCCCTCCCTCTCCTTCCCCACCAACCTGGGGGTCAGTTTGTATGTGTGGGAGAAGACTTTTTCCTGGGTGTCTGGCTTGTGAGTCTTGTCCACATGCTCAGGGTTCAGCTGATCGCCATATTTGGGATCGGGAAGGAATTTTCCTCCAGGGTAGATCGGCAGAGGCCCTGGAGGTTTTTCGCCTTCCTCTGCAGCATGGGGCACGGGTCACTTGCTGGAGGATTCTCTGCACCTTGAAGTCTTTAAACCATGATTTGAGGACTTCAATAGCTCAGACACAGGTGAGAGGATTATTCCAGGAGTGGGTGGGTGAGATTCTGTGGCCTGCATTGTGCAGGAGGTCAGACTAGATGATCATAATGGTCCCTTCTGACCTTAAAGTCTATGAGTCTCTGAGACTGACCCAATGGCTCAGGCAGAAGGGAGGATGCTTTCAGAATAGTTTTCTGGTCATATTAACAGTTTACCTCAATGGTTTTCAACCAGGGGTTACGTGTACCCCTGGGGGTACTCAGAGTTCTTCCATGGGGTGCATCGACTCATCTAGATATTTGCCTAGCTTTACAACAGGCTACATAAAAAGCACTAGCAAAGTCAGTACAAACTAAAATTTCATACAGACAATGACTTGTTTATACTGCTTTAAAATACTATACACTGAAATGGAAGCACAATATTTAGATTCCAATTGATTTATTTTATAATTGTATGGTAAAAAGGAGAAAGTAAAGCCATTTGTCAGTACTAGTGTGTTGTGACACTTTTCTATTTCTATGTCTGACTTTGTAAGCAAGTAGTTTTTAAGTGAGGTGTAACTTGGGGGTACGCAAGAAAAATCAGACTCTGAAAGGGGGACAGTCGTCTGGAAAGGATGAGAGCCACTGGTTTACCTGACCGCTGGCTCCTTCAGGCAGCTGCAGGGGCTCCCCAAAATTTTGTCCAAGGTGCAGAATCCTGATCAGGAGGACAAACCATGAGAATGAGGGCAAGACAGAAATATCATGTGCCTTTTACGACGCAGCCAACCCTAGCTGGCAACATGCCCGACAGGGTCTCGTGAGAGATTCTCCCACCTGGTGTTGCCTTCTTGCAGGAGAAATCAGGAGCCTCTAGTGTGTCTGGCAGCTGGAAAGTCCGCTCCCTTCTCCAGTGTTTCCATGAGGGCTGCCAGGTATAGCCAGTGCTTTTCAGTGAAGGATGGGCCTAAATAGAATCATAGAATCTCAGGGTTGGAAGGGACCTCAGGAGCTCATCTAGTCCAACCCCCTGCTCAAAGCAGGACCAATCCCCAATTTTTGCCCCAGATCCCTAAATAGTCCCTTTAAGAATTGAACTAACAACCCTGGGTTTAGTAGGCCAACGCTCAAACCACTGAGCTATCCCTCCCCCCAATTTTCACCCCCTTGCCCAGCCAGGTCTTGGAGATCTCCATTCGAGTCACACCCCCTGTAAGCACTTGCAAAAGGCTGGTCCAGAATCCCAAAGGGCACAAGGTCCTGGAAAAATATCAGGGACACCCTATTTTTCCAGGCTGATTCCCAGCGAGATCACAAGATGCAACCACCCTCTCTGAGCAAACATGTCAAAATGGCTCCCGCTGACCCTCCTGGAGATCTGAGGAAGGCTCAGCCAGTCAGGGAACGGGAAGATATACCAGGTGACTTCAAGTCTTTGTCTTCCAACAGGTGCCCAGTCCTGGCTGGAAAGTGGGAATTCACAACGCTGTGTGGAAAGCTGCCTCGGCATTTTCATGGAGGCTGAGACCGTGAAAAGACATATTTCCCCACACGCGCCATCATAGATGAAAACCTTGCTGATGTGGGACCCCGTGAGTTCACAGACGCCCCATATTTCACATAGGAGTGTCTCAAAATCTCCTAGGTGAGAAGGAACCGAGGGGGTTCATCAGACATGAAACATCCAAAACCTTCCTTAGGTTTTTTCGGAACTTGGCGTCTGTGTACAGGCTGGTGATGGATTCCCTGAACTGGGTCAGGAGGTCTCCCCACATTCTTATGATGGTTCCCACCACAGCCTGCCTCTCAATGGGAAGGTCTCTGTAAAACCCAGGGTCAGATCCTCAACGGGTGCAAAGCAGCGCACCTCCACTGAAGTCCATGCTGATTTACACCCACTAACTGAGGAGCTGGGCCAGAGACGTAATGCTGGTAAGTGAAGTGCAGCGAATTCCATCGACACACAAAACCAGGAATAGCTTATTAAGCCCACCAACCCTGCAATCCATCAGCCACTCCGTGGCCATCTCAGGAGAAAGGCCAAGCAATGCTTCGGCCACAGCGACTGAACTTCCCTCTTGCTCCTGGAGCTGAGAGTACAGGGTCCTATTGGTAAGGAGATTGCATTGCTGCCCCATGGACTGTCCCTGTTCAGTGCATAGAGAGAGGACTTCACTCTTCAGAGCCATCGATGACCCCCTGATCTACTCCCATCCTTCTTTGTTCATTTGCTGCCCCCCATTCTCAGTTAAATTCTTGGTTTTGTAGCCCCAGCCTTATTTGAGGGGTGAGTCTTTCATTGCTTTGTTGGGCTCCCCGCACCATCCCAGAATGTATATAAGTTGCTACCTCTCACCAACACTAAATTCACTCCAAATAAATGACACTAAAACCAACCCCTGATACCCACTGCACCCTACACAGCCAACGTATATTCTACAGTAACAGCCCCAAACTCTACAGTTTACAGCAATCTTGTGGCAGTATTTGGGGTTGTTACTCTACAAATGCACTACAGTGAGCAACAGTTTTCTGTCGGAAAATGCATGTTTGTTGCAATTGAAACATTTTGCGAGAACGTGTCAATTTCAATGAAGTTTCTGACAGAACAATGTTGAAACAAACCATTTTGGCTTTCTCGTTTCATTTCCTTAATGTTTCATTTTGACTTTATCATTTCATTCCATTTGGGCTTGCCTTTTATATTATAATAGTAATGTGAATATTGTAGTTATATATATATATATATATATATATATATATATATATATATATTATACATGATATTCAACCTGATATTTCAGCATTGTCTAAATAAGACATTTATTGAAAGGAAATATTTTAACATCAAAACAAAACAATTGGACATTGCCAAAATGAAATTTTTCAGTGTTCTCAAATCAAAATCTTTGGGAATTTCCATTTGTGAAAAAGTTCACCTTTTTGTTCCGATTCAGAAGGAAAACAAATGATGGGCTATCAGAATTCACCCCAGGATGGAAATTCCATTTTCCAGCCAGCTTGTGCTATACATTTAATGATACTTGGCTAAGGGGCACTTCTGAGATACTTTCTCTAAGCAATCACTTCGAGATAACCCCAGGTTCCTGGGCAGATTTGTTCAATCTTGAGTTAAAGACCTATTTCTACTACACAAATGATTTTTTCCAATGTCTCCTGAGACATGTTTCACTCCGTGTGTGTGTGTGTGTGTGTGTGTGTGTGTGTGTGTGTGTATGTGTAAAGGCCTGATTATTCTCTTGCAGCGTGCATTAAAAGAGAGTCCACTGAAGTCAACAGAGTTAAACTGATGTAAAAGGAGAATCAGGTCCTATCTGTACAAATAACTATATATTATAGTTATTATAATTATAATATATTGATTATTATTATTATATGTACCGTATCTGCTTAGCACTGACAATCTTCTCTGTACAGTACAGAAAGAGAGTCCCTTCTCTGAAGGGCTAACATTCAAAGACCCCATTCTTACAAACACATAAGCCTGTGTGTAACTTTGATCATGAGAATAACCCTATTGAACTCAATGGAACTAATTGCATGAGTAAAGTTATGTTTGCAAGATCGGAGTGTAATGACAGATTCATAGAATGCTGGATTCAATGAAAACTCCAGAGCTGACAGGTTTTTTTTAAAAAAAAATATAAACTTATTCTTGCAGGCGTTTATTGCATCATTATATAAAATAAGGGCCAGCTCGTCAGCTGGTGGATATTGTCATAGAAACTCCATTAAAGCCAATGGAGCGATAGCGATCTAACACCAGCTGAGGATCTAGAATGTCTGTGATACAATATACTTTACATTTTCATTTGGTGTGTAACTAGTTAATTTTTTACATACACACACACAATACTACACACACACAGGTCTGATTCACATTTACAGTAAAGCTCTCATTACATTGCTCTGGCAGCAGAGAGGGGCTTCCAAGTTAGTGCGATTGTAATTTACCCCGTTGGAGCACTGGGAGCCATGTGAAGGGGCCAGGCTGTGAATGAGTATTGGCCTATAGATGTGCCAAGGGGTCTGTAAAACACGACCAAAGCAGAATTCTCCGCTCACTGACAGGGCGGTAGCGTTTTCCAGTCACTGTGCACAGCTGTAAATGTCTGCACAAACCATAAATAAAGCAAGGGAGACTCAGGGTTGGAATAGACACAGCACACACATATCTCAACATCTAGATCTAGGCCATGATTCTGATCTCAGTTACACCACTGTAAACAGGAGTAAATCCAATGAGATCAGAATCAACCAATATCAACAGTCTGTCTAACTCCAGTTGGCCTATGCCTAGAGATATATACGAGGGAGCCAGAGTTTTAAAATCACAGTTTAGATCATGTCAGGCCCGTGTATTATACGCTGAGCCTTCACAGCATTTCTGCCTGGTATAAAAAAGACATTATCCCTTTAAGATTCAAACTCCCTAATAAGTTTCATTTCAGGGAGCGAGGCAGCCGCAGGAGCCTGTACACAGATGTCCGCAGTCCCGGCTTCTCCATCCAGCCCTGCGTCCCTGTTGATGCTCTGATCAATTACTCATCAAATCTTAATGTCCGCTTTAACTCAAGTGTGGCATCTTAATCAGAGCGATGACTGCAGAGTGTCAAGCCCATCGACTCAGGGAGGCTCGGACAAATGAGCCCATCGACTGGCTGGCAGCGGAGGGAGCTCTCCCCGGCCTGGCCTGGTGTCAGGACGCCTTCTAGTGGTTGCATGCGAAGAGGACGCACACACATGCATTCAGCAGAGGGGCTTTTAAAAAAAAACCCGACCTCCTTTCGATTCAGTTTCCGGGGCTGTGTGGCAGCCAGGGGCAAGCTGGTTTCAGGGCCTCCTGTTCAAAGCCAGGTCACACACGTGAAATGAGTTTGATGGGTCTCGTTCTGGATGGCGATTTGCCAACCTTGCCAAAACACCCAAGAGGCCAGCCTGGGCTGAGGGGAGGCTCAGGGACAGCAGGGGGCCTGGGTGCCGTGAGCTGCAGGGGCAGATTAAGATGCATCAGTGGGAGTGAGTGGCGATTCTAGGATTGGACTAGCAGTGGGTACGATGGGTCAAGGCTGAGAAGCACTGGCAGGACTGTGTGGGAGCTCAGGCCTGAAACAGCATCGGGGAGGCTGCGAGCCAAGATTCACTGGCGGCGCAGTGTTTCTTTAAGGAGGTGAGAGTGTTCTGGGTCTGGCTTGCATCTTGCTAAATGAGTTAACAGCCCTGGTATCCTAAAGGGCCTCTCCACGGAAACCTGGGGCACTGGTGCCATACAGCCAGCAGCAGGGTAACTGCAGAGTAGCTGGATAATGCTCGCAAAGCTGTAGAAGTGCTGAGTATTATTATTCTAACAGAGGTAGCGCTTAGGAGTGCCGGTCCTGGACCATGACCGCGCTAGGGGCTGTCCAAACACAGACCAAACAGATGGTCCCTTTCTCTTTCCATAAGCTTGAAAAGACTCAGACTCAGCTGGGTGGCCGAAGCGTTGCTCATCCCTCCTGCGGTCACGGAAGAGTCCCTGACAGCCGAAGATGGAGCAGCAGCCACCGGATTTGCCAGGAGATCTCACACCAAAAAAGTGGCATCAATGTAAGCGACCCGGTGAAATTTTTCTCACCGCTCCAGGGGGCTGCAGAGGAAGCCCCTATAGCTCAGGCTTGGACTCATAGACTTTAAGGTCAGAAGGGACCATTATGATCATCTAGTCTGACCTCCGGCACAATGCAGGCCACAGAATCTCACCCACCCAGGACAGGTGGTGAGCATTGACTCATAGACTTTAAGGCCAGAAGGGACTGTCACAATCATGACCATCTAGTCTGATTTCCTGCACATGGCAGGCCACTAGGGTGACCAGACAGCAAGTGTGAAAAATCGGGACGGGGTGGGGGGGTAATAGGAGCCTATACAAGAAAAAGACCCAAAAATCGGAACTGTCCCTATAAAATCGGGACATCTGGTCACCCTACAGGCCACAGAACCTCACCCACCCACTCCTGTAATAGGCCCCTAGCCTCTGGCGGAGTTACTGACGTCCTCAAATCTTGATTTAAAGACTTCAAGTTACAGAGAATCCACCATTCACACTGGTTTAAACTTGCAAGTGACCCATGCACCATGCTGCAGAGGAAGGCAAAAAAACACCCCAGGGTCTCTGCCAATCTGACCTGGGGGGAAATTCCTTCCTGAGCCCAAGTATGATGAGTGAGACCCTGACCATGTGGGTGAGACCCACCAGCCAGACACATGGGAAAGAATTCTCTGTAGTATCTCAGAACTCTCCTCCCCTAGTGTCCCATCTCTAGCTGTTGGAGATATTTGCTAGGAGCAGTTATAGATGGGCCACATGTCATTGAAGGCAGTCTCACCAGACCAGCCCATAAACGTATCAAGCTGAATCTTGAAACACTTTCGATTTTTTGTCCTCACTTCTTGCAGGGATCTGCTGCTTTTCCGTGGCAGGAGAAGGAAAACGAAGAGAAGCTAGCACAGCATCATGGATAAATTTGCGCGGCCGTGTGTGTAATCACAGAAAAACAGGCTTTCTGATAGGAGAGACATTTGGGTTTTACTTGTAGTCAAGCGCAGTGTGAATTGGGCGATTATTGTCAGCACTGCAATAGTGGCTAGAGGCTACAAATGAGACCAGGGCTGCATTGCGCTGGGCACTGTACAGACCCATCCTAACAGCTGGTCTCTGCCCCAGAGAGTTTACAATTTCCATATAGAAAAAGACAGACAGGAAGTGTCCTTGTCTGTATTTATTCAGGTGCGGAGAGATGAAGTGACTTACTGAAAGCTATACAGGGAGCTTTTGGCAGAAGCAGGAATTAAATCCAGATCTCCCAAGTCCCAGGCTACTGCCTTTACCTCAGGGCCACCTTTCCTCTTGCAAAGCTGCCTTAAAAGTCAAATGTATGAATTTAAGGAATGATGACTCCTTGATAAAAGGTAGTCCTGCCTGTGGAATGCAAAGGGGCAGACCCAGCATTGCCAGTTCTTGTGATTTTATCATGCGTTTTGCAACATCCGTTGTTTTATTAAAGCCCCAGCGCCTCGTGCGATCGTGGGGAAATGTCAGCTGTCATTAGAAAAAAAAAAAAGTTTCTAGTCCTTATGATTGCAGAGAAAAGCACGAAAACGTGAGCCTTGAAGGGTAGAACATCGGCAAGCAAATGAACCCAAAATGTATTCAATTTGAAAATTCTTGGCTTTAAGCTACTCATAATATTTTGGGGCCGGACTCCTGATGTTTGAACCGTTGATCAGGTGTTGGCATTGCTGCAGAACGCCGCATGACGTTGGGTGAATCTCACCCCGAATGATAGACATATACAGAACCCGTGAAATGTATGAAATACAGATTCAGGTTTTAAAGCGAGCAGGCCCAGAATGAGCAGTCAATTGATGCGTCATCATTGCCGGGAAACCTAAACACCAGTCCCCACTCCACAGGTTTGAAAAGATTATCTGCTAACGAAGCCTGTTGCATCATCAATGCATCTTCTAAAGGCCGAGTTCTCGGCCTCTGGTGGGAAGGACAGCGTGTTGATCTTGCATCAAGATCTCTCTAGAGAAAGCTGCAAGAAATACATCCAGAATGAAAAAGAGATGCTGGAGGTGGTGCTGGGTTGTCTTAAGTCCAGCGAACAATGAGAGAGAGAACTGGAACTGATCACAAACCACTTGAAAGTTTAAGAAACCCGGGTCAGATTCTTCACTGCTTTGCATCGTGGGTCATTGTTGATAATGGGCAAAATGTTGCATTTGATAGTCACTTTTCACAGATATAGAGGATGACCCAAGGCACAAAGCACAGCAACTGGGCTCCCTGTCTTTAGCCCGGTGCATAATGCTGAAGTTGCAAAGATCTGACCTCTATAAATCAGATAAGGCCATTACACTCTTAGCAGGGCAGTAAACAGATCAACACCACCTGGCAGTGACAGTGATCCGTGGTGTAATTTGCCCCAGTGCATAAAACCAGCATAACACATAGTTGTTAGGTGTCCCTGTTCTGAGGGATATGCCGATAGAGATGCTTATATTTACTGCTTCCAAATGACCAGCATTCACAACTGAAACACAGAGACTTGTCTTTGTATAAACTGACAGGAGCAGTTTAATTAGGCAGGCCCAAAGGAAGCGACCTCCACCTGAGATCGCATTAGCCAACTAGTGAAGACAAAATTTTGCTTAAAGGTTGAAGAACTGTTCCAGCGGTGCTGAGAAAAGAAATCCACTAAAATCCGTAGCAGGCAGATCCAAATGCTGGAGAATGTAAGCAAAGGGCAAGAGATCGTGGGCCTCATTTGCATACACACGAAGGTCTCTTCGCTCCACCCCCATCTTTATATGGCCGCCAGAGTGGTGTAAATGAGAATCAGGTGCATTTTACACTGTTCTCTCCATTCCCTCTGAAGTATCTGGAACATTGGAAGCCATTGGCAAGAATATTTGCAAATACATGGATGACTGATGAGGTCCCGGAAGACCGGCGAAGGGCTAACGTAGTGCCCATCATTAAAAAGGAGGGAAAGGAGGAGCCGGGAAACCAAAGACCAGTCAGCCTGATCTTGATACCTGGGACGCTACTAGAGCAATGTATAAAACATTCAGTTTGCGAATACCTGGAGGATGAAGGGTTAATCACTAGCAGCTAGCATGGATTTACCAAGAACAAATCATGCCAAACCAGCTTGATGTCCTTCTTTGACAGGGTAACTGGTTTGGTGGATGGGAGGAATGCGGTGGACATAAAATACCTGGACTTTAGCAAGCCTTTTGGCTCAGTCCCACATGACATTCTGATAAGTAAGCTGGAGAAATGCAGGCTCGGCAGAACTACCACTAAGTGGATATATATTTGGTTAAACAAGCGCAAACAAAGAGTAACGAATGATGTCAGATTGGAAAGAGGTCTGAAGTGGGGTTCCACAGGGATCTGGTCTGGGTCTGGTGCTGTTTAACATTTTTATTAATGGCCTGGATGTAGGAACAGAGAGCATAGTGATCAAATCTGCAGATGACACAAAGCTGGCGGGGGCGGGGTAGCAAACACTTTGGGGGATGGAGCTAAAATTCAAAGGGATCTTGATACATTGGAGAACTGGGATATCGACAACAAAATGCAATTCAGCAAAGACAAACGTAAGGTGCTACACTTAGGGAAGAAAACCCAAAGGCACCAATAAAGAATGGGGGATAACTGGTTTGGCAGCAGCACCGCTGAGAAGGAGCTGGGAGTTGTGGTGGATCACAACCTCAACATGAGTCAGCAATGTGATGCTGTTGCCAAAAAAGCAAACACAATTTTAGGTTACATTAACGGAGGTATAGAGCATGCAAGTCACGGGAGGTGACAGTACCGCTCTACTCGGCACTGGTTAGGCCTCAGCTGCAGTACTGTGTCCAATTGTGGTCCCCAATGTACAGAAAGGATGTAGAGCAACTGGAAAGGCTCCAGAGGCGAGGGACAAAGATGATCAAAGGGCTGGAACGCAAGCCAGATGAGCAAAGGCTGAAGGAACTGGGTATGTTTAGTTTGGAAGAGAGGAGATTGCGGGGGGACATGATAGCGGTCTTCAAATACTTGAAAGGCCGCCGTAAAAAAGATGGAGAAAAGTTGTCCCCTCTTGCCACAGAGGGCAGGACAAGAGGCCCCGGGTTCAAACTACAGCAGAGCAGATTTAGAGCAAATCTCAGGAAAAACTTCCTAACGGTTAGAACAGTAGGACAGCAGAACAGATGCCTAGGGAGCGTGTGGAAGCTCCTTCACTGGAGGTTTTCAAAAGGAGGCTGGAGAGCCTCTGTCTGGGATGTTTTAGACACAACAAATCCTGCATCTTGGCAGGGGTTAGACTAGATGGCCCTTGTGATCCCTTCTAACCCTGTGGTTCTAGGATTCTAAGACAGGACACTGGGCTAGATGGGCCCTTGGTCTGACCCAGTATGGCCATTCTGATGTTCTTGGGCAGGGTCTCTCCCAGGCCTCCCTGCCTGGACAGCGTTTCCCTACTTTCTCTCAGGCCGCCTGCTTCTGGAAGTCTTAGTCACCCACTCACTTGCAGCCTTTTATCTGGAATCCCCTGGTTCCCCTCATTTGGGGCTCATCATGTAATCAGGGCTGGCTTAGTCCCTAGGCTCTCCAGCCCAAAGACAAGCCACCCTGTTACAGCTCCCCTCACCATAATATTGGAGCACCTCACAGTTGTTAACGTATTGCAGGCACGGGGAGGTTATGTGACTTGCCCACGGTCACAGGGAAGGTCTGTGGCAGAGCAGGGAATTAAACCTGGGTCTCTTGAGTTCTGTGCTTGCTCCTTAAACCTTGGATCATCCTTCCTCTGCCTTGTAAGTTCTCTAGTCATCTACAGCTGTGCACGGTGGGTGTAAAACTCTTGCATCTCAGACCAGTCAAGCTTTGTACCCCCAAGTAGAAATGGCTACGCGAGGGGCCATGGAGAATCAGCACAGACAATTCTGTCCAGCGTCCTGACCATGCCAATGGGACGTTGTTTGCAGTGAGATTTGCACGGCTTTGTTTTCCCCGACCCCGCTGTAGAGCAATCCAGCAAGGAATCAACGACAATGACAAAGACTCCTGGTACTCACATACACAACAAGCGTGCATGTGCACACACACACGCACACACACGCACGCACATTCGAACACTCAAACCGGCACAGTTAACAGAACAGCTTTTAATTGGCCATTACACTTCCATTAGCTGGATCTGCCAGCTCATTTGCTCCCTCAGAAAAACCCTGAGGCAGGAAAGCTTGGTGGCTGGCCGATCCCGGCTCCTGCACTGGAGTCTCGGATGAAGAGGCTGCAGGAAGGAGCTGTGATTTCCCAGCCGGTGTGTGAGTGTGATGGTGAAGAGCTATCCTTCTAAATACCCTTTGAGTGCCCAGCTCAGGGGTCTGCTTTCTAACAGCATCACGAAGAAAATTTCCCAGCTGATCAGGCTGCTGGGGCAGGGTACAGGGGTGAGAGCCGATGACCTGAACAGCGTCCTAGGTACATTATCCCCGTAAAGTGCCACACAAATGTGAAACAAGAATGCGTCATTCTGATCCATAGATGGAAAGCAGCTGCAGCTGGGAATCACGCTCAGGTTTAAAGAAAGAGCCGGTGGTTCTAGGATGCTGAGCGTTTGCTGTTGCATCGGTGGTTTGGCTGCTTTTATATAGATTCAGAGATACCAAGGTCAGAAAGGACCATTGTAATCACCTCCTCCGTAACACAGGCCAGAGAACTGCCCCCCAAATCATTCCTAGAGCAGATCTTTTAGAAAAACAGCCCATCTGGATTTAAAAATTGTCGGTGATGGAGAATCCAACACAACCCTTGGTAAGTTGTCCCAGCGGATAATTACCCTCACTGCCTTGTTTCCAATCTGAATTGGTCTAGCTTTAACTTCTGGCTATTACATTGTGTTAGACCTTTCTCTGCTAGAGGGAAGAGCCCATTATTAAATGTTTGTGCTCCATGTAGGCACTTATAGACTTTGATCAAGTCACCTATTAACCTTCTCTTTGTTAAGCGAAACAGACTCAAGGATCTCAATCTATCACTATAAGCCATGTTTTCTAATCCTTTAATCATTCTCGTGGTTCTTCTCTGAACCTTCTCCAATTTGTCAACATCCTTCTTGAATTGTGGACACCAGAACTGGACACAGGATTCCAGCAGTGGTCGCACCAGTGCCAAATAGAATCATAGAAGATGAGGGTTGGAAGAGACCTCAGGAGGTCATCTAGTCCAACCCCCTGCTCAAAGCAGGACCAATCCACAACCAAATCATCCCAGCCAGGGCTTTGTCAAGCCGGGCCTTAAAAACCTCTAAGGAAGGAGATTCCACCACCTCCCTAGGAAACCCATTCCAGTGCTTCACCACCATCCTAGTGAAATAGTGTTTCCTAATATCCATCCTAGACCTTCCCCACTGCAACTTGAGACCATTGCTCCTTGTTTTGTCATCTGCCACCCCTGAGAACAGTCTAGCACCATCCTCTTTGGAACCCCCCTTCAGGTAGTTGAAGGCTGCTATCAAATCCCCCCTCACTCTTCTCCTTTGCAGACTAAACAAGCCGAGTTCCTTCAGCCTCTCCTCATAAGCCATGTGCCTCAGCCCCCTAATCATTTTTGTTGCCCTCCGTTGGACTCTCTCCAATTTGTCCACATCTCTTCTGTAGTGGGGGGGGGGGCCCCAAAACTGGAAGCAGTACTCCAGATGTGGCCTCACCAGTGCCGAATAGAGGGGGAAATGATCACTTCCCTCAGTCTGCTGACAATGCTCCTACTAATGCAGCCCAATATGCTGTTAGCCTTCTTGGCAACAAGGGCACACTGTTGACTCATATCCAGCTTCTCGTCCACTGTAAGCCCTAGGTCCTTTTCTGCAGAACTGCTGCCCAGCCATTCGGTCCTTAGTCTGTAGCAGTGCATCAGATTCTTCCGTCCTAAGTGCAGGACTCTGAACTTGTCCTTGTTGAACCTCATCAGATTTCTTTTGGCCCAATCCTCCAATTTGTCTAGGTAATACAGAGGTAAAATAACCTCTCTGCTCCTCCTGGAGATTCCCCTGTTTATGCATCCCAGGATCTCATTAGCCCTTTTGGCCACAGCGTCGCACTGGGAGCCCCTGTTCAGCTGATTATTCACCCCCTCCCCCAAATCTTTTTCAGTCACTGCTTCTCAGGGTAGAGTCTCCCATCTTGCAACTATGACCTGCATGCTTTGTTCCTAGAGGCATACATTTACATTTAGTTCTATTCAAACACATATTGTTTGCTTGAGCCCAGTTTATCAAGCGATCCAGGTTGCTCTGTATCAGTGACCTGTGCTCTTCATTATTTACCACTCCCTCCATTTTTGTATCATCTGCAAACTTGACCAGTGGTGATTTTATGATTTCTTCTAGGTCATTGATAAAAATATTAAACAGCATAAGGTCAAGAAGCCGATCAGTGCGGGACCCCATTAGAAACACATTTGCTGGAGGATGATTCCTCATTTACAATTACATTTTGAGGCCTATCAGTTTTTTAATCAAAATGTTGTGTGGTATCAAGCCAAACGCCTTACAGAAATCTAAGTACACTGGCTCAACACTATTACCTTTATCAACCAAGTTTGGAATCTCATCAAAAAAGGATATCAAGTTAGTTTGACAGGATCTATTTTCCATAAACCCATATTGATTGGCATTAATTATATTACTCTCCTTTAATTCTTTATTAATCAAGTCCAGTATCAGCTGCTCCATTATCTTGCCCGGGATCAATTTCAGACCGACAGGCCTATAATTACTTGGTCATCCCATTTACCCTATTTAAATACTGGTGCAACATTGGATTTCTTTCAGTCTTCTAGAATTTCCCCAGTGTTCCAAATTTTATTGAAAATCAACATTAATGGTCCAGTGAGTTCCTCAGCCAGCTCTTTTAAAACTCTTGGATACAAATTATCTGAACTTGCTGATTTAAAAATGTTCTAGCTTTAGTAGCTGCTACTTACATCCTCCTGAGATACTAGTGGAATGGAAAGAATATCATCATCATATGATGAGGTTACATGATCTGTTTTTTCTCCCACATACATAACAGAAATATTTCTTGAACATGTCTGCCTTTTCTGCATTACTATTGATTATCTACCATTTTGGGGTTATTTTTATTGCCTAATATACTTAAAAAACCTCCTTGTTATTGTCCTTAACTCTGATGACCATAGATTTTTGCCTTGTGTACCTTTGCTTCCTTTATCAATTTTCTACAGTTCCTAGCCTCTAATTTAGATTTATTACCACCAACTTCCCCTGTCTTCCATATATATATGGAAGTGAAGGCATCTATACAAATTTATATAGGCATATATATACATTTTTTAGATGCCTTCACTTGCCAAGTTGTCTTTTTAACCAATAGGCTCTTCTTCCTTGATTGTGGGAGTATGTCTTTTTGGGCATCTAAACAGCTAAAACTCTTGTCAAGGCTCTTATCATCTTGTGTCTCAATTACTGCAACATCCTTTTCTGTGGCCCTGACAAACACCATTTTCCCTCACTCATATCCATTGAAAATGCAGCAGCAAAGATGGTTTGCCTGGCCTGTCCCTTTGACCTTGTCACCCCTTTCTTTGCATCCTGCCACTGGCTCCCACATCTCTCTCGTATCAAACATAAGCTACTCATCTTCACTTTCAAGGCCCTTCATGGCCCATCCCCACCCAAAAGATTGACTCCTTAGTGCCAGTCTTTATTGCCCATTTGTTACTTTTCAAACAAGTGCCTTTGTGCTTTCTCCCATTCTGCCCATCACACTCGGGAAGAGCTCACTAAGCAACTCATTATCCTCCTTCAAAACCCTCCTTAAAACTCTCCTTTGTGATGATGTCTATGAAAAGCTCGACCTGTTAGGCTGCTGGAGTGCTGAGTCTGTGGCTGGTCATCGTGATAACTATTGGCTGTTTCCTTGTCCCTCCCCATCGGTCTGTCTGTCTCCGTCTGCTGTCTCCTGTCTTAGCCCAGGTCTACCCTAGGGGCAGGGTCGATGTAAGGTACGCAACTTCAGCTACGTGAATAACGTAGCTGAAGTCGACATACCTCGATCGACTTACCGCGCTGTGAGGACGCCGCAGGGTCGACTGCTCCCGCTCCCCCGTCGACTCCACTTCTTCCTCTCGCCGGGGGTGGATTGCCGGAGTCGACGGCAAAGCGATCGGGGATCGATTTATCGCGTCTACACTAGACGTGAAAAATCGATCCCCGAAAGATCGATCGCTCCGGTGGGTAATGTAGACAAGCCCTTAGGTTGTAAGCTTTTGGGGGCCAGGATCATCTTTTGGTTCTGTGTTTGCACAGTGCCCAGGACAATGGGGCCCTGCTCTATATCCAGGGTTCTAGGAGCTACCACCATACAAATAAACAACTAATAAATAATCATTTTCAGACCTAGCTGAATACATCTGGGGAGCAAGAAGTGCACTTTAATACCTCATTCAATACATCTAAGTGACTCTTGAGCTGCCTTACATCCAAGATACACAGTCGTATGTTTCTAAGCTTCTGACAGTATAATAATATGCAGATACTATTGACTTCTGCTGAGGTCAGTGTCAAGATATATTGACCTGAGACGGGAATATTGACCTGAGAGGAAGCTGAGGTCAATACGTGGCCCTCAAGGGACCATGGGTTTTGATATTGACCCACCAACCAGAAGTCGATACATGAATGGTTAATATAAACATTGTCTTACAAGAATTAATTCTCCGTGACATGGGTTTGCAGGCAATTTTCAGTGCGAGCTATGGAGAGAAATATTGCTTGACATGTCTGAACAATGTGAGCTCGTGTCTGATTATGGAGAGTAAAGCAATTGCAGGGGTGGGGAAAGGGATTGGATCCGATTTTAATTTAATCTCTGGGCAGTCATGGACCAGTTTATCGTTAGCAGGCATAGGACTATGATGACATTTTGTGATGACATTGTATGCTGACATGGGCGAGGGATAGCTCAGTGGTTTGAGCACTGTTCTGCTAAACCCAGGGTTGTGAGTTCAATCCTTGAGGGGGCCATTTAGGGATCTGGGCAAAAATCTGTCAGGGGACAGTACTTGGTCCTGCTAGTGAAGGCAGGGGACTGGACTCGATGACCTTTCAAGGTCCTTCCAGTTCTATGAGATAGGCATATCCCCATATATAGTTTAGCAGGAAACTGGGGAAGGGGAAAGATCACACAAGATAACAGCTTGTGTGCAACAAAGATGGAGCCATGGTATGCGTGGTGGGCTTGATCCAAAGCTCAGGGAAGTCAACGGGTATCGCTGTTGATTTCACTGGGCTGTGGATGAAGCCATTGGCATACACCCCTGTATCTGTAAAGCTATGCAATTAATGGTGAAGAGAATAAGTGAGACTCTAAACCACGCTTTAGTACATGCCATTTGGAAATGTTCACCTGGCTCCTACTGCTGTGTGCCTGGCTTGACAAGAGTAATTAGACATGGGTGAGGTCTCATTTCCTGGAAGACGGGATTAGGGAGGCGATAGGATCAGCCGGCTGGAAACAGAATGTCTGTACTAGCTAAACGAAGGGGGAACACCTAGGGAAATGTACAATGGACAGGATAACAATGGATAAGTCAGGAAGGTAATGATGAGGTAAAGAGTACATTGTACATATAATGGAGATATGCCTATCTCATAGAGCTGGAAGGACCTTGAAAAGTCATGGAGTCCAGTCCCCTGCCTTCTCTAGAAGGACCAAATATTGTCCTCTGACAGATTTTTGCCCCAGATCCCTAAATGGCCCCCTCAAGGATTGAACTCACAATCCTGGGTTTAGCAGGCCAATGCTCAAACCACTGAGCTATTCCTCCCTCCCTATGGGCAGAGCGTGGCCTGCACATGCTGTACAGAGATTGGTTCATACAAAGTAACCGAGCCAACCACAAAACATGTGATGCCATGTAGAGTAAATGCGCTCCAATGCGTAAATCTCTCTCTAAAGGAAGAGATTTGCTGTGTAATTTTGGATGTGTGGCCCGCCCTATATCCACCCCCTACGCTTGAGACTGATCGACTCGCCATAGCTCTGCTGTGCGCCAAAAAAAGAACCCGAGTGACAAGACTGTTGTCAGACTGAATTTTTGGGGAACTGACTGGAAGAGGGGTTCCCCCAAAACTGGTTCCAGTGGGCCCACTAGGCTTGGAACCGGACAAAGGATCTATAGATCTGTTTGTTCCTGAGGCTATTGTTATTATCATTATTGTTAAGAGTATCAGCACATAGCTGTTGTATAGTGTTTCTTAGCAGTAGATCTCAATGTCCTTTACCAAGGAGGTCGGTATCACTCTCCCCATTTTGTAGAGGGGGAAACTGAGGCACAGGGCAGTGACGTGACATGACACACCCACTAGCTAGCGGCAGAGCAGAAATAGAACCAGGCCGCCTGAGTTCCAGTCAGGTTCCCTGTGTATTAGGCAACACTGCCTCCTTTAATTTAACATTTATACTATGGTAGCACTTACAACCAGTGGTCTGAGCACCAGACCTGGCAACAGGAACCTCTAATTTCATAGCTGACATCGACTCCCTCTCTGGCTTTGGGAGCATGCTTCGCTTAGCTTCTGTGACTCAGTTTCCCTCTCTGTAAAATGGGGACATTAAGACTTACTGTCCTAACGTTGTGAGACTCGACACATTGGAGTTTGTAAAGTGCTTTTGAGAAGGGAACATCACTGTATGATTATTGCTGTTTACAGCTCGGGGTTCACGAGAAGTAGAAGATGTTGCTCCCAGGATACGCCCAGCACAAACAGCATCCCTGCTGTGCACCTCACCCCTATTCTGGGGAGAGCGTCTATTCGCTTGAGAGGATAGTTGTGTCCCTGTGGCCCCTGGAGTCCTGGACCTCTGATAAGGCTGCCGAAAAATGTGCCAGGAAGCAGCAACGGAAATGGCAGTTTTCATGGTGTGGACACCTGTCCCATGGGAATTGGACAGAGACCTGTGCGGACCTGATCCAGAGCTCCCTGACAGCCATGTCTGCCTTTCCATTGAGCGCAATGGGCTTTGGATCAGCCTCCAATGCCTTTCGCATCAGCCACGCCACTGTACTCACATATTAGCAGCTTTCAGCCACCCCTGGAGCCCGATTTGTCCTGGCGGGAACCCCCGTAGCCAGCCAGCTGCCCCATCAGCCAAGCGCCACGCTGGATGTGGACTTAGCTTGGAACACGGGACGTACCAAGTGGCCGTGCACGTATCGGGACCGTGCCAATCTGCAGAGCAGAGCCAAGCTGAACCTGTCAGTCCCAGCCCTAAATCATCTCCCAGCTCGAACTTCTTTCCAAAGATTTAAACCGTTCCAATTGTTTAAATTGCTGGGCGTCGTTAAGAGCGGCTTCAATTATTAAAGCCCTTAATGTCTCTTTTTGTTTTTAATACACATTTTGCAGCAGTCAGGCCAGCAATCTCAGATGAGTGATTGATGGATTCGTGAGCCCTCTCTACCACTCATCACTCCGCCTATGTGCATGGGAACCACAATTCCCTCTGGAAGCAGAATGGCGGACAGACCTGCTAATGAGGGTTCTGCCCATCTCCTCGTCTTTTGCCTCTGCCTTTCCTCGGGCCTCCTCTCCAGGGATCAGGCACTTCTCAGCTGTATGCCCGGCCTCTAGCCAAGGCCCTGGAAGTCCACCATGGCCCAGCTGTGACTCCAAAGGGGCTCATCAGCTGTTGACTGGGAGGGTGATTTATAAGCCCAGTCCGAATTCCCCATGTCTGGTCTCTGACTGAATCAGAGTTGCCCAGTCCCTGTAGAAACAAGTCCACCGCAGAGACAGCAGCATGATCATACTGTAACGATGCTGGTTCTGTCGGGACCCAACTGTGAGTGCCAGTTCAGGACAAATTGCTTCAAACAGGGCAACTACAGCCCAAGGCTGGGGTTCTTCCACCTCTAAGGCAAACCAAACCAGCCAGACAGAGGAGACTTTGGTTTTACCCCACTGGCTAACCACACGTCATCCCAAGCAATCCCCTAAGACACTCCAGTTTCCCAGTCTCACCACCAGAGCCACTCGTTATGGGGACAAATGGTTATGAAAACCAATGCCCCAGTAAAAGAAAACAGGTTCTCCCGATCCCAGCGGACCGAACCTCAGACCCAGGTCAATATACAACTTAAATCTTACCCACAAATCACGCTGTTGCCAATCCTTTAGAATCTAAAATCTAAAGGTTTATTCATAAAAGGAAAAAGGTATAGGTGAGAGCTAGAATTGGTTAAAAGGAATCAATTACATACAGTAATGGCAAAGTTCTTGGGTCAGGCTTGCAGAGATGGAATACTGCAGGTTCAAATCAAGTCTCTGGATTACATCCCCAGCTGGGATGGGTCCTTCAGTCCTTTGTTCAGAGCTTCCATTTGTAGAAAGGTTCCTCCAGAGGTAAGAAGCAGGAAATGAAGACAAAATGGAGATGAGGCAGCTGCCTTTTATAGTTTCTTCCAGGTGTAAAGACACCTCTTTGTCCTTACTGTGGAAAATCACAGCAAAATGGAGTCTGGAGTCACATGGGCAAGTCTCTGCATACCTTACTGAATCATAAGGTGTGTCTGCCTCCTCTCAATGGGCTAATTGTATAGTCGATGGTCCTTAATGAGCCATCAGCATGCCTGGCAGAGCTGATAGCTTGTCCTGGGTCCCAGAAGCCCAGCCCCAGTTTGAAATACAGACATACAGTATAAAGCCAATATTCATAACTTCAACTACAAAACTGATACGTGCATATAAGTGGCATAATCATAACCAGCCAAGCATAACCCGGTTTTAGACACCTCATTTGACCCCCTTTATACAAGATTTGGTGCCACTACAGGACCTTGGTTGTAACAATGATCTATATGGTCCCAGTTATTGTCAATAACGTCACACATACCTTCAACCCATTGCACCAATTCCCACGGGTAGCCCCCCGTGAAAGGAATTGGTGCAATGATTTAATAGACCAGTGCAAAGGTTGTGAGGGAAGCAGTTGTGAACAGCTGCACCTGAGCTCATGGCATGAAAACAAAGCTCTGGCCTAAAGCTAACTCTAACCTGGGTCATTGCACTCAACCTTATTCCTGCTCGTTAGTTACTCTGGGTCTGGTTCATCATCGCCTTGTGCAGGGGTGGTGCAAAGTGCATGTCAGATGCTCCTGAATCCCAGTTCCCCACTCGCCCAATCCCCCTTTGCACCGGTGTCAATAATTGTGTGAGGAGAATCAGGCTCCCATCAGGTCTATGAAGTGTCCTACTTGCTTTCCAGCATGCCAGCTCTGAGATTCCCAGCTGAGAGCCCCCCTGGGTGAACAGGGCGGTCTGATGAGGCGGGACTGGTGGCCCAACCAGGCTCCCAGACAGAACACAAGTGACTCTCTGAAAACACCTTCGTAGTAGTCAGAGGAGGAAGGCCTCCGAAATAGCAGCACATTCCACCAGATGGGGCGGGCGGGGTTGGGGGGGGGGCGCTAGTTATATGAAAGGATTTTGGTTTTGTTTCTTGCATTGTGGCTTTTGCATGCCATAAACCTCAGGCCAAGTCCTGAAGCCGCTGCTATCACTGTTGCTACTGGATAGCACCCACAGCGCACAAGGTGGCTTATAGACAAAGGCCTAGGCTACACTTGCAGATGTACAGCGCTGTTAGTTAAACCTGTGTTCGTACAGCTGAGTAGGGAAAGTGCTGCAGCCTGTCCACACTGGCAGCCGCCAGCGCAGTAACTACCACTGACGTGGCTACATTTGCGGCACTTGCAGCTGTATTGGGAGCGGTGCATTATGGGCATTCAGGTAGCTGCAACGTGCTTTTCAAATCGGGGGGGGGGGGGTGAGGGGGACTTTGACAGGGAGCGTTTTTGGAAAAAGAGTGGATTTTTGGAATAGCCACAGAGTGTCAGCTCATTATTTCCACACCTCCACATCCCCTGCCTCTCTCTCAATCACTGAAAGCAAACAGCAGGGGCTTTGTTTGTTTTTAAAGAGCAGATAAAAGAGAGGAAACGGAGCCTGTGATCAGCAGCTTAAAGAATGCAGCTCTGAACTCCAACCCGGAAGTGCCGTTTCAAAACAAAGGCAACTTCGGGAGATCGTTAACTCCGGCGGGACAGCCGGAGCGGCTTGCAGGCCGGCTGACGGAGCGGAGCTGCTGGCGGAGTGGGACAGTTGGCGGGACAGCCGGAGCGGCTTGCAGGCCGGCTGACGGAGCGGAGCTGCTGGCGGAGCGGAGCAGTTGGCGGGACAGCCAGCCCGTTGTTCCTCGGCTATACTGACAGACCAACGTTCCACCCACTTCGCAGCAGCTGTTATTCCTCTCGGGGAGGTGGAGTACATGCAGCGCTGTATCTGAGGAGATACAGCGTTGCACGTGCCTTGCAAGTGTAGCCAGTTAATGAGTTACAGCGCTGCCGGCAGTTTTATTACGCTGTAACTTGTAAGTGTAGCCAAGCCCAAAGAGGAGGATGGAGTGCTTTCCCCCAAAATCATACAGTCCAAAGGGCTGGGAGTCTTGTGTGCCTGTATCTGGAAGCTGTGCTCATTGAAGTACCTACACTGGGAACGGAAATGTGATAGTAGGACTCTTCAGTCTAGCAGACAAAGTTCTAACAAGGTCCAGGGGCTAGAAGCTAAAGCTAGACAAATTCGGACTAGAAATAAGGTGCACATTTTTAACAGTGAGGGTAATTAACCATTGGACCAATTTACCAAGGGTTGTGGTGGATTCTCCATCACTGGAAACTTGTAAATCAAGATTGGCTGTTTTTTCTAGAAGATCTGTCCTAGTTCCACCAGGAATTAATTCAGGGAAGTCTTATAGCCTGCATTGTACAGGAGGTCAGACTAGATGATCAGAATGGTCCCTTCTGGCCTGGGAATCTATGCATTTCGGGTCCTCTCCTTACCAGCCAGATATTGGCACGTTGCTGAGGATTTATAAAGGAATACTGCAAAGGACTGAGAGATTGATTTACAAGGGGAGATGAAAAGAGCTGAAGGTGTACAGCGTGAGTGAGCAATGACCAAGAGGCAACATGACATCTGCCTAAATCTCTGAAGGGCGCAAACAGCAAGCGGCATTGTCTTTGGAGGAAGTGCCCTGAGTCTGTTTAACCACACACTTCATTTCGATGTAACAGGAGAGTTCCTGCTATTAAAGAAATGCCACTTGATCATTATCACTATATTTATGGCGGTCTAACAGCTTGAATAAACTGCAGATCACACGGTACAGCTCTGATCAGTCACTCACTGTCCCCAAGCCCTGGCGACACTAGCCAGTGTTCAACTCACCTGGAACCCTGAGAACCAACACAACGTTATGCTCACCGCCTAGCTGCAGTTGGGTTTTGCTTTTGAAATGATCAGCGTCCTCAAAGAAGTAAGATAGGTGCTGGGGCGATGTCAAGCTGGTTTAAAACAAGCAGCGGGTTTAACACAAACATAGGGAAGTCCTTCTTCACACAATGCACAGACACCCTGTGGAACTCATTGCCAGGGGATGTTGTGAAGGCCAAAACTATAACAGGGTTCAAAAAAAGAATTAGATAAGTTCATGGAGGATCAATCCATCAGTGGCTATTAGCCAAGATGGTCAGGGATGCAACCCCATGCTCTGGGTGCCCCTAAACATCTGATGGCAAGAAGCTGGGACCGGATGAGAGAGGATGGATCACTTGATAAATTGCCCAGTTCTGTTCATTCCCTCTGAAGCATCTGGCAGCGGCCACTGTCAGAAGCGAGGATACAGGGCTAGACGGACCATTGGTCCGCCCCACTGGGGCCATTCTTATGTTCTTGAGTGCAGCCATGAGCCTTCACAGGGCGTGACTGAAGCTAGCAGAGAGTGGGTCTTTGTCTATTACATTCTATTTTACATAGGCTCTTACGCCACACTCATCACTTCTCCTAGGGTGTGATTCGGTACCCCGTGAAGAGAATCGGGGTCTTTTCCAGGGCTGGTGCAAGGAAGTTTCACGCCTTAGGTGAAACTTCTTTGCACCAGCCCTGCGCCGCCCCCACCCCGCAATGCCGTCCCCCTCCAGCCAGCTCCCCCGCCCGTGGGAGCTCAGCCTCTCCCCTCCCCGCGAGCCGCAGGCACTCAGCCTCCATCCCCCCGTGGGCCACGAGAGCTGAGCGTGGAGCCGGGGGCAGGGTGGCCGCTCGCTGTGGCTGCTTCCCGGCTCCCCGCTCAGGCGCCGAGCGGGGAGCCGGGAGGCAGCCGCCAGCCTCCCCTCAAATCCTGGTGCCCTAGGCGACCGCCTAGGGTCGCCTAGTTATAGTGCCGGCCCTGGTCTTTTCATTGACTTCAATGAAAGCCAGATCAGCTTCCTCGTGGCTGGTCTACACAAGCGGACAAGGGCCACCAACGAGGCATTCCTCTAGCGGAAAGCAGTAGAGGCTCATGATTTTGGTGTCGAAGGTACGAAGTTTAAACCTCCCTCATGGCCCAGGTGGGGTCAGTTATGTGAAGACGCCATCTGGTATAACCATGTAGACTGTAAGCGCCTCGGGGCAGAGACTATCTCTTCATGGTGCGTACAGTAATTACAGGGTGAGGCAATGCCAGCTGCTAGAGCAGTGGGCTGTGCTGGGGTTCGGCCATGCTAATGGGACACTCTGGGGTACTTTAATGCCACATGATGGGTGCGCATCGCCCCTGGAAATCGGGCCCACGGCGTCTCACTTTCCCTTGCCGTCCTTAGCCTGACCCTCAGCTTTAAAGAGAAGCCACCGGCCTGTGATCCGCGCCTGCCCGGGCTCCTCTCTGCCAGGTCCCGGATTACATATCCGCAGGAGCCGAGACGCGAGAAACTTAAGAATCGTCTCTAATGGAGATGGAGCTGCGCTTATCGGTGCTTATCAGATGCAGGCCAGGGTGTGAAATCTAACCCCCCCCTGCTCGCCGCCGGCTCCCGCTGGCCCCTCGCGCCCGCCGTGGGACGGGGCATGTGTTGGATGGCGAGTGGGATCTTGCTGACGGAGACAAGAGCCAAGGTCATCTGGATTAGGAGCTGTCTCCGGCTTTTTAAAGGGCCGGGACCTGCAGCAAGACAGCTCCCACAGATTGATCTCATGCACAGCAGAGTGCGCCAGGCACTGCTGGCCTGGGCCCCAATCAGACCAGTGACCTTTCCCAGGAGACACCCAGGTCACCATTGGCTTTAGCAGGGCCACTGGTAACAGGGTGATCTGCCCCTTTAAGGGTTGGGGTGGGGGCGTAGGGGACAGCCAGCTCTGTGTGAATATCAGAGCCAGCTGGGAAGGGCTGAGAGTCCCCTTAGTTAGAAGAAGCAAGCTGGTTCCTGGAGCTGGCCCGGGAGCGAGGGGGAGAGGGGAAGGCCTCTGGGCCGCTGCACTGACCGACCCTGAGGAAGGACCTTCGTTGGTCAGGAGAACCGACATATACACCAATCGGAGCAAGTCCATCCAGCAGAGAGCCGCTGTGCGTGCATCAAGCCACCCACACACCGGCACAAACTTGTATTGGTGGTGTGCCCTAGTGAACTGAGTGCAGGCTAGGGAGCCCAGGTCTCTGGCTGTCTGCCACTGATTCCCTCTGTGTCCTTTGGCAAATCACTTACTTGCTCTGTGCCTCAGTTTCCCCTTCTGCAAAATGGGGATAACACCCACTCACCGGGGCGCTGTGAAGATTAATTCACTGTTTGCAAAACCCCATATTAGTGCTCAGTATGTATTTCTATTATCCAAGTGCCCCACTTCCCAGACCTCTGCGTCCCTCATGGGCCTACAAGTGAACACACGACTCCATCTGACTACCAAATGGGACAGCCAAAGCCCACGGAAGGCCACAAAAGGGTCCCCTGAATGGCAAACGGCTTGGGATGAGGCCCTTAGAAAGGAGGATTAAAATCCAACACGCTCTAAGCTTGTGTCTGAAACAACCGGACCTTTCGTGGGGTTTAAAACAAAACAGAGGATTAACTTCCACTCCCTCCACGATGGCTGATATGGTTTTCCCGCTGCGTCTTGGAGTTCCCCACTTGTGGAGGAAAAAGGAACCGGAGGTGCTGAAATTCTGCGAGGAACCTCCTTCCTGGCCAGCAGGAAGCACTGATGATAACGTCTGTCCTCCGAACCCTTCCCGGCTGATTTTGCAGCCTTTGGGGCGGACGGCAGAGCTGGGGGAGTGCCTGTCCTGAGCGTACCTCCAACCCTTTGCCCAGCTCCTTTAAGAATCGATGCTGGGCTGGAGGGGCCTGCCGCAGCACCATGCACAGAGCAGAGAGGAGAGACAAACCCTGCAAGCAGAGTGGGGAGCCTGTCTTGGGCCTCAGAATTTAAGCTGCATCACAGTTAAGAGACTCATTTTCCCCTTCGAGCCCCGTTTCCTCGCTAGCCACAGCAGAGAGAACAAGCAAGAAACTCTAGCTTAGTGTCCAGCTGGGAGGCAGTAGGGCCGATGTCTGAGAAATCCAGCTCGGGGGTGTTCATCGGTGTCAGAGAAATGCACTGGCTCAGACACCATGAAATTCTGTTGAAGATCTGTCTGGCTATCACCGGTCAGTACAGAGCCACGGAGCTGTCTAATAGTCGCCAGCTGCTTAGAGCAGGGACTGTTTCTTACTACGTGTTTGTACAGCACCTGGCACAATGGGGCCTTTACACTGGTTGGACCACTGAGGACTATTGAAATACCAATAATAAAGAATATGCTGCCCAACTATCTACCTGCCTGTCTGTGCAACCATACAGTACACAGCCTCTGCCTGTCCGTGTTACCATACAGTACACAGCCGTCTGCCTGTCTGTCCATCTCACCATATGGTACACAGCCATCTGTCTGTCTGTCCATGTCTCCATACAGTACACAGCCTCTGCCTGTCCGTGTTATCATACAGTACACAGCCATCTGCCTGTCTGTGTCACCATACGGTACACAGCCGTCTGCCTGTCTGTGTCACCACACACAGTACACAGCCAGCTGCCTGTCTGTGTCACCACACAGTACACAGCCTTTGCCTGTCTGTCCATCTCACCATACGGTACACAGCCAGCTGCCTGTCTGTGTCTCCATACAGTACACAACCATCTGCCTGTCCATGTCACCATACGGTACACAGCCTCTGCCTGTCTGTGTCACTATACAGTACACAGTCTCTGTTTTCTGTCTGTCTCACCATATGATACACAGCCGTCTGTCTGTCTGTGTCACCATATACTACACAGCCTCTGACTGTCTGTGTCACTATACAGTACACAGCCTCTGTCTTCTCTCCATGTCACCACACGGTACACAGCCATGCACGTATCGATCTAATCCAACCCCTCTTCCTGCCCTATCATAGATCACCAGGGCATCTAGGGCATTGGGGCTGCATAAAGTGCCAGTCCATGCTGCATTTGCCCTTAGGCCCGTAATTAAAAATCTCCCTTTTCCTCCCAGTGCCATCCCGAGAGTTCAGCCTTCCACAGCCAGTTCCCTCCTTAAACGCTCCTGGGGCCCCCTGCTTTTCCCCTCTCTGCTCCCTGCCATCGATGGGGCAGTGGAAGCGGGAGCCGCGGTGCGCGGGGGGAAGGAGTCCAACGTATATAAACAACCAAGTTCCTGGGAGCGGCCAGGCTGACCTCGATAACAGGCTTTGCTGGCGGGGAAGCTGCATTGCCAGCATCTGTCGACCCCTGGCGCAGCACGGGTATCTCGGCTAATGGTCACTGTGGGGAGAAAGGGAGGGGCTGTCCAACCCCCGCATCCTTCCTCGGACGGAACATTAGCTAAACAAGCGCGCTCCCAAACTGCTGAAGTGCAGGCAAATAACGACACCGGAGCAGGCGCTGGGCATTAAAAATTCATGGCGACGCATATTAAAACTTTTCCCTCCGTCACGCCGAGGCGGCACCAGGCAAATGCAACCCAATGAGACCGGCCGCGCGCTCCGGGCACAGGGCGAGGCGGAGGGGAGCGTCACGCGCCGGCAGGGAGAGAGCTGCATTGCAGTCCCCGCGGAGACGTCCCGGGGGGGAGCCGGCGGGTATTTCACTGCGGAGCGTTTTTAAAGGAGCTTTGCAGCGGGGCCAGAGCGGCAGGCCGGGTGACGGAGGCTTTCTGCGTCTCCATGGGGCGGGGTAGCATTTGCAGGGTGGCGTGAGCGACCCACCGGCACGCTGCTCTGCCGATCTCCTTGACGAGTCAGGAGGCAGTTCAGCTCCAGGGCCCGTTTGATCCTGGGTTCTCCGCTCAGGAGACCAAAGGAGCCGCTTAATGCCACTTGTGTTCACTGGGACCTGGACGAAGGCCTAGCAAACTCAATTCACACAACTCACCCAGCAGCCCTCAGATGGTACTTAATGGGCTAGCTAGGTACTGAAGGAACAAGCTGAAGCAATCTCAGAACCTTTCAGTTATCTTTGAGCAGGGCCGGCTCCAGGCACCAGTTTTCCAAGCTGGTGCTTGGGGCGGCAGGTGAGAAGGGGGCGGCAGTCCGAGTCCCGCGGCAGCAATTCGGCGGCAGGTCCGCTCTTCCCACCGCCGAATTGCCACTGCGGGACTCGGACTGCCGCCCCATTCTCGCCTGCCGTGGCGGCAATGCGGCGGCAGGTCCATCGCCCTCCCCTTGCTGCCGCGGACTGGGACTGCCTGCGTTGGGGGCGGGGACAGACGTAGCGGGCCCCTGCCCCCAATGCAAGCAGATGTAGTGGGACCCCGCCCCCGACGCCTGCCTGTGTCGGGGGCGGGGCCGCCGCCCCTGCTTGGGGCTGCAAAATTCTGAGAGTCACCCCGGTCTTTGAGAACTCCTGGAGGATGGGGGGAGGGGTGGTGAGGGGGGTCCCAGAGTACTGGGGAAGTTCACGTACAGTATCTATCCCTAAAAAGAGGACCTGGGGAATCACAGACCAGTCAGCTTAACTAGTTACACTCTGGAATAGGCTTCCAAAGGAGGTTGTGGAATCCCCACCATTGGAGGGTTTTAAGAGCAGGTTGGACAAACAGCCTAGGTTTACTCGGTCCTGCCTCGGCGCCAGGGGTTGGATATGATGGCCCCTCGAGGTCCCGTCCAGCCCAACATTTCTGTGCGTCTAGCTTTCAGTTACTATGGGCCTGGGCTTGCTAAGCCAGTCTGGATTCAAAGAGGCAAAGTAGAGGCTTTTCTTTACCCCCTGATCCTTGCCAACTCGCCAGCTCAGAGGCGGGGTGGGCTGTCCGTGGTGGTTATGGAGCACTAAAAGGGGGTGCTTTTGACTCCGGTGTGGGAAGAGGATTCTGCCGAATGGGGAAGGGGGAGACACTGTGTGTTTTGGAAACACGTCTGCACAGAACGGCCAATCCCCTCCACGGATGTGGAGCTAGAACTTTAAGCAATGTAAGCCCAGGCCCTCAAAGCTATTCAAGTGTCTAACTCCCACTGATTTCAAGGGGAGCTAGGAACTAGATAAGCTGCAGTCTCTGCTAGTGCCCCTAACACTGGAGCTCCAGGAATAGCAGGGTAGAAGTAGCCCATGTAAGAGCTTAATGGAGATTCACATGCAGTGAGTCTGAATTGCAACCTGGCCCTATGACATCTCCCAAGCACTGCCCTGGTTGATCTGAACAGCATATCACCAAGAGAGTTACTTCCTGAGGCCGAGTGGCAATCTCAGTGGCCCTAGTTGCAGAGTAAGGGGCTACTCATTGAGTAAAGGTGGTGCAAACAGTCTGTGGAGAGCCATCTCTTGGAGCACCATCTGTCACTAATCATGAAATTTTGGCGGGTATGTCACCCACTGTTTTAATGCACTCTGTTTACTTAATGACGCCTGCCATCCTATTAATGCGATTATTGGTAATAAGCAACAGCTGTAGAGAATGATTAGCTTCATGATCTATTGCTGTTTGCCGTGCCTTGCTGAAAATGTACTGAAGATCCCCGTTTGATTTTTCATAGATAACCGCTCTAAGTAATTGATTAATCATAAACTTGCAGACTGCAAGAGCCAGGGATAATTTTATGGCACCTAAAAACCCCGGGGTGATGTAATAACTAGCAATCAAAAGGCAAATAAAGGAGGGGAAATGTTTTATCACTTTAGGTATCATGAAATTATATTCATAAGATTAGTGATACGCGAGGTAGCAACTTAAAAATAGGCAACAAATATTATCCGGGAACCAGAGGTGCTCAGATAATATGTTGCAGGATGGATGGGCAGATAAAGGATTGGTTTAGGAAGAATATTTAAATGCACTTGGTCTCTGTACTCTGGTTAAACAATGACTAAGACTGTTGGCTTTGGATCAGGCCGCAGTGAGGACATGAGAACGGATGACACATATATCGTGGGCATAAACATCAAGCATAGGAGGAATTATTTAGTGGGATGCACAGGGGTATAGGTAGGAAGAACAGGATGAAATTGATAGAGGGAAAATGCAGGCTGAATATGCAGAGATCCTTGTTGACTGTGAGCTGCACCTGACGGGGCCCTACAATCATCTCTCCAAGGGCAGGGATGGGAGCCCGCGCCCCGTACGTGGGACTTTTAAAGCTAGACCGGACAAAGCACTTGAAAATGTCTGGGCAACAACCCTGCTCTGGTGCTCATACCATGGCCTGAATGGGCTAATGAGCCTTCTCCATCTCTAACCTTTAAGGCTCTGTGTGCATGCAAACCACCAGCTATGGAGAGTGACCTCCTATATTTATCCATAGAATCGTATCAGCTCAGACTCTGGCAATGAAAGATCCCCCAGCAGTGCCCTACCGAGGCGGCTGGCTCTAATTCTTCACAGACATAAAGAGGAACGAGGCCATACTTGTGGCTACTTAGAGCAGCGGCGAATTTAGCCTGCCATTTCCATAGCCCGGTCAGTCGTGAGCCAATCTGCTGAGATGGCAACCAAGCACGTTGAGAACTCTGTGATCGCCCACCTGCCTCCAGGAACTGATCCACGTCACACTGATCTTCAGACAGACAGTGGCCCAGGTTCTCCATTGCCCTGAGCCCTGGGCAGTCACTTACAGGCTATTGTTCTGACATGGTAACATCATACACCCACTTTGCACAGCTGTACATCAATACACAAGGTGTAGGGCAGTGGAAATACCAGCCCAGTAACTACTGATTCCAACCCTGGCTGGAGAACAGCCACTAACCTAGCTTGAAGGTCCTTTAATGCAGTGATTCACAACCTTTCCCAGCTACTGTCCCCCTTTCATGAGTCTGATTTGTCTTGCGTACCCCCAAGTTTCACCTCACTTAAAAACTACTTTCTACAAAACCAGACATAAAAATACAAAAGCGTCACAGCCCACTAGTACTGAAAAGTAGCTGACTTTCCTCTTTTTACCTTATCATTATAAAATAAACCAATTGGAACATAAATGTTGTACTTACATTTCAGTGTATAGTACACAGAGCAGTATAATCAAGTCATTGTCGGTATGAAATTTTAGTTTGTACTGACTTGGCTAGTGCTTTTCATGTAGCCTGTTGTAAAGCTGGGCAAATCTCTAGCTGAGTTAATGTACGGTTTGGAAAACCCGTGCATACACGTCCCCCCTGGTTGAAAACCACTGCTTTAATGATCACTTAAGCCAACACTATTCCGTAGCTGGCAACCACTAAGAAAAAATGATTGGCTATTGTGTGCGTCTGCTCCTAGAAAGTGGGTCGTGGATTATTTTATTTTTAACGTAATCGCAGGAGGGACCCGAACCGCAGCCTCTGAACAGAGCAGCCCCGAACTTTGGATCCAGACCCAGAACTTTGCTCTTCAGGCAACTGATTAACGCTGAACGAGTTGATTGAAGGAGTCCCGGTTAATCCTTGGATAGGGACCATGGGCCCGATCCTCGGCTGGTGTAAACAGGGATTGATTTGGGATCAATGGAGCTATGGCCATTTACACCAGCTAGGGATCTGGCCCTGCATTCGGTGGGTGCTGCAACAGGTATAAGGGAGCTGGGATGCTTGGCTGAAGAAGCCCTGTGAAGGGAGCGCTTGCTGAAATGTTGGTTGACGGTCACTTCAGTTCCCAGATAAATACGGCCTGAACGTACAGCCGCTGTCCTAAGAAGTGTGACAAGACGTGCTCTCCTCATCACACATCATACAGGCCAGCGGATTCAGAAGTTACCTGCTTATCCGTATGGTATTGTAGTCGGTTGGGGGGACTGTCCCCTCCCCCTCCGGGTCTGTGGGCGGCCCATCCGCCTCACTACGTCTCTGGGCGGTCGCCGGACGTGGGGCATCAGCGGAGTGACAGGAGACATGAGTGCGGGTCTGTGATCAGGGCCGAACGACAAACACAGTTACAGAGCCCAGGCCCTGGGTCGGGGGCGGGGCAGTAGAGAGTCTGGGGGCTCCGGCCTGCCCTCAGGCTGAGCTGCAAACAGTCGGGCCTCCTATCCCTGGCGGAGGGCCGACAAGTGCAGGCTTCTTGCCTAAGAGAGGGGGAGGCTGCCCCCCATGGCTTGGGGTGGCAGGGGGGACACAGGCCCACTACATCCCGGCCCAGGGCGGTCTGCCACCGGGGTCCTGAGCGCAACACGCTGACTCGCTCGCTGGCAGCGTTGCAGCCAGACGGGTCGGCTACCCCTGGGCCACTTCCCAACTACCCCTCAGGGCCTATACGGATCTGGAGAGGGGCGTCCTGGTCGTCGGGGAAGAAGGCCTCTGTCAGGGCTTGCAGCTCCTCTGTGCTCGGGTCCATAAATGGCCCTGGCCAGTCCTCATCTCCCTCGGGGTCTGCAGCAGCCTCCCAGCTCGGGAGCTCACAGGAGGCATCTGGCTCCTCCGGTGGCTGCCTCCCAACTGAGTTCTCCAGCCCGCCTTTTATACTTCCGGTCCCGCCCACTGACTTCCAGCGGGAGGGCTTAGTGTGGCGTGGCTCCACCCACCAGTGTTCAATGAGGGACCCCTCCCCCTCCGTGTCTGTGGGCGGCCAATCCGCCTCACTACAGGTAAGAAGAAGCCACTGATGTGTATCTTAGGGGGAAGCTGTGTGCTATTGGGTTTCACAGTGCATATTATTTAGTGGCACAATGATTTGCACCGCTCCGGGAATTCCCTCCCCTGCCCCCGCTGTTAGTTACCTCCCTCAAGCATTATGGGACGCAGTAGGGAAGTTGCTATGTAAAATGAAGGCAGCAAAGATTGTCACCACGCAGCTCCAATTCTACTTGCCAGATTCTCAGCAATTGTGTAGTCAGCTGGTGTTTTAAATTGCTCCCCAACTTGCTGAATGAAGAAGAAGGGAGCAGCATATTCTGCTCTTGGTTCTCCGGGAGTAACTCCACTGCCCCCTGTACCATTATTCCGTATTTATTCCGAGAGCCGACACTGAGCCTATGGGTTTGGCCGTGTAGTATCAAGCCCACTCTAGCCCTCATTGCAGTAGGGGAGTCTAGCCACCAGTCGAGGAACATTTTAATTGGATCTGGGCCTGATTGAAAATCCTGGACCCAAGTACTTCTGAATGCCAGATTCTAGTTTATAAATCCAGATCCACATTCTGCAGCATTTCCCTATCTCTATAACAGGAATACACGCCTAGGGCAGACAGACTCCGCACGAGCGATCCTCTCCATTAGAGGTGGGTGAATCTGAAAAGGTTCAGAATTCGGTTTCCACTTGGATAAGTAACTCCAAAGTCTCGAAGGCTTCTCCAGCCTTTGTCCCAGCCACCTGGACCTCTTGGTGCTGCACTCTTGGGCGGGAAATCTAACAAGCAGGAGCTCCTCCCATGAGATCTCCCCTTTCCCTTTGGGCCGGACATTCGCAGCTCACAGAAAGAAGATAAAGCAAATCTAACTTTTGGAGCGGCCCCAAATGTTCATTTCAAGGCGTGGGGAGAAGATTCAGGTTCTATTTGGACCGGCTCACTCTTTGCCTGGCCGGCTGGAGATGCCATCAAAACCTCATTCAGCCCTACGGTGAAAGGGCTTTAAAACACAGTCCCCGCCCGTAAGGGGCCCACACACAAACCAGAGCAATGGAGGAGGAAGAGGGAAGAGTTAAGAGGGGGAGGGGAGCTGGGGGGGAGAAGGGCTAGGATTACAGTAAAAATAATAGATAAATCAACCCACAGGAGGGCAGCCCGTGGCAGTCTTTAGCGCCAGTTTATTTATCACTCTTTTCTCCAGGCGCTGACAGGCCTGTCAGGATGGGATGGGCGAAGGAGGACACGGCCGGGCTTGATGGATGAGGTACACAGAGGGAAGGCGCCACGCCAGCACCCTGGCTGAAGGCCTGAGGGACATGGTGGGGAAGAGGCAAGACCGAAAGGGATGAAACCGTCCTTCAGCTGTGAATTTACCAAAGAGCCCCATGGATAAATAATACCGGGCCCACGGAAACGCCATAGGGGGTGCTCCCCATCTTCCTGCCTTCCATCCCCCATCTTCCTGCCTGCCATGGTAATTGCGAACGCCCCCGGGCTCAAAGAGATATCCGAGGGGAGGGCTCAGGAGAGGAGGCCACGCCACACTTCACAGGGGCATCTCCCATTATCAGCAATGCTTGGTGCTTGCACCCGATGGCTTTTCATCTTCCAAGTTCTTTGCAGAGATTCTCCAGTAGGTCCCCACGCCCCAGCCCTTCTATGGGGCCAGCAATCTGTGGGGCGGGGGTGAAGGGGGGAGGCAGAGAGGTTAAGGGTCTGATTTGCAGAGGCTGAGTACCCACGTCTTTCAGGAGCTGTGAGCAAGGTCGCCCATGTCAGAGCCAGCATGAGAACCCAGGAGTTCCTGGCTCTTGTGCTTAGCCCACTAGACAGCGCTGCCCCCCGGTAGCCCTGTCTCCTTCTACAGCTCGTTCATTAACACCATTATCCGTTTCCTTCTTTATTACTTCTGCTGCAGTAGCACCCAGAGTATCCAATGCATTGCAGCCTTATCACACGGCACACGTAGGGGAAGACACACTCCCCAGCCCCATGGAACGGACAGACTACAATGCTGAAGCACCTGGTGCCCCCCGCAGAACAAATTGCATGGAGGAATGGCTCCATCTGCCGCTAAAAGGCGCCCATCTCTGGAGTGGAGCACGGCGGCTGAAGCTGAACCCCACACAACCCTTTCAGACGAGAAACAAAGAAGAAAATAGCTTCCCACTGGAACCACAGGGGTAACTTGTGTTGCTGACAATTAATTACTCCCATTGAAACGTGGCCAGTTCAAGTGGCAAGGACCTCGGTTTTAATCCCCGTAGCTGAACCTGGGGATCTCACATCTCCTCCCTCCTTGTCTTCATCTCTGGCTTTGGTCACCATCCTTTGTGCAAAGGGTCAGGTTGACTGAACTGGGAAATATGGGACCTGATGCCATTCACAGTCGAGGGATGCTGGAAAAACCAGGGATTAGCTGAATTTGCTACCTTCCTGAGCCAGCAAATATATGGAGATATGCCTATCTCATAGAGCTGGAAGGACCTTGAAAGGTCATCGAGACCAGTCCCCTGCCTTCACTAGCAGGACCAAGTACTGTCCCCTGACAGATTTTTGCCCCAGATCCCTAAATGGCCCCCTCAAGGATTGAACTCACAACCCTGGGCTTAACAGGCCAATGCTCAAACCACTGAGCTATCCCTCTTCCCTTGTACACAGCCTTTGCATCCATACACACATACAAACACAGAGTGATGGCCATTACGGAGTCAGCATTTGCCAACACTCTCCAGCCACTGTGATACCTCAGTTATTTCCTATTCTACGTTTAGGGAATACTTTGGGGTCTCTCAGATATCAGCCTGTGGCCAGTGGGTGCTGGCCAAAGTTGACTGCCTAGTGGCGACCCCTGGACGCGGATCCAGTAGGAGCATGGCTTGCCCACTTTGTGCGATCCTGGATTGACTTGCCGTACGTTTACACGCGATGGGCCAGATCCACAGGTGTAAATCTGTGTCACTCAATTGCCTTCAGCGGCGCTATGGAGAGATTCACACCAGCTGAGGGTCTGGCTCAGGTGGAATAAGGCTCAAGTCAGGCCCAGGATACTCCGCACGCAAAGACAGCTACTAATCATGGCTTCCCCACAGCTTTGACATGTTTTCACAGGTGGATTCTCTCTGCAGACACCACTGGCCACAGCGTATCATGGCCGTTAGTCCAGAGGATGCAGCGACCTTGTGATAAAACCAGTAGGAACCTCATCGCTCAGGGAGTTCCTGTCATTTCAGGGAAAACGCCCCGCTCCCTGGCACCTCTTCCCGCAAAGACCTGGCATTTGCATTACGTGGGCATATTCCCCTTCCCGTCACTGGAAACAAAGCAAATCGATGGCGGCCTTTAGAGGAATTAAAAATGACAGCGGTTCCCTTAAACCTCCCATTAAAGGAGGAGCCATCTGGAGCCCGGCTGCCTTTTTCTTTTTTTCGGCAGGATGCGAGGAAGCTCTCAGAACGGAGAGGATTTCAATAATTGCCTTCCGATTCCGCCCCAGATACGGTACCCTATCCCCAAAGCGCAGGCCCGGCGTGGCTGCGCTTCAGCTGAAACTCCAAGGGAAGCAGTTTAACATGAAGCCGCATTGATATTCAAATAGATTATCATGCAGGCAAATGGAGGTAGCGCTAGAGACAGCCGTGTGTGAAAGAGCAACTAATGGATTAGTATTTATGGTAGAGTATAATCCCCGTTTTAGGATACTGTATCTGGAATGGACATATCAACCTCTTCTTTCCCCCCCCCACTCCCCACGCCTCCTTGTCTCTCTTCCTCCTCCTCCTCCTCTCCGGACAGGATACAGAAGCATTCTGGCACCGCTGAGCTTGGCAAAATTGATGACAGGACTTTAGGATCCATTAGAAAAACAAATTCTTAAACAGTGTCTTCTAAAATCAATCCCTTTTACCTTTAGTGGGATTTATCGCTCTCCCGCTCCTTCTGATTGCAAAGATTCATGGCTCCTAAGCAGAGAAAACAATCCAAATGACCCCAATGATTGGCCAAGTGGAACTCTGGGGGCAATGACCATTTGCAGTCCCAATGGAGAAGACAAGCAATGAGGCTACATAGTCCTGTTGGGGCACTAACCTAAGACCTGGGTTCAATTCCCTGTTCTGCACCAACTTGTTATGTGATCTTGGATAATCAGTTACCCTTTCTCTGCCTCAGTTTCCCATCTGTACAATTGGTATAAAAAGGATATCCTACCTCACAGGGGTGTTGTGGGGTACGTAGACTAAGGATTGTGAGGTGCTCAGACACTGTGGTAATGGAGCTCATAGAGATAACTCAAGGTACCTTACACCATCCAGTGTGTTAGTAGAGCTGCTCAGGAATTTTTCTCTGAAAAGTTTTTTCATCAGAAAATGCTGATTCGTCAAAATGGAAATATTTCACGGGAAAGAGAGTCTGGTTTGACAATTTTCCTGTTTAAAAAAAAAACAACATTTGACAAGGTTTTGCAACTGTCGAAATGTCCCAGTCTGTTGCGTTTGTTTTGTTTGAAAATTTAAGTTAATTTATAGTAACAAAATAAAATAAAAGGGTCAACAATTTTAAAAAAAGATTTCCATCAACCCAAACCAAAATTTTCCCCAACCAGATTTTTAGCTTGCAAAAATTGCCAAGATTTCCAGATTCAGGATGGGACAAAATTTCCAAAATCTTGACAATTTTCCCAAGATGGGAAAATCATGTTCTGCCAAGCTCTAGTTTTTCAAACCTGTGGGGAAAGACAGCAACCATCCATTTTGAATCTTACAAGACCAGGAAAGGTTTAAAACAATAAGAGAGGGGAGGAATACTTGTGGGTGGTATGGTAGGGTACCATGATGAATGTAAGCGGAGGAAAATGCATCCAGCCTCTCGGGAAACCTTTCCAAATAAGGGGAACTGTGGGTGAGTGGAATGATCTCCCAAGGAAAGTGTCCCATACCTTAGGAAATCTATAATTTGGCTGGACATAAGCGTCATACGAAAAAGTCCTGCAGTGGCAGGGAGATGAGCAGCAGGTGATGGCCGGGTGCCCAGCTCTGAAAACAGAGCGGAGAGCAGCGGCTGCTGGCCGGGCACCCAGCTCTGAAGGCAGAGCGGAGAGCAGCAGCTGCTGGCCGGGTGCCCAGCTCTGAAGGCAGAGCGGAGAGCAGCAGCTGCTGGCCGGGTGCCCAGCTCTGAAGGCAGAGCGGAGAGCAGCAGCTGCTGGCCGGGTGCCCAGCTCTGAAGGCAGAGCGGAGAGCAGCAGGTGCTGGCCGGGTGCCCAGCTCTGAAAACAGAGCGGAGAGCAGCAGCTGCTGGCCGGGTGCCCAGCTCTGAAGGCAGAGCGGAGAGCAGCAGCTGCTGGCTGGGTGCCCAGCTCTGAAGGCAGAGCGGAGAGCAGCAGCTGCTGGCTGGGCGCCAGCTCTGAAAACAGAGCGGAGAGCAGCAGCTGCTGGCTGGGCGCCAGCTCTGAAAACAGAGCGGAGAGCAGCAGCTGCTGGCCGGGTGCCCAGCTCTGAAGGCAGAGCGGAGAGCAGCAGCTGCTGGCCGGGTGCCCAGCTCTGAAAACAGAGCGGAGAGCAGCGGCTGCTGGCTGGGCGCCCAGCTCTGAAGGCAGAGCGGAGAGCAGCAGCTGCTGGCTGGGTGCCCAGCTCTGAAGGCAGAGCGGAGAGCAGCAGCTGCTGGCTGGGTGCCCAGCTCTGAAGGCAGAGCGGAGAGCAGCAGCTGCTGGCTGGGCGCCAGCTCTGAAGGCAGAGCGGAGAGCAGCAGCTGCTGGCCGGGTGCCCAGCTCTGAAGGCAGAGCGGAGAGCAGCAGCTGCTGGCCGGGTGCCCAGCTCTGAAGGCAGAGCGGAGAGCAGCAGCTGCTGGCCGGGTGCCCAGCTCTGAAGGCAGAGCGGAGAGCAGCAGCTGCTGGCCGGGTACCCAGCTCTGAAGGCAGAGCGGAGAGCAGCAGCTGCTGGCCGGGTGCCCAGCTCTGAAGGCAGAGCAGAGAGCAGCAGCTGCTGGCCAGGCACCCAGCTCTGAAGGCAGAGCGGAGAGCAGCAGCTGCTGGCTGGGCACCAGCTCTGAAGGCAGAGCGGAGAGCAGCAGCTGCTGGCCGGGTGCCCAGCTCTGAAAACAGAGCGGAGAGCAGCAGCTGCTGGCCGGGCACCCAGCTCTGAAGGCAGAGCGGAGAGCAGCAGCTGCTGGCCGGGTGCCCAGCTCTGAAGGCAGAGCGGAGAGCAGCAGCTGCTGGCTGGGCGCCAGCTCTGAAAACAGAGCGGAGAGCAGCAGCTGCTGGCTGGGCGCCAGCTCTGAAAACAGAGCGGAGAGCAGCAGCTGCTGGCCGGGTGCCCAGCTCTGAAGGCAGAGCGGAGAGCAGCAGGTGCTGGCCGGGTGCCCAGCTCTGAAAACAGAGCGGAGAGCAGCAGCTGCTGGCCGGGTGCCCAGCTCTGAAGGCAGAGCGGAGAGCAGCAGCTGCTGGCCGGGTGCCCAGCTCTGAAAACAGAGCGGAGAGCAGCGGCTGCTGGCTGGGCGCCCAGCTCTGAAGGCAGAGCGGAGAGCAGCAGCTGCTGGCTGGGTGCCCAGCTCTGAAGGCAGAGCGGAGAGCAGCAGCTGCTGGCTGGGCACCAGCTCTGAAAACAGAGCGGAGAGCAGCAGCTGCTGGCCGGGTACCCAGCTCTGAAGGCAGAGCGGAGAGCAGCAGCTGCTGGCTGGGCACCAGCTCTGAAGGCAGAGCGGAGAGCAGCAGCTGCTGGCCGGGTGCCCAGCTCTGAAGGCAGAGCGGAGAGCAGCGGCTGCTGGCCGGGTACCCAGCTCTGAAGGCAGAGCGGAGAGCAGCAGCTGCTGGCTGGGCGCCAGCTCTGAAGGCAGAGCAGAGAGCAGCGGCTGCTGGCCGGGTACCCAGCTCTGAAGGCAGAACGGAGAGCAGCAGCTGCTGGCTGGGCACCAGCTCTGAAAACAGAGCGGAGAGCAGCAGCTGCTGGCCGGGTGCCCAGCTCTGAAGGCAGAGCAGAGAGCAGCAGCTGCTGGCCAGGCACCCAGCTCTGAAGGCAGAGCGGAGAGCAGCAGCTGCTGGCTGGGCACCAGCTCTGAAGGCAGAGCGGAGAGCAGCAGCTGCTGGCCGGGTGCCCAGCTCTGAAGGCAGAGCGGAGAGCAGCAGCTGCTGGCCGGGCGCCCAGCTCTGAAGGCAGAGCGGAGAGCAGCGGCTGCTGGCCGGGTACCCAGCTCTGAAGGCAGAGCGGAGAGCAGCAGCTGCTGGCTGGGCGCCAGCTCTGAAGGCAGAGCAGAGAGCAGCAGCTGCTGGCCGGGTGCCCAGCTCTGAAGGCAGAACGGAGAGCAGCAGCTGCTGGCTGGGCACCAGCTCTGAAAACAGAGCGGAGAGCAGCAGCTGCTGGCCGGGTGCCCAGCTCTGAAGGCAGAGCAGAGAGCAGCAGCTGCTGGCCAGGCACCCAGCTCTGAAGGCAGAGCGGAGAGCAGCAGCTGCTGGCTGGGCACCAGCTCTGAAGGCAGAGCGGAGAGCAGCAGCTGCTGGCCGGGTGCCCAGCTCTGAAGGCAGAGCGGAGAGCAGCGGCTGCTGGCCGGGTGCCCAGCTCTGAAGGCAGAGCGGAGAGCAGCGGCTGCTGGCCGGGTGCCCAGCTCTGAAGGCAGAGCGGAGAGCAGCAGCTGCTGGCCGGGTGCCCAGCTCTGAAGGCAGAGCGGAGAGCAGCGGCTGCTGGCCGGGTGCCCAGCTCTGAAGGCAGAGCGGAGAGCAGCGGCTGCTGGCCGGGTGCCCAGCTCTGAAGGCAGAGCGGAGAGCAGCAGCTGCTGGCCGGGTACCCAGCTCTGAAAGCAACGTTGCGCCAGCAGCAGCACAGAAGTAAGGGTGGAAATGTGAAAAGTGATATTCATCAATATCACTTTTCACAGAAGATTTAGTGCCCCATTGCCACCCTTCTGTGATGCTGCTGCCACCCCGTTGCTGACAGCCAGAGCCCCACCGCCTCCAGGTGAGGGATTGGGGGCGGGGGTGGGGAGGAAGGCAAACCCGAGCCCAGGTGGCAAGGCTCCGGCTGTCCCATTTATCCCGCCTCCTGGGTGTGCGTGGCCCTTCTGCATGAGCCCCAGCCACGCGGGGCTGACAGCCAGGATTCGTCCAAAAAAAAAAATATCTGACAGCCCCTGCCTCCCTTGACACATTCCTCTGCCGCCCTTGGGAGACCCGCCCCACAGTTTCGGAACCACTGCTGTATAGCAAACTGAGCCCTGAGTGCTTTGGGAGCTGGAAGTGAGGTAACCACTCGTTTCTCTCCTGTGGATGATCAGCAAAGCAGCACAAACCTCACGTGGTGCCATCTTCTCCCAAGCACATGGTGCTAAAGGGGTTTTCTTGTCATGTGTCATATTGATTAAGACTGTAGAACAGGTAGTTTCCCTCCCACCCCCTGCTATTGTGCCTCGACCCTGAGCTAAAGGGACAAGAGGCTCGGTTGGTGCCTTGCAGTGCCCAGCTGGTCTCCCACCTAACTACTAACCCCGTCACGGCCTTCTTAGCTTTGAAGATCTCACTGCAAGACCGCAGAGCCCTTACACCAAGAGGAGAGGAAAATAAATGGGACAGTGAGGAGGAACGGGGGAGGGAAAGCCGAGAGAGGGTTTAGTGTCAATCCCAGGTGACTTCTATCAGAAAGGTCCTTTCCCAGGTCACCCTATGGGACGAGTGCCCTCAGCGGAGGCCAGCTGGTCCTGGAATTCCGGGGCATCTGCCCCTACAGAGAATCCCTACAGAAGGGACATATCCAGCACGCTAGTAAATCCAGAGAGAAGCTCATAACGCCTATCGATTCCCCGGCAGCCCGTGTGAGGTGTATAAAAACGCTTGTTCTATCATTTCGAAGAATGGTAGTGTTATGATAGAACTGATTATGAATATTGCTAAAGAGGAAAATCAAACCCCGGTTCCAAGAACTGAGAAATCTGCCTCCCCTGTGCCGAGTAAATCACTCCTCCAGCATTCACTGTGCGCACAGGGCAGGGCAGGCTGTTATTTCTAATTCCCTTCAAAAGGAGCTGCAGGACAAGAGCATCTTAAAGCACAGGACTTGCCAAACTGGAGCAGCAGTGGCCCCATCGAATCCAGCATCCAGATGCTAGAGAGGAACCCAAAACCCATCCACCTCCATAATGTACCTAACCATGCAATGTTGTACGTAAGGGGAGGGTGAAACTATTACCTGACCCCAGCGAGATGGCAGCTTTGGTCCTGAAGCACGTCATTAGATCCCTCTGCCATTACCCCATCACCACCAGCTCTACTCCAGACAGACCACATGGCTTGTAACTTGCCGCTCTATGTGTCTCTCTTCATAAATGAAGAGGGACATGCTCAAGATGTACAAAACAATGCCTAGTGTACAGAAGGTAGATCAGAGACAAACCTCTTTCACCCTGTCTCAGTAAATCAGGAACAAAGGGACAGCCAACAGAAATGAGGGGCAGCAAATTAAAAACCAATCAAAGAACATCTTTTTTACCCGATGCACAATGAGACTGTGGAACTCCCTGCCACAAGATATTAAAGGGGCCAAGAACATAGAAACGGATTGATGTTCGCATGAATAAAAAGACCATGCAGAGTTAGAATAGCAAGGGGTACAAATCAAAACAACAGGAGTTCTGGTAGGGTCATAAACCCTGATCCTCCAGGGCATAACTGATGCGGGTCTGGAAGAAACAGTCCACGGGGGCAGATTATCCCGTAACTGCCTATTATGGAGTTTCTTGCTCCTTCCTCTCAGACATGAGGTGCTGGCCACTACCAGAGACAGGACACTAGACTACACGGTCTGTTCCGGTCTAGCCATTCTTATTTCCTGTCATAAAAGAAAGAACCTTTTACCTGAAGCTCTTTCTTTCACGTGTGCATATGCTAAGCCAGCAGCATTAGGTGGCAAGACAGCTCAGAGATCTGCCACGTGCAAAGCCTGTCTCACCTCTCTGTGACTGTGATTTGTGGCTTGCGGTCTTCGGTGCCTTGCTCCTCTCTGACCTCCTGCAAGACACACCCCCTGCAGTGCTGGCTTCTTCTGAGGGGCGGGAGTGGGAGGGGTTCCCTGCCCTGCCTTGCCCCACCCTGCCCACCATCTGTGCTTTCCTCTCCTCTTTCCAGATCTCCCCTACTACAATCCCTTCCTTTTCTCACATCACTGACTCTCTCCAGGTAGTGTCTGGGGGCACAGTGATTGAAGGACAAAGTAAAACTGCACTGGTAACCACAGCCTTAGCTCATGGGCCAACTGTAGCTGTATTAGCCTGCAACAGTTAGGAGCTGGGCTAGTTAAGAAGACTAACATCCCAACCTCCCTGTCAATTGCTTGGGTTTGTGATGTCATCAGCCTACTGCCTGGGTACTTGTGATGTCATTGACCCGTCAACATCATCACTCCCTGAGTGTTCCAGGAAAAAACTAAAGAGCCCAGATGTGCATTTCTAACGTCACAAACAAAGCAAGTGGGGGAAATTAAAATCTTCCGTGTCTTCTTTCTACGTTAGCAAGGCACAAAAGCCAATTTTTTCCCCGTGCAGGTCTCCTTTAACATCTCACCTTAAGGGTCAAGTTTCAAATACAGGATTTAAGCTACGAGCAGGGTTTTTGCTTAGAGGTGGGATTGTGGCATGAAAGATATCCAGGAGGAAGTATTTTTCATCTGAGGTTAAAAAAAACCCCGCATGTCCTGATAAAAATATTGGCGATTTTTATTACCTTTTAGATTTTACATCTACAGCAGTCTCTCTTAATGAGGTCAATCTGTGTGGCACCAGGTACCAATTCTAAACGGAGCGGCTGACTGTCAGGTTCTGAGATGAGGGGGCGTCGAGGGGGCCCCCAGCCTGTTCTGAGACACAAGAGCCTTATATCACAGTAACCAACAGTGTAAAAACTGACTCCGTTTGCACATTTTTAACTGTATTTGAAATCGACTAAATGCATAATGCTAAGAAGGGATAGATCTGCCGGGATGGGAGGGGAGTGGGGTGGGAACACTATAAAAGTATACGCTTTTCTAGAGGGGGGGAAATAAGTTTTAAATATAAATATATATATACATGTCATTTTGGGTTTGATCTTCCATATCCAATTTCAAAATGTGTTGTCTGTTTCCTATACACCAGTAGTTCTCAACCAGGGGTACATTTACCCCTGGGGGTACGCAGAGCTCTTCCAGGAGGTCCATCCACTCATCTGGATGTTTGCCTAGTTTTGCAACAGGCTACATACAAAGCACTAGCAAAGTCAGTACAAACTAACATTTCATAAAGACAATGACGTGTTTCTACTCTTCTATACACCAGACCAGCAGCTCTCAAACTGTGGGTGAGTTCGTTTTAATGGGGTCGCCAGGGCCAATGTTAGACTCCCTGGGGACGGGGGCAGAAAGCTGAAGCCTGAGTTTTTAAGTGAGGTGAAATGTGGGGAACGCACAACGAATCAGGCTCCTGAAGGGGGTATAGTAGTCTGGAAAGGCAGAGAACTACTGCTCTACCCAGTATTTTAGGAGTAAATAATATGCCGATGGGTGTGGGAGACAGAAGTGGGAACAGAATGGATCCCCACCCCCCACATCCAACTTTGAACGTTCAGCTCCACATCTGTAGCGTCCTTGATGATGGAGTAGAGACAGGGCTCAGGGCTAGTGACTATAAAGAAGATTCTTTAGTGAGGCCGCTGGACACCGAATCCCTGTGGTTGTCTCTGATTCCCTAATTAATACCTACAACCTGTGCTCTTCGTGAAACCTTGAAGGGTCTCCCTGGGTATGTCTACAGTGCAGTAAAACACCGGTGGCTGGCCCATGTAGCTGCTGGGCTATAAAACTGCATTGCAGACATTCACACTCGGGCTGGAGCGTCTCGGAGCCCGGGGTGCAGCCTGAGTCTGAATGTCTACACTGCAGTTTTTAGCCCCACAGACCCGCAAGGCCAGGTCTACACTACAGACCACTATCGATATAAAAGCGGGAGAGCTTTTCCTGTCTACAGAGCTACCCCCTTCCAGGACGGTGGATTGACAATGCCCACGGGAGAAGCTCTCCTCTTGGCGTAGGAGCGTTTTCACTAAAGCGCTGTGTGTGAAGACATGACCCAAGTCAGCTGACCTGGGCTCTGAGACTCAACGCCGCAGGTTTTATCGCCGTGTAGACATAATGACAAAGTCCTGGCTTGGCCTATTCAATCATAAAGGGACTGAGGACTGCACTACAAGAACAAGGCCTGGACTTCACAATTTCAATAACGGGCCAAAACAAAACCCTAGAACCCAAGACTAGCGAGCTTTTGAAACGGGTAAGGCTGGACTCCGGATCCACATTTTACTGCTCAGCTCCCATCTAATAGGAATATGGTTCCCAATCCTGCTGGAAAGGTATAACGAGTGGGGTTCCGCAAGGGTCTGTTTTGGGACCGGCTCTGTTCAATATCTTCATCAATGACTTGGATATTGGCATAGAAAGTACGCTTATTAAGTTTGCAGATGATACCAAACTGGGAGGGATTGCAACTGCTTTGGAGGATAGGGTCATAATTCAAAATGATCTGGACAAATTGGAGAAATGGTCAGAGGTAAACAGGATGAAGTTTAATAAGGACAAATGCAAAGTGCTCCACTTAGGTAGGAACAATCTGTTTCACACATACAGACTGGGAGGAGACCGTCTAGGAAGGAGTACGGCAGAAAGGGATCTAGGGGTTATAGTGGACCACAAGCTAAATATGAGTCAACAGTGTGATGCTGTTGCAAAAAAAGCAACCATGATTCTGGGCTGCATTAACAGGTGTGTGGTGAGCAAGACACGAGAAGTCATTCTTCCGCTCTACTCTGCGCTGGTTAGGCCTCAACTGGAGTATTGTGTCCAGTTCTGGGCACCGCATTTCAAGAAAGATGTGGAGAAATTGGAGACGGTCCAGAGAAGAGCAACAAGAATGATTAAGGGTCTAGAGAACATGACCTATGAAGGAAGGCTGAAGGAATTGGGTTTGTTTAGTTTGAAAAAGAGAAGACTGAGAGGGGACATGATAGCGGTCTTCAGGTATCTAAAAGGGTGTCATAAGGAGGAGGGAGAAAACTTGTTCATCTTAGCATCTGAGGATAGAACAAGAAGCAATGGGCTTAAACTGCAGCAAGGGAGGTTTAGGTTGGACATTAGGAAAAAGTTCCTAACTGTCAGGGTGGTTAAACACTGGAATAAACTGCCCAGGAGGTTGTGGCATCTCCATCTCTGGAGATATTTAAGAGTAGGTTAGATAAATGTCTATCAGGGATGGTCTAGACAGTAATTGGTCCTGCCATGAGGGCAGGGGGCTGGACTCGATGACCTCTCGAGGTCCCTTCCAGCCCTAGAATCTATGAATCTATGAATCTATGGTTGATGGTGTATTTCACAGGAGAGAGAGCACACTGAGCGAATGATTGCTTTTTCAGTTCAGTGGCTGAATTGAAAAATAATTTAAAAAATGCGGTTAATTTCAAACTGAAACTGAATGTTTTCAGGGGTGGGGGGTGGATTCCCTCACCAAATCAACTCTCTCACACACAAAATTTCACTCAGGTTCAAATGAACCATTTTGAATGACGGTTCGAACCGACATTTCATCTTGAAAATGTCGTTTCGAAATGAGAGGTTTACGTGGTTCATTTTGAAAACGTCAAAACAAACCCTTTCGGACATTTGTGAAATTTTCTCGTCTGGGTTTTGTTTTGTTTTCCAGCCAAAACTATTTGCCAAATTTGATCTAAATTGGTGAATAGCTTCAGTGCCTCCCAAAATGCATTTTTCAGCAAATTTACTCTTTGCTGAAAAAAATTCTCCCCGCTCTCTTTTTCCCCCGATATATAATCTGCTCTTAAGATGAATAAAGTGAACTTGGGCCTGGTTAGACAGACAGCACTGGATCAAGCTATACGCTCAGAACAAGAGCTGATACGCAGAAGTTCAGGGAGGTCTCCAACTGCATTTGCAGGCATGCATTCCTTCATAAACAGACGAGATCCACCCACCTAAGAACTTGCTCTCATTCTTTCCCCTTCTGGCCCACTTTACAGGGTGGAAATTGATAATATCGGCCCAGATCTGCAAAGGCACAAATCAGAGCTTGGGTGTCCATATGAGGAGCTCTGGCCCACAGTTGCGTAAAGGTAGCTGGAGGGTGTACATCACGGCAGGAAAGGTTTTACTGGCATTAACGTGAAATAGTCACATGTCTCACGAGTGGCAAGCTGTACAAATTATCCCAATCCAGTGGCAATAAAACCTTTGGCCTGCACCATACGACCAGGAAGCCTTTATCTGCCATACGTTCACTGGGAAAGCCTGTGTCTGAGAGCAAGAGGACGTGCGCAATGGAGATAGATTGAGAGGCATACTCTTTGGTAGAGAGATTAATAGAGATATATATTTAGCATAAGCAAGTAGCTAGAGAGAGATATCATCTGTCTCAGATACAGATCTATATCTACATTGTATCTGTAGCTAGAACTATATCTATCTATATCATCTATTTATATATAAATAATGTGAGAGACACACATACAGGGAAACAGGGAGCATGAGGATACTACAGGGGTGAATGCTAGAGAAAATCCCTCCCCCAGTCCCCCTCCCCCCCATCTACCTCTCTCTCTCTCCAGAGAGACCAACTTCTCTGCCCAGATTTCGCTCCCAGTTACCCCACTCAATCTGGTATAATTCCACCGAAGTCCATAGGATCATTCCAGATTTCTCCTGGTACAAAGGCGCTCAGAAGCTGGAGAGTTTGAAGAGGTGGAATTGCTGTCTGGGAATATTTTATGCCCCCCTCCCGGTGACACCGGGCCTCACTGTTGCATTTCTGTAATATCCTAATCGCAGCCCCCCTGGGGGATTTCGCAGCAAACTGCTTAACTTGCTGCTTCCAGCTCCATCCCCACCCTCCATCTCCCCCCTCCACTGGGACTGGTCATTTATTGGCAGTGGAATCGATTACTGAGCGAAACCCACTGGCTAGCTTCCTCCTCCTCCCTCTCCCACTTTCCTTCCTCCGTCTCTGTCTCTTTCCCTCTCTTCCCGAGAGCAACACCTCCCCGTTCTCTCTGCACCCCCCCCTCTGCCCCCCCATAGAGCTCCGGTGAGCCAGGCCAATTCATCACCCTGTCAGGCCTGTGTGACAGCCCTTCATAAATGCACCACAATGAGCCTAAATAGGCACCGGAGCAGCCCTCAGACCAGCCAATTTAGCAAAGCAGGCAACATCTGAGAGGCTGAATCCCAGCGAGCCGGAGATTGAAATTGGGAAATTGGTTCTACTCCTCTCCAGCAGTTCAGGGCTTTTTTAAAAATATACCTATATATTCCCTTCCTCGCTAGATATACATTTAAGGTAATTCTCTCCCACTTAAATCTCCAGCGCTTATTACACACGGAGGCGGAGGCCCGGCCGCGCTCGCTCTCTCTCTCTCTCTCTCGCAGTAGATTATTACAGGGTCTTATTGGTAAACTTGCACGGTCTGCAAAAACGCGCTGGGCTCAGCAGATTGCGTCTGGATGCAGGCCCGGGGCCGCGGGCTGCCGCGCTGCGCTGACTCCCCAGCTGTCGGCCGAGGGCCCGGGCAGCTGGGTAGCATTTTGCTCGTCTGTCCTCTGGCTAGTCCTTCTGGGCGCCCGGAATACTGCAAGGTTGTGCTTTTCGATTGTTCAGCGCAGCGGGTGTGGCCAGCCCTGGCTGGCCCAGGCAGTAACTTTTGTTTGGGATGCAGGGCAGTGAACAAATGTGCTTCTTCCGGGGGAGATGACCAGACGGCACGTAGGGTTCGGAAGGAGCTGCTGCCCCGTTCACCTCCGGTCTGCCAGACTGGATGCAGCCTAAATTGGTAGCGACGGAACTGCACCATGGCTGGGAGGGGAACGTTACGTGGATTGTAAGCTCTGCCCGGTAGGGACCTCCTCTCGGTGATGTTTGTGCAGCGCCTAGCACAACTAACTAATACCGTCAGGTGGCTGTTCAGTGGCCTACGTGAAATAAGGCGGCAGGTCTCAGCCCAGCCCGGTTCCTGGCAGACAGGTGTGCTTGGTGAAGTGTCAGAGCCTATGTCTACACTGTGTACTAAGCCTGGATCTGTGGGATCCGGGCTTGCGAACCTGGGTTTACAATTGCTGGACCCGAGTCTCACAGCCATGCTAATGCATCAACGCGGCCCTTCTGACTCAGGTTTGCAGCATGAGCGGTGTCCACACTGCAAAACGACAGGGCTTGGACCTGACTCACAGCAGGAGGGATAGCTCAGTGGTTTGAGCATTGGCCTGCTAAATCCAGGGTTGTGAGTTCAATCCTTGAGGGGGCCATTTAGGGATCTGGGGCAAAAATTGGGGATTGGACCTGCTTTGAGCAGGGGGTTGGACTAGATGACCTCCTAAGGTCCCTTCCAACTCTGATGTTCTATGATTCTAGGACTTGGGTTCTGACCCCTCTCCACCAGGATCCTAAGACCTGAGTGCTGGCTGACCCGAGTCACACTGATTTGTGTGTGGACAGAAGTGGGGATTGGCCTCACACCCGAGTCAGAGCATGAGGGTAGCGTGCAGCATAGACGTCCCCAGAGAGGCCAGGGATGGAATGGGCCATGGAAGATGAAGCTTGTTCTCCCTCTGGGATAGCTCTGCGCTAGGAAGGCCGCAGCAACGTAGGTGAGTTCTTGCTGCCATCCCGCGCTCAGGAGATAGACCTCTTGAAGGCTCCCGGGCTATCAACCCAGCGCCTTCAATGCTGTTAGTTTCCCATCTTGTTCAGTGCTCAGGTTGCTGTGGCTACTCCTGGGAATGCCGTGAAATGACTGAGATGGAAGTAAGGTAACGAGAGGCGATTAGACTCGCGGCTGAGATAAACCGGCAGTGCCGGTGGTACATCATTAAAGGCATTAGGCCCGCAATCTTTTCCAGCACTCGCCTCACAAAGCCGCGCGCAGGGGCTGGCTCGCGGCGACACTGTTCGGATATGTGGGAACGTCCTGCCCACCGCAGGGGGCCAGAAGGGGGGGGAAGAGCTATTTGTTAGGGGGATGGCACTGCTAATGCAGCTGGCTCGGTAGTGAGCAAGGCCTGGCGTTCGCTACCAATCTGCCTACGGCCAGCCTTTGGCTCCGGCTCCCCCCGTCCAGTGAGTGCTCAGATGGGCTGGCCAGCCCCAGCGCTAGGGACGGGCACCGCGGCCCTTTGAAGACCCCACCGCTTCAATGACACTGGGATTAAGGGCCAGACCCTCAACTGGTGCAAATCGTCTTCTCTCTCCTGGGGGGGTCAATTTTCCCCCAGCCCCCAACCTTTTAAAATCTAGCCAGGAGAGGCGTGATGTGAGTGCCCAATATTACGGGTCTCCACCTCGCCCATAAAAGTCACTGGGAGCTTTGACTTGCAGTTCAACGGGTGGGTCTCTACAGCAGCTGGGGGCTAGGCTCCTCCCCAGGACACAGCTCCTCCACGCTAGCCACAGCTGTGCCACTTATCTCAGCCCTGCCAGAAGCTTGGGAGCCCAAGCGCCAGCCTGTGTCCCCACTGCAAAGCACCATCTCCCCAGTTATTATGTGGACCTAGGCTGGCGGCCTCACTCCAAGATATAGTGTAGACAGACCCTATGAATGCAAGAATAGGTTCTATTACAAACTCCTGCAAGTATCAGAACCATGCAGGTCTCCCATCTACAGACCAATCTACCCCAATGCTGCTTAGCTTAGAAGATTAGCAAGGAGCTTTGTCTGGATTGCACCACCGGGCCTGCTACCATCTGGCTGCAGTGTCCCAACGAGTAGCCACGTCTCTCTTTGGGAACCCACACAGCTCGCCCCTGGAACAGTTCCCTTCCCCCACCCCCCGAAGTTACTTCATCCACTTCTTGCCGTTTCACCCATTAGCACACGAGCTTCTTTAGGAGCCCGGCGGCCGCTCCCCGGCAATCACTCATCCCCGCAGATTGTTAAGAGGCAGAGAATTCATTGTTGCAAGTCACTAAAAAAGGGTCCTTCTCTGCAGAAAATTATCACCATGTTCTACAGAAATGTTAACGCCAGTGGCCATAAAACCAATGGGAAGCTACAGGACCAGCTACCAGGGCAGGCGGGGCCAGGAGTTGTAATCCCACGCTGGGCTGTGGAGGGAGGGAACTTTCCAACGTTCTCGAGCAGAGGAAATTGCACCTTGATCGGACATTCTTTCAGCTGCATGGATTTCTTGGTGCAACTGACGACTGCAGCAGGAATCAGGGACGAGACTTTCTTGGTAAGGGCCGCCCTGGCATTAAGACAGCGTCGATGTTTTTTCCATTATGAACACTGGGATTTCTCTCCCTCTGTCTATCTCCACCGATAGACCCAAGCATGCTAAGCTATCTGTCTCATCCATCCAAGCACACTGCTCTAGCATAGGGCTACGGTGCTCAGCAGGTAGATAAGGTTCTTGTAATTCAACCTGGACACTGATTATTTAAAAGCTTGGTTGAAATGGACAGACATGGACACCGTGTTGCAGAAGGACAGTAAGGGCATCCTGTCTTATGAAAGGAGACTCAAGGAGCTTGGCTTGTTCAGCCCAACCAAAAGAAGGCTGAGGGGAGATATGATTGCTCTTTATAAATATATCAGAGGGATAAATACCAGGGAGGGAGAGGAATTCTTTCAGCTCAGTACCAATGTGGACACAAGAACAAATGGATATAAACTGGCCATCAGGAAGTTTAGACTTGAAATTAGACGAACGTTTCTAACCATCAGAGGAGTGAAGTTCTGGAACAGCCTTCCAAGGGGAGCAGTGGGGGCAAAAGACCTATCTGGCTTTAAGACTAAGCTGGATAAGTTTGTGGAGGGGACAGTTTGATGGGATAACATGATCTTGGCAATTAATTGACCCTTGACTGTCATGGTAAATAGGCCCAGCCAGTGATGGGATGTTAGAAGTTACTAGAGAGAACTTTTTCCTGGGTGTCTGGCTGGTGAGTCTTGCCCACATGCTCAGGGTTCAGCTGATCGCCATATTTGGGGTCGGGAAGGAATTTTCCTCCAGGGTAGATCGGCAGAGGCCCTGGAGGTTTTTTGCCTTCCTCTGCAGCATGGGGCACGGGTCACTTGCTGGAGGATTCTCTGCACCTTGAAGTCTTTAAACCATGATTTGAGGACTTCAATAGCTGAGACATAGGTGAGAGGATTATTCCAGGAGTGGGTGGGTGAGATTCTGAGGCCTGCATTGTGCAGGAGGTCAGACTAGATGATCATAATGGTCCCTTCTGACCTTAAAGCCTATGACTTTAATTGCCATTGGAATGGGAGCTGGAGATAGGAGTTGATCTCCTGGGCCCACTCATGTGACATGGGTCTGAGGCGTCACATATCTCTGTCACATAGCAGGGAAGACTCCAGTGGCTGCCCTTGCAATGAGGAGAGGTGCTAAACTGGTACGGTTGGAGCCTGAAGCTTTTGGTCTGTCCCCAGAACAAGGACAGGGCAGAGAGCTGCAGCGTACACCAGACCTGGGCTTGTCTATGTGAAAATCTACCTCACCCTGTATGGCCCCGGCTGCCGCGCACGAACGCTTCTGCGGCGCGCTTTGGTCTGTCTCGGTTCCAAACAGCAGCGGGCCAAAGCGCACTAGGGACCTTTCAGTCCGCGAGGGGCTAGTGTGAAACAGATCTACATCCCAGCTCACCGCAGGCTAACCGCTCATATGCACACACCCTTGGACAGGCCATCTCTAGGGTTGAAAAGGGAGTTTAGCTGGTCTTCGCGGCCCATACAAGCACTGGCCTGTCTCATTGGCACCGAGTGGTATCTCGGTGGGTCCTGCCGATACACGCCCGCTGGGATCTAGACTCTGCCCCTGTGACAGAGTGGGAATTTTTGTATGAATGTGGGTGCCTCAGTTTCCCCGATGCGGGAAACTATGTGGTGGGAAAAGGTTGTTTACTTTTTGCAGAGACCCAGAGATCCAGGTGAGACTGATGTCTACCTGCCTTGGGCCTGGGCCCCTATGCCCATCGAGAGTCCGAGAAGACATTTGGAACCTAGCAACTAATGATCCTGGATGGGCCACCCTCTGCCGGATACCAGCCAGGTGTGACCAGCTGGGGAACAAAGGGCTAAGGAGGAGGGACAGGTGACAATGTCTGCCCAGGAACAAGGACAAAGGACTGAGGATGGGCCCAGTGGGGTTGTTAAGTGTGGGCTGCTGGAAGCAGGAGATGCTTCTGGACTGGGACCAAAAAGGGGTCAGAGGGCTTCGGACCGACCCCGCTGGTCCACGCAGTAACTTTCTGTTCTCTGTGTTAACTAAGGACTTTCTATGTTGTGTTCCAGACATCGAATCAACCTTCCTGCTTTTACAACGCCGGCTGAGAGTCACCCCGGTTTAAGGAAGGCGGGGGTGGTCTGCTCCCTTTGGGTGTACAAGTCTCTCACTCAGGTGGATGCTGCAGGGAGCTCGCGGTGTGAAGCAGGGGTGCGAGGAAGGCGCCGCGGTTCGGTCCCAGGAGGTGGCGAAGCTCTGTGGCTTACCCTAGTGAAAAAGTGTGACCTCACTAAGGACCCAAAAGTGTGACCCTAGTGAAAAAGTGCGACACTCTGAAGGGGTCGACCGAGGGACCATTCCAGAGCCCTTCAAGAGCACCGGAGCTGCGGATCCATGACAGACCCCCAACTCACTCATTTAGATCGGCTGCTCCACAGCCTTTCACACAGTCCTGACCTTTGATGGCTACTGATCAAAGCTGGAGTGACGCCGGTGATTGAGGGGCTAAAGATTCCACACCCTTGGGTCTTCCAGAGCCGCTTCAGGGGTTCCCTTTAATGAGCCGTCCACGGGGAGAGGGGGACACACGGCTGAGCGCGGCTGTGTCTAGGTGACAAGCATGTGTTACCAGAGCATCCTTTGAAGGCCCGCTTGCCGAGGGATACGGTGCAGGGGTGCCCAGCGGGTTCAGCATTTGATTCCTCTACCCCCAGTCCCAGAAATCAATGACATGCGGCTGTTTTCAGAAACCAAAGAGAACCCCCGTGTGGAAGCAAAAATAACGCGAAGCCCCATCAAGCAAACAAGAACAAGTCAGCGCGACGGGAAGTTCGGAGAAGTCCTTGTCTGCAATCCAAGCGGGACAGCAGCTTCAATGGCTCTCAAAGCTCAGGCAGTCAGACGTGCAAGAAAACACACAGGGATGCAGCGGCAGCCAGTCAGATGAGAACAACCAAAGAGACAGACTCTCTGCTCACTCTGGACTTCTCCAGACAAGACAGAGCCAAACTCACAGGGTATTTCTTCTGGTATATGCCCAGGTTCCTCGGCCACACGTAGCAATCCATTCAGACTTCACCCCATCCTCCTCCTCCTCACTTGTACAGAGCAATATGCACCGCCTTTTACAATCCAGAGAGAGACGCAGCTCCTGCCCCAGAGGACTGCCGTCTAAAGTAAGATGAGATCAAACAAAGGCACGGCCTTTCTCCACTCTCATTACAGAAGATGCACCATTTGTGTATAATGGAGAAATTCCCATTGTACGTTGGTCAGTTTCATTTTTCAGCTTGCATGCACGGGCGGGGGAGGTTAAAAATGTTCTTGCCGGTCGCTCTTTCCTGCTGTTTCTTTAAATCCACAGCAGAAAAGGAGGCAGTGGGGGAAGGGCCTAGTCAGAAGACCTACCTTGAAGCAGAGAAAGCAACTCTACGGAGAACATTGTTTTCCTGATTAATAAAGTTCCCTGTTCAGTGTTAGAAGACAGTGAGTCTCCCTCAACCTCTACCCTGAGCGCCTGACATTATCAATCATCCTCTACAGAGCAAAGGCTAAAGTTCACATCAGAACTTCCCTGGCTTTTAGCAGGACAGTTACCACTTTTAAGCAAACACCCATTTTTATTTTTATTTTTTTGGCAAGGCTCTATGGGGTTTAAAACCTCTGTAAAGTAAATCCAAACCACTCCCTGCCCCTCCCACTGAGTGATGTCGCTAATCCGTTTGTATTTACTCAGGATGCAATCGGACCGTGTTAAGTCTAAATTGCACCTATAGTAGTTACCGTAGCGATGGTCTGGTTAGTAAAGAAGTTGATTATAAAAAGCATTTATGGAGGTTTATCTGCTTCTGTGTGACCCAAGCGGCTATCGATTATTTACTTGTTAACCCTCATTAAATATGGTTTTAATAAGCAATTGGTGGCTAATCAACGTACAATCGGCATCTTTTTAAAGATACATTAAACACGTAGTGATGAGAAGGCAACTGAATTGAGCTCTGCCTCATCTGTAATTCTTCGAAGAGGAGAATTAGTCCTGTGCTTGACCCACCCTCCCTAGCACCTCTTACCTCCCCCCGCCCCCACCCCAATCTATTATAAATTACATGTGATTCTCCTGTATGGTGTCCCTCTATAATGATCTAGGATAGGCTCAGGAAAGTGACTAGAAACAGGATCTTCCTCACTCAACGTGCAACACTTGAATCCCACAGACAGTGCAGAGGAGAGGAGGGGCAAGTAAGACTGAGTGCCTGTAAGACTCCAGTTTGCTGGCAGGAATTCTGCTGGCGGTAGCGGTGCAATTCTAAGGAGCCAGGATTGAGGCTAATGAAACGCGACGGCTACAGTATCCGCTCCTAATTTCACCGGTACAGACCAGCTTCTGCCATGAATCCAGTATGGGAGAGTGAGCAATTTGCTATTCTGCCTAATGATTTGGCAACAAAATCCACAGCTAAGTGCCTGCGTGATGGGGCAAAAATGATCCAGCTGGATCATTAGATGCCAGGTGGCATTGACAGAGGAAGGTACTTGGGGGAAGTCATCCTTTGTTTTGAGATAAGAGTGTTGTGGCATTATGGTGGGATTTAACTTCAATTCCTCGCTCTGCTATAGATTCTTTATGTGGCCTTGGTCAAGTCACTTAGTCTTGTCGGGTATGTCCACACTGCAAAAAGGCACCCACCACAGCAGCTCTCAAATCCCGGGTCTACAGACTTGGGCTCAAGTGATGGCACTAAAAATGCAGCATAGACGTTCCTGCTTGGACTGGAGCTCGGGCTCTGGAACCTGGAACATTTCCACTGCTATTTTTAGTGTGAGCCTGAGTCTGTCATCCTCAGACTCAAAGCTGTGAGTGTTCCCCTCCCCTCCCCCGCACAGTGTAGGAGAACAGTCTGCGCCTCAGTTCTCCCATCTGTAAAATGGGGCTAGTGATCCTTCCCTTCTCCCACCCACGGTCAGATTAGATTGTAAACTCTTTGGGGCAGCATCTCCCTTCCGCCTGGCCACAGATGATCCCCTAGGCACCAGTGCAACACGAATCAACCGAGCAGATTTCAGCTAGGATGCTGGAGAGCCAATACACCCGGACCCCTGCCTGTGCTATTTTTGCAGATTCGCTCCTTGATGTTACACTTCAATCGGACTTTTTAAAAATACCCATCAGCCCTTTACAAAGATTCATCCCCATCCTCCTGTATAAGGGGACAGAACGAGCGGCAGCGGGATGAAACTGAGCAAAGGGAAATTGCGGCTCAGGCTTCAGCCACCCCCTACATCTCTCAAGGGGAGGCTGTCGATCAGATATGTGTTCGGGAATTTAAAACGTATTGTTCACCTGGCTAGGCACCCCTCCAGCTTGGTCAGCAGCAGCAAGGCAGAGTACCCTGGGATTGCTAGGAGCTAGGGGTCTGGGATGTGGGTTTTATTCCCAACTCTGCTGTGAGAGCCTGGACAATTGCCTGTTGACCGCTCTGTGCCTCAGTTTCCCCACTTACAGAGCCGACTTTGCTTGGGAGACTTGATTCACGGAGGCTTGTCAAGTGCTTTGAGATCCTTGGGTGGCAGGTGCTGAGACAGGGAGGGGTCCAGTGGACGGGGCAAGGCCCTGGATTGGGACTCGGGGGAGGCCAGTTCTATTCCCACCTTGGTCGTGTGACCCTGGGCAAGTCCCGACCCCTGCCTGTGTCTGTTGCTTCCCCCCTGCCCGTGTCCATTTCGGTGGGGACAGGGGTTGTCTCCCAGTGTGTGTGTGTACAGCCCCTTGCACAATGGGGCCTGGATCTCGGCCGGTACATAGTACAAACAATGAAAGGAAGAAGAGGCTCACGATTCGCATTCCCCAGCATGACACCTCATCCCTTGGCGGACCCCCTTCCACCCTCTCCCCATGGCCTCCATCAGAGCAGCTGCCCTGAGTCCTCTCCTCCCAGCAGGCCCCCGTACTCTGCCCTTTCCGCTCTCCTTGACCCCTTCTCCTTCTTCATGCGACCCTGTCTCTCCTTCTGGCCCCCATCCAGGCCCCCTGCTGCATCCCCTTCCCCTCTGGCCCGGCACCTCCAGCCCCTGAGGACCTTTTTGTCTTCAGGCCTCTCCTCCCCACCCCCGCTTCCTTCTCTGCTGGGGAGCTGGACAATCCGTCCCTGCCCAAAACGACTCCCGGAACCAGACCCTGGCCCTTCCGCCTCTTCCTGTCCCCTGAGGGGGCCTGTCTGCTTTGGACTTTGGCAACACCTACAGCGCCCGGCTGGCCAACAGAGCCTCCTGGCCCTGAAAATGGAGCTGGCGCACACGCGTGTGAAGAGAGGGGAGTCTGTGTGCACACATGTGCGTGAGGGTCGGAGAGTCCACGTGCACACCTGGGCGAGTGTACTCGTGTGTGTGTGAGGAGAGGTGGGTCCATGTGCACGCACACAGGAGACAGCTGTGTGACTGCACGCCTGTGTGCACGCGTGTGAGGGGACGAAGGTCCGTGTTCACGCACACGTGAGGGGACGAAGGTCTGTGTCCACGCACACGTGTGAGGGGACGAAGGTCCGTGTCCACGCACGCACGTGAGGCAACGGTGCAAGCGTGAGCTGGTGTGCATGTGCGTGTGCAAGGGGATGAATGCTGTTTGCACGAGCATGGGGCATGTGCCTGGGTGAACACACACGAGGAGGTGTGCAAGGGGTGAGCCGGACGTGTATGTGAGCCTAGGAGAGAAAGAAAGCTTGTGCAGACCTAGCTGGGAACTGCACACAGATGTGAGATGGGTGTGTGTGAGCATGTGCAGAACATGTCTGTGTAAGCCTCAGTGACGGCGTGTGTATGCGTGAGGGGCTGAGCACGTGTGCATGTGGCCTGGGCGAACCTGGATAGATGGGCACTCGTGACGCCCTCCCTCCCGTGCATCCACGGGCGGGGGAGGGCGGGGAGATATTTTAGTCAGGCAAGTTATGGATGGATGACACCTATTCCCTCTTTTTATCTTCCTAACAGATCGTGTCTGGCGCTGGTGACTTATTAAGCTGTCGGGTGAGCATTTCAGGACAGAATTATACAGGAGAGGGAAAAGATTTTTACCAAATGAATGAAAAAATCAATCCGGCCTCATTTATGGTCATAACGCACTGGTTACAGCCAGTCGCGCCTGGTAAAGAGGTACCCTCACGCCTCACTCCCATCTGTGAGCTTGCGGAGGGGCTGGAGCAGGGGCCCAGGGTGCAGGAGAGCACAGGGGTTCCTCCCACTTCCCATTCACCTGCTCTCCTGGTGACTTCACGCCATTCACTTTGCAGTGCGTGCACGAGGAGGTGGGTGTACTTGTGTGGAATAATAAATAACAACACGCAGCTCTGATACAGCACTTTTCATCTATAGGTCCAAAGGGAGAGCAGGCTCGTTATCGGTAAAGTGGGGAAACCGAGGCACGGTGCCGGGCAGTGATTTATCCAGTGTCACCCAGCACGTCGGGGCAGAGCAAAGAAACAAAGCCCCGGTCTTCAGCGCCTCAATCTGGTACTCGATCCACTAGGCAACATTGGCTCTGCATGTGTGTGTACGCATACACACACACACACACACACACGTGATCTGGGTGTGCACACACGCGTGAATGTGGGCAGCTCCCTTCCTTTGCAATGCGTGTGGAAGGGCTCAGTGATGGGCACCTGACCAGACTCCTACTGAGTCCAATGTCTGGCCATTGTTCCACAGCGGGAAGGAAAGGCTCCCCTTATGCATGGCTTGTCCTGGTCGTAGAAGCCTGAAATGGAGATGACCCCCATGCGGCAGGTGGCATTGCCCAGCAGAGTGGGCGGCTTCGGTGGCATTGACGGCTCTTCCCAACGATGGGAGGGGGAGAGAGACATGGGCGGGGTGAATCCATACCAGCCCGTCCCCAGAGCACATGGGCATTGCCAGCAGATCAAAGGACGTGATCATTCCCCTCTCTTCGGCCTCGGTGAGGCCTCCTCTGGAGTTTTGGGCCCCACACTACAAGAAGGATGTGGATACATTGGAAAGAGTCCAGTGGAGGGCAACAAAAATGATTAGGGGGCTGGAGCACATGACTTATGAGGAGAGGCTGAGGGAACTGGGATTGTTTAGCCTGCAGAAGAGAAGAATGAGGGGGGATTCGATAGCTGCTTTCAGCTACCTGAAAGGGGGTTCCAAAGAGGATGGATCTAGACTGTTCTCAGTGGTACCAGATGACAGAACAAGGAGCAATGGTCTCAAGTTTCAGTGGGGGAGGTCTAGGTTGGATATTAGGAAACACTATTTCACTAGGAGGGTGGTGAAGCACTGGAATGGGTTACCTAGGGAGGTGGTGGAATCTCCTTCCTTAGAGGTTTTTAAGGCCCGGTTTGACAAAGCCCTGGCTGGGATGATTTAGTTGGGGTTGGTCCTGTTTTGAGCAGGGGGTTGGACTAGATGACCTCCTGAGGTCCCTTCCAACCCTGAGATTCTCTGATTCTATGATTCACACCCCGTCGTTTGCTAAACTATAACTTGGCTTCCTCATTGAAAGAAGCTGCCTATCATCTGGGTGATTGCAGAGAGAACTGTCTCAGAAAGTATTCACAGCCACCTAATTAATATCCCCTGATCAGCAGTCGGTGGAACCAAACTCAAGGAGCAGAGCCTCAGAAGCAGAGCTGGGACGTGGGTCTAGACAGGACCCTCCAGGCTCAGCCGCTCTCATTTCCGATCCAAACTGCCCCTTGCTGGTGTGTTATGCTCTTCCGGCACAATTTCAGCCCTGCTTCTGGGGAATGATGCAACCTCAGAAGGCAAAAAAGACCTAGACCAAGAGATCTACCGCTGTACACTGCTTTGAGAATCTCATCTGAAAGGCTCTGCTCCGGCAATATCCCTATTCCGCATTTATGCTGTCGCCGCACAGAGGGGTCGGGAGATCAGGACCAACGAGGCGGAGATTCAGACTCAAACTGTAAGGCCGGGAGGGACCATTGTGATAATCTAGTCTGACCTCCTGCACATCGCAGGCCACAGATCCTCACCCACCCACCCCTGGAACAGACCCCGAATCTCTGGCTGAGTAACCAACGTCTTCAAATCCTGGTTTAAAGACTTCAAATTACCAAGAATCCACCATTCACCCTAGTTTAAACCGGCAAGTGACCCGTGCCCCATGCTGCAGAGGAAGATGAAAAACCTTCTCTGAGTCGAGCTTACAACCTAGACAGGCGTGGCAGACAGCGGAGGAGTCACCCTCACTTTACAGATGGGGATCCACAATGCGGATGCCTTAAGAGACTTACCCACGGTCACTCAGAGCCAAGAAGTGAATTGAGGTCATCTGACCCCCAGTCCAGCCCCTTAACCACAAGACTCATAGACTCATAAACTCATAGACTTTAAGGTCAGAAGGGACCATTATGATCATCTAGTCTGACCTCCTGCACAATGCAGGCCACAAAATCTCACCCACCCACTCCTGGAATAACCCTCTCACCTATGTCTCAGCTATTGAAGTCCTCAAATCCTGGTTTAAAGACTTCAAGATGCAGAGAATCCTCCAGTAAGTGACCCGTGCCCCATGATGCAGAGGAAGGCAAAAAACCTCCAGGGCCTCTGCCGATCTACCCTGGAGGAAAATTCCTTCCCGACCCCAAATATGGCGATCAGCTGAACCCTGAGCATGTGGGCAAGACTGACCAGCCAGACACCCAGGAAAAAGTTCTCTGTAGTAACGCCTAACATCCCATCATTGACCATTGGTCCTATTTACCACTGATGGCAATTAATTGACCTTTGACTAAGATCATGTTATCCCATCCAACCATCCTCGATTCTGTTAGTATCGTCAGCCTCCTTACTCTGGCCAGGGCAGGTTTGTTCCCCACAGTATATTTTCAAGGGCTTTGCCTAGTCCACTTGCGGGGTCAAGCAACGAGGCTTCCCCCATATCCCTTGCCCATAGATCTCCCACACGCACACATCTAACTCTCTCCACGGCTCCCTCTCTTCCACAGAATCCAGATCAATCTTCTTCATAACTCTCTCCTGCCAACCTCTCCTCTGCTTGTGTCTTGCACCCGTGTTTGGAATGGTTTGGAAGCTGCCTTTCTGCCAATCGTTGCGTCTCCTGCCTGCCCTGGAAAGACCCCCTGGGATTCATAATGATGGAAGGACGCCTGTGAGACAGCCCCCTGGAACAACCATCTTCTCCCTAAAACAACCTCCACGCCCACCCTTTCCACCCCTTCCAGCCGCGCACCATTAATAATTCAGCGCCAGCCTTTCAAACTCGCTAGGAAACGGAGGATGATTGGCAGCCCCATTACTGTCGACGGAGGTTTCCCCCCCCTCCCCACCCCGAACTGCTTCCCCGCCCCCCACCCCAGCGCCCCGCCGAGATCTACGAGCCAGACCTGCATTACGAGGCGAGTGACTTATCGAGCTGTCAGGGGGAGAGTTTTAAGGCAGAATTATATGGGAGAGGGAAAAGATTTTTACCAAATTAATGAAAAATCAATCCGGCCTCAAAAATCCATTAATGGTCATAATGCACTGGTTACAGATCGAGAAATACCGCAGAATCCAATAGTGCCTGTTAAATACTTCTCTGCAATGGAGCGTCTGGGATATAACTCATTCATTAGGCTGCGTATGTTTACTTTTTAAAGTGACACCAATCTGTGTCCCTTCAGGACTCACTGCGGCCGCGTCTCGGCGCGCCCGGCTCCTGGACCCTTCCAGGCTGGGCTCAGCATCTCAGAAATTGATCTTCCTTTCTCTCCTCGGCCCTCCCTCGAACCATCCATCACGGCAGATGAGTTCTAGTGCTGGGCAAGCTTTGCTCCGACCCCCGCAGCTCTGCTGGTGTCCCTCAGTCCAGACCAGCCCCCCCCCCACTGCCATTCCAGGCCTGTCCCCTCGCGGCTTTGCCAATGCACCTCACTCCCTGACCTGCAGCCCCCCCCATTCCAGTCCTGTCCCCTCGCGGCTTTGCCAATGCACCTCACTCCCTGACCTGCAGCCCCCGCCATTCCAGTCCTGTCCCCTCACGGCTTTGCCAATGCACCTCACTCCCTGACCTGCAACCCTCCCCATTCCAGTCCTGTCCCCCCCCGGCTTTGCCAATGCACCTCACTCCCTGACCTGCAGCCCCCCCCCATTCCAGTCCTGTCCCCCCCCGGCTTTGCCAATGCACCTCACTCCCTGACCTGCAGCCCCCCCCCCCATTCCAGTCCTGTCCCCTCGCGGCTTTGCCAATGCACCTCACTCCCTGACCTGCAGCCCCCCCCATTCCAGTCCTGTCCCCCCCAGCTTTGCCAATGCACCTCACTCCCTGACCTGCACCCCCACCATTCCAGTCCTGTCCCCTCGCGGCTTTGCCAATGCACCTCACTCCCTGACCTGCAGCCCCCGCCATTCCAGTCCTGTCCCCTCGCGGCTTTGCCAATGCACCTCACTCCCTGACCTGCAGCCCCCCCCATTCCAGTCCTGTCCCCCCCCCTCCCCGGCTTTGCCAATGCACCTCACTCCCTGACCTGCAGCCCCCCCATTCCAGTCCTGTCCCCCGCAGCTTTGCCAGTGCACCGCGCAAGGAGCGAACTGGGCACGTTACTGCAACTGGCACACTGACATGCCACGCAGTTGGCAGCCTGCGTGACTCATCCTGGTGGATCTCAAGCCGTCCCTACCGGCCCGGCACCTTCAATGCAAAGCTATCGCCGCAGTTGCCACTCGTTGGCCACCTTTGGCCAGGGCCGGCTCCAGGCACCAGCAAAACAAGCTGGTGCTTTGGGCGGCACATTTCTAGGGGCGGCATTCTGGCACCGGCCATGCCGCCCCTAGAAATGTGCCCCGGCCGGCCGCCCCAGCTCACCTCCGCTCTGTGCTGGCGTGGCTGTCGCCGGCTTCTCCCCGAGCAGCTGTTTCGCGTGCCGCTTCTCCCCCTCCCTCCTAGGCTTAAGAACCAGGGAGGGAGGGGGAGAAGAGAACTCGAGCGGCCACGGCGCACATCTCCCCCTCCCTCCCACCCAGGCATGCCCCGGCGCTCCGGCCGGAGAGAGCGGGGGCAGCCGGCATGCCGCGCTCGCTCCCCGCCGGCCGGGGAGACGCTGCCCGCCGGCCGGGGAGAGCGGGGGCCGTGGGCATGCCGCGCTCGCTCCCAGTGGGAGGGGGGGGGGGTGTTTCAGAAGGCGTTGGGGTTTTGTTTTGTTTTTGTTTGCTTGGGGCGGCAAAAACATTAGAGCTGCCCCTGCCCTTGGCGGCAGTCTGGGCCAAGTGCAGAATGGACATGGAGGTCTAGCTTCTCTCTCATCCCCAGCTGTGCTCTCTCCAGGGCAGGGGGCAAAGTGACCTGTCTAGAGGATGTCTAGAGGATGTAGCTTACAGCTGAGCCGATCTCCTCTGGGCACTCGAGCATCTGCCCTGCGGGCTGGTGCACAGAGCAGATGCTGCTGTTCTGGCTACGTCTGGCTGCGCATGTTCCAGGTTTGCATTCCAGGATCTGGGGACTTTTGAGCCTAGGACCTACCTGAAGCACTCAGGAAGGGCCGTGAACTGCCGGTCACTGACTTACCAAGGACTTTGCTTCGGAGTTGGGCAAACTCCTTCTCTGGGTTGGTCTTGAAAGGTCAGACTCTTGGTTCTGGCGAGAAATCCAGTCACCAGAACCATGATAACTCTTGATGGTTTGCTAGGCACGGACACCATGCATAAGATGGATCATATATTGGATCTAGTCTTTGGAGCGGCTTTGAATGTTGTTGGGGGAGGGGTGGAAAGTGCCTGCTGTGATCTGAAGATATGGTGGCCGGGGTACAGTATCCTCTGGCAACCCAGCCCCTGATATTTTGGTGCGTCCTTGGAGGCTCCTCGATCCCGTCACTCCCAGGAGCACCTCACAGTGAAAAAAACCACCCACCCAACAGGAGGGTTTGGTGGGGGCTAGACACCACCTGGCTTCCACTGCTGTCTATGTCCTCACCCCATGGACTCGTCCCCCGGAGCGCCACCGGTTTTACAGCTGAACTCGGAGAAATGAAGTGGCCTGGAAACAGTTTCAAGAACAGGTGGAAAAGGACTAAATTCCAGGGACCTGGTTTTCCTCTCCGACCTGTTTCCCTGTGGGGCCATTCCAGTGACTTCAGTACATTTACTCCCAGCATCCACGGATGTCAGTGAGAAAAGACTCAGACCCGGGGATGAAAGACGGGGCCTTGCACACCACGGCGGATCTGCACGCAGGGCCCGGTGACATCAAGGGGGAGTGATTCCACTGATTTCAATGGACGTTGGATCAGGCTGCACGGTATCTATGTGCAGCCGTATCTGTGGGCATCACAGACACAGCAGGCAAATCTAATTCCAAACCAGCCTTGCAACATTCTCCGTGGCCCAGCAGCAGAACGTTGTGGCTCGGGTAACACATCTCCATGGTGATTTTGCAAGGCTTTGATAGCCCGGTCCCACTGATCCCGCATTTACACTAGTGCAATGCCAGTGGCTGCCATGGAGCGACTCCGGATTTCGGCTCGTTTGAGCGAGTTCAGGATCAGGACCTGGCGCGTTTAGATACCAGGCCTGGATATAGTCAGAGACACATATCGACCCTGCTAAATGTCATAATGCACCAGGGTTTTGTTTCCTTGAAATCTTTTAAAAAGCAATAAAAGAGCTCGGAATACTCCAAGCGCCGAACATCTAGCAAAGTGACAGGCTGTCAAAGCCGCCTCACCGAGAAACCCTGGGCCCAGCAAATTTTAAGCAGGAAAATTTATTCCTGAGTCGCTCATCGCTCCGAGTGAAAAATGGCCAGCGCTCCTCTTTTGCATGAAGTCTGGAAACCGCCGCGGTGCTCAAACGAGCGGATCGGCCTGAAACGGAATCATTCATCATCCGGAACAGGCAGCCCCAAGCCCCGCCACCACCACACAAAAATGAAGCTGTGGAGTGTCTCCCGGCTCAGATGATCCTGCCCGTTAACACAACGTGACAGACGGGAGAGCGCGCTGGCCCTTTCCCCTGCCCCAGCCAGCAAGCCGCTTGGTGAAATCTAACCCTGGCCTCCGCGGGGAATGCCATGCCAGCTGGCGCGGGCTCACAGTGCTAATGCAAATCTTTGCAGGCTTGGTCTTAGCTGGCTCCAGCGTCCACCGGAGTAAAGCTTTTCGTCGCGTGTTGGATCGGGCCCCGGGTGCACGTTTACAGACGCCGCGGATGCTGCAACAGGCTTGTCCGGACAAGCACACTTAGGCTTGGGAAGGGCACTTAGGAAGTGTCGTGGGTGGCTCTGCTCCATCCAAGTTAGCAGAGCTTGAATGAACCGGGTGATATTGCCCGCGGAGACCAGTCAACAGTATCCTCCCCTCCCCATTTATACAACGGGATGAGTAAGTAAGGAATTTAAGGAAATAATTCTTCATTATTCACCTTCGCTGGCCCAGTGAACCAGTGCCTTACATGGAGGCTCCCAGAAATGCCTTCTTTCTACTGAGACCCACCCAGCACTTGGGCTCAATATAGATGCTATGGATTTTTTCCCCCTCCACGAGTGCCATTATTTACTAATGCTTAGGCAACAGACCCAGAGGCGAGCGACAAAGATGATCAAAGGGCTGGAACGCAAGCCGGATGAGCAGAGGCTGAAGGAACTGGGTATGTTTAGTTTGGAAGAGAGGAGATTGCGGGGGGACATGACGGCGGTTTTCAAATACTTGAAAGGCCGCCATAAAAACGATGGAGAAAAGTTGTTCTCTCTTGCCACAGAGGGCAGGACAAGAGGCCCCGGGTTCAAACCACAGCAGAGAAGATTTAGTTGAAATATTAGGAAAAACTTCCTAACAGTAAGAACAGCAGGACAGCGGAACAGACGCCTAGGGAGGGTGTGGAAACCCCTTCACTGGAGGTTTTCAAAAGGCGGCTGGAGCTGTGAGCCGTCTGTCTGGGATGGTTTAAACACAACAAATCTTGGCAGGGGGTTAGACTAGATGGCCCTTGCGGCCCCTTCTAACCCGGTGGTTCTATGATTCTAACACACATGACATTTACCAGTCCTTGCTACAAAGAGGTTCAACTTTCAAGGCCCTGATCCAAAGCTCACTGGCATCAATGGGAGTATTCCCACTTTGGCTCTGACTGTGAGTTAGAATTTTAGCCGGGCAGCGGGTCTTAGATCTAGCATGGCAGCGTGGGCCGAATCATATTCCCCTGGTCATTTTAACTGGATAAATTATTCACTCCTTTCCCTCAGTTAACCACCCCAAGTCTGTATGTAAAGGGACAATGGTTAAAAATCCTCCTTAAAAAAAACCCCAACCTCTCCTGTGTTAATAAAACCTCCGATCAGTCATTCAAGGTGGAAGATTTAACAAATAAAAAACAAATCCACCTTTTCCCATGTCAGCTGCTTTATCTGTTTTTTTCGCATTCCACTCACTTTGGACAGTGTCAAGAAGCCAGGCAGTTGGATATTTGCTCCTAGTTACTAATCCCTGGTGCAGTTTTTTGGCCAGTGTTGTGCCGGAGGTCAGATTAGATGATCACAACGGTCCCTTCTAGGATGACCCAATAGCAAGTGTGAAAAACCATGATGCTTTTTTCCCCCAGGGGCGGGGAGAGGAAGAGAGGTAGTTGCATTTATAAGATAAAGCCCCTAATACCAGAACAGTCCTGATAATATTGGGTCACCCTAGTCCCTTTTGGCCTTTGAATCTATGAAGCTATCAATGATCATATTTGTTTCACACATCAGCAGGGTAGCCGTGTTAGTCTGGATCTGTAGAAAGACAAAGAGTCCTGTGGCACCTTATAGACTAACAGACGTATTGGAGCATAAGCGTTCATGGGTGAATACCCACTTCGTCAGATGCATGCAGTGGAAATGAACATTTGTTTCACAGTTGCACTCAGAAGCCCCAACCAAGACAAGGTCCCCAGCTACGCCGGACATTCTGCAAACACGGGCCCTGATCCTGCGAGCTGTCCAACAGGAGGTCAGTGGAACCACTTGGGGTTCGCACAGACGTAGAGGGTTTGTCCTACAGGGAGGTGCTTAGACACCCAACATGCACATGTACCAGTAACCGCACAGCTGACCTTTGTAATGTATAATTATTCATGGGACTTAAATGCGTGCAGAATCAGACCCTAAATAAGAGCGTGCAATCAAACCGCATGCATCAACTTTGGTTTCTAGTGAGTTTCCTCTTTCCTCTCTCAGGGCCTGATCCAAAGTCCATTGAAGTCAAGGGGAATCTACTGATTTGGATAAGGTCTCCTGCATTAGCAGGCAGCTGCAATGTTTGGATTCAGAACACGGCAGGGGGAATATTTGCATGTCAGGTTTGCATTTGGAACAACAACTCTCCCAAGATCATTTTTACTGCTTGTAGGGTTACATAAAAAGGCTTATATTTTAGAACAAAAATCGACGTTTTGGGCTTAGCTTGACCCAAAGAATGCCCCTTAATTTTCCTTTCTGTAGCATGGCGCGAGCTCACCAAGACAAAAGGCGAAGAAAAAAAAAAATCAAAAGCGTTCTCCTAGCGTGTTTGGGGAGCCGAGAAGGCACACATTACACAGCCTCTGTATCAAACAGCCTTTTTACCCGTGTAGATAAAATAATTCCCTAGATCTAATTTTAGAAGATTTGCCATTTTGTGTGGAAGCTTTAAAAAAAAAAAATGTAACTGGAGTCTCATGAAAGTCAAATCAGCAGCATCAAGTTGGGTCTTTTTTTTAAAGATGATTCTCCCTTTAGGTTTAACACATTTCCACCTTCTTCCTAGGTGAAGTCGTGAACAAAGTCCTTAGACACAAAATGCGCTCCTCTCAGACAGCTTTCATGCTGAGCTTCAATATGAGGGGGAAATGCATACACAGGGTGCTTAATAGAGTGCTTTGCCTTCTGCAAATATTAATACTCAACCTGACCCACCGCCCCAGTGAACTGGGTTAGTGTCATCTCCATTCTACATATGGGGAAACCGAGGCACGGAGCAGCTAAGAGAGATGGCCAAGCCAGAGGGAATCAGTGCCAGAGAGGGAAACACATATAAATGATGGTGTATTGCCATGGTATGGTATTTTCTAGGAGATCTGAGGGGACCAATTACCTGCCAAGGTTGCATGACAACCCAGGTCACACTAGCAAGGATCCCTGTTGCCACCAAAGTAATTTGGAAGCTATTGCTGATCAGTCGAGCGTTTAAATAACTTTGACTCAATTAAAGGGTTTTTCCACTGACAAGTCTTTTAAATACCAATAAAAGGATCTTTATTAATTTCGGCTAGCGTGACTGGCAGAGCACGGCTTATGAAAGCGCAGGGTCACCCAAGCCTTTGCGAGCCATTAATCCTGCCGGACACAAGCTTTGATAGCAATCTTGCCTGTAGGGCCTTCTCGACTCGTGTCCCTGCTGCTGCCGCCGACCGTGCGTCCGTGCCAGCGTTAGCGGGTTGTAGACACTAGCAGAGACAGGGCTCCAGGCTCAGGGCCGGCCCTAGCTTTTGGGCCGCCCCAAGCAAAAAACAACAACCCACAAGCGCCGCCCCCCCCCAACGCCGGCCAAAACACACACCCCCCAATAACGCCGCCCCGCTCCCCCTGCCAATGGGGAGTGCGGAATGCCTGCGCCCCGCTGCCCTGGCCGGGGCGCTGGCGGGGAGCGGAGCACGCCTGCTGCCCCGCTGCCCCGGCGGGGAGCGGAGCACGCCGGCCGCCCCGCTGCCCCAGCCGGGGTGCCGACAGGGAGCGGAGCACGCCTGCAGCCCCGCTCCCCCGGCGGGGAGAGGAGCACGCCTGCTGCCCCGCTCCCCCGGCAGGGGCGCCAGAGGAAGATTTTATTTTATTTTTTTAAAATTTACCAAAAAAACTAAAAACCTTGAGTGCCGCCCCCCTCCAGGTGCCGCCCCAAGCACGTGCTTGGTAGGCTGGTGCCTGGAGCCGGCCCTGGCTCCAGGATTTGCACCATCACACAACGAGCATCTGTTTTGAGCCAGTTTAGAGGAGAGTGGTAAGAACACCCAAAGCCTGCGTAACTAGGTGCTTTGTCTCCCCTCGCTGGATCGTCTGAGCATAAATTAATGTATCTGCTCAACACCCCTGGGATGTAGGGAAGTATCACCTCCATTTTCCAGCTTGGGAACTGAGACACAGAGAGACTAAGTGACATGCCCCAGGTCGCACAGGGTGGCTGTGGCAGAGCTAAGAACTGAACCCCAGTGTCCTGAGCCCTGTACCCTTCGCAAGCAGCCCCAACCTCCTGTGCAATCGTGGCATTAGACAGGCGCTGGCGTAGCCAGGAGACACCTTTGCCGTCTCTGCTGTTCCCTTCCCCGTTTCGATGCAGATGGCATCCATCCCAGTCTCTAGGCACATTTAGCAATTGAATTGAGCGTCATCAAAAAACGCCCACTAAGAAAGACTCGCTATAGTCAAACAAGACGCGGTGCTTGTGGAGAGGACTCAGCGCCTCCCAGGAGACAACCGTGCAATGGGACTCAGGAAGCGGGGGAACGCAGTGAGATTCCAGCCAGTTCTCCTCCTGGAGGGAGGAGGGTACTGAGCATCTGTGGAAAACCCTGAAATCTGTTCAGCCCTGCGAGATCACCAGATGCCCTGTGCCGGCTGGAACCCCAGGCTGGTTCTGCACCACCAGGGGAGGGCGGGAACCCTACACAGGTACGTCTACACTGGGCGTAGTTGCATCTTGTGTGGACACACCCAAACTAGATTAACTCTAGCTAGATTGGGCCGCAGCAGCATGGGCTGTGGGGCAGGCCAGCCACCTGGGTTCTGGAAGGGCTTTTATAGCCCACGTTGCCACGGCTTGACTGCTCCCTCTGGGACCCAAGCTAGCTAGATGAAAGTCCGCTAGGGGACACCTCACATCCCATGATTGCAGGGAACATAGGGGTTGATTTTTTGTGCTGATTCACTGCAGGGTTTGGGGGCCACAATTCGTTTGCCCCCCCACCCCACTGCGGGGTCCTGGGAAAGAAGTGGGGACAGGGAACTCCAGCTTCTGCCCAGCCTGGAGTAGATCCGTTTGTTTGCCCCCCACCCCACTGCGGGGTCCTGGGAAACAAGGGGGGACAGGGAACTCCAGCTTCTGCCCAGCCTGGGGTAGATCCGTGTACAGACAGACCCCCTCTGTGTATAGATTTGAGGGAGGGGGTGGGCGTCCATGGTGACCCACCGCTTGCACCCCTCTCACCCCCTAACATGCAGCACAGGGGTCACACATAAAGGGGCTGGGATGGGGACAGCCCCTTCACTGACCTTTTGCTCCCCCAAACTCAGAACCCAACCAATGACGTTTGGCACCGTCTCAAACCTGCCTGCGTCCAGAGATTTGGGGCAGCCCCTTGGGCAGGTGCGCAAGGGCGAGCCGAGCCCCCAGGGATCCCCTCCACTGCAGCAGGGCAGGGCTTGGAATTGCTAGCGGGAGAGGGACAGCCCGTGTCTTCTTCCCTCTCCGGCATCGCTGCCTCCGTTTCTCTTGCCTCTGTCTGTGGCCGCAGTTTTGGTGCTTCCAGGATACAAGAGACCAGATACAAGCAATGTTCTCAGCCCTCTGTGGGCTCAGCAGCTTTCCCTGCATTGCCCAGGCCACAGCCTTCTCCCTCGTTGCCACAGAGCTCCTGCGAGAGCCCTGTCTGCTCTCGCTAGATTAAAAATATCACAGGCCTTCCTCCTTCCCGGAGGAGCTCTTCCTCATCGCCGCTCGGGAGCTGGCCCTGGGACCGTAAACTGCAGCTGCCCACAGTCTGTCCCCCGCTACCCCACATCCAAGCCTTTGGCTCACTCCAGGGCTCCCCCAACCGTCCCCTCTCTGCACCGGGGCTTGGCCTGCCCCGGGGTTCCTTCTTCTCCTGCCTCCTCACCAGCTCTCTCGGCGAGGGGTCCCTAACTCCAGATCTCTCCCAGAGCGATTGCACTATCTAGTCCTGCCGTCACCCGATCCCCTCCCTCTGCAACACATCCCCAGAGAACCTCTCTCGAGCCAGAGTACGTCCTGTTGCAGCCCGTTTAATACTGACCACGCAGTCGGACCTGCTGGATAACATAGGCCAGAGAACTCCACCCATTGATTCCCACCAGACAGGAAATTATTCTTCCCTTCCACAGGGTGACACTATTTAACATCATCAAAGAGCCACTGTTGGCCTCGGCAGAACTCAAACCCACGCTCCTTAGCACAGGGAGCGAGCGCCGTCCCCAGTAAGCCACGCCTCCTCGGGCAGTGACGGTGCTTCAAGAGGGTGTGGTCAACACTTTGCGAGGCTGGCTAAGCCCCGCCCCTTTCCATGCAGCATTTTCAAAGGCTAGGCTCCAGCTGGGAAGGTTGACTGAGAGCCGCTCCTCTAGGCCCTCCCCCACCGCCGTACCTAATAAAGCCAGAACGTGGCTCATAGTGGTGGTCATTATTCAGCTATATTGGCAGCGTGCAGTAGGCTCTGTTCGGCTCCTGGGGTCACCAGGGCCCATAAGATTGGAACTTAGCCCAGGACGTGTTATGGGAGTTGTTATGGATAAAAATCAGCAAAACTCTTCTAGGAATGATTAATACTAACGAGGAAGGGTGGGTCTTTCTGGACTCAGTTTAAGGGCAGCACAAGATTTGGGGACGATTTGTTTTTCCTTTTTTTCTCAGTGGCATTGTTCAATCAGAGGATCTCCAGGAGCTTCCCGGACATTAATTAGCTAATTGGGCCTCACAATCACCTGGGTAGTGTGACAAAGCTCTGTCCTTGTCTCCGTGGGTCCTGCGTTTCCTGGCGGATTTCACTAGCCTCAGAGGCTCACTGTGACCCTCCACGTAACCCTTTTCTCAGGGCCTCCTTCCTTGTGCCTAATATGGTGTGTACAGCTCAGTCTCTCCAACAGCACAACTTTCCTCTCCCAGCTCCTGACATGCGCACCTCACTGACTCACGGGGAGGCTTTTAACTAGTTTCAGCCAGCCCCTGATTGGCTGCAGGTGTCTCAATCAACCTAGCGTCCTCCCTGCCTTCTGGAAAGTTCTTAATTGGCCCCAGGTGTCTTAATTGACCTGGAGCAGCTTCCATTTACTTATCCTGGTACCAGGGATTTGTTTAGCCTGGGGCTAATATATCTATCCCCCACCATTTCCCTATAGCCATCTGGCCTTGCCCCGTCACAGTAGATATAATGATCCCCATTTTACAGATGACTAATCTGAGGTCGGAGAGGTTTAGGGCCAGATTTTCACAGCAGCTCCTATCCCATTTACACTCAAAAATAGGTGGCCCGATTTTTTCTAATGAGTTTAGCACACTGGGTTGTGTCGTTAACTTCCTACTTCCAGGTCAACAGCATGAGACTTGGGAGGAATTGTAAAGTCTGCAGGGTACGTGGATTGGTAAACATCCAGCCATGTACCGATCTCAGAAGGGCTTGCGTGTTTTCCCTTTCTAAAATTGGAGAGACCTGCCCTGTGGAAGATGGGGGTTTAATAAAATATTCCCAGGTAGGATTCGCTGCGCCCTGCGAAATGTAGCTCAGTCTGGTTAATTACAGCTCTGGGCAGCGGGGACAGCCAGTGGGAGATAAAAAATGTACAACTCATCTGTGGCTCTTTTGCCGTACCTGGAGGAAACCGCACGGGATCCAGACAGGGTTATCCAAACTGCCACGGTCCAGCCGTGATCCATTGGGTGAAACGGAGGAGTAGCCACTGGCCTTTGTCTGTGTCAAGGTTACGTCCGCACTTACCGTCGCCACATGATTTCATCAATGCTCCGGATAAACCCTGGCACCTGTGAGCGCTCTTGCTTCCGCAGTGACGGATCGATGGCTTCCCGGGCGCGGGGGCGTCGGTTCCTTTCCGCGCTGCTGGAGCAGAGCAGGGAACTGAAGGGTACCGGGTGGCTGGTAAGTGTCACAGAGACGCTCTGCTGGGTAATTCAAGGTTGGCCCTCCCTTGTGCGAGTCCATAGGAAGTCATCGCAGGCTGGCGACGGGCTGGCACGGATACACACGCGTGTAACATACATGCAGAGCCCATTCAAGCCACTGCAGAAGCTGGCATCTCCAGGGGCTTTTTCACACCCCTGCCCTCACTTGCACTGGCTTCCTGTTAGCCAGGGAGCCTGCCCCCAGCTCCGTTCTGCACTCCTTCCACTGAGCCCGAGCCCACTGACTTCAACAGGATGTCAGCCAGGGATGGATTTGCCTCTGGGGGTCCGAGCCCCTGCCGCTCCCTTTGAAATCAGCTGGGGCAGATCAGCCCTGCTGCCAATCACTCCTTAAAGCCCTCAGAATCCCAGCAATGCCAATGGCCACACTCACGTAGGGGGCACTTCGCAGCAGGCACGCCGGGGATTGAACTGGGAACCTCCAGCGTTAAAAGCATGCACGGCGACAGCGTGAGCTAACGCACACAGCCTAGACAGCCGTGGCCAGAGAGTGACCTGTAGCATATCCCCCGACCAGCAGGTTACACAAAGTACAAGTCCCCTGCAGGCTACCTGCTCTATGTACAGGATTGTCCGGAGCCGGGTCGGGAGAGCTGGTTGTTCCGGTGCTCAGGACTCCCTCCTTCGAGAGCCCGCCGCTTGGTGTGCTCTCCGCCTCGGTATGCTACGGGGGCAGATATGGCACACGCTAGTGAGGACAGGAGAATGGTACCCAAGGGCCTAGCGCGGTTGGGAACAGGGGGCCGGATCCTTAGCTGATGAGGCCCCACTGACGTCAAAGAAGCCTCCCTGCAGAGGCCGTGACTCTGATCCTACAGTCCAGTCGGCGGCATCATCCTGACTCCCGCAGCTCCAGACCGCGTCCCCCCAACCCAGCAGCAGTTGGCAAGATCTCCTTACTTCCTGCCCCAACCCGCCGGCCCCTGCCGGTTCCCAGGGAGCGAGC